>OX596043.1:8252500-9452500 GCA_951394065.1 Venusia cambrica | reverse complement strand
GACTTATATGGAAGGTAGATAAGGATACAACGCACCCTGGAACAATTATAGCTGCTATGCTACTGTTATTGTGTGCTGTGAATATTTCCTAGGGAGCCGTATGGTATAAGCCGCTCTATACTTGAAATATGCATAATTATTGCATATGCAAATCAGGAGCACTCTACCAGAGTTATGCAATATTGACGGGACATTCATATCAAGCATGCCTATTGCCTAGCTACTCGTACTTAGCATCGTTCGTAATATGAAATAGACCAAGACTTATACTCCACATTGAAATGCAATCATAAATATGCTGCACGCATAAAAAGTTGTCTCTTGGTACTGATAAAAACTCATACAGAAACCGAACAAGTCAACGACAGGTAGGGATGGTCAACTAGAAACTTCCTTTGAAAGTAACAAAATAATATGACGCTAAACGTTAATAACTTGGCATTTAAGCGATAATGGCGGACTATATTAGCAAAACGCATCGTGTACGAAACCACCTTGCGCAATAGAAAAGTTGACCTTTGCTAAAAATAACCCCTTGACTAGAATCATAACTTCAAAATGCGATTCTTACCGTAAAAATGACAGAGACCTTAAAGCATCGCAAGAAAGCTAAGAAGTATCGTCACCACGGCAGCTCAGTTTTAATTCACAGTTAGCTCTCAAGCTTAAGCCTAATTAGGTCACGACGACAGTAACAACGAGCTCAGACGAGGTACGCCGGCATACCAGCTCAGGTACAGCCCCTGAATAGATGCTCGAGGCTGACTCGTCCACTAGACAGCTCAAGAACTGGCAACTTCCTAATGATGTGAAGTCCGCCTGAATTAGGGCACGCTTCGTAGATCGTAGCTCTACAATTTTTCGCGAAATCTTATTTTGTGTAAGTTCTATAAACTTATTATTGTCTGTTCTCGGACAAAGCTTTCAGCTACTATATGTTTAGGGTTCCTTATATATAGGGCGACCCTATTAATAAGCTTCCGCTTTCCGCCCGTCCCTCAGTCAAAAGGCCGTAATAGGTAAACAGTTCAAATTTTCAGAGTATATATCTATTGCCGCTATAACCACAAATAATTGAAGTAAAATGAAATTAAAAATGTCAGTGGAAATACAAGAAACATGATTTTTATATTGTTTTTTAAGCTTTTTCTGTTGTGTATGAAATGTGGGTCGGAACCCTCGGTGTTCGTGTTTGCACTTGGCCGGTTTTATTATTAACTCCGCCACTATCAGAACCGCTTCGCGGTATATTTTTAAGCACACAATATACCCGAAACGTTATCGGAGGTTGCATAGTGATTCATGAAGTCGATTTATCAACGCGAATGGAAAATCTTCGGAAACAAAATTGGCAAGAAAAATATTTTAAGCTAAGATGAAAGATGCTGGAAACTTATAAACTTATTTTGATAGAAAGCTAAAAACAAGACTTTGGTAGGTACATAGCTTAGTTTACAGGCAATTTTTATGAAGGCTCGCTCCATCGTAGACCTCATACTAGTCCAGGCAAGACTCACATTGAAGAGCTGAACCATTAAAAAAAAGTTGGTATAGGGTATTTATAATGGAATTCTATAAAGACCGTTGGGCAGGTGGAAAATAACATGCTCTGCTGTACTAGAGGCAGAGTCATCGTGAGAACGAGGCACCTGCTGTCGCATACCAGGAAATTCTCGTTTTACGCCATTATTTTATTGAAATTTACCAGCCGCGCTTATCGATCTCGCATAACACAGTTGATTGTTCCGTAAACAAGGAATTCAATATTTTGCTGTATACATACACAATGTATATGTGTGCCACATTGTTATTGCATAAGCATAACTTCAAGAATGCGCAGGATCAGTACGCGTTCACTGATATCATACCAAGTACAGCAAGTTGTTATAGGGTAATATTTAAACGGTGAACTAATTAAAGAGCTTTTAGTCATGTCCAAAATGTGTTTAGAAGTGAATTTGAAAAGCAAAGTGTTACTAGGTGCAAAAAATAACGAAACAACCGGCCGACGTTCTCCGCCGTAAGTTCGAATTATACGCTGTCAAAATGAATTATAAGCATATTTTTACGAATTTATAAAAAAAAAACACTTTATCTCTTGCCCAGCTTTTACAGATTTTGAGTATACGGCTGGATTTCAGCTCTTTAAACCTATTTGGACTGGGCTGGTTTCGACCTAACTTTGGTACATAGTACAAAATAAAGTACCTTTTTTAGGGTCCATATTGAATTTCTTCCTGCCTATGCTCATCTGTTTGGCTTTACTATTCTGCTTACACTCCTCCTGCCCGTCGAGTGCCTCGAGTTCCGCCACCACTTCGCCGAGCTCATCTTTGAGTTGCTGCAACAAAAGAAACCGAACGTTAGAAACAAATATTAAAAATAAAAAGTTACGGGAAAAGCGTGTACCTATCTTGCGCGAAATTCAACAAAGACTTACTTACTATAATATTAATATATGACTTGTTTCCTTAAATTAAAAATGTATTGAATGTTTTAGGCAGATATCGGCAAATAAGTAAAGTAAATGTTTACAAT
This sequence comes from Venusia cambrica, assembly GCA_951394065.1. Classification (NCBI taxonomy): domain Eukaryota; kingdom Metazoa; phylum Arthropoda; class Insecta; order Lepidoptera; family Geometridae; genus Venusia; species Venusia cambrica. Next base: position 9,449,962 of record OX596043.1, on the reverse strand, counting down.
GTTTTGACTGAAACAGTAAAAGTTTAAAGCGTTTACGAGTGACGAACTTTATAATTTCGGTGACGAATGCTTGTAAGACATTGTTTAGCATTTTGCTCAATTGGTCCGTAAATGGTTGTCATAAACCACTGATTTGTTTATGTTTGCCATTTTAGCCATTCATAAAAATAAATTATGTGTTTCTGAGACAGATAAAAAGTATTTCAACAATTCGAATACAAAAGAAACCGAATGGTCGCATAATTGCAATTAACCTTCGAGATAGAATTACGTGCGACAAGCATAACGGCTATTACGATGTTGACACTAGACTTATAGATAAACTGGTCTCGACAGTGTGGTTACCACAAGGCAAACCGCAAGTACCAACAATGCTACTTTGGATGTGAATCGAGATCAGAGAGACTAGATTGACTAGTATCATACCTTAGTATAGTGGAGACAAGTTCTTATACGACGTCGTAGAAAATTCAATGTTGCTCTTTCGGTTTTTGTAATAATCAGTTTTAAATGGGCAACAAAGGTTTACCAGTTCCAGAGCTCACCCATTACAATTAAAAAGTATACTTCAGCCGCTGAATCTTAGTTTAGCTATGTACTGCAAACATTTTTAAGAAACACCTGGAGGTATTCCCTCTTTTATATTATATTTTTCATCAACCTTTTAGTAGATACTTATTTGTAATTGAATTTAATTGAATGTATGAAAAACCATCCAGCTATGACCTCTCGCGCGTAGTAATCTATTACAACAATTCTAAAATGTTGTGTTCCGAAGTTAAGATGTCAGTTCCGCAGATTGTTTAAGATTCCAGGTGAAGTGCGCTTCTAACTTCAACCTTATCATAACTTAAAACAAAGGTAAAAGGACGGCCAAGCGCTTCTCCGTCAAATTCTCCGTAAAATCAATGTTTTGGCTTCTTTAATTGAAATGTTCTAGATATATTTTATGTAAATTTTGACCCGTTACTGACAGTTTAATTATAAGTATATTCGATGAAGAAAAGAAATACCAGCGTGCATGCAATGTTAAATCCACATAAAAGCAAGCAACTTTTTAGCAATTTAAAATTGAAAGTGGAAATACGACAAGCGACGGGTATAAGATGAATCGAATCATCTGATACTAGAAGAAACTAATCTTTTATTTGGAATAGTAGAATACAGATAAGATAGTACTAAACGAATGTCGATTGTAAAGATAGTTTTTATGAAATACCATCGATTGTATCGATACTATCGAGTTTTTATGAAACACCATCAATAGCATCGATAGTATTTAACAAGTTAAATAATATTACTGCATATCACGCCATCGATACGCTGGATTGGCCTATAGATTTTTCGTGACTACCTATTTACTCTCCATATTCGAGTATCGATCAGTTACACTATTATACCTCATTCATTTCCAGCTTTGGTGAGCTAAGTTTTTCTACCTTTGCAACTTGCTTTTAGGGTTTATGGCCTATGTATAGAGCAGATAATTTTAATCGATTCAGGCTTAAACTAGTGATATGGCACGTCTTTTCTTCGATTGCTAACAGTCCACTAATTAGAAACGATATTTTATCTCGGTATTTCGGATCGCTGTGGGTAACTGTTATTTTATTATTCACGGCCATTACGAATTTTGAGGTTACCGCAAACCCAAAAACACACAGAACATAAAACCAAGCAATCTTGTAAGGTACGTGACTTATACGAAAGAAAGTTCCCTATTTCCGGCTACAAAAAAAGATGAAAATGCTCGCAGCTACAATTGCAGGAACAGTGACAAAGATAAAGGTTCCATTTAGTAAGTAAAGTACTGTCTGTATTTTATCGACGACGATATCATCTGGCATTTATTTTGGGATGCTTGTTTGTTCTGTTTAAAAGGAACACGGAAATCGATAACTTGACAAACGTGCCTAAGCTTCATTAATTATCACAATTTATAAACATAATTCAATCAACACACCTACAAGATTAAGGATTAGGCGCACTGTTTTCGGCTAATGCACAGTCATGAAATGATAAAAGTTCAACACAACAGCAAGGTCGAGTCCGATAGTAACCAAAACGTATTTCAAACGAAACAAATTAACCAGCCACTATAAAAAGGGGTGATGCAGATGAACAATAACGAAATGGTGCAGTGCAGCGGCTTATGACATCCACCACTGAAGCGAACGAAATGAGCTTAGCAGAAAATCACAAAGACAAACGAACTGCGAACAATGACCGCACAGGCGGCAACGTTTCGCTAGTTTTGTCATTCTTTCACTGTAGACACGACCATAACAAAATTTCAACCTTTCGTCGAAATGTGTTTTCGTTTGTTTGTGTAATTTCGAATTAGAGTTCGCGTAAAGCATTTGAGAGTGCAGCAAATGTGGTTACACTTTTTCCTTGGCCTAATTACCTTAGGCTCATGTTTTAGAAGTGTTTCCATTTGAACCCTCATCTTTTAAGGAGACTATCGTCTGTAAAACATCGTGAAACTCGGTGGATTTAGTTTTAGAGCATAAAAGCTTGAAGCACAAACAAACTAAACGATATACGTGCAATGTTACTGTGGGTATATGAACCCCGCTCGTCAAGGTCTAGTGAACGGAACCTCTCGTATATGATTAAGCAGATCAATATTTGCGTCATTAATCTAAATGGATAAGCTGATTCCAGTTAAAACAGCTTTTTAGTTTACTTCAATTTAACTATGCCTACCGTGTATATATACCGAAAATATTCAATGAAAACAAGACAATACCATACACTCAACAAGCCTATATGAGAGTTTCGGTTACTTATAACATTTTCAAATACCAAACTTTGTCACGTAAACAGGCTCGAATCGATGACAACATCGGCAAACCAAATCCCGCTTGGAACATAAAAGATGCCAAAGCACCCATTTATTGAGAAGCACAAAATAACTTGCACAACGATGAGCGGGAGTAGATGTGCACAATGCGGCTTGTTTTCGCTACGGTCTGGCTGTTCTAACATCGTTTGCGGTCCGCTACCTATTTCCCTCAGAGACATGACACCAGCCTTCCTAGTCTAGACGATACAGTACAGAAATGAAAAGCCTCATTTATATAAGTGGATTCAGTGAACTCAGTAAATATAATTGGGTACTTTGACTTGTTAAATGAGGGCTCGCGTGCTCTAGAAAAGCACTAATCGATCAACGGCGAACTAATTGTTTATTTTATGGTAGCTTTTGCGTAAAATTTAATGAGAACCTCATTTTAACGATCTATAAAAGACAATAGGTAATAAACATGTTATGAAATCTGGTGAAAACTGAGCGATAAAATACAGAGGAATCAAAATAAATTTATCACATTATTGTCATATATAACGGGCATAGTTGTTCGCGTAACGAGGTTATTACAACAAGGACTTGAGAGCAGCCTGATGCGGATTGTATTTACCCTGTGGAACCTCAGTGTGAATTGACACTCTACGCAAGAAGATAAGGTTGATAATGACTTGAAAGTTGCATTACCAACATCGATACGTGGAAATATAGGCACGCTATCGCTATTCGTTAACGCCAGTCTAGACGGGTATTTGCTCTGAAAAGGCTGGTGCCCGGATTTGTATATGGAGAGAAAAGCTACATCACGGTTCGTTTCGATCAGACTTTGACCATGTTGACTTACGTATGTCGACAACCCCTATGTTACAAGTTAACCTTTGATGTGGGAAATACTGTTGAACTCTAGCAAACATGACTATACCAAACGGTTCAAACTCGAACCGCACATAATTAGCGTTAGTCAACGTTCTATTCACAGTGCAAAATACAGCGACATTTCGACATTATGGACAACAGCGTGATTGTGGAAAGTTGATCTACATCTATTTTTGAATAACGATTTTGTACAGTATATCATATTTTTTTACATTGATAAAATACGTTTTGCAATATCGATGTGTCTCGAATCCCGGTAACAATAACTTTCGCTTTTAATACCTTTCACCAATATTGAGATGTGAAAAGTGAATGCTGCAATTTTGCCGACACTTGGTGCGAAACGCCTCGTTTAAAACCCATCGATATAGTTCCCTCACCTTTAAGTTTCTGTGTATGCAACGTAGATTCAGTTGCCAAGGTTATCTTGTCATATTTTATCAGAAGTCAAATTGAATATTTGACATCCTGATATTAACTATATTTACTTCTTTTAAGATGACTTTATCTGAACTAGCCCTAAGATTTATTAAACGAGGCACTTTTCTATGTAGCAAATGTGTGTTCGTATCTTGCATGTTGTGACACCATACTCATTAGTATGTGTTGCGTACGAAGCCCATAATGGCTAGCGATTAGGGCCCGCTCAGTATAAATACAGATCAATACAGTTGTATCAATTGTAAAGAAAATGGCGATAGCATGTGAGAAGATTTGTAAAGCGCATGCGAATACGGCGCCGGCGTTTGCAGACTTTGCATTTGGATTAATTCTTGATCAAATAATGATTCAAGCCGAATATAAAACTAGGCGAGCCGAAACGTCGCTGATGATGTGGGTAGGAAGAAGTTAACTTGCAACTCAAAAGTAGCAGTTTAAAACTTTCAGCACTCGAATAAAAATAAAGCATTTTATTATCACAAGAACTATATTATTAATTATGTAAAAGTAAAAGTGTGATCAAAACATTAATTGCGTCATATTACATAACACTATCTCTATATAATTCTCACTTTCTACGACATGGATTCCAAATCGAAAGAGAATCTACAAATAGCTTCACGTTACGGCACAGTTCGGTGAATTACCAATCTGAATTCATATATTAAAATATTTTTTATTTTTTTTTAAATCAAGTATTACATTTATTCAATAAATTAAACTAACTAAGTACAAAGGAATCAGTCAGATTACCTAAGGACCGTTACAAACGGCCTATAGGTAACTCAACTGTTCCAGACCAGTACCAGACGGAAGCGTGCCCAAGACACTGGTTGCATTGCCACGCTGAATAGCTATGCTAATTCGCTGGCCTAAATAAGAGCCAGCCCTTGGGTCACGTGTCGCCTCAATCAAAAGCCCCGCAATATTTTTGAAAACCCGGAGGGCACCGGCTCCCCACGGACCCAAGGTCTCCACCCCAAAAGGCTCAAATAGGTAAGCTCTGTCGAGACCACTATATTTGCGCCTTTTGTGATCCTCGGCCGAATCAGCCGCCGCACCAGCCCTAACTGATGTCCCAGGCAGATGAGATGGCGCTAGGGTGTCGACGCAGGTAGCGTCCCACACCAAAGGCCTACCCATTTCCCAATATTAAAATATTGTTTCTTTTTTATTTTTTTAACATGAAACTCGACGGTTGCAAGGCGATCACTATCAGATGAAGAGCACGAAAATTCAATTCGATCAATCGGAACAAGCGTGATTGAAACACAATCTATGAAAGGCAGAGATCAATAAAAGTCATTTAAGAAGGGACATCAACCAACCCTAAATGAGGGGTCAGCGGCGTGGAACCGCAATTGATATTTGACCTAAAACGTTCGAACAAATAACTTACTTTAGTTTAGACATTGACATGTGCGCTTCAGTAAATTTCATATCTATTCTACAAATTACAGAGTAAAAAACCAACACATGGTAGTTGCAGTAAAAAAACTCCTCACGTTACAAATTTATTTTCAGACTAATTACTCGTTCAGTCTGTTCGAAATAGACGTTCGTTACAAAAATATCAAAGTATACCTGGCGTGTTTTGTCGTTGGTTTTTCTTTGAGATTGTGATTGTGAGCAATGGACCGTGTTATTTGAAATCTTTATGCAAAAGCATCATCCAAAAAAGTGATACATATCGCAAGAGTTAACTTTATGTAAAAGCTATGGATCGTGTATTATTCTTATTCCACTCATGCATCAACCGCAGGACCGACACTGAGTAAAAAACTCGGTGGATCCCACTTATGGTATATTTTTATGGATATCACATAATCATGAAGAGACGTGGCGTGACACGCACGTGACCCACATATTGAAACTCGAATAACGCCCTCCAGCACTTAACGGTTTAAATTGAGCCATTTTAAACACCATACAATGTGAGCTATATCATTTTTATTGGGGATCGCAATCGATCGTGACTTATCAGTTACGAACAAAACCGTAGATTGGTACTAGAACCCTTATCTGGGGACATGAGATAGTACTCCAAGTCTAATAATGTCAAACTAGCATGAGTTTTTTCTGTGAATAATTATGATACTAGAAATATATAGACGCTGAATTCTAGTAGTATCCGGAGTAATAGGATTCCGGGAGAAGTGCGCATCCATCTTCGGAATTATAATAACTTGCAACCAGGTGAAATGAAGGCCAAACGCTTCTCCGTCGTGCAATAAAAAAAAACCCTAGTAGGTGATCCTTATAAGATACACGCTCTCAGAGGTGAATCCTCAAAGGTATTTTTTTTTATTGTACGACGGGGAATTAGCTTGTCCTTCATCTCACCTGATTTTCAAGTTATGTCCGAAGGTGGAAGATCTTATCTTACCTCTAAAATGCCGGAACACAACAGTTTAAGAATTGTTTTTATAGCGACAGAATTAGGTAAGATAGTGGTAGCTAGCCAGGCGGACTTAAACAAAGTCCTACCACCAACCAAACCATACACAATATTGTACTCCCCTTGGGGGCCAGCTCCTTTTTGAGAATTTGATAATAACCGGATATACAACCACAGAAGCCAACTTTTGATAAACATGGGAATATCTGTTCAGCCTTGTATCTGAATAACCAGCAGTAAAATCTGAGCATGGCACAAACTGTACCAATTGTATTCCCCGTGCAATCATCTTCATAAAATCTATTGAATGAGCGAGCTCTATAAATCTACATCAGCCTGACGCTGCAATCATGTAATTCCAACTGCAAACCTCTATTTGCAACTCTGCCAATTGCTTACGTTCATCGAATAACTAAATTAGTGGCTGTTGTTTAACTGGGATACCATACCGAGAGAAAGACAGGAGAATTTAAATAGCTTGAGCATTTAAGACCAAGTATTAGGATCTATAGAATGTATTATTAAAAACCCTATTTTTCCTGATTTTAAAATAACACATTGATACATATTTGTTATTATTTGATATATAAATTTACAATATACAATATACTATACTATATTGTAGACAAGATTGTGACTTTTCTCATGAGCAATAAAAATCATAAATTTAAACGTATACGAAGCTAATGTGTTTTGGATGTGACATTGGGATCACGTAATGAAAGCGACCGCGCGAATCCTTGGAGACTTTCCCCGATTAATTCACTTTCCCATTTCTGTTTGGCTTCAGATCCACAATATATTTATTCAAACAATGCCTAGCCTACCATTACGAATTCGTAAATAAAATCGCTGTATTTACTGCAGTACAAATGAAAACACTATTGTTGAACTGAACTTTACTCTTATCTCTAAAGCGGATGACACAATATGCATTAACATATCGGATGACATCAGCAAGGAAGAATAGTACGGTGTGAAGTCGTCTTCTATGAACCACGATTGAACTCATGGTGATGATGGAATTGTACCAAAACCAACAATTTACATTAAAATAAAGTACTGGAGCGCGTGCAAATATGTACATTGTTATTAGCGGCGGTGAAGCTAAAGTTCACAATAAGCCGCAGCAAACTCACCCGTGTCGAGTTTCAGGCAATGAACGTGGGTACAAGTTCACATGAGCAAACAAACGGACGTCAACCCTCCGGAGGGAACACGTCAAATTTAACGTTTACAAATAAACTATGCATCTGTGGGATGAATTCAGTTCAGTCAGACAACCGTACGTAACCGTATGCACTTATTAATCAACAGCATAGTTATAAATACAAACTAACGTATCCCAAGACCCACCTGAGAATAACATTTGACACGACCTTACTCCAAGAAACACAATATTTTTTTAATATTTGAGCCTTTGGGGTCGAGACTTTGGGTCCGTGGGGAGCCGGTGACCACCGGGTTTTCAAAAATCTTGCGGGGCTATTGATTGGGGCCACACGTGACCCAAGGGCTGGCTCCTATTTAATCTAGTTCAGAAACGTATATTGGTAATCACATTATATCGCTCCTAATGGTTTTGACGATATCCTCCTCCTCCCCTTGCTATTTATATCCGTGGCCCTTAATGACGTTAATATTTTAGGTGCTGTCAGATGGGAGAGAAAGTTTGTAAACACGAGCCGCTATTACAGAAAGCTTCTGGTTATAAAACCTCCCCTCACAGAATATCTACTTAGCACATCAGTATCTTATCATGTTTACGTAACTTTTATGTTTCTTATACACAATATCAAGGGTATATAATTGAAAAAAAAAAGCAATGAAATGTAAAATTAAACTAACTATGTACAAAGGAATCAGTCTAAGGATCGTTACAAATGGCTTATAGGTAACTCAACTGTTCCAGACCAGTACCAGACGGAAGCGTGCACTGGCTGCATTGCCACGCTGAATAGCTAGCTATGCTTATACGCTTGTAAATTTGTAAAGCGCGATTACCAGGGGGAGTACAAATATTGTGCTTTTGGTAGGACTTTATTTAAGTCCGCCTGGCCAGCTACCACCATCTTACATAATTCTGTTGCCGTAACAACAATTCTAAAATTGTTATGTTTCGGCACTTCGGGTAAGATAGCCAGTTCCTCGGTTTGTTGAGGATTACGGGTGAAGGGCTCCACCTTCGGCCTTATCTTAACTTGTTACCAGGTGAAATGAAGGTCAAGGGCTCACCCGTAGTATAATAAAAAAAAAATGCTCATTACAAACAAATAACGTTTAGGAACTTAAGAACCAGGAGCTGCAAAACGTATAACTAGTTTTGGATTATTTTGACCAATGGCTCATATTACAGTTAAATAAATAATGATCCAAAAATAGATTCCAGGTCACAACTAAGCCCTTAACGTGTCGCTATCGACTAATGGGCTGGCTAATGTGTGCCGAGCTATAAATAATACAGCCTACTTTGCAACTGAACGGCTATTTTCAGTTAAATAGGTAATTATGGGTTGCGAAACGGTTTGAAAGCTTGACGACAAAAGAACGGATTAATGTGCTTGAAGATTTATTTTGAGGTATAATAATAAATGTTTGAGATGATAAAAATAGAACTGAAGAAGAATTGGGTTAGGTGACAGATTCAAATTCTAATTCAAAATATCGTTTATTCAGTAAGATTTGTTAGGATCATTTGGAATCGTCAAATCTATCGCCTGTTCGGAATCTACAGAAATTTGTTATGCTATTGAATAGAGACAATGTTTTGAGTAGATGATTGAGTGCACCGTGTTTGCCGCCAGCCATTATGTCCATTGCACACAACCTGTGTGCAATTGTGACCAAAGAATACGGTAAGCTGACCAAAAATTGACAAGCTATTTAATTTAACTAATAATTTAAGTAGGGGCTTTAATGCACCGCATGTTTGAAGCCAGCCATTGCGCCCAGAGGTGATTCGCCTCCGAGCGAAATGCGTATCTGGCAATCTTCCCAGCCGCACAACACCACTATTGTCATTCCATACAGGCTTCGGTAACCTTCACACAAGAAACCGGAGAGCGTTTTAGAGCAGAGTTCCGTTAATTTCCAAGATGCGATATTCAATTCACGCTCAGGGTTAGGCCGCGAAAACGTCGGATCCGTTAATAAAGCACATATGATCTGTTGCAAACTTGTTGTGAACCATACATTTGACGTTGTTCATTGCCGATGTCGACATCGTAGAAATTAGATTTATGGTTACCAGAGTGCGTTCATTAGGGATAAGTACAACAATGTGACATTGAGACTTTATCGTAGTTTCAGATTAACTTTCTGTTTTACACAGACTGGGTGTGGGATAGACATTTTGACTTCTCTGGCCTAGTGATATTTGCCATTGCGGCACTGCCGAGCTGACTGCCAACATTTCTATTATAAGTGCACCATTTTTGGACGAACTCTGATATTTAAAGAAAACCGGGGATGTTTCTGATTCAATAGACAAACATTTACGAAATGTAGGTTAAAGAACGTCGCGTAAATGGTCCATGTGTAAAAATGTAAGAGCCATAAAACAAGACGGTGCTTCCGTGGGTGGGGGACTACGGAGACTAGGTCATCAGTTGTCAATGTCCTTGCATATGCGACCATTTAAATAGATTTTGCAGAAAAAATAAATTTATTTGCAACGAATGATGACATCAAGATCATCTTGATCAATGAGATCAAGAAATATCATAATTAATGCTACGAATAAACGAAAACAAGACAAAATCATAACATTAGACAAAAGACTAAACGAGCAATGAAGTAAATAAACCCAAATTAAAATTATAGCTGTGTTCGTAACTTGCTTCCTAATGACTTCTTATTGAATAAAATTATCACTTTGGTTGGCTTGGCTCTCTACTTCACTTGAATATACGCCAAATGATCAGCAAAATCAATTGAAATTGCAAGTTCTAAAATGTAGTAAGGAAGTGGCCATCCGGCTGTTCTGACAATGATCTAACCTTTTCACTATAATAAAAGTTGTTTGAAATCATTGCTCATAATTATAGTTATGCGTAAAGTCATAGGTGAAGATTTGACCCCAATGAAATCTATCTTTTCTATATAACACTAAACGTTTAAAGTTATATAACACTACATATTCACGTACGTTAGATGATTTAAAAACAACTTTCGACACAATTTTCTATTGTTATAGTCTATAGTATAAACTATTACAGGCTGTAGCTGTAACAAGTTACCGTCCGACACTACTATTAAGTTGAATATGTATACTTAGTATTAGAATCACGTGTAATATACATAAATCAACCTTTACACCTTTCGTGAAATCAAAGATTATAGTGCTTAATATGTCAAATATACAAGTAAAATGTATTTCTGATTTCAATCACGGTTGGGTATTTCCCCGTTTAAATTAATAATCCGGCAGGTTCGGTCGCTATCCCACTGCGCTAGCTCAGATCAACTCTACTAGTTCATATCTACACATTAATATTTTGCACAACGTGGATTGCATCGTATCGTAGATCGTGCATCAAATATTCAATTTCATACAAACCAAATTGAAAACCGTATAAATTGTAATCTGTATCGCATTAACGATAACCTAACGGAACGGAGTTTGCTAAGCAGCTCGATAACTAAACTGGTGAAGAAACACGGGAACGGGAACTAGAAGACGATTGTGTACAAACTAAAGTTGGGTTTCGATTGCTAGACGACCAGTAGAATCCGTATCGCAATAACTTCAGTGATATCTTCCAGGATAAAGTAACATAGTTTACGTTTCAAGCTGATTGGAACTTGTAATAAAAATATAATACTTAGGCATAGTTTGTTTTCTTTCAACCTTTTTTTTGACGTAGTTTAAGCTTTGTGGGTAACAAAACGAACGATTCAGTATAACGAAATTACAAAATTTCCATATTCTACAGTTAAGAAGTTAGGAACAGCAAAAACACAGTATGATTTTTTGTCGATGTTGTAATTGCCGAGGAATTTCCGATATGAACATCATCAGTGTGACAAATTTGACCTTCAGGCTAAGCACAGTGCATCGTACAAGGTAAATCCATTCAAATGTTATTTGCAAGTCTTATATCGCACGATCAAAGAACAAGGAGTAAGGCAAGCTCAGAACAGAATACGTGACAAAGAGAGGGTGAGGGGCTAATTGAAGGAAATCGGATTGATTACAATGAATCAGGGTTCGTAGCGATTCGAATTCTCATCCGTGCTTGGCTTTTAAAGGTCGCCTTCGTCAGTAGATACGTACATTTAACGACTAATCCAACCTCAAAATAAAGTATACTCGCAATGAAATACCCAAGCATTGCATGTGTTGATGAAAACATTAGGAACTTCCTATCATTGTTTAATTAAACTTTAAACAAATTATTTTCATATTACAAATCTATCGCATTTTAAAGTTTTGGAAATGTTAGGTCTGATGGGTCCACGAGAGTAATAAATAAGAAAAGCATGGAGCGTAACAATCGAAGACCATGACTTCGATTTTAGGGGACGGACACCTGGCCATGATGTATTTGGGCTAGATGGAATCTATAAATTAAAAAAAACAAGTAAAATTGGTGCTTCGAAAACATTTTACATCTAATTGCTTAAAGCTTTGTACTAGATATAAATAAAAATTAGCTTATATATTAATTAGCTTATGTTGTTCCTCGTAGCACACACTAAATCGATGCCAAATTTCATCAAAACAGTTCAGCTTGTAGCTTGAGGTATATGGATGGAAGAGACTCATTGAGAGGTTCATGAATTGTGATGTGGTTTAATGATACAATCACAAGATGACAAGGCCACGACCTAGTCGACCAGAAATCGTACCTACATCTTAGAAAAATCTAACTTAAAATGCAAAGACCAAAGAATAACTCGAATTTGTACGAACCTGAATTAACTAAATTGAATCAGAAAATGCAATCCGATAGTGTGCGCAATGGATCGGGTTAGTCACCCAAAATTCCCATATTATCTACACCGAACGGATGCTCAACAGTAAATACCGGTTATCATGATAATTTGCAAGTTGTCCCAAGTGACACTGATACTCGAAGAGGGCCCGAGAGTACCGCTGATTTTCGCTCTCCGGCACAAACGAAGTTTGTCGTTCATTTCGAAATGACATTTCCGATTCACTAGACATTTTGAAGGTCAATTATACCTTTATATGATATGAACAATCTAGGTTTGCTTTACTTTTTTTTTAAACAAAATTAATGTATAATGTAAAATGGCATTGTATAGGATACTTTTTTGCCTTTATATGTGTTTTAGGAAAAGTTAAGCGCTGCAAACCTAGATTATCCTTATATAATCATATACGGTAATTTCATTTGAATGGGACAAGCTATTTTGAAATAAACGACAAAATACTTTTGTATGGAAGAGCGTTCCTACTGATAAAGACAGAACGCTTATGCGTCATTTTCTAATCAAGTTCCATGAAATTGTATGTATAAAAGTGGCTGTAAGTAATTACATGAGTGAGCAGCCCCCGTGGTCCCAGGCTGGGCACAAAAAGACGAGCCAGCACAAGCACAATGGGTTCATATTTCCGGTCGCGGTCACCGCACAAGTACCGACAGAATTACTTGCAAAGGTTCTCGCTTGCACTCTCCAACAATCCGCGTAGAAATTAAGCCCGTTGTAAATCTGGCGAACAGCCAAAAAGGGAAGAACGGGGAGACATTAGAGAGATTTAGTAGAAGCGGTTGAACCACTTATGCCGATTGCCGATAGAACAGACATGTATTTTTGCCCTACTTTTCGCTCCAAGATTTTCGAGAATCGACAAGACATCAACATATTATTTCACTGAATAGATTATACAAGAGCAATCTTCGCCATCGAAAGAAATTTAAAAATTAAAACACTTTCTCTAATATAAATTATTCAAAATTGCTTGCGTCAATGATCAAATCAATATTAAACTAAAATCAAGAGATTGATTTGACCAACAAGGTCAAATCCATCTCTAGATTTTAGTTTAATGCTACATAAATTTTATACACACTAGTATTTATATGTATTTATCACGTAGTTTGCTCATATATATTCCGACGTTTCAAGTCGGTCAAGGAAAATACGGGATAAATACCCGTTTAATCGTATCAAAAATAATTTATACACATTGTACAGAGATGATGAGATTGTAGAGAAATAAGCATCGCAGCAACTACGGTTTCATTACTAATTTCCTCGAGGCCATTTAGTAAGAATGAATGCTCAAATGAAAGATGTTGAATTCATTTCAATTAGGCCCAGCTTCCTATTAAATAAAACAAGTGGTATTACAGTCAGCGTCGGAAGCCACTTCGATAACGAACGTAGAAGCTCCGATTCAAAAACGTAAAAAGTGAGGGGACAGCGGGCTAATGATGTGAGAGAGGACAATGTCCTACGTAGTGTTCGTTGGCTTATCCAGCCAGACAGGCATGATAGATTCTTAGTTTGAAATAATTGCACATTATGTTGTTATAACTTTTACGGGGCTTAGTGCACTGAATAACGATATTTTAATAAAATATACCGAACTGATGTATGATGTAACACGACCACTCTGGCAAGAGTGTAGTGATTAAGAAGAACTGATGTATAAAAAAACCACATTAGGATATTAATTTCTCACACGACCACCTAGCCTCAAACTCAGCAAGTTTATTATTATAAACCTGATATGGAACCTAGATTACGGATATAATAGGTACTCATATTTTTTTCGTAAATACATATACTTATTATTCAATACAAAACAGAAAAAACATTAATCACTCAAATGTTTGTCCCGGGTGTAAATAGAAACCACAACCTACAACGCAGAAGGCAGAGCGACTGAAATCATTGATAAAAGACCGGGTCTCATCTGTTCTTCCCTCTATGATTTCAGTGGCTCTCAATTAAAATATTTTCAACAAATGCGATAGCGGTGGGAACTTAGTAAAGGTTTAATTTAACAAAGAAGAAAGTTCAAAACAGAGTTCACAGACTTGCATGGCATTACAATACAATTAAATTGGTGGAATTATAAACAACGGAAAATTCAAAGCGTCAGGATTTCACATATTTTACATTCAAATTACTCGCAGTGATACTGTTAGTCAAACGCATTTAATCCTATTGTTCCTTATTCCTAATGACTGGTTCAATAAGCTTCCTCTCAGATAATCCTTCAGTCTTTCTCAAAATCATATAATCTCAGCAATTATTCTTGATCTATTGTAGCTTTTATGCCGTTCGCATTCATTTTTTCGTTACTTACGTAACGCATCTGTAACGCTATAGTTCCAGTTTCTTCATGCTTTGTGTCATTTTGGCATAGATATTTTTTATTTTACAAGATGAGTGCCAGTTCACTCTCATCCATGCAAATCGAACACACGTAACATCAACAGCCCATTAGTGTCCAGGGCTGGGCAGAGCCTCCTCCAGAGCAGGATGGTTTTTGCCATAATCACCGCGCTTGGCTAGCGGAGTGAACGCAGTAGTGTATATAATAACACAGAAGGAAGCTGCTGCCCTCTTACTAGCGAGATCCCCAGTCGGCTGTTACGACATCCATAGATATAAAAAGCATTTCGGACACCAGCGTTATATACAAAACAGGAAATTGAAGCGTATTTTTAAAAACCGACCGCCTCTATGACTAGTTTTTCGCCCATCGGTATAAGACCCAGGTTCGATCCCAAGAGGGGTTACAATTTGGGCTCCGTTTGGTTTTTGGTAGGGCTCGTTTTAAGTCCGCCGGCTAGCTACCACTATCTTACCAGTCTGTCGCCAAAGCATCAATTATAATTGTTGAATTCCGGCATTATTATTGTGGATCTACGTTATTTGAACAAACAATTAAATTATTATTATAATTATTCAGAGGTTTTATAGCCAGTTCTTCAGTCCGATGAAGATTCCGGGTGAAGAACGCTTCAACTTTATCAAAACTTGACACCAGTTCAAATGCAGGCCAAGCACTTTCCATGAGAGATTACTGATCTCATAAGCCAAAGGCAAAAACGTTATCAATCATGACAAATTGACCTATACTCAATAATATAAAACCGAACCTAGTCTTACAATTAATTTACGATCTTGAGACAAAGCTCTGAACATACGTCTTAAAGTAAAGGTGAAGAGGCCAATATGATAACTTTGTTTTGTTTATCTTCCGAAGCGTCTTGTTTCCTTTCAAGTGTATGATTACTGAGCCACATGGCCAGACACATGTTTTAAGTATAGATTTTTTAGAACGGCCATGACCGTGATGCTTAAGCTCAAACATCTTGAGATTGTGATAGATATAACAATAGAACAGTTAGGTAGGTAAGGAAAACTGATCATAACCAATAGACAAGGGAGCCGAAAGTTTGCTAACAACGCGTACATCTATAAATGATCAGTAATTAACATCTTAAATAAAGGTACATTTATCTTGATACAAAATAACCAAACTTTAAGTTGAAGTAAAAAAGAAAGCAAGCATGTATATAGAAAAACACACACCGACAGCATCGATCAAGTTGTTTTTAATTTGCATATTGCAACACATGGTAAAAATGACTGCTAAGGACTAGACGACCTGCGAAGATTGCGATTGCGACAAAAAAAAGACAAACTTCTGGGATAAAAAATGTACCCAAAAATTAACATGAGCGACGCCGACGGGGGTCTAAGAATAAGGGCAATTATGTCTTTTGAAGGAGTTTGACGCGGTAATAACCAACCCCATGGGAACTGTATAATGCGCTCCAACCGCGTGTTTTGAGCAGTCTAACTTCAAGTGTTTCACTTCGTTACATAAAAATATTTTCCTAGCACTGAAATGTCAGGAAAACATGGGGATAAAAATGAGCGCAAAGAAGGGTAGATAGTAATTAGGTTAGATGGTACCCGTGGAATTCAAAGTTGAAGCATCAAAGATATTCCATCCCATATTATATACGCGATTCCGAAAAAGCGGACGGGCGGTAAAGTTTACCATTAAAAATTATGCGAAAAATATTTTTAAACTAGCTAATTTGGTTTAGGGATCCAGGGTTTTTTTAAGAGTGTGATATTGCTGCTATAAAAAAACATAATAAAATAACATTCCAATTAAAGGGCGAAACGTGATTGTTGCCTTGAAATGTGGGTCGGGAACCTAGTCACGCACACCTAGGGTTCCGACTTGGCTGGTTTTTATTTAGTTCTTATAGATCTGCGATCGTCTAGATCTTGTAAGTAATTTAATACTCAGAAAACTGATAAACTGGTGTATTCATTTCCAATTTGGCATTGAAATACTGGGTTATATTTCTTTGGCCTTGCCAGGTAAGAGTTAAAAGTACTATATTGGCGTATAAACTAATAAAACATTAGGTAATTGCGATACCGAGCGCAAAACCAATTATTTTGTACATCTTGATAAAATAATAAACTTTATACGTAGCAGAAAAATTTACAACTTAACGCCTTGGCAAACTTGTGAAACAAACAAAGCAAAAGTAAGGATTGATATCCTAAAGCCAAAATGATAAAACCTAGCTGCTTCCTTTCTATTTATAAGCGCTGAGTTGTTTCTTAATTTTTAAACTACCACTGCGTGCAAAACCGAGCCCTGGTCCCCCAAAAACCCGGTCCACGGGTTAAGTACCTGTATATGACTTTTAAATACTGACTGTGACAAGATAAATCATTTAGCAGTTAGGAGCTTCAGAAACCAGACGATGTTTTTTTTCGATTGCTGGAAATCACCTCTTTTGTAAAATTGAGGTAAATACTCTAGTGACAGAAAATAACCGTTTGAGTTAGTCCAAAGGTTTGCCAGAAATCTAAAGACAACTTAAAAATAATAAAACAGTGGGTTTAAACTCTTAATTTAACCTGGTGCCAAGTTATGATATGGTGGAAGCGCACCACCGGAATCCATAGCAGACTGAGGAACTGGGTATCTTGCATATTTTTGTTACGGGTTTTAAACGCAGTTGTATCAAAAAAACCTATAAATTAGTAATAGTCAAAACCATCAGTATCAGTTGATCAGTAGTATTACTGAGTAGTTCAACTGGTTATAAAATGATACAACCTTGTATCTCTAGTACTACTACAATGATCATACGCTTAAATCAGCCTTTTACTTCGAACGGAATTTGAAATGTAGGCATGGAATATCTTCCAAGCTGCGAATACCAGTTCTTAATAATGGAAATCATGAGGCACTGTCCATTAAAACAGTTATCCGGAGGTATAAATCAAACGTATTAATAATGTCGCGTACCCACAGGCAATTTAGAATTTTACGCTTACTAAATTAACGCTGCATGTGTAAGACTCAGACAAGACTAATCATAATAATGCAACAGCAGGGCAGTAAAACTAGTCAAACGAGTCACAGTCAGCGAACGTTTCGCGTGCAGGGCCTTGCTCCCCTCTTCCCCTGGCAAGGTCAAGGCACCCCCCCGTATTGCTCTCACTAAAGCTATTCCTGGAACGTTCCCATTATGAATCGAATTTAAAAATTTTACAAAAAAACTTTGTTTGGTCTGATCTTTGAGAATTTAACGGATAACATTTTCGTCATAGTCACAACAGAGCGAGGCCCAGTCGTACCGCTCTCACATACAAGCGCAGTTTGTCGTTTATTTCGAAATAGCGTTGAATGGCTTCAAATTAAATTTGCAGGTATAATAAGAAAGGAATAATCTAAGTTTGCATATTTGTGTTTCAGTAACGCAAAACATGTTAGTTTTTTGAAATATTAAAGCGATGCAAACCTGGATAATATCATACCTGCAAAATTAACATGGAATCGGACATGCCCATTTAAAATGAACTAAAAACTGCGTTTGTACTGGAGAGCGAAAATGAGCGGTATTCCGGAGCCTCTTAACAAAATTCACAGGGAGAGAGTAGGGCAAGGAAGTAGATCACGAGAAAATTTGCAAGCTCGTGACAATGTGTGAAGCATGACGACCGTGGCACGCACGGTGCGACTAATAAACCGCCTCATTATCACAGGTGACGCAAGACAAAGATGGATAAGGTCAACCCAGTAAACAGAAACAGACACGCCATAATAGCTGTAGCAAAGCGCAGAAACGAAACAAATTGACAAAATGATGTTTACATAACCAAGACCCAATTGAAATGGACAAATAACGCGGAACTTCAAACGATCTCGCCTTTAATAGAAACCGTAACGCCAGACGTTGTTTTGCAACACAAAAGGCCATTTTTGCTGAAAATGCAGTTTTATGTTACGTAATCAAAACCGAGAATTCACATGTCCAGAGAGTATGGAGAAAAATACACACAATCCTATAAATATTTTTTTTTTCAGGTTGTTTATTGCGCACATTGTTTTTTTATTGTTTGATGGGGAAGCGCTTGGCCTTCATCTTACCTGGTTACTAGTTAAGAGAAGGCCGAAGGTAGAGGCGTACTTCACCCGAAATCCACAACAATCTGAGGAACTGGCTGTCTTACCTCTAAATGCCGGTACACAACAATTTAGAATTATTATTGTTAAGGCAACAGCTTCAGGTAAGATGGTGGTAGCTAGCCAGGCGGACTTAAAGAAAGTCCTACCACCAACCAAACCGAGCATAATATTGTATCCCTGGGGAATTAAACCCGGGACCTCTAAACCTGATATCGGTGGACGAACCCGAGGAATTCACAAATCCGAGGTACGTCAACGAATTTGAAACGTCACTGAAACTTGTGCCGTGCACGTATTACTTTATAACTTAGCATGAATTTCTACTACCTACTACTATTTTCACCGATGAACGATTAACTGCGTTGAGAATAAATGAAGCGGTGAAAATAGTTGCAACATTTTCTGCCTGCATTGACGTCAGCCTGCGTGTTTTGGGGTAAGTAACGTACGTAGGTTTTTAACTGGGAAAGCATTTGATTGATTGAACGTTTGTTTACTTGTAATGATTACGAAAAGGAAGAGGAAAATTTAGTTATGAATGTACGAGATGTAATTGCAACTACGCGAATTCAAGGTAAATTCTGAGGAAATGTGAATGCCGCCATCAAAAAGCATATTTAAAAAATAAAACATCTGTTACATTGGAATTTTATAGTATTAAAATACCCATTTGGAGTCTTGCACGACCGAATCTTTTAGGTACATTGGATTTTATACAAACTAGTCACGGTATATGATTACGTCACATTGTTGGTTCAGTAAAATAGATGAGGATTCGAACAAACAAAACTAAAATAGAATATTTTCAGAATACAACGAACATATTTTAATGATCATGTAATCAAGTCTACTTAGTAAATACCAAAGAATAAATACATTAATATCGCCACCAAGATCTATCAATTAGCAAAGCATGTGCCATGAGAACTGGATAATATTTACATAAGTACTTATTACAAGTAAGTATCGCAAGAACCATAGGACCACGATACCAAGAAAGAAAGCAACAATTTATGGCTAGTATCAGTTAATATAAAAGGACCCGATGCGGAAGTAGACTGGAAGTTTATGTTCATGTTTTACGACATTTATGACTCGTTTCGACTTTATCGAAACCCCTCGCACTCTGCTAATAGAAACCCTTGAAAAGGAGAACCTAAATATTTTATGTAAAATTCCGTTTTGTTCGGGTCACTTTCGTTGAGTTTTAGCTAGGCCTGACCCTCAAGAACGATTTCCAATGCAGGCAGTTTACGTATTGCGTTTTAATCAAGCTAAGCTACACACTATTCATAAAAATAAACTAGTTCGCTAGATATTGTGTTGTACCGCCAACAATGAATGAAACCTTTAGATCTGCGTAGCTATCGACATCGTCATCCAAAAGTAATCTTCAAGTCTGAGACCAGTTTTTTTTTTAACTATACTACGGTGATGTTCTTGGCCTTCATCTCACCTGAATTTTTTCAAGTTATGATAAGGCCGAAGGTGGAAGCGCACTTCACCTGGAATCCTCAACAAACTGAGGAACTGGCTATTTTACCTCTGAATGCCGAAACACGACAATTACAGAATTGTTTTTATGGCGACAGAATTAGGTAGGATCGTGGTAGCTAGCCAGGCGGTCTTAAACAAAGTCCTACCACCAACCAAAAAAGATTCTACTAAACTATACCAAATCACTATGACAATGGTATCAACGCAGAATGGCCACTAGAATATCAAAAGGTACCTATAGCGGCCATTCTGCGACTGGAATCGGGGTCCTGGTGACCGTTGACATTGATAGTAGGAATAACTAATGAAATGAGTAGTTTGGTCTGACAAATACCTACGCGATGCGAGCCTCGCCGTTTGTTCAAACAAAGGACACATTTGCATGTAATGGCAAGGCAAGACATGCGAATGGCAGGCTTTCCATGAAGACATAACTGCCATGTGGGAAGTCATAATACAACCACGTATTTGCAATAATAACTACAGATAAGCACGATTATATTAACAAGGAAATACATCATAATGCAAATACTATCTTACTATCATTAACTGGTGATGTTATATTGAAAAATCCATAACCAAAAAATAAAATCCAACTGAAATTAGTTTATCTCCATCAATTCTTCATTTTATATTGAAGCCTTAACAGACCATATTTGTCGCTTTTAGTGATAAGGCCGCTTATTGTTCTTACACACTGTGTTACCTAATGTTTATATTATTCGATATTATTTTTAGTGTATAAAGTGATATTCTATCCTATTCTTATCTGTTTAAGGAACTGACTCTCCTTTCTAAAACCTATGGAAATAATGATAGTGATATAATTTGATAATAATCATATATTTGGCATGAATCGTTTTAATTGATAACGAATGGATTGTCTGTGTTCTACAATGTTATGCCAGTGGGAAACAGCTGTACTATCAGCCAGAGAAGAGTACAGTTTTATTGTATTTGTTTGGACAAGTGTGTCGAGTAGCATGATAGTATTGATGTCATGTACCCCGTTCATTGTATTGTGCTCATACTTCCCTTTACGAGATCTATTAGGTCACAAACAATGTTTGTCCGTCTATACGTTCAGTTTCAGTCATGTCACAGATCATGTAGGCTTGCTGTAAGTAGGTCAGGAGGTATATGTCAACAAGTACCTGTAATTATAGTAGGTATTTGTACATAGTAGGTTTAAAGAGATAAGATAAGAATATTTTTCCCGATGAACATTGTAAATTTGCCGTGTCGATGTTATGAATCATGATAAGGTATTTCTGAACCATTTAAAAAAAACAAGTGTGTTATCTATAGATAAATAGATATGATTATGTTTTATCGATAAAGATTCAATAACAACAACAACTATATAACGTAAAATCACATTTTTAATTATTGGTATGTTGATGAATGTGTTGTGAGTGTGTAGTGTAATCAGCAAAAAAAAATATTGTGCAGCCATTTTGCATGCAGACTATTGCAAACGCAACCAGCGTGATCATGATCGATCCAGTATTTTGGATACCCGCCAAAAGCAGTCTCCAACGGATGTCGCAGCAGATAGTACCGATAACAAAAAGTTCCAGTAAGATACAGACCATTCTCGTGACGGTGGTGAGGTCCCAGGCGGACCTCGTCTTCCCTCGCGGCTGCTGACCATCCTTGCGCCTGCCCAGTGAACCGTAATTTGACGGGACGGTTATCTCCTCGCGCTTACGGCGACCCGCACCACGTCTCAAGGACGAAAACCAGTTGGAAACAGATCCACGGCGCTCGGGCTGCTCAGCCGCTTGCAATGGTCCATTTTTGATAAACATTACTTCACAGGTGCCCAAGCACAGCGCACATCACACTATATACTCCGTGAATTTCAGCACCACACGAACACAACAATATTAGAGAAGCTTGCACACGTAACCTAGAGGAAGCCGCATTTTATAATAATTGCCAAAATAACAAAGCGAAAAAAGTTATGTGGATGACTGCGCATAGCCGCCGGATCGTCGATGTCGTGACCTGTACGTTGAAATTGTTGCCAAAACAGAGCGGGTGATGCTACACAAAGGAGGTTGGCTGGTGAGGTGCACAGTAAGCGGAGTTACTGATGGCTTGTTGACACACCTGTTCATAGTCGTCGTCGACGCTGCGGGCTGCGCGCGCGCACCGAACCAGCAGTGGCCACCACAAAGCTCCGCACAGCAGCCGAAAATGTAAACACATAGCGCGCCATACACTTCCCTCTAAGGAACGCACTCGACTGAAGATAGTCGCAGGCGCCGCCGGTGTTGGCTTGGCACAATGACAATTACCTACGTACTACCTCTACCTACAATGTACACAGCTATACCTAACTTGTATGTATGCATAGTTTATCTTTTCGCACGCCTGAAGCAAAGGCGTCATAAACTATCTCGATTCAAAATTAAGCAATCAGATTAGCTGTTACATAAATAAATCAAAGTCTAATTAAGATTGATAAGGATATGTATCCCCACAACTACGAAATAGCTAGACCATGATAGTTTTGGAATTCTCAAACTTGGGTCCATATTTATAATACGGGTTTGTTTCGTCACGCGAATCAAATTAGCTAAGGTTAGTTGACTTGATGCATCATAATGAATGGAGGGTCAGAAGTTCGAACGAGGAAAATCTTTACAATGTTCAGTCTTTGGTTATATTCGGCATTGACTCATAAATGATTGTTGTTAATATTGACTACGACTGGCATCGTGTGAATGCTTATGAATCAGAGGGTGTTATCGAAAGCAGCAGCCACAGTGCGGAAGCGACGAAGGAAGTTAGATAAAACTGAAACATGCCGCAAACATTGACCGCTTCAAGAGAACTACACGCCCTGTTTCAAGCTAAATTGACACAATGAAGGACAACATGCACAGGGTGGGAACCACGAACTATGATCAAATGATCACGTTAAAAAACTATATTGGTGATAGGTAAGTACTGAATATTCGAATAAAGTTATTGCAGTTCAAATGGGATGATGTCATACCTACCTGACTAACTAGCTAATTAAACAGAACTATAAGAAAACCTCATTACAATCAAAGTAAGAGATAAGGGGTAATGAGGTCGGCGTCACCACATAACTAATTAACCAGCCAAGTGTGGAGACGCACTCCGACGGTTCCGACCCACATTTCAAGGCAAAAAATCTAGTTACTTATACACATGAAACGCATTTGCTTTATTTTAATTTTCGTTTCCAGTTGCTCGGAACCCTAAGAATTATGCGATAGAATAGATCAATATGTGAAAAGCTATGGGGTCAATCTGACGAGTAACCATTTGTTCAAATATACGCATCATCATCATATTATCATCGGGTATATCGCGCTAACGGAAAATTCCATTCTATAAACATAAAAATATTTTGCAAATAGATATTAAAGATATCTTAGATATTTGGGGGGTTGTTACGAAAGTTTTTATACCTTTTAGATATCTTTTTATACCTATGGTATGTGCAATTAATAAGGTACCTAGGGTAATTAGTAGTATTACTATGTTAGTGGCATTAAATTGTCCTGAATACATAACCAACCACGCACAATGTTATTTTCCTCGAAAAATGACTAATGGGTTAGTAAACAATAAGTGAAAGTTCAGCGAAATTCTTAAAACAGCTGTATGGCAACATTAACAACAGGAGGATCCTTCACAATCCCTTACAAAAGGGCCGGCACAATATGCAACCGAATCTAATGATAATATGGTAAACACGACATGTTCGACGAGCATAGCATCCACATTATAATTCACTTCACTGCAAAACTTACAAATGACCACTGCACGTTTTATTAAATTAAAATATTTCCGAATAGTCACAATACGTGGTGTTTTATTGTAAACAGTAAACCGTGTGGTTAACAAAGATCGCGCGACAGACGAAACGCGTGGCCACCGCGCCTCAGCCGGGCTCTGACTGGCTTGCTTACTACTGAGGCAGCACGGCAATGCCGCTGGCATGAGTAGTACGCCCAACCCTAGTATACGTATACAATACAGTATACATTGACGGCTTACGTCAGAGTGGTCCGCATTGTATTGAATGGAACGTGGGGACAACGCGGTTAGGGAGCGTATGAAGGTACCCTGTGTCTATCTGTATTGATAAATAATAGTAGGACATTGATATTTAATTTTGGTTTGGTGAACATTTATGGGCTGAGTTTTCAAATAAATATTACAGGACATTTATTTCACACAGCGCCATCTAGTCCCAAACCAAGCATAGATTGTAATATGGGAACTAGATTACGGATAGAATACTTAAATACTTTTTAAATACATACATACTATATGATACTTCACCCAAACCCAGAACAAACATTTATATTCATCACACAAATCTTTGTCCTGGGTGGGAATCGAACCCACAATCTACCAACTAAGCTAAGAGGCTTGTTATAAATAATTTTGTGTAACTTAATATTTCTATAAACCCCATTTATAAAGGATATAATTTTTTTTATTAAAAAATAAAATACAAAATGGAGCTTGTCCTTTAGGTAATAGAACATTTTTTTTTCATGATCCACACTTTAATTATTTATGTTATAATTACTATTTTACTTATTTTTTTATTTTACATATAAAATTCTTATATTTTGCCAGGTTAATGGACAAGATCCATTAATAATTTAGAGTGAAACAAAAAGTAGAAACTGATCCACTGGTGGATTTGTTTAATGGGATAGAGTGGAATGGAGCCTAATGATATGGTTGAACAAATCTAAACACAAAAGTTTAAAGATAATGCACTATATGCAAATATGTTTTTTTTTTATATTGCTAGGAGAAGTAAGCAAGTAGCGCACCTGGTGTTAAGTGTACTCTTGCCTATTACAAAGCCTTACTGCATAGGTCACATCCACAAAGAACATAGCCTACACGGCACTGCATTGCGCCAGTCAACTTGAGGCATTTAGGCATTAAGCCTCACATACCCGTAATTTCACCGCCAACCATACCGTGCAATACAGTGGTAGTAATCTCCGGACTAGCCCTTTCACTAGGGGCTTCTACTACTCTTGATTACTCCCTCCTCAGACAAAACGTAAGATTACCAAAATAATACCTGGTAAGAAAGAGCCTAGTCTCTCAATCAACTTAACACTTAGAAATGAAATGACAGTAAACACTTAAAACAAAGTTGCATCATTTATTATTACGACAGGGAAGCACTTGGCCTTCATCTCGACTGATTCTATGTTATGATAAGGCCGAAAGGTGAACCCGGAATCCTCAACTGTTTGAGGAGCTGGCTTTTAATGCCGGAACGCAACTATTTGGAGTTGATGGCATGTATCAACAATTTGGAATTGTTGGTTGTTATTTCATGCATGAATGTGCAGTTAAATTTCAGAGATGTGTTGTGGATAAAATGATATAGAATCTCACTTCAAAAAACTCACTTCATCCATATCCGATTTCCCTTCCAAGTCATTTTATATTATAAACTAGCTGACCCCGCGCATTTTAACTTACGCAAAGTTTATCAATATCATATGCCCAGCCCTGGTGTTATGGCAAATGTTTTCTACTAATGCGAAAATAATTGAATGTGGAAATTATACAATGCGACGTTACAAAGCCGAAGAGATTTAACAGTGTGAAGCCCAGACGCCATCACACTCCTCTAACTCATATTACATGTAAGTTTCAACAGGAATTTTCTCCCGCGAACTATACATTTAAGTGGAATGGTCTTCCTCAAGGTTTTAAAAAAAAAATATTTTAATATCTGAAAAGGGTTAGAATCGCGCTAGTGTTGCTTCTGGCTGTAGCGAGCGTCAATAGGCGACGGTATCCACTTGACCAGGTTTGAAGATGCAATGCAAATATTTGGAATCAACTTTGTCCGTTTTTCAGTTACAGACTTTTTCCGGACAGGCTAGCAACATCATTCACCTCATCCTTGCCCAGGCAAGCTTCGAAAAAAGAGCTTAAAGAGCTGACCCATTGTAAAAAAAAGATGCAAACAAACTTATACTTGCAATAAGGTAGAAAACTTATGTCAAGGTAAATGAGAATGTAAATCAATAATAATTGAATCAACTCATAATGTTTGATCTTTGCATGAACATCATTACTCCGATGAATCCTCACTTATTCTGGTGATTATTGTCCTGGTCTTGCTTTGACAGAACTTATTTAATTTTTAGTCATATCACACCAAACAATTATAATTGTGAATGTGATAAGATAATTAGTTTTTATTACATTTGTTTTTTTTTACATGTTTGTTATCTACACATTCTCTTTATAAGGTTCCCAATATCCCAGTCTGCTAGTCATGTCAGGGTTTTACCACACATACCAAAGATAATCAAAAAATAAATGTCCAAAGTAACATAAAAAATCTAGCAAAAATGACTAGAATTAACCCATGACCAATAGAATCATAAACAGTAGTTCAGTTACTGTAGTTAGTCGTTAACTACTATTTATAGAATAAACATAGCTGAATTGTATTTTTAAAACATTGTCATAATGTTTACATTCTTTAGTTAAATTTTATTTCTATTGGTAAGCCTTCAGGAACCTATAAGCTGGCCACACCACCAGTTAAGGTGGTCACTTTGAGTTAAGTATGCACCTGATGGTTTTCAATAAATTGTATCTTCAAAACAAATTTTGGATTCAAATATGTGAAAATCGCCACTACATATTTTACATATGCAGCATGTAAAGTATGTAACAACCTAGTTACAACAATATTTTTAAAACAATTTGGTTGGCATTTTTATCTATGTAAGTCCACCTATATCTGTGTGTTCTTCACCAATTTGCGAAAAAAAAAAACTGTCTCTTCTCGTCTGAAATTGTTCCTATTGAAATTTGATGAAAATCCAAAAAATATCCTAGAATAATTCTCAATGGACATCAACAAACCATAGATATCTCCGCCTATTGAGGTCCTATTTTAAAAATGTTTTTTTTATTGATTGTGCACCAACCTAGAGATAAATTATGGTTTTAAATAAGTTTGGTGGTCATGGATTTGATTCCGGTCAAACACCTACTTGTGACTTTTTGGTGGTAAATTGCGTTAAGTACAAGTGATAAAATTGTGTTTGCATTAAATCAATTACATCTAAAATGAGTGAAACAAGTAGAGAAAATTAGAAGATGCTAAATGTTTAGTTCTCTTGATTGACATGATCTAAGCACATACCTAGGTAATTGGGTAACCCTGTCTTTGCGTAAAATCAAGATAAATATGACTCAACTCAGAGTATAACAACACACAACGAGCCCTAATTCAGTTACTCATAACATAGCATTAGATAATATTACAAGAAACCTTTTGTACAACAAAAGACATTACCTGGATTTCAAGGAGCAATTCTGTCTTCCGGCGCCTAATATCAATCAAGGTTTTCTGCTGATCGGGTGTCAACTCTGAAAACAACAGTGATAGCCTTAAAAACACATAAAGATAAAAGCATAAACCCTAGCCATTGAGGTCATGTTTAATTGGAGAATAAACTCGTCTTACCTACGTCTGCAACTTTGAATTTATTGTGCATCATTTTATATTAAAACTTACCCGTATGTGTAAATGGATCACCATGATTACTTGCAACGTTGTTTCCTCCAAGGGACAAATTTTCAAAATCACTAATCATTTCTAGTAGGTAATCTAATAAATAAACAGTAAACAAAACATCGTTGAAAAATAATATCAAGCAGCCATATTTATTTACTTACAACTTGTCAAATCTATTATATCAATCATATAGGTCTGTGCAACTCTTTTTCATTCAGTTCGTTCTTCTTATTTTCTTTCTCGTTGGTTTTGTAAAAGGTCGCAGATGTTCGTATTTATTAAAATGATAGGAACTATTATGATACGATACGATTAAATGTGAATAAGTTTAGCCCCTTGATGCTTGATGATTGTAAATATATTCTCAGCCGAGGGCCTAGCTAGGTAGGTCAGTAAATATTATATATTCCTGGCCCTAATTCTATTAACTAGTTATTTATTAGAATTATTTCAATGACCCTTTTAGGCGTTGAACTTTCATCGAACTTGAACTTTGGATCCCATATCGAGTCTAAGGCTAAATTCGCTGCTATGAAGCTGGGTATTCTCGCTAGGGTTCGGCGGTACTTCACACCGGGACAACTTTTAAGTTTATACAAAGCTCAGTTCCGATCTTGTATGGAGTACTGCTGTCATCTCTGGGATGGCTCAGTCAAGTATCAGCTCGAAGCCCTGGATTCGATTGAGCGTCGTGCTGCTAGGCTCATAGGTGATGATTCGCTTTTTAAGGCCAATCTGCAGAGCCTAGAACATAAACGGCGGGTTGCCAGGCTGTCTGTGTTCTATAAATTCCACTTCGGCGATTGTGCGCACGATATCTTTGACCTAATCCCTCCATTCCCTTTCCACCACCGGACAAGCAGACGTACGGCTGGCTACAACCCGTACTTTGTAAATGTTCCATTGTGCAGAATACATCGTTTCGCCTCTACCTTTATCATGAATACTGGTAAAGAATGGAATTCCTTGCCTTCGTCTGTTTTTCCGCACGAGTACAATCTTGGAGTCTTCAAGTCCAGAGTAAACTTGTTTTACATGTAAGCTGGTGGTCAAACGCTTGACTGTCACCAATAAAAAAAAGTTTTTTTTTAATACTATACCTACATAACAAAAGTTAGTGGGTATGCACATATCTAATAAATTTTGTTAGACTTTTACTATTTTTCCGATGTGTTACGCCCCATATGTCTTCAGGAAGAGAGATAAAAGACAGGCACCTTCTGGGTAGGCTCGCTCCATCGTAGATCTCATTTGTGCCTGCGTAAGTTTCGTGATCAAGGGCCGACCCATAGTAAAAAAAAAAGTTAAGTATCAAATAATCGTAGGTAAGAAGAAACGATTTCGTTTTTACCCATGGGAGTACAATATATTGTGCTTGGTTTGGTTGGTGGTAGGGCTTTGTTGAAGTCTGCCTGGCTAGCTACCACCATCTTACCTAATTCTGTCGCCATAATAACAATTCTGCAATTGTTGTGTTCCGGCATTCAGAGGTAAGATAGCCAGTTCCTCAGTTTGTTGAGGAATTCAGGTGAAGCGCGCCTCCACCTTCGACCTTAAATTAACTTGTTACCAGGTGAGATGAAGGCCAAGTGCTTCCCCGTCGTACAATAAAATAAAAAAAACCGGTCTTCTTGAAATGTTATCAACTGCCCAACCCTATGAACAGCCAGCTTGTTTGCGGAAAACATTTCATTGATGTCAGAATCTTTATATAAAGTCTCAGTTTTTTTTAACTTTTTAACCACGTTTTGTCTGATGAAGAAACGATTTCGTTTTTACCCGTCTTCTTGAAATGTTTTCAACTGCCCAATCCTATGAACAGCCAGCTTGTTTGCGGAAAACGTATCATTGATGACATAATCTTTATATAAAGTCTTCAACACTGTGACCAACTATTGAGGTTATGTCACTATACCTACCTACTTTATCTATGTAATGTTCCAAATCCATCTCTCTCTGCAGTGAGTTTACTAAGCACGACGCGAGGGGTAGGTTTTTTCTTTACTACAGGGTTTACTAAAGGATTGACATGAAGTACATAATTTGAATATTGGAAAGCCTTCAATTGTTTCTTCAAAATGTTTGCAGCAAAGACCTTATGTTAGTAAGTATACTTAAGGTCTTTGGTTTGCAGTGTCTTATCTAACCTAAGATGCAGTGACGAGGTAGGTATGAAATAAGTGGGGGCTGTGTTGTAATTGTAACCGGTGGTCACGTGAAGTTGATGGATCGAGGCAGCTCATGATTATATACGTAGGGTCAGCCCTGGATCTCGAGGCTTGCCAGAGCAAGAGAAGAGCAGAGTCTATAATGGAGCGAGCCTTCCAAGAAAATGCTTCGTTCAGTAGGTAGTGGGCCTATGGCCCGAAATTATAGTGATGAACTTGAACCTTGGCGCAAGTGTAATTGTATCACAGCAGAATCCAATCCTGCACAGCATCATGCAAGCGCGCAGTGAAGTGGTAGGTAGGTACTTGGTGGCAGCTTAGCTTAGACCTTGATCGAAGGCTGTGTAGTGTAGAAGTATATAGAGAAGGTGAACGATTCAACAATTCGAGAAGACAGAAGAGCATTGAACAAAATAATCGTTGTTTTCGTTTGATTTATTTCATTCATTCGTTCATCTGTTTTGCGTTGGTTGGGCTGGATTGGATTTGGATCGGATTGGATTATGGAATTTTGGTTGGATTCGGTTCGACTTCGATAAAAAAAACAATGGATGGAAAAAACCATCTGTATTCTGTGATTTTGATGTAAAATGACGAATTAGTCTTACTTGGCTGAATATTTCTCTTCTGAAAATAGTGTAGTGAAGTGCGGTGTGTGAATCGTATTTCTTCAACTCCAATCGGCCGGTTCAGATTTTAGATCAAGCAAAATGAATGATACTGGCTGCATACACTTGAATAA
The DNA here is from genome assembly GCA_951394065.1 of Venusia cambrica. Classification (NCBI taxonomy): domain Eukaryota; kingdom Metazoa; phylum Arthropoda; class Insecta; order Lepidoptera; family Geometridae; genus Venusia; species Venusia cambrica. Next base: position 9,419,025 of record OX596043.1, on the reverse strand, counting down.
TTTTAAGGCTGCAAAGGGAACAAACCCGTACAGAATTGTGCATGCTTTTTTCGTAGCCTGTACTTCTTCTGAAGCTCGGAAATACAAGGTCTGTTTCAGGAAACTAATTTTAGGAATAATTCCTTATTTTCTTCATAGTCCTTCCATGCAACCCCCGAATTGATCGTAGACGAGCATTGTCGTCGTTAGCAAACAGGCAAACGGAAAGAAATGTAGCTAAGAGCTATGTGAGGTACCTATCTAAATAAGTAAGCAAATTGTGTGGTAGGTTAATAGGTACAAAGCATTTGAAGTTAGCTGCTATTGTCAATCAGCTGATCTGATCTTTGACCTCGAAACAGCTGTTGTTGCTATAGATTATATAGTATGAACCTACACTGTGTGTAGAATTTACCTAAAGTACACTATTTAATGTAGTGTAGATGATCTTAAACACTACAAAGCTTAAAAAGAAGATGAAATGGTAGGCTTTCCATGTTACTGGATATTATTTTTATCAATAGCTTACCATCACATTTGACAATGATATGGAAAACAAGTACTTAATGAGCTTGAGGTGCAGTCGAGGTGAACAATACATTTTTGAAAACATTAAAATGGAACCCTAAGTAGACCCCTATATTCTTTTATTTAAATGAGTAGGTAAGATTTTATTACAAACACAAAATACCTATAAGCAAGTGTCTTATAGGTATTTAGTGTTTTTAGAAAAAAATAAGTTAAGCAAACCTTAACCAGTTATATCTCTCCAACCTTTGGATTATTCCAACATTCGTTGAAATAAACAAGCTATGTTTGTATAGGTTAGTGGTACTGCTGTGCCTTCTCAAGTAATTCCTAATCAACCTTTCAAATACCTGCCTTATTACAAGAGCTTCACAGATGATATACAGACAACGGAAACTGTAGTTACATATATGCAAATTAAAAGTCTCCTTCCAGGCTACAACATGTCTCTGCTTCACCTGTGGTCAGCCGGGGCCTCGCCTGCACTCATGCATGCATTGCATCTACTTTGCATGCTACAACGGCCACATCCAAGAGCATGCTAAGGTGAAGAAGCACTTCCTCCACATTGACTTGAACCACGGCAACATTTACTGCACCCAGTGCCAGGATTATGTCTATGACCGGGAGCTAGCGGAGATTGGAATCTCGCACAAGATTCTTCAGGCCAAGTAATAAACATTTATTCATATTAATTGCACTGCTGGACAATATTCCAAACCCAAAACTCATTCAAATTTATTTGCAAATAATCAAAATTGTCCCTAGAGAGATCAATCAATCAAGAAAATATTATAATAATGAAGACTGTACCTCAGAAATTAGCTCAGGCATGACTTGAAACTAGCATTTTTTATTTGTTTGATGGTTTGATGATTTACTTATTGATTTCTACAGAATAAATAAATTTAAAACAAAATGTTTTGGCTCAGGTCTCTTGGAATTAGTGTGCCATACATGCCCTGGCTGCCTAGCAGCGACGAGGCCATGGCATTGCGTCGTCTCCGCAAACGGCGCGTCATTGGCCCTCACACAACCATTGGACTGAGAGGTTTGCAGAATCTTGGGTCTACTTGCTTCATGAACTGCATTGTTCAGGTGATAATACCTATTTATAATATTGCGATAATGTGTAAGATGCAAACCTGAAAAACTAATTAAATCATCACTGTTTTTACGAGTGTAATGTGGGAACCCTGTATTAAGCGCAATCTACACTCGCGTCGCCAGTGACCGCAAAAGCAATGAAACGCCAGCATAGATCGGTACAAGCCTAACAGCTCAGTTGATAGTAGCTCTGCCCAATCTGGTCTTGCCTATTTTTAACTGACTTAAAAAAAGGAACTCCTCCTTTTTTCTCGTCTCAATTTGGTTGTATTTTTTTTTTTTTATTTGCAAAAAAAATTTTTATTTGCAAATTAATTTGCAAATTTGCAAAAGCAATGAAACGCCAGTATAGATCGGTACAAGCCTAACAGCTCAGTTGATAGTAGCTCTGCCCAATCTGGTCTTGCCTATTTTTAACTGACTTAAAAAAAGGAACTCCTCCTTTTTTCTCGTCTCAATTTGGTTGTATTTTTTTTTTTTATTAATGTTTCTTACCTCAGTACTCCGTCATTTTTCAACCGAATTGAACATATTTTTTTGTTTAAAAGGATATGACTCCAGATTGGTTCCATGGAAAATATATCGAAATCGGTCCTGTAGTTTCACTTATAAATAAAAAACAGGATAATAGGAACAACAGATTTGAACCGATTCTTTACATTTGTTTTGGTCGTCTGTATTTATTTTAGTTCCCTTCATAGCATTGATATTTACCAGAATCCCGTATTAGTGCACCCACCCACTCACGACTCTCAAATAGGGTGTCGTAGGTTTTACAACGAAAAAAGTTAAAAACAAGTTATTTTTGAAAAAAAAAGATAACAAATTAGATGCATAATGTAATTTAATTAATTAATATTTTCAGACTCTTATTCACACCCCTTTGCTGCGCGACTATTTCTTGGCAGAGCGTCATCGATGTCGCTCGCAGAGCTCCGGGAAATGTCTTGTTTGCGAAGTTTCCAAACTGTTCCAGGTACAAACCCATGTACTTAGTACATAGCCCTTTACTTATAATTTCCTCCTAAATAAGCTCAATTACATCTTGCATGATGGATTAGGTCAGCTTGTGTTTCATATAAGCACTAACAAGTAGAGAGCAACAAAACAAGATTTATGAAATTGATTATCTTGTTTGTTTATCTCTTGCACCATAGACCATGGGCTTTATCGCACCTGGTTTCAAGTTATGATAAAGCCGAAGCTGGAAGCGCATTCACCTGGAATCCTCATCAGTCTCAGGAACCTGCTAGTTTGTTTAGTAGTGTTGTTCTCTAAAATTGTTATTAAGGCGACAGAATTGGGTAAGATGGTGGTAGCTAGCACAATATTGTACTCCCCTTGTGGATGGAACCCGGGACCTCTGGATCTAAAACCGATGGGCGAAACACCAGAAAGACTAGGCGGCTGAAGGTTGAAGGTGGAAACGATCTCTTATTCCGTAAAAGATGTTGATAGAGTCCATTCCATTGAATGAAGTTCAGTGGTCACTTATTAATTGCAGGAGTTCTACTCTGGCGCTAAGACTCCATTAACCCTCCACCGCCTGCTACATTTGATCTGGACACACGCGCGGCACCTGGCCGGGTATGAGCAACAAGATGCGCACGAGTTTTTCATTGCTACACTGGACGTGTTACACCGGTCAGTTTATATTTACTCATTTTACTATCATACAAAGACTCCGTTAACCTTCCACCGCCTGCTACATTTGAATTAGATATGACGAATATAACTATCAACCAATAAATTTAACTAATATTTTAAAATCAACCATTATATTCAATAATCAGAATTAACATTATCGAATAAAATATCATATCAACTTCAGCCTGAGTTAGAACTAATATAATTGAAAGCATTGAAATTTTAACTTTAACATGCTATAAATAAGAAACATTTTCGTATGTTGCAGCTCGCAGAGTTTTCAACTATGTATTAGGTTGACTTCATTCAATTATATGCTTTCGATTCCTGACTATAGAGATTAAATTTCTGATATGCTGTGTATGATATTTTTATTCAATACAAAGTGATGTGATATTTTAAACACATACCCATAGTGCTACTATGATAGAGACGAATTAGCGGTTACTTTTATTTAATCAATAGAATAAAATATTCAACTGCATCAACATCAACCAATAACCAAATCGTGTAGGTACTCAACAAATAATATTAACTAATATTTTCAACCAATCAAAATATCGATATATTTTTTTATCAATTAACAGTTAACTAATATTTAATTTTAACCATTATTGCCATCTTTAATTTGAATAGGGCCCCTATATCTATCGCAGAGTGGCCACTAAAATACCAAAAGGCACTTATAGATTTTTTTTGCAACTATACCATTGTCGTTTTGAATAGATTGGTTGAGTAGGGCCCTGGTCGCTGGCTACAATGTCATCCTACTGAGGACAGACTATATTCAGTTTTTAATGTTTTAAGAATATTTATATTCCAGGATTCTTAAACTCAAGCAGATGCGTGAGCGGATCTCGCTTAAGCGTTCACACAGTTTTTAAAACAAGTAGGTAGGTACAGTAAATGAACCGGCCAAGTGCGGACACGCATTCATTTAATGGTAAACATCACGTTTCTAATATGGGGACCCACTTTTGCCTTTTTATTATGTTGTTATTGCGGCAATAGACATGCTGAAAATGTCTACTATTATTTTAATTCGAAAAACGGGTAGGTGCTTATCGCGTATTTTACAATAAATACCCGTTTGAATAAAAATAATGTGTTCTAATCGCGAAAGTGTAAAAAAGACTAAATTGTCTACTGTACCTATATAAGTTTCATGAGATATGTAGCGGACATACGAATAGTAATAGGGTCCCGTTAGCACGTCTTAGGTACGGAAACGGAAAATAATAAGTTGTAACACATTCCAGGCACTGTATGAACGGAGTGGACGAGCAAATCGAAACCGAGGAAAAAACCGAAAACGGCAACCGCTGCAACTGCATCATCGACCAAATCTTCACCGGGGGGCTGCAAAGCGACGTCGTGTGCACCTCGTGCGCCGGCGTGTCCACCACCATCGACCCGTTCTGGGACATCAGCTTAGACGTAGCGGGCCCCGGGTCGCTCCACGCGTGCTTGGAGCGGTTCACGCGAGCGGAGCACCTGGGCTCCGGCGCAAAGATCAAATGCTCCAACTGCCGCGCGTACCGCGAGTCGACGAAGCAGCTGACGCTCGAAACGCTGCCGATCGTCGCGAGCTTCCACCTCAAGCGGTTCGAGCACTCGTCGCAGATCGACCGCAAGATCTCCGCGTTCGTCTCGTTCCCCGCGGAGCTGGACATGACCCCGTTCATGTCGTCGCACCGCCGCGCCGCCGACAGCGCGGACAACAACAACGCGCCGGATCCGCAACAGGGGATCTTCGAGGACAACCGGTACTCGCTGTTCGCGGTGGTGAACCACCTGGGCTCGCTGGACGCGGGGCACTACACCGCGTTCGTGCGGCAGATGAAGGGCAGCTGGTACAAGTGCGACGATCACATGATCACTAAGGCGACGCTGCGCGATGTGTTGGAGAGTGAGGGGTGTGTGATTCACCGTTTACTGTATCATCTAGCGTAGCTAGTGGAGATAGAAATACGTTATCTACTCTATCTCGTCTTTAAAAAAAAATTGTGCTACTGGGAAGAGCCTGAAAAATCTGGTGAGATGAATCTCACCAGATTTTTAAATTTTTCAAGTTATGATGAGACCGAAGGTGGGAGTCACTCCACCCGAATTGTAGTTATAGCGACGGACTTAGGTAAGATGGTGGTAGCTAGCCAGGCGGACTTAAACAGAGTCCCACCACCAACCATACCAAGCAAAATATTGTACTCCCATGGGATCGAACCCGGGACCTCTGGATCTTACACCGGTTGACGAACCACTAGACCACGCCTCTGTCGCCTACTGGTGTGAGACCCAGAGGTCATGGGTTCCATCCCCAGGGGGCTACCTCAGTAACTTTTTTTTTAATTTGAGATGACCCCTGCTGTATAACACGTAGACCCCCATATCGACACAAAAATAGTTACTCTAATTACTCAAATTGTTTGTAAACTATATTAACGGATTAACTAATGTACTTATATTTCTTTGCTTTTCAGATATCTCCTCTTCTACCACAAGACTGTATTGGAATATGAATGAATCCACATCTCAAGGAAAGGTATAATCTAAATGTACTACGGCAAGTCTCGTTGTACAAGTCATTTCGTCGTGATACTAGTGTTAGTTTTAGTCTTGGTGTCGTCTGAATTAATCACGTATCTGTAGGTATTTTATATTATACCTTATGAAATTTCCCAAGCACTGACCGGATTGGGTTCAAAGTCAAAGTCAAAGTCAAAATTTCTTTATTCATTAAGATTTTTTAGGATCATTTTGAAACGTCAAATTTACCGCCTGTTCGGAATCGCGACCAGCACACAAGGAGAAAGGCAAGAACCTCGGGCTCTCGGGTTTGAATAGCCTTTATTTAGGTTTTCTTAAGCGGTGGCCACACCGCCAGCTATACTAACGTAGTTTAACTCACGCGGCTCAGCGTTGTCTTTATATTTCGGCGCAGACACAACGAAGCTAAGCGAGGTATCTAAACTAGCTAGCCTTGTGTGCTAAATTTGTATATATGTATGTTTCTAATACATATTGACACAATTACCATTGGAAATTTCAAAAAGTCTACACAGTCAAGCCAGCTGCAATATTGCTGTCTTGCAGTTAAAATGCTTTTATGTGTAGTTAACTAAGGTCTTGCTAAATGTCTCCTTACAGTATGTATACAAAAAATTAAGTACCAAGAAAGCAAACGATATTATTGTGATAAATCTAAGGGCTCAACCAGATGGACCGCTTTTCCCAACAGTACCACAGGTAACATTGTCTGCGTTGCTGTGTAAGAAGTTGGTCACTATTTAAATCTTAATTTGTTTACATTATCTAATCTTCACATTTTTGTTTGAAATTTGAGGTTGCTGTCAAATGAGTATTGACTAAGCAGAGCAATTTTAATCTACCTCTGTAATTGATTAACATTTCACATTCGATGCTCAATCGTATGGAAATGTTAAAAGGTTTGTGTATATCGCTTCAATTTTGTAAATAATTAAATGTACGTGTGCAATTTCATGTATTATCTATCGATTAATTTATGAACCGAACTAGGTTATTGGATAATATTACGATACATTTTTGTAATATACATCCGCATTTGATGTTTCAACACGGTGTTACTTGTTCGAAATGTTATTGAAAATCTATTCCGCGTGTATTTCCAGATAAGTGATTCGACCTTTATGCGCATATGATTCAAGTAATATTATTAGTTTTATTTTCTTGTAAACTTAGTTTTAGCTGACTTAGATATTTTCAGACGTGTTTATACAAACTAAGAATTCCTCGTTGTGCTGTCCCCGACTGTAAAGTACAGGTATGATTGTGTTCTTGCGTGTTCGTGCATTTTTTATTTTTAGTTTTTCGCGCTCATGTATATCTGGAATAGACAGCTTTTTACTAAACACAACGACTTTTTGGCCAATGGACCGTCCGTTGGCCAAAAAGTCGTCGTGTTTAGCAAAAAGTCCGATGACTGCTTCAATAATCCCTTTCGCTGTCTGTCAAGCCGCGGCCTAAATGAATAGAGTAGATTAACTATGACTGAATTGACATTAGCTTATATGTGATATTTTAATAAATGTAGTTGATAGTATTATAGAATTTTACATCTGACTGTGGTTGTCGTTGAATTTATGTCCGCTTTGCGTGTAAATGATCAAATGCTTATAGTTCCTTTATTTAATGATACTGTAAAGAGCTTATCTTATTTGTATAAAACAAAACTACTTCTTCAAATATAAAGTATACTAATATACCATTACCTATCCTAGGCAGGTTGAGCCTGAGCGTTGCACAAAAGACTTTGTATTGCATTTGGTCATTTGTTAGCAAAGCTGTAGATATTATTGTTTGCATTTAATTGTGTAGTAATATGTATCCGAGCCGAATCAACATATTATGCTACTAGATATTGCCCGCGAAATAACTGGATCAAAGGAATTAATATCTCATAATAGATTTCGAACAAATGTTATTAGCATTCGAAACCATAGCAATCAAGGTTCGCATACAACTCCGTACATACCATAATCGTAATAACGTCAAATAGTTCTGCCCTTATCCTACGCTAAATGTGCTCGTAATCGCATAAAAAATAAAGTTGGTTTGAAATGGCCTCGCGACATGACGACAGACTAAGTTAAGATGGTCTAGTGATCTTACCGTAGTTGTCACCTGGTTTCAAGATAGGTGCAAGCGCGCTTCACCCGAAATCCACAACAGACTTAGGGAACTGGCTATCTTTGAGATTTGAAAATTGTTGGCAACCGATTTAGGAAAAGTGATGGTAGCACTTGGATGGCAGACTTGAATAAAGTTATATCACCAACAGAACCAAGCACAATATTGTACCCCCTTGGGGATCGAACCCGTCTCTGGATCTGACACCGGTAGGCGAACCACTCAGGCCATCAGAGGTGTTAGTGATTACCCACTACCTTGTGTTTTAAGCTGAGCTTAGCCTTATTTCACTGTCGTGCACTATCATACCTACATTAAATAGTCGTATCTTTACTAAACAAATTAATGTGATAGATAAATGCTTATTCTTATTACTTTATACAAATAATCAAATTTAATTTCAAAAAATATTTTTAAGTCTATTATCGAACAAAATTTAGATATAAGAATCTCTAGTACTATATTTATTTGTCAAAATCAATACAGGTATTCAATCAATTAATATCTTTGTGTAACACAGAATCATTGTAACATTCGAAAAATAAATTATGTTAAGTACCTTCTTAGGCATAACGTTATCAAAATAGGGCATAAATAGAACAAATGGATGTATCTCTGCGCATTAATATTGGATCTAATAAATGTTATTCTCTTCTTGGCATCACGTTGCCCACAAGTAATGTACTTTGTACATTCTACCGAGAAATAGGTAAATATCATCAATGCATGTTGAATTTTGGGTTCTATACGAATGTTTACCTATCAATAATAGTATATCAAGATCGAGGGCAAGAGGTTTTACTATCTTTAGAACGATGAGGTCAGTTTGTTCACAAATATTAACTCTGTCACTATTTACAAAGATTCTAAGATAAAATCATTGCTTTCAGGGGTTTGTTTAGTAGAATCGTCTGACGTGATTATAGGAGTTTGCCGAAGAATACGGTGAAGTGAGGCTTCACCGGCCGATCTATTCTCGAATAAATTCTGTGCACGATTACACCTCTGTGCATATTAGTTCCTAACTATATGCACTAGAGGCGCTCGCTATAGGTGATTTGATGCATATGTTTAACGTTACATTGGTACGCTGTTGCAGTAGGTGCAATGCAAATTCTAGTGAAGACCAATCATTCAAACCTACAGGTGTAGAGGAACCTAATACCTACTATTACTGGGCACCTACTGTTGCAGCGATCTCAACCGTGGCACCTTGGCTTTGTCAGACCTCTCACTTGCATTGCACATCATCCGGTTGTAAACTTGCAGATAGAAAGTGTTGCTATTACTAGATACCCACCGTATATAATCGCATTTATACGTTTTAAAATGTAGTGTCAAATGGATGTTTAATACTGATTCCATATGGATGTCATACCAAAATAATGTATGATAGGTACTATATCATTGTGAAACAATAAACTTTTGTGAAATACTTACCCGAGCTGTATTTATTGCTCTCGGCATACCTATACCTTGTAATTACCTACCACGTGAGCTTACTTGATTATAGGTAGGTACTAAATACTGAGCAACCGAATTAGTGTGCATTACTCCAGCAGGAAAGTATCTTCTAGAACGAATTGAGCTCAACAAATACTTAGAGCGTACTAGTGCGCCAAGTATGAAATTAGTGCATGTTACCATTATGGAATAAAACGCGAAAAGCGTTTCCTGCTGGAGCAACGTTCTTCCAGCAGGAAGATTCTAAGCGAATGACCGTAGCCATAAGTGACATTATGGGCAGATAGCTTACATTTGTGCATAAAAGTGCGCGAAAAATGGAATTAGTGGGCCTAAAGGTTTTTGAGATATTTCCTTTTCTTGCTGGGGGAACGTTATGCAGAATCGTGTTTCTTGTAAACCATTCGATTTGCACCCGTAAGATATACATACATGAGAAGCTCTTCATTCGTGCGTATTTGTGACATAGTAATATTATCAAAAATATACCGTTTTTAAGTAATCTAGCTTTTTTTTAAAACCCTAAAGTGTCTAGCTCTTTAATGGGCAAATGTACCTACAAGTTCATTGTAAATGGTATTCGGTTCTTGTTGTTACTCTATGCAATCATAAAAAACTTCAGGAATGTATATACAAGCGTTTTAGAATAATATACCTAGCTTAGATCAAAACTTTTAATGTCATAAGTTTGACGTCAAAATGCAAGAAACCTTTTCAACCCACGATTGTGAGTATACACCTTAGAACTAGAGCGGTTATTGAATATTATATCGCCTTGAAAACTATACTTCATATATGGGTAAAAAACACGATACATACCCGTTTTGCGAATCAAAATAATTTGTTCCAATCGCTAAAGTTTCAAAAAGACTAAACTATACATCTATTAAATTTGTTATTACGTTAGGGAGTAATAGTTAGGGTATGGGGAAAGTGATAGATACCTTTATAATATCAGACGCAGGGATATTGGTAATAAATTTATATGAACGGTACACGATTATACTGAATAGATATATTTATTATCATAGAATATCACAAAAATAATTTTGCTTCAAGCAACCATATAAATTACGATATCGAAATAAATTAACAACAAACTGTATTCGAGTGGATTAATAGGTACTATATTAAACGATCATAAAACTAGTCATTTTATGACAATTACATTCGAGTAGGTAATAATATTAATAAACTTGTATTAGTAATGTGTCAAAACAATTTTTCTGTACGATATTAAGACGATGATAAAACAATGTAATTCAATCCAATTTATTCTTCTATCACCCATAGCCAATACAATCAATTTAAATACACAATGTGTTTTGTTTTCATTCTGTCGCCATCACATCTTTCAGACTACATCTCAGCCTTATCCGGTATGAGTTTTAGATAATACATTTTCAAGGAGTACATAGATTATGGAAAGACGAGGGTTCCGTTACTTTTCAACTTATATCCTGATATTTAAAAATATAGTGAAAGTAAGTAGACATACAGAAAATATAGTTGCTAAAGGTTAATTATCATGATTAGTTATTTTTGAATTTGAAAACTCATCGCCGACACCCAGTATTCTCTATGCGAGAGAACTTGGACTATCGAGGGTATTTTATGTTTATGGAAACCATATTTTATCACAACACACTCTGTTGGTAAACTAAACACAAGTATGACTATTTAACAGACAAGCCCTAACCAAATACTGTTAATAAAAACAAACATAGGTACTAGTAGAGCAACTAGAGAGTAGATTAACAAAAATAATATTTCAAATTATAAGATGAAACCTTCCATCAAGTAACATAAAGAATATTTGAGAGTCCTAGCTAAACAGCTGAATGAAGATAGACTATGGCTTTTTCTTGTAGAAAAATCTTATTTATATTTATATGGCGATTCGAGTAACATCACAAACCACCATATTAAATAGAATGTCAAAATGACCGGCCTACCTCGCCAAGGGGCTACTAGATACAGAGCCACCTACTAAAGAGCTACCAAGCATCAGACTAAAGTTTATCAACACAAGAACATACTACTTGTTTATTTTTTAATTTATAAGTTAAAACATGACTTAAAAATTAGATACGGAGTGAAACCCTATTCTAGTTTTTAATAGGTTCAATATCTTTTACTTTCCTTCACCAATATCTTTCGAATTGTTTTTGATTTTCAATCCAAATTTTTGAGATCTTTTTCCACAGAGGACTTTCATTTTCCCTGCCAGATTTTGTTTCGCACGATATTTATTTCTGCTTGGCTGATGCTGGTGCTTCATCCAGGATTTCTTCCAATTGTTTCACATCGGTGACTGGCAAGGAGCACGCGTATCGTCGGCAAACATAGGCCGTAGGGACGTCATTCGCCTTCCTTACCCGACTCAGCACTGTAAAACGGTACATATTTTGAGATAAACAGACCCGAGTTCATGATGATTACAAGGCCCTAAGCACAAACATTAAGGCGCTTACATGGGTCAAATGTTCACATTTAGAAACTATCTCCTATTTGACGAGTCATTATAAAATAATGAAACAAATATTAACTGATTCTTTGACTTTAAATGGTGAAAATAAACCGAAATTAACTAGTGACCTACTATTAATATCTCCTACAAAGAATAATTCAATATAAATAATTATATATAGATAAAAAAAACAATACCCTTATATCTGATTATAGTAGAATTTTCCTTTTACTTGGTCTAGTTTAGATTCACTCACTCATGCGCAGATTTACATCGCGCTGTCTCGCACAACTAATTGGCCGGTGTAAGCGCCTTTCAAATGCTGTTTGTCGCTAGCAACGATACTAATTCAAACGGTTGGGATCGAATGCGAATGTATTCTAAATATGTCGAATAAGTCAATGTAAAAGTCGCATGCTCGCTAGCGGGTCTTTAATTGTGTATCACTTACGATGTCTATAAATTGCAATATTATTACGCATACACTACACGATAGTACCTATGTACTACGGCTCAGACGAAAGTAATTGTAATGGCATATTGTAAACACAAAATTTCTGTTTGATTCTACTTATTACAGACGTACCTATGCAGAAGCAAATGAAGTTGAACTTTGATTGTAGCTATTAAAAGTAGCTGCAACCATTAGTCTGCAATGTGACTTTGACGTCTCTTAATCTTGGATATGAACAGTCAAAAGAAAAGAAAATACCAACATATGTTTTTATCATCAGCAGTCTGTTCAGAAAGAAAACCGCGATGCTTAGCTATTTTCTTACAAACTTTATGTAAGTAGTACCCAGGTACATAATAAGAAATAGATTTATATACACCTCAGTTCTTATACATTTTAGGATGTCTAAAGGAATGAATAATTGTGTGAAATATTATAATTTAAGTGCCTACCTACTTAGCTAATAGTTTTTTTCCTAGGTACCTAGTAAGCCACACGATAAGATTCAATTTCGCGTGCAAGTGGTAAGAGTAGGTACACCTATGACTTTTGTTAGAGTGATCTTTCTGTACGTAGTACTATTAGTTATTCAGTGCCGAATCTCTCAAAGATTCGTAATACTGCTGCGGTTGTCTTTCTGATCAGGCTCTTCAGCCTTCTCACTCTCAATATTTATTTCTTGTAAATTTTTAGGTGATTAGATAGTTGAAATCTATGTAAGGTTATTATAACTCAAGTGAACATGGACCTATTATATACAGTAGGTATGACATATTTTATGCAATATTATTAATATGCAATGAGTGGGCATAATACTATGGATTTTGTATTCAATGTTAAATTTCATGCACTATTTTCTATGTAGTAACACATGGATTTTCAATAAATATTATGCAGGTATTTGTAGTTAGGTGGTATAAATCATGTGTATGGTAAAGTATGATTGTATCTATGTATGATTTAGCACACATTGCAATTAATTTACGATTTAAAAGTTAGGATTCTTACTGTCCCCTTCAGGAGCGTTGGTTTCTAGTGAAAAAAGTAAATAACAGTAAGTATCCATATTCACAGTTTACTCTCTTAACATTTGGCTAGCAAAATATTTTATTTTCTAAGAGTATTCTAAAAGTATGTAACTAAGCAAGTTTATCACATTGTTACAATATGCTTATAAAGTTGTAAAGAAAGAATTGTAGTTCGAATTTGAGTTACGTTAGATATTTCGTTTCTATGAACGGTTAGCTGTGTAGTTTATCGACTGACTGACATCCACAAACCCGATTTTTTCGGTTTGGGCTGAGATTTTAGGATATTCCCATAGGATGACGGGAATGAGGTCCCGGGCTGTAATAATAATAAGCGAGAGTATGAAACTCACGTATATCGGACATACCGGTCTCCGTCGCGGTTGCTGGGTCGGCGACGCAGAGAACTCTGCCGGGCAGCAGCCGTGTGCGAACCACGCGAACCAGCTCCAGAGTACGAGGGTCAGAGCAGCCACCGGATATCAGCACCTACGTACACGAGAATAACGTTTAAAACTGCTTGTGTTGTGATATAGGACGGTGGTAACCTGCAACAATATTGACTTTACCATCTAGTAGTTCCCGTTACGTCACGTTAGTTACGTCATAAGCCTGTGTAGGTGAAATGTTATAAAACACGACCGGTGTATCATCTCAGGCAGTGCTGTAGACATCTCGTTCAGTCGCTTGGAGAACGCCTGTTCTACAGGCGTTCTCATTTTCGCCATCTCCTTCTTACTTGAGTTCCCCTAATATGTCACAAACCTGTGTAGGGGAGTCGTTGTAAAACATGAGTGCGGACATCATCTCAGGCAGTGCTGTAGGCATCTCGTTCAGTCGCTTGGCGAACGCCTGTAGAATCAGCTTCGCCATCTCCCTCTCACTTTCCCCGCCTTCGGCCGCAGCGCTTTTGTCTGCGTACGCCGCTAGACGTTGCAGGTTGTGGCATGATACACTGTTGCCTGAAGGTTCTGCTGTGTCTTGGTCTGGAAATAACAAAAAAATATATAATGGGTAGGTGTAATGTACTTTCTATGGTCCACCAGGGATGGTGTAGACTCTACCCCATACCACAGCTGTTGGTGGTACCTACTAGTGGTGGGACCTGGAAAGTTCCACCTAGCGACCACCTTCCTGTCAAAACCTGGCGCCAAACGGTTTGCTGTGTCCCGTCGGTGCGCGAGAGCCACAGCCTTCTGGGTAAGCTCGTCCCATCATAGACCTCATCCTTGCTTTGGCTTAGGCCTACACAGAGGTCAAGAAAAATAATAATAATAATGAAGCCAATGACAAAATCCTGTCATGTCCTATAGCTTCTAGACAAGAATCATCATTATCTTGCCCTTACCGCAAAGTGGGGTCAGCACAAAATCTTGTCTTCTTCTTTACTTTATCTTATTCTTATTTCTAGTTAGCACACTTGGATTGAAAAGATTTTGATACTTTTAAAACAGAAGAGTATTTTTTACTATCGTTTTCATTTAATTTCAGTAAAAAACAATTTGTGGCTTTTACCGGGAGTAATAAACGCCTTTAAAGCCTTAAGTGTTATACCTTCTTTCAACCGCAAAACCACTGTAGCATCTTTAGTCGAGCAGGTAAAGTACCCTCCATTGGCAGTATCCCAGAACAGTTCATTCTGCTTTAGCTGCAGTTCACGCGCCCATTTCAGCCAGCGCGCGTCCAAAGCCGCCTCGTACAAGTCGAGAAGGCCTTTGATCAGAAACGCGTAGTCGTCTAGAAAGCCGCTGATTGGTGTTTCCCTGGAATTTTTTAGAGTGAAAAATCACCATCAGTGTTAATGTTTACAGCTATTAACTATTTACTCTACTTACCTATTACATATATGCTAGAGCTAGATAAACTTAAAATAATAAGTAGAGTGAAACTCGTAGTTCAAATTCCGATCATGGACCTACCAACCAATGGCTTTTATGCAAGTTCGAAAGCCGGCATCATGGTGGGTGGCTCGCATTGAGTCAGCAAAGTTCTAGTTATCACCTAAAGTTGATGTTACTTACGTTTGAGCCACAGATCCATCTTCAGCTCTGTAGCAGGAATGCAGGAGGGTATTGGTAGACGCGTCGTATAAATGCTCCTTTATAAACTCTGCCGTTTTGATAGCATCATCCACATACTCCTTTTCTCCTAATCCCTGCCCAGCTCTAGCCAGCCCAGCGATCATAAGCCCGTTCCAAGAACAAAGCATTTTAGTATCCAAATGAGGGCGCGGCCTTTTCTGACGCTCCTCATACAAAATTCCGATACATTCAGTTATCACGCGTTCAAACTCTTCCAAAGTTAAACCGAACTTCTTAGCTGTGTCCTCCTTACTACCATAAATGATCAAAACATTCTTGTTGGTCAATTCCTCATGAGGATCGCTTTCAGGTGAAATGTTTCCATCTTCTTCGACACCAAAGTAATCCGCAAACACATCCAAGTACGGAATATCATTGAATTTCATTCCTTCAAGCAGAATCCTCAGCTCATCATACGCCCAAATGCAAAAAGCACCTTCCTTCTTTTCAGAAGCGCCAGCAAAGGGGTGGGAATCTGCGTCTTCAGCGCTGTAAAATCCTCCGGACTTGTGCCGAAGATCCCTATTCACGTACTTGATTATATCTCGAACAACGTCAGCGTAGAACATGTCTTTCGTAGCTAAAAACGCGTCCGTGTAAGAAACTGTCAGCTGTGCTTGATCGTAGAGCATCTTCTCAAAATGCGGCACGTGCCAATCGTTGTCAACGGAGTAGCGTGCGAAGCCACTAGACACGTGATCGTGAATGCCACCTTTCGCTATTTTAGTCAGCGTGTAAAGACACATATCCAGGCACTTCTTCCCTTCAGGATGCGTCTTATCCCGAGCGTAATAATGAAACAGAAAGTTAAAAATCGACGCTTGCGGAAATTTCGGAGCTGTCCCAAAACCTCCAAACTGCGACTCGTAAGTCGACTTGTACCTGCGCACACACTTATCCCAGGTAGCTTCACCGGGCACTGTGGTGTTAGCTTCTGAATCAACAATAGCAATCTTCTCCAAAGCCTCCATGATGTTGGTGCTCGCTTCCAAAAACTGCTGTTGGTTATTCTTCCATTTCTTAGCAAGGGAAAGGAGAATGGATTTGAAGCCTGGTCTGCCGTACTTGTCTTCTGGGGGGAAGTAGGTTCCTCCAGTTACTGGGCGTAGATCGGGGGTGATAAAGACGGACATCGGCCAGCCTCCGCCGCCGGTCGTAGCCATTACAAACAGCATGTAGACTCTGTCAATATCAGGTCTTTCCTCGCGGTCCACCTTGATGTTAATAAAATGTTCATTCATAAGTTTGGCGACATCTTCATTTTCAAAGGATTCTTTCTCCATGACGTGGCACCAATGGCAAGTGGAATATCCAACTGAGAGGAATATAAGTTTGTTTTCTTTCTTAGCTTTGTCAATAGCCTCTTGACCCCATGGGTACCACTGGACAGGGTTATGGGCATGTTGGAGTAAATACGGAGATTTTTCTGATATTAAAGCATTTGTGTGTTTTGCCTTATCTGTTGTGGTGTCTGTACTAGATGAAGCCATTGATATTTTGGTATCGCTATAGCTTCTTGAGCGAGGAGGTATTGGTAAGTTATTGTGGCTAAATGTAGAAAGCCTAGAACAAAATAAAAATCCTGCAGTTTTTGTCATTGAAGAAGTTATCATTATAGCAAACTGTTGATGACAAGGTGAATCAGATAAAATTTTGGTGGCATATTAAGCACATCAGTTTCTTAGGGAGCATGAAAATGGTAGTTTACATTAATTTATCAGTAATCTGTAGCTGAAATACATTTAGCTGTCATTTGATTTGTCATTGATAGCACTACTAATAATGTTGCTGTTATTATCATTTACTGGCATAGCACTGAGGCTATGCTTAAGACATATGACAAATACAATACAGATTTTTAAGATAATTGTGTTGCATTGCATTGCAACTTGCCAATTAGTACACACAAAATGGGTTCCATTCATAAAGTTGTCAAATTATTTATGTTAAATTTTACAATGTCCCCTTCTCTTCAAACGTGTTATTGGTAAACACAACATGTAAACAAAAACAAGGTCACCCAAATTGAATGCTGATTACAAAATGATGTGTGTACTTCCTGTATTCTGCTTGGTGGATCGTGCTCAGTATTCTGAACAATAAATATAGCTAAATACCTTTTATGCAGCCCTAAATCTCTGTGAACGCAAGCCTGATTACCAATCAAAGTCTCCTTGGTCGTGTTTTGGTTCAAATTGAGGGTCTTGAATCGATTATCTCCCGTCGATAAGCGCCGCAGCAACAGAACAGCTCGCCCAGTAGGCATAATCATTAATTGAAAACGTAATTTTGAAGCATTACAGCATCGAATCACATCTATATTACATAATTATATTTTACGAATTTACATCAATACCAAAACGTGCTGTCTATTTGGCAGTTTAGTTGGTTGTTGCTGTGCTGGTATGTTTTTGTTTATTTGGTTGGAATTCTGTGCAACATTCACAGATGTTATTTGTATTCTAGCAATATTGATCTATAGGTACTCACTCACTCACTCTTTTTTCTGTCACAGAACTTCGGTGCACCAAATTCCGCTATAGCCAACTAATCAAAGAGTAAAGAAACCTGAGGTTAACAGTAATTAGAACGGAGTTAAAATTTGGTACTTATGTCACTGTTAGGTTGACATTGACATAATTATATGCATGCCACTGACAGTGACCAACAGGGCTGCTTAAAATAGCCCATAAATATATCATTGATCGAGTGAGCGAAGCGAACGAGATCTCTCAGTTAAGTTGGGAAATTCGGCACTGTATGTATGTATGTATGTACGTATGTATGTATGTATGTGGCAATTCAAATTAATTGTGGATTATCCGATTTTTATAAAATTTAAACTGAATAGAGATAACGTAAATAGAAATTGATGGTCGCGGGTTTTTTTTTTAATCAAAAGGTAGGCCTTTGTTGCTATGCGACCACATCGCCCAATCATACATACATAACAAATCATACAACACTGGGCACATAAATAAAAAAGAGAGTAAAAAGAAAAAAAAACTAAGCTTCTAAAAAACTGTTAATAGATAAAATCTCTAAAAATCATGATTCATGAATTTAATTATTTTTGCAAAGGAATACGTTGGTAACCTATAACACAACTATTATAGTACCTAGGGCAACGGTGTAATTTGTAAAAATGTGGAGACCTAATTTAGGAATTGAAAAGTAATTTATTGAAGAGAAAGGTAGGTATTGCAATATGAATTTGGTGTAGCGGCTAGGTATACCTAAATCACGAACATTAGCAAGGTAATAAAGTACTACTTACCTACCCAGGTACAACACAAGGGTAGCGTTTGGGGCATATATCGATCAAGAATGATTGCTATTCGTTTTGTTCGAGGCACATTGTGAGGACAACTTTCGATTCACTGATCGTGGATTTGAATAAATGGCTGGCTGTGCACCGATGGACTTTTCTTTCAAGTTTATAACTTTATATGTGTCTTTTATCACATAATAAATAGTAGTAGGTGCTAGGTGTTACGATGTGTTACGGTGTGGCTGTGGCGGGAATCGATCCTGCCATTTCTGCCCGCGTTACCAATCCGCCTGACGAGCGGTGTATTTATGACTAAACCCTATAATTTTGGGGGAGGCTCTGTCTAGCAGTGGACAGAAATATGCTGTAAAAGAAGTAAAAGGTACCTTCGATAATGTAAAAGTAAAGAAAAAGACCAATAACCAAAACCTGTTTATAACTTGATAATAAGTACCTAACTTATTATATCAGGTGAACAATAATAATCTACTGCCATCTCCTAGACTCGGGCAGAAGTAAAAAGCACACAGTAAGTACTCGGTAGGTAAACCACGACACATAAATCATTCATAAATCGCAAGCAAGCTTAATGTCCACTACTTTATTCCTATGTAACTCAACCTGTGCAACATCTTTATAATCTACCTACCATCAGTTGAAGTCAGAATATTTGATGTACCTACACATGTGATGTAGCAGGTAGTCCTACAAGGCAGTAATACCTACTACACGAACACGAAATACGAACATACACAATGTAAATTGAATTAACGACAAGCCAATAAGACCAATCTTAAACTATACTTTGAATCTCAATAATACGAAAACTGATTTATATTTTTTTATAAATGATTATCTCTAAACCGAAACCGACTTACCTAATACAAAGTACCTTGCCCCGTTGAGTCAACTATGCATCAAGCTTAGTGATTTATCGTAAGTACTAGGTAACTAACTATGCTAGCTTTGTAACGACGTGCTTACCTTACCATCATATGGAAAGGCTGATGATGGGTGTTAGGCTATGTTCACATGTACTGTAAGTAAAGTACACACAACGGTTCACGCTGTCATGTACCTACAAATGCCGCATGTTGCATATTTCATGGCGCATGCATGCATCCCTCCTGCAATGAATGGGGTTGGTACCACGCATGCGCGGATAGCCGGACGCCGCAAACACTTTCACTACACAATCTTGTGTTTTGACGTAAATGTCCAATGCGTTGCTAATATTCCTAGCGCTAATGTGTTCTTGACACGAAAGTTGATCGTAATTTTGAGAAATGGAGTCACGTGTAAACCACCCCTTATGATAGTGAAGTGAAAAATTACTGCGATCATTATAAGGGAAATTGTAAAGGCGAGTTCGTTGGTTAGGCTACGTACGAGCGGTTTTCGTCCGGCTAACTGACTGTGTAAGTAAACAAAATCTATAGCACCTAACTAGAACATATTTCAAAACTTACCTACCTATCTGCCTTCTTATTTATTAAATTAAGTACCTAGCTTATAACTTATTCATTTCATACGTACTAGGTAGGTAGGTACCAGATTAGGTAAATGTAGTACCATAATAGCTACCAATACAATATTTAGTACGAAAATAGTGAAAGTCCGTAAACCTACTTCCATGGTTAACCAGTCTTATGTTTCCCAGAAAATAATAACTACCTATGTGGCAATGCAGCCAGTGTATTGAAAACGACCCTCTGGTTTTTTTTATTATCGTCCGTAACGGTCCATAAAAAAATACCTACTAATGGGTATCTTATAAAAAAATAGGTAGTATACAGTATACTACATGTCTAGGTACCTACTCTATAGAGACTATTATACACATACAGCCAAGTATTTAAATAAAGATTTGTGATGGTAGGTAAAGCTGGTTGTACCTACACTAGCTCAAGACTCACGTGTCTCGAGACCGTGCGAAGTAGGGTAGGTATAGGTACATTGCGGTCCGTTGCCATGGCGACGGTAAGAGGGTTGAAGCCCTCTCCGCTCACATTTTCCTCCCTCAGCTGATTGCCTATCTCGGTGTCCGGAATTGCATTATACTACATAAACCACGTTGGTAAAACCACCCTTATGTACGTCCTACCCCCAGCATATTTGATTTTTTGTTGAAAACTCCGGTTAAATTCACATACGAGTGAACTTCACAACATGGTTTGAGAAAATACTTAGTTGGATTTTTTAGTTTCCATCCAACCAGTCGTTATAGCAAACACACAGGAACATAATATGTCAGACTTTAGAATTTATTAAATAATAGAATAAGCTAGGAATAGTAAGTACCTAAGTGTATTTATTTATTTAAAGTATATTACACACACACACATATACCTAAGCATGCAAACGTAAAATTAAAAGTATCGCAAAAGAGTTCTCGCAAGAGAACTGCTGGAAAGAAAACCTAGGTAGAGACAGAATCAAGATATACCTATATAGATACTTATACTAGTAATAGACTAGGTAATAGTCTACTATTATTAATTAACTATTAATACAATTATAAATTACTAAACACATAATACGTCTTTGGTTCCAGATCAAACGAAGTAATACAACGTGCCTTAGATTAGAATAATCCTTTTAATATCTATCCTTGAAAACCTACATGTCTATATCCACAGAGCTAAAAATCGTCCAGAAGTGAACTGACTGTCCATTTTCATCGAAAGAGTTTATTGAAAGCAACTGTTTCCGAACCAAAAAATTATCGAACAACACTTTTACACAATTTAGAGTTGTTTGAAATTAGGACCAATAAAACTCGTAGCGAAGAACACATATACCAAGCCAAAGAAAACAGTGAATTTTAGAAATAAGACAAACGTACAAGAATTACACAAGCTTAAAAAAACTGACTATAACCTACATCGTTCCTGAAGAACGTAGGTACAAATTTACTTAAGAGTAATAAGCTAAGCTCTTACTTTGAAAGGTAAACCCTCTGGCATGTTCACTGATGTACTGACTTCGCTGACTGAGCTTTGTTTGATTCCAACTCTTTAGAAACGAATTGAAAACTTATTCAAACATTTTTACTCACACGTTGTTACTCACGTCGATAGTTAATGAAGGCACCAACTGTTTCGGTTTTCTTAGGGAACCATCATCAAGTTTTGAAATAGAAATAGAATCAAACGTCTCAAAAACCACCTGCAAGTTGTTCAACTGAGCTGACGTTTTAATCTTCGTGGTGTGGATGCGGTTGCAACTGCAATGTCGGTCTGGGTGGGCAGTGGTCGGGGCGAGTTGCGCCCGCCTGTCACCACAGCCTCCCTCATCTCGAACAACACCTCCATGGAGTCGGGGATCGAGGCAGGAGTGCTGCCCACTGTCACAGGTACCAACAGTTTTATTTTGTCTTACTTCCTGCCTGATCCTAGCTCAGATTCGACCCTCTCGATGGTGCAATTTCGGCGCAACAGGCGTTTTAGTGAAAAGTAAGAGAGTAGAGGTTCCTAGCCAGTAAAATATTTAAAACATAGTTTCCTAGAAATTTGAGACTAGTAACAACAGTTTTTAAGTCTTTAATCATAGTTTTTAATGAGTCAGCTCTTCATCTCGAAGCTAAACTCGCCTTCCCAAGGAGTTGGGGTCGTACGTATCTAGAAAAACTGGCAGCTAATTCCATTTTTTTTTTATTGTACGACGGGGAATCGGAAATGCCAAGTTCTTTTCATCTGGTTGTCAAGTTATGATAAGGCCGAAGGTGGAACTGGCTATCTTACCTCTAAATGCCGGAACACAACAATTTCAGAATTGTTGTTTTGGCGACAGAATTAGGTAAGATACCACTAACCACTAACCAAACCAAGCACAATATTGTACTCCCCCTGGGAATCGAACCCGGGAACAATGGATTTGACACCAGTGGGCTCTCAATCACTAGATCACAGAGGCGATTAAACGTTTTATTTGCATTTGCATTTTAATTATTTTTTTAAATGGCAGCGATTAGACCTAATCAATGGAATATTAACCAAATGTGTGCGTCTGAAATGTCTTCTATGAAACGGTGATAGCGGAATAACATCATGAAGCTCCAGGGAACGCTCACCGAAGACTTTGAACTTTGCCTTTTTTTAAGACTTTGCTGACTGTTGAACTTGAAACAGGCTCTCTTGCGTCCGCGCGGGATTCGCTTGGCTCGCTGTCCCGAGCGGCGGCGGAGCCGATGTATGACACCGACCACACCGATCTCGGCTCGGAGCTCGACGAGGCGGAGATACGAAGGGAGCTGATGCATGATGTGAGTTGTTTATTTGTGTATAGAGGTTCTGGTCGTTCTCTTTGTGTGCTAGTCGATTCCGTACAGGCGGTAGATTTGACGTTTCAAAATCATCCTAAAACATTTCCCATTTTCGTAGCTGGTTATGAAACTGAGCTAAGAAAGTGGAATTTAATATCTCATTCAATAACCGGTTACGAAAGGAAGAGTAAAGTTCATTTTTCATAGCTGGTTACTAAATCTATGTTTCGAAAATGTAAAAAAGGAAAATGAAGAGAATGAATGAATTTTGATTTGTAGGAGGTTAGGTATAACATGGAGACGGAACAAACTAGCGGCTTACTAAGTAATTAAGCGCTAACTTGACAAAAACTATGCATTACTACGTAGATCAGGTATAAAGAAAGACACTGAATTGTGCCTTTGACTGCATACTTACAGTAGGTAGGTGATCCTCAAAATAAATGATCCACGCTCTGATGTGACCGTTAGCGAATCTTTGAAAGGGAAAAGTCGTCAGTTTATAATTATTAATAATTTAAAAAGGTTCTTTTTTATTTAAGGCACCTGCTAAATTAAAAAAAAAATTACGATTCTCGTTGGCTCTGGGAACCTTGGGTACCTATTTAGCATTAGTGCTGGTTATTTAATTAAGTATTACACAGATATGTAAGTAATCATAGCTATCTTATTTTCAGAAATGGCGCCTACTCTTCGATCGTGTGAGTACTCGACCGACTTTCAAAATAACATGAGATTTTCTTAATAGTATTTTCTTAACTTATCAAATTCCTTCATATAATTTTTGTTTGAAATAGGTGCGATAGATGTTTATTACACGCCAAACTACTGCTTGCGACATAAGCCGAATATAGGTTAGCGCAATATCTTGTTCTGGACCAGGAATAACATGTTATTAAAGGCTTCGTTTTATCTGGTTACCAAGCGGACGAAGCCACCAGAAAAAGCTAGTAAATTAACTTTCACACAATCTATACAAACCTTTAAAAAATATAAACTGTGGCTGATGCTTGAGAAATAGCACATTTCAATTTGGGGACACAGTTGTAAACACGCCTATCTCACAAACATACCTTTTACGATTCAAAAAAACAAATTTCAAAGAAAACTCTTTGTTTTTGACTGATTAAAATGTACAGAAGCGGTGAATAAAGTTTTTTGAAGAGATAAACAGCGATAAAGACAAGCGGTAGCGCCGGATCAAACGATGTATGGTCACGTAGACCATTCAGATAATCTTTCCAAGCTTGTGGTCTCAGATTGGGCGCTATTTTTTGTTATGACTGTTTTTGGAAATTATTTTTAAAACATGTGTGAAGTCGTCAGTGGCGCGTGATTATGACGTTAGGGGTGCTTCGTGAAATTATGATTAGGGGGTGATGGGACGTGACCGTAACAGGGTAGGCAGTCCTGGAAACTTATGTCAACACATCAACGTGTGTTCGGTTAATCTTCCGTTACCTACCGTTGCGGTATCATTACGAATGGTAAGTATGCATGTGGCTCATCGTTATCATCATTAGACTTGGGTTCTTGGGGGAAGCCGGGGACTTCCTTATACCTATACCACCTATTTTCTCCTTTATCTGGCTCATGTACTAATTCTAGGCCTTCGTCTCCTTCACTTTCCTATGATGTTTTTAATAAAGCTGTTATATAATAATATGGTTCTACAATTTTACCTTTTCTATTATCTAAGTACTGTTTTCATTAAAATTTCTCCAATCATATCGTATCCAGCTCATTAAATTTTTAGAAAGATTTTGTTGTTCAAAGGCATCTGAGTACGAAGCTTGCAGGCGTAATTTTGAATTTTAACTACAAAGATCGAATACACAAATTTTCAAGGCAATATCGACCTACACACATGACAGTCATAAACAAAGAACGCGATGAATTACTATTCTAAAATATAATGATGTTTTACAGTTTGATCCAGAAGGGTTTGGCGAAATCCCGTGGCCAGACTTCTTGCAAACCCTCCAACATCCAGACTTCAAAGCACAAGTTTCTCATCATAAACGAGAGGTGAGGCCCCAAACTACTAAGTAGGTTTACTAGTTATTTTAATGTCTGACGATTTGCACTGTTTCGGTATAGTGACTACTGAGTTTAAAAACCAATTGCGAATGACTATATATTATGATAGTAGCTACTGAACGGATTTAATAAGAGAGACATTTCTGAGATGCCGTTTTTTTATTGTACGAAGCGCTTGGCCTTCATCTCATCTGGTTACAAGTTGAGATAAGGCCGAAGGTGGAGGCGGAACACAGCAATTTTAGAATTGTTTGTTATGGCGACAGAATTAGGTAAGATAGCTAGCCAGGCGGACCCAAACAAAGTCCTACCACCAACCAAACCAAGCACAATATATTGTATTCCCATGGGGATCGAACCCGGGACCTCTGGATCTGAAATCGGTGGGTTACCACTAGACCACAGAGGCGGTTAAAAGATGCATTGCTATATAAGTTCTGTTTTCGCAACCTGAGAAATTTTATTTCAGATTCTGCTGGACAAGGCGCAGAATTCAACGAGCAACGCGATCACATTCCAGGAGTTCGTGAATGTGGTGAGTTTTTAATTATATTTTAGTGCGTAAAATAGGTTCTCAACAAATACTCGTTTTGTTTTGAAACTTAGGTACATTATGTTAATTTACTTTTCGTTCAATATAAAGATTTAGTAGGTATTCTTGTTTAAAATATTACAAAAAGGGCCGTTGCCAGGACCGTGGGAGAAAAGAACACCCAAGCATCAACAATTTTCTCTAAAATATTATTTTAGAGAGATTTAAGAACCAGCAATATTTATCAACGTCCATTTACCTGACACGTACACAATTAGGCTAATATATTTTTACGAGTCCTATAATAAATATCTACGTACGCGGCCTCACAGTGGGTTAGGTTATGTCCCACAAAACCGACTCCCACAGTACAAGACAACTAAATTAAGATGCAACACCGATTAAGCCCGGACCGCCCGTTCAAAAACCGCATAAGACTCTTCGCCCAGTCTTTCCGAGTTATTTTGAACCTTATTCTAATGAGCTGAAGGATTGTGTGATGTTCTTCCCCAATAAAGTACTGGTCCAGGTAACTCTTAGAGGACTCTTTTATCAGGGCCTCTGTCGCGTCCGAAAGATAAGGTGCGCACGATTTATTAGGTGGACATTTATTTTTGTATGGTAAAATGTATTATCTTAAATGCGTATTAACACTGAGCACCATTCGTTTTGGTTTTATTCAGTTTGAGATAAGGTAAAGGACTAATTATGTAGATACATTATTTTATCTGTGTACATATTATGATAATTACATCTTTTTTTTTACACCTATTTTAGGCAGTTAGGTAGAACTGGGTAAAGATCCTAACGTTTACAAATGTTTTAATGACACAAAATATCACAACCCGCGATGGGACTCGAACCAGCTCTTTTCCTAAAGCCGCAAACGCTCTAACCAATTGAGAGAGACAGAGAACTTTTGTGTCATATCCATAGCTGACCGGGTGGATCGGACTGTGAATATTTGTGTCATTACATATAACATTGTATATATGTAAATGTTGTGACCAAGTGCTATCACTTGAAATACAAAATAAGAAGTCCTAACGTTGTTTCAGCCGAAGGATTGTATACGTTGAATAACAAAATATAGATTGAGCCCAAATCCTATTGCGCTCGACATTTCATCGATTTCCAACATTGTTATGGCACTGGCACAGCTCTAAACTAAGAAAAACTTGTAACACTTTACGTAGAAGAGTAGTAACTATAGATTACTGATATATTTATCATATGTTTTATGTTTTTTTTCTTACTACATATATAAAAATATATAATACACACCAAGATATAAAACACAGAAAAAACATCTATGTTCATCATACAAATATTTGTCCCGGGTGAAAGTCGAACCCACAACTAACAGCGCAGAAGGCAGAGCTTTAAATGAAGGCTTTAAAAAAAAACATTAGAAAACATTAACTAACCACTAAAAACATTCTCATAAAATCATCTTCACTAATTTATTTTATACGTAAGCTGTTAGGCAGATCAAATGATCTTATTAACCCTCATTTATCACATTGAGGTTCGATACGACAAATCCCAATGTACCCGCAATTAATTTATTCTGACGATATTTTTAGTAATGAAAAGACACCAATAAATACATGAAGATCCAATATTTGCATAAAGGAATCTTAAGGAGCACTTTACGTCCCCATAATGTCATTTGTTATTTATGTATATTGTGTTTAATTAAGTTATTGTTGTTTTAAGGTTTGTTTGCCGTCACTAAAAAATCGCACATTTATGCTCGTTAAGTGTACCTACTCTTGTGTTATTGACGTTCAATTGATGACCAAATTATATAGCTTTTTGTATTTTCCAAACAATGACGCGGTAATCGCAAATAAATACGATGAGGCAGATAAAAAATATATTGTAATGAAAAAAAAAACTATCACGTAGGTATGATACCGAAACGCGATCGTTTTTTTTTCTTATTAACTTAAACACCCCTAGGTAGGTAGAATCACTGTGAGGATGGGACAATGATCTCTGTAAGGTGCCGATGACGTGTGTCGTCGTCTTATTCATTTCGAAAATGTTTTACTTACAATTGTATGTATGGCCGTAAATCAAAATTAAATTCGAAGTATAAAGAGAACGAGGGACATTGTGGCTCGTAGGCGTTCTGATGCAGCATTCTTATGCTAATCCGAAGGAGCCATACCCGCAGATTTGGAAAGAAAACATATACCCAGCTTTTAAAAGCTGGTTCTGTACTGACCTTCCATATATTGGATGCACCAAGAGTTTTCGTTACGCTATAGTGATTTCCAGTTTTCTGTTAATCAATAAATTTGAAGGGTAATTCTTCTGCATTCCACGACTTTATGTATTGGAAGGAATAAATAATTTACGAGAGTACCTTGGATGAAATTGGCTTACCCAGCCCTTGGGTCACGTGTCGCCTCAATCAATAGCCCTGCAAGATAATTTCGCCGGAATCGTTAACGATCCCGTTACTTCAGTGAACTCAACAGTTGCGCTAAGACCTGCGAGATCCACCTGGCTACTCCTATTGGTCAGTGCCTTTAATAGGTAGCTTCTGGGGAAGATAGCTCTATCGAAGACCTCACTCTCGCCCAGGAGAGCCTAGAGTTCAAGAGCGATTGCATCAGCTTGACCAAAAGAGTAGGAGACATTGGGTACCTTCCCATGGGTATAGTAATTTCTGCAACATACTGCAGGTAAGCATCTGTTTTCTATGTAAATGCGCACACATACGAACGGGGTGGGCCAAATTGTTATTTATATTGTCACCTCACGCTTTTTTGTTCGAAATGCACTGAACTGAGCTAAATTACAGGCTGACTTCATTGTAACCGCCACGGGCGATATCATGTGTGCGATATTAGGTGGTATTTGGCACATATACCTACTCAACATTACAAATGTTATTTTGTTTAAATAAGATATATATTTATTAGCAAACATCAAAAATAATATGTACAATTAAAATAAATGTGTACAAAGGAAGCAGTCGAATTACCTAAGGACCGTTACAAACGGCCTATACGTAAATGAACTGTTCCAGACCAGACGGAAACGTGCCTAAGACACAGGCTACATACAGCGTGGCTTTTGTTTATTTTTTAATATTCATTGCAATTTTTTGGCCTAAATAAGAGCCAGCATTTGGGTCACGTGTCGCCTCAATCAAAGCTCTGCAATATTTTTTATTTTTTCCCCATGGATCCAAGGCCTCACCCTAAAAGGCTCAAATAGGTAAGCTCTGTCGAGACCACTATATTTGCGCTTTATGTGATCCTCGGCCAAATCAGCCGCCACACCAGTCCTAACTGATGTCTCAGGAAAAATGTTTAAATGATTATTCTTCTTTTAAGCCATTATAACTCTTGGCAGAGTAGTCGTAATAATCATTCAGGATTTTCTGATTTCTGCAAGCTTTACAATTCACCGCCATCCTTCATCTCTTCTCTTCTCTGCTGCTTGTATCGTGTAGGTACTGGTTTAGCTCTCCATCCTAATGTTGTCTGGATATCGCTCTTAAGCGATAAAACCGTCCATTGTACTAGTCGCTTTCGTTTTTAAATATCTTTTTTCTTTTTTTTTTATGGATTTTCAGTAACTCATTAATTCATTACAAATTGGGCCTCTTCAAGGTAGGTGAATAGGTGTGTCCTAGAACAAAGTGCGTGGTCATGGTGAAACGTAGGTCATATTTAAAAGGAATACCTCATTTAGTACCTAACCAGGTAAGTTGGGCTTGCGTAGTATGTTTGAGGCCGGATGAAAGACATAAGATATAAGCTATACCCAGGTCGGTATAGGGAATAGAAAGATATTATGGTTTATAAGATGATATGATGGCTGATATAGGAAAATGAAAGAATAAATCTTGGAATAATATTCCATGTATGTATATATTAATAATAATATTAATATTTACGTACTTGCATAAATATTAATAAAATTTATAGGCATAACTAATCCATAATAAGCTCGGCTATAAAGCTAAGCAACCCTCGTGTTTACCCCAACGTATAAACATTTTCGATATTACCCTCCGTATTGGTAAATGGCTTCGCAATGATTAATGACCTGAAGGTGACTGGAGCAGGCTTTTAGTAATACCGCGGCCGGTCGCGCAATTTCCTATGGAAAATTAGCTCACACTATTTGCTTATGATGTAGGTACATATGTCGATTTTTTTTTATAAATGGTGAGATGAAACACAGCAAACTCTTTGGCGCCATACTTTGGTGGTCACTAGCTAGGTGTGCTGTCATGTGGAAAGAAGTGGCTACTTTCCCACGTGGGTCTCGTACAAGGTAAGCAATGTCTAAGTGCTGCAAGGCTGGCAAGGGACAAAAAAACATGTGAAAATAAACGTGCTATTCAGCTCTACAGATAGATAAATTATTATAGTTTTCAAAGTCAAAGTCAAAGTCAAATATTTTTATTCATTAAGATTTTTAGGATCATTTTGAAACGTCAAATCTACCGCCTGTTCGGAATCGCGACCAGCACACAAGGAGAAAGGCAAGAACCTCGGGCTGATTAATTTATTGATGATCCATTTAACATATAATATATAGTTTATAACATATAGTTTATAATAATTTATTAACATTACAAGTGTTACCTACATCATAAAACTAAAAACTTAATATTATCTTAAAACATTGATTATTACATAACTACGAGTATCTAATGGGCAGTTTCTTAACATTGAGAAATCACCATTTAACTGTCAACTGGTATAGCAACATCGGGCCACGCGTTCTTATCGTCGATATAGTCACTTATTTTGTAGTAGGCTCTTTTAATTAAATTATTCTTTATATACAATTTGAATTTACGAGCAGAGAGTTTGGTGGCGCTTTGAGGAAGCTTATTATAGAATCGTACACAGTTTCCTAAGAATGAATTATTTACTTTTCCTAAGCGATACCTAGGTACGTCAAGTTTATTTTTATTTCTAGTATTAACACTGTCTACATCACTTCTTTTACCAAACTCATCAATGTTCCTGTGAGCGTGCATTAGGTTTTCATAAATATATTGGGATGATTCAAGATGACTTTATTCATAATTATGATATAAACTATTAAAATGTATTATGTAAACTTGAGATGACAGAGCACTAACGCACAGTAAGTACCAAGGTACATACCTACTTGTCCAGCTCATTTATAAATCAGCCAACTCATTTTGTTCATAGGTACAAAATTACACAACACCTTTATCCGTTTATCATTAGTACTGGTAAGGAACGGAACTCCTTGCCCTCGTTTTTTTTTTCGCACCAGTACGATCTTGGAGTCTTCAAGTCCAGGGTGACTAGGTTCCTTTTAGACAAGCGTGTTCCATCTTAGGCCACATCTTTACTTGCTTTTCAAGTGAGCTGGTGGTCAAACGCTTGGCTATACAACAAAATAAAAATCCAGTAGTGCGCTCATAATTTGACACCAATATTTTTTTTATGTATTGTTTTGGCCTTTGGCCAGCTGTGAGTTGAAATAGGTTCATATAAAATCCTGTGTCGATAAATTACTTTACTGACATATTTGAAGTCTACGATAGTAGGTAATAATAATTTAAATGTGCGTAGATATTCTATACGTATTGATCTTTTTACTTTTCTATAATCAGTGTGTTAGTTTTGGTAGAGTTTACCAGTGATAGACATGTTATGCTATGTTACCTGTAGTAAATCGGTTCATATAGTCCCACAAAAAAACTTTTGACCGTCGTCGCCGCAGACGCGTTGACCCTTAATCAATTTATAGGGTGCTAACTGGAACACGGAAAGTGTATTAAAGCCAGCCCAAGTCATGTGGGAACCGCTCACCAAACATACTTCACCTTTAAAAGGTTAGACTAATAAAATCCATTTGTATTTTTAGGTTATGGCTGTTATGGTGTTTTAGGCTGGGCTAGGAGTTCCATATCTAGGACTGGAAATATTTTGTGTATTGGTACTTATGGATAAGATACCAGTAAAATAAAATCCATTATAAAAAACAAACAAAACGTTCCTGAAAAAATGTTTACAACGAACAAATCAGAACACCACCGTTTCAAATCCACATTGGGAACAAACACAATTACTTAATAAAATACACCTCAATCAAATTAATTGCTTTACGCATTAATCTCTTTATCTCATAACAAAACAACGTGTCCGTCTGTGCGTCCGCTCTGTAGGTAATGGAAGCAATCATTCGAGATAAGGCGCCTAATGTGAGAAAAGGTAGACCCCGCTCGGATCGTTAATTTAATTTGAAATAATAAAAGTTATATCCATCATTTATCACTTTCGACAAATTTATTTTTAAATGGCCACTTTGACGTCCTTCTTATCTGTGACTGGCCAGTGAGGTGGGAAAAAAGACAAAAAAGTTTGAGGTAGGCGTGGGCGAGCCTCTAAGGAAGTAGAGGATCATTAGAGTCGGCGTAGACGAGTAGCTTTTTGTTGTAGGGCTTCAAGATTTTGGAGGGTATTTTGAACTAGGAATTTGGCTTTTGCATGCGTCTGCAACTTGAGGTCCCCGCAACACATGCCACTTTTGTGTGGAGCGAACGTTTGACAATCATGGTAGGTATATTAAAATGCAATTGATGTATAAGATATGTTATTGTAAAATGATATGGTTTGACGTTTTACATAATTCCATGCAAACTGAAAAAACAAGAATTTGTGTTGTGCGTTGAATTACCGAATGGTTAATTATATATTGCTCGTATTTTTCATCTTCTTGATTATTTAATGAAATTATAAAATCCATTAACGTTTTAGATTGATGCTGATTTTTTATTCATGAAGCTTCTCTTTGAATAAAGAATGTTCTACCCCATACGAGTGGAGCGAAGTGGGCTATCAGATCAAGTTGCTTGTAGGAATAGGTCAAGGTGAGCCAAAACAGGTTCTCTGTCTAGGAAAACCTAGTTTGTGAGCAGTCTGGGCGTGCATTTTGCAATGCACACTTGCGATTGTAGCTGAACTGAAAGTTGGCACGAAATTATAGTAAACAAAAAAAGTTACCAGCGCGATGAATGTTTTCAGGTATCCAGACCTGAAAACATTCATCGCGAAAAAAAAATATTTTCTTTCATTTATTCCAAACAAAAAAAAATATTTGTCTTCTCCTTTTGTAGGCAGTTTCCTTCCATATCCTGAAAATTCACGATTTCCTTATCTTTTCCATTACAATATGTTGGCTTCGTGCATTACGCAAATTATTTTTTATGTAAAATCGTAAGTAGTTGGGTACCTACCTATAATGGCCCTTGTTCTAGAAATTCAATATAGATTCATCGTCGTCTTCTACATCCTCCTTGACGCTAAAAAGGTTGGGCTGGCTGGTTTAGATTTAAATATTAGGTACCAAGGAGGACAACATAAAAAACATCCCGTACCATGCTAACGGGATGTAATGTTAGAATAACCTAAGTTAGGCGAGTACTTGAATGGAGACCTCATACTGGTCAAAAAAATGTGACCACGAACCAAGTTTTTTCTATTGTATGACGGAAAAGCCCTTGGCTTTCATCTCACTTGGTTTCAGGCTATGATAAAGCCAAAGGCACACTCCACCGAGAAATCACTGTGCCTTCTGGGAAAGCTCGCTCCATCTTATATCTTATACTTGCCCAGGCAATCCTAGTGGATTAAGAGTTGTGTTCTATAAATTCCACTTCGGTGAGTGTGCGCACGATATCTTAGACCTAATCCCTCCATCCCCTTTCCACCACCGGACTAGCAGACGTACGGCTGGCTACATCCCGTACCTTGTAAATGTTCCATTGTGCCAAACACATCGTTTCGCCTCTACCTTTATCATTAATACTGGTAAAGAATGGAATTCCTTGCCTTCGTCTGTTTTTCCGCACGAGTACAATCTTGGAGTCTTCAAGTTCAAAGTAAATAGGTGCCTTTTAGGCAAGCGTGCTCCATCTTAGGTCACATCTTTACTTGTTTACACTAGCTTACATGTTGTTACATGTATGTAAGCTGGTGGTCAAACGCTTGACTATTATCAATAAAAAAACAGACCTCCCTCAAATGAAAATAACTCTCAGATCGTGGTATCTGTATAGTTTCCTTATCTAGCACTGGAAATGCAGACACACCGACGGCCCCGACCCACATTTTAAAACAAAAATAACAGATAAAACCTGATAAAGACAGACTGCGGAGGTTTTGAAATAGGGTCCAGTTGGCACCCTTTGAGTACGGAATCCTAAAAAAAGTTTTATTATTTTAGAAAAAAACAGTACCCAATTCGTTAGCGGGTCCTGACGCGCATTCCGTAGTCGAGTAAGTTTTCGTGTTCGGTGCGCTGTCCGTCCGTAACTCACTTGTATCGGTGCCATCTTAAGTGAGATTTTATTGTCGATTGCAGCCCTAGTGCGGGTATCTTGCGATCTTGGCGCCCGACGGGTCGATTGATCCTGATTGTTTTCATTTTTTAAGGCGAGGTGTGATAAAAAGTAGCCAAGAATTGGTGCTTGGTATCATTTGATGTTGCATTTGATAAACGCAATGTGAAATAATCGGATCGTGGTCCTGTACTAGAATATTTTGGGAAGGACGAGGATATGCTTCACTGTCATCTCACTTAATTTTCACATTATGATAAGACCGAAGGTGGAAGCGCACCTCGCCCTGAATCCTCAACGGTCTCCTAATAGGTATATTGTAATGTAATATGTAATATATTATAAACGACAGATCAAGACATTTCGATTTTGAACACGCTTCTGCTTGTGTTTTGATGTTTAACATTTCTTGATAAAAGATGGCGCGAAGTAGCTCAGAAAAAAAGGCAAAATGACAACTGTTTCACTTTCCGTGACATTATATTGAGGGTAAACTTTTTTAATATTTTGATACTTTGAGTTAGTAAGAAATGTAAGACCATCTATTTTGATACTTCACGAATTTGTGTTGACTGTTGATTGACAAAAACCGTGTTAACCCTCAAATGTGCCGGGGAGGTAAATGATGATAGCGTTTGGAGGTCTCCGTGCCGAATCGTCGGCAGGGGTTGATGATTCGTGAAATCGTGATATTTTATCCAAGACCACACCGAAGCAAATTTACAGTGATTTCACGGCGTCGCGTTCACACGCACCTGTGGTCACAGTGGGTTTGTTTACGCTGATGGCCTGTAAAGGGTTAAATGTCTTATTTTGTCGGCTAATAAACGTAATTGGGAACCTTCTAGGTGTTGCGTGAAGACTGACATTATGGTACTAGATTATTCTGAAGCCCATATTGTGTAACGTTACTGTTTTTATAAGAGAAACAGTAAGAACAATAATAAGAAATACTAAAGGACCTATCCTACTAAAGGTGTTAAAGAGATAGGTAAAATAAGAATTATGAAAGTAAGAAAGATAATAAAAGTATATTAAAGAAAAGAAAGTCCACAAGTACAATCAGAGACTTCTACGTCCAACCAGTAAGAGGGTCTTCAATGTCCAGCGAGTAAGAGGGTTTTCAACGTCCAGCCAGTAAGAGGGTCTTCAATGTCCAACCAGTATGAGGGTCTTCAACGTCCAGCCAGTAAGAGGGTCTTCAGTATCCCGTACAGCAGTTTTTTAAAGACAGCCAGACAAATATATTGAAGACCAGCAACTTTCCCGGGCCACTTGACCCGGGAATGGTCTTGTATTTAATTTAGAGTTCTCCGATTGGGAGCTAATAGATGTAACTTATCTCCGCTCCGTTTGGATGCTAGATATCAATTCCCTTTCCTCAGCCACCAGCTTTAGCAAGAAGACTTTGGTGGAACGCTAGTATTCTAAATTTGATTAATTCAAATATTATACATGGCCAAAGATAATTGCTAAGGTTTTAATACAAGTTGAGATAAAAATGTACGTGTTAGACAGAGATAGCATATAAAATATAAAGGAAACTTACGTCTATGAGCTTTTTATGACATAAAAAAGATAAATGACATTTGCCATAATTGACAACCTAAAATAATATAAACAATCTTCGAAAATCTAAGGTCTATTGATTTCAGCTAAATATTACATTTGAAGAAACAATAATAAGCTTATCGTAATAAGATAAATCCAGAAAATCCATAGATGTACTTTTGAAAGCAAAACAAGGAATAAAAATGAAAATATTAATGTACGAATTGTGAAGGAATAACATAAAAAGGTACTGTTTTAGAACTAAATTAGAACTAAACGATAAAGAAGTACATGTTTTAATGTAGAAAGTATAAAAACATGCAGATAAAAGTACAAAATTATGCAGGGAAACACAGTTTTCCTACAATTGCTCTCCATTTCTTTGTTATATGATACGTGATAAAGCTAACAACATCCAGAAAAAATAACAAAAATACGCGATAAATACCCGTTTTTCGAATCAAAATAACCTCCAGAAAATAGTAGCTAATATTTACTCCTCTTCTAGGGGTTTTGTGCTGAGGGTGATTAAGTAGCTATAGCTATTCATTGATCATTGTCAGGGCACCGCCTCTTCTAGAATCATAAGTTAATTCGGTAATACTTAAATTAATAACAAAATTATTTTTAAGTTTCTGTTTTATCATGTACTATGTTCCATTCAAGTTATGTAATGCAATGGATGTAAGTTCAACACCTTAATTACATATGTACAGTAGGTATGCTAGGTACTTACATGCCAAAACGGATGTCAAATGCTTCCTGATCTTACTGGCCCAAGGCTATTGTAACACAATGGCCCGTGAAATAATAACGGCCACTATTAAGTGCCCATGCAAATAAATCACTGGCTATTTGAATATAAAGGCCCATCATTGTATTAGGCGAAAAACCCAGACGTTTATTACAAAGACAGCCGCCATTCGTATCGTCCTAGAATATCAGTAAAGATGCAAAGATGAAAGACAGAACTAAACATTCAACTTACTTTGATTAAATTACTAGCTTCGTTTTCGATATCTCGAAAGGGGATTTAAAGAACTGGTCGCATTAGACACCTAAAACTACAAAGCTGCCTTTATTGCTTTTATAGTGGTTTGAGGCCGACCGATAAAGTCCACCTGCTTTCCGTAGGACAGCGTTTTCTGCTGATTTGTTATTTTCAGGAAGATTATGACTATACGTCTACTAGGAAAAAGCTCATGCCTTGTAGTTTCTTACCCTAACATTCCCGCATAGATTTGCACAGTCCAAATCTTTGTGGTATACTAGGAAATCATAATTAGAAAGCCACCTTCGACTTATGTGATTATTTTAATGTTTCTGCACACATTAATTTGCGTAATCATTTATATTCCGATTTTCGAAGACAAACATTTGTGTGATGAATATAGATGTTTGTGTGTGTTGTATCATTAGAAAAAAAAAAGAATTTAAGTATTTTATCCGTAATCTAGTTCCCATATTTAAAGCTGTGCTTAGTTTGGGGTTAGATGGCGCTGTGTGAAATTAATGATTAATTTTTATTTAATTTAATCACACGAGCCTTCTTCAATATTTTAATATCCACGCCAAAACTTTATTATCGGCGTAGATTAAAATGTTAGTAGCAAGAGATAGATCTAAGTCGACGATGACATTCTAATTCGCGGTGAACGAACCAGATTGTGGAGGTGTGACCGTAAAGTTTCCAAAACGGGCCCCCGGATGATGGCATGAACCGGGTGGTGATATCATCTCAACAACTCTAAATAGGCAACCTACCAAAGTATCGGCAAGTGGTACCAACATGTACATAAGAAGAAATGGAAATATAGATATCCATACCCATGTCGAGCGTTTGGCTTTAAAGGGTTCCGTAGGTAATTGAATCTGAGCGCAATCTTGGATGAAAAAGGTATACCTACAGTTAGATAGATTTAAAAAAATCCTGGAGTTTGGGAGTGTTATTCATATATCACAACGGTGACAAACAGGCATTATTGTATTCAAAACAAAAGCTTTAGTGTGTATCGTAAAGTTAAAGTATCTACTCATAATACGTCTTTTATAATTATCAAGCCAAAATAGCCAAATAGTTTTAAAAAAATCCTGGAGTTTGGGTGTGTTATTTATATACCTACCACAACGGTGGCAAACAGGCATGATTGTATTCAAAACAAAAGCTTTAGTGTCTATCGTAACGTTAAAGAACCTACTCATAATGCGTCTCTTTTTCACTATCGAGCCAAATAGTTTAAAAAATATCCTGGAGTTTGGGTGTGTTATTTATGTACCTACCACTACGGTGACAAACAGGCATGTTTGTATTCAAAACAAAAGCTTTAGTGTGTATCGTCAATAAGTTATAGTACTCATAATCTCTCTAAAACTCATAGTCTCTTTAATATAAACGAGAAATAATTTCAATCAAAAATTAAGAAAGTTAAACACTATAATTAAAGAAAGATCTGACTTTGAAATCAGATTTTTCACTAAAGTTTTTGTTCAAGGCTATTGGAAAATTATGTTTTAAAATCGAATGTAAAATTAGTGCCGAACCGAAGAACAATATTACAAGAAAGCGAATCTTAAAATATTAGGTTTCCGAGTCCAGTATTCGAGTTGGAACCCTTAAAAAGGATAAAACAATTGGACAGTAAGAACAAGGCGCGTTTACGGAATGCAACTCTATATTTAGCGAGAGCACGCTGCACTGTGTTTAAACGAATAATATAATATCCCCTACAGTAGGTGCCCATAAATTAGCAGGTAGTTCACCTGCTGACGCTCAGGCGACATAGACAACAATTATTCCTTTCTAAACTAATATAATTACAGGACATCAATATTACACAGCGGCATCTTGCCCCAAACTAAGCATAGCTTGTAATATGGGAACCAGATTACGGATAGAATACTTAAATTACTGTTTGTAAATGTATACATACTATATGATACAATACCCAAATACAGAACAAACATCTACATTCATCACAGAAATGTTTGACCTGGGTGGGAATTGAACCCACAGACTACAGCACAGACGGCAGAGTAACTACCTACTGAGCTATTAGGCTTGTCAATGGCTAGCCATAATTGCCATATTCGTTTCCTTGACATTTCGTTTATTTATTATTTCATTTCGGGACTCGTAAGTTCCTCGAATATTTACTCATTCGAGGAGTCGAACTCATCTATCAGCCTACTTTCCCTCAAGTGACTCCCACATTTGTGTAGGCTTTGGTAGGTAGCTATTTAATTGTCTACGATATTATGTGCCGTGTGGTGTCCATCAGAGCGTATAACCAGGCGACTTTAAAACTGAAACATCCATCCATATAATACCTGCTCTATTATAACAGCTCATTCATGTACACTGCTGAATAAAACCTCCTCTAAAATATTTTAGATCGAATGAGCGTAGCGATCGAGGTCTGGAAATCCGGCACTGTATGTGTGCATGTATGTGACAATTTATTTTAACCCTAAAAAACGGGTATTTATCGCGTATTTTTATATCGCGTTCTGTAAGAACAGTAGACCTCACGAGCCCTTATAACCATGCAATAACTGAAGCTTTCCTCTTTCACTTTTAGACTTTTGAGCTAAATGAGGTAGAAGCTTTAGTGATTACTCGTGTTCCCCTGGTTCTAGGAGGTCAAATCTGATGTCTACGAGTTCGTCTCGCAAAGGCGGAGAGGATTAATATATGAATATATCATTCTATATTGTACACAACTTAATAAGAAAAATAAAATACCTAGCATAGGCTTACCTACGTAGACTTTTGAGTCAAATAGGGGTATAAGTTTTAGCGATTACTCTCTTTTCCTTGGTCTGAGGAGATTAAACCTGGTGTCTGCGGATTTGTCTTGCAAAGGCGGAGAGGACTGCGTAATTTGATTAGTAAACGTTGGTATAAATTTTCCGGAACAAAATCTAAAATTTAAATCCTACAGCAAACTTCTCCCCCTTATCCCCCTCCACTTCCCCTTTTTGTTTTTTTTTCACAATGTCTTGTGTAGAATTGAATTCTTTGTGTCTTTCAAATTTTATTGAAATCTGTTGATAAATAACGCTACAGAAAGCTTACCCTCTTTTACCCCCTATTTCCCCCCCCATCAAAAATCGCGAACGCCAAAAAAATGTATTCAATCAAGGAATATGTGTGCCAATTTTGGCACTCATATGTATATAAATGCCGACAGACAGCGGACAAAAGCATTTTTGGCCAATCTCGAAACTGAGACGCTTCGCTCGCTCGGTCAATAATACACAAAAGTAAGCTGCTGCCTAGACCATATACCACTCAATAATGGCAACAAGCATTTGTTCTGTAAGTTGTATTGTATATCTATATTACAGCGTTCACC
The DNA here is from genome assembly GCA_951394065.1 of Venusia cambrica. Taxonomy (NCBI): domain Eukaryota; kingdom Metazoa; phylum Arthropoda; class Insecta; order Lepidoptera; family Geometridae; genus Venusia; species Venusia cambrica. The sequence goes on along the minus strand of OX596043.1, from coordinate 9,379,230 downwards.
AACTCGCTGCTATCATGGATGGGCCGTGTGCAGTGGACTTTCTCCGTGCTATGATGATGATGACGATAGGCTTTAAATGGGGGTTCCGCTGAAAGCTTCCCTTCCTGTTGGATAACGAACCCAATGACTGTCATCACCACATTAGTTCAAGTTCAATCGTTATCTCCCACGTGCTATGCTTACGTAGGTACACATGTAAACAGACGGTGCGAGGTTTCAGGAAGCATGTTCAGGTGGCACTTTCTAATCGATTTTACTGCATCCTGTTCGTTGGTTGTGATTCCCCCGATAAAGAGATAAGACAGTACCAGACGCCTCTGGTCTAAATATTTACAAGTTACAGTTCGTAGCTGTTGCTGTGGCACGTGGGTTCTTCATTGCTGCATATGTCAATATGCTAGTTTCTCAAAGAAACTTAAGATGTTCCGTTCAAGGTCATTTGCATTTTAGTGGCATGGAACGGTGCTATGCAGTGCATGTTTTATGAAAAGAACAATCAAAGGAAAATATATTAACAGTCGAGAAAAATAAATGCATACCTATTATTTAGTTGTATGCTCGATTTTTTTTTGTGAATACAAGTTACAGTTCGCAGCTGTTGCTGTGACACGTGGCCGATTCATTACTGCATATGTCGCTATCTCAATATGCAAGTTTCTTAAAGAAACTCAAGATGTTCCGTTCAAGGTCATTTGCATATTAGTGGCATGGAACGGTGCTGTGCAGTGCATGTTTTATGAAAAGAATAATCAAAGGAAAAAATATTAACAGTCGAGAAAAATAAATGCATACCTATTATTTAGATGTGTGCTCGATTTTTTTTTTGCGCAATATAAGTAAGCTTTTGACCTATAGGTTTGTCTAGCTCAAAGGTAGAACAAGGATGAGGCCTACGATGGAGCGAATTTTACAGGAAAACAGCGGCTCTTCCGCACACTGACGGCAAGCCGTTGGCGCGCCAGCCTTCGGTAGTGGGGCGGTCCTAGCCAGGTGGATCTCTATAGGTCCTACTACACACTACTACAGGATTGTGATCATTCAGTCGTACCCGCTAGCGAAAACCAGCGATCCGTTACCCGGGGTAGACTACTATGAGATGGATCACGCCTGCCCCAAAGTATTTATTAAAATCATTGTCGGAATGTGATCATAGTCATTGAAAGTTTGATTACGCTTTGCACTAGTTGGTATTTGGCAAAGGCAATGCTCCCAAGAAGATTGGATTTGGGCTAAATATAGGTGTGCTAAGTGTCAAAAGCTGACACTTTTGCCAATACTTTTTCATTAATCATCATCATCATCAGCATCATTTCAGCCCACATACGTCCACTGAGCATAGGCCACCCCCAATCGACACAACAAATAGCGATCTGAGCCGCCTCCATCCATCGACTCCCCGCAACCGCCACAATGTCGTCGGTTCTTCCCACTCTCCGACGCGTTTAATAGTGGTCGGCAAGCGAGAATCTTAACTTTTTCATTATTCAGACAACTATGCCAGAGCAGCAGCCTCTAACTGCTCGTATTTACAGTGCAATTGAGTAAAGGAAACATAAATAGTTCACGTCCGACAGATTCGTTAGGGATGTTAATTAGTCTCGAGTAGTGCCCGAGGCGTTCATCTTCACAATTACCAGCACATCACATTAACTGCTATATAACTACATACACTATACAAATCGTCGTAGCGGTGGCCGTACTACCGCAGAGTTATCTGAGTTATCTGAATCTGATTCAACAACGGGGAAGATGTTGCTCCTAGAGAAAACTGGAAAATTTTCTTCTATGAACGATTCAAACATTCTGTATTATTTAGTATACAACGTGGAAATGCTTTGCATTTATCTCATGGTTTCAAGTTATGATAAGGCCAAAGGTAGGCACTTCACATGGAATCCTCAATAGAGGAACTGAATATAATGCGCATCCCAATAAAACCAAGTAGCACACCATGTTTACACATTTTCTAGGCTTACCGCCAATCAAGGATCGGACATTCCTCGATTCATGCTCGTATTATATAATTAGACCCTGGGAACCGTGGTTTAATTGTCAGACATGTGTTATTACCCTACCCTAATGCATAGGACTGACGGTATGGGGGCGTTTACCCTGTATTTGTATGAGCAATGATTCGCAAGCATTCTTCTCGGTGCTAGTGCTCTAATTACTCCTTCCTGCGCTTTTCCTTTGTAATGCAAATTAATTATTAAATTGTTAATCTAGAAGTGAATTTAGTAGGTGCCTACCTAATGATATACTTACTAATAGTGTATATGTCATGGTAGTAAATTAAGGTGAGGCGGGAGGTAGACTTTTTTCTCACAATGAGGGAATTTGATTTCCAAGCTTGGCAGGAGTGTTATCCTAAATGGGGATGAAAAGAAATGTAAACGATTATTTTAAACCGCAACCAAGTCAAATCAAACTTATTGAATATAAATTGCTTAGAGGTGTCTGTGGTGGTGAAAAGGTCTAGCTAAAAAAATCTCGTGGTTTTTCTAAAGTCAAAATGTCTCCCAAAAATATTTTCATGGACATCGCGTTTTAAGTCTGAAACTATTTGGAAGTTTTGACGGTTGCATTTGGGTACTAGCCTGGCTTCTTATTATGTAAGTCAACTGGTAATGAACATCATCGAATGAACATCGACTTCATTTTTGACATTTGAAACCTAGCCTGGGCTGGGTTCAGTTTGATCGTCCGACGACGCCTGCTCATCACTGACAGCAAGATACAAAATACAAGTTCGGATCGTGCAAAAGAGATGTCATGATCGCCCGGCGTCGGCGGTTGATCAAACTGAACCCAGCCCTAGGCTTCAACTGTCACTTTCGTCCTTATTTTACAAATTCAGACTGGGTTTGACAGTTGTCAAATCCAGAAAATGGCGAACAAAAATGGCGGAAATCCATAACCAGCTGTGAATACTAGTTGGTATTCACAGCTGGTTATGGATTTCCGCTGTGCAATGTCCTAGCTCAGCATAATGCGTCGCCTTACCGCAGCGCTTAAGAGAGCCCTGTAGTACCGCTGATTTTCGCTCTCCAGTACAACCTTCTTAAATTGACATTGCGACATCAACATCTACCCGAGTATTCCCTCAGGTGAGGTAGTTCTGAGAACACAACGATTACCGATAAAATCCCTGATTTGTACCAGAGGGCAAAACTTTGTAGCGGAATATTTATGTTATGATGATGATGAGGTCACATTAAATCGTTTTCCCGCTTCGACAAAACGTGGAGCGCGACGAAGGCGTAAGGCTACTGGCGATCCCGCGGGTGACTTCTCTCTTGAGTAAAGCACCATTCACGAGGGCTCTTCGATTAATCAACAGCTTAAGTGAGCTCGGCAATGTTCATGTCTTCTATGTTACATTGACGAAATTCACAAACGCAACCTTGAACCATTTAAGTAAAACCTGTTTGTCCCTAGCATATTAATATTATACCTATATTTTCATGTTCCTAGAGGATCATTATTTTCATTGTCGCCTTATTGTCAAGCTGTTATGACAATGTAAATCTTAAACTTATAAATAATTAAAGAATATATATTTTTTTTCAATTTTCGAAATAATTCAGGAGGAAACCTACTATTAAATCAATTCCACTGTAAACTTTATTCGGTATACATGCAATTTTCAACAATTAAGCCTACTTCCATGGTCATACAGTTATAGATAAAGCAGCGACTCGTGAGAACCACCTAATCTACAGCCGCCTGCGCATGCAGTGTAACCGACAGCGATGACCAGGGTCGTAGCCAGGAGTCAGACAGGGGCTTTAAGATGTTTGAGGATTAGTATAGAGTTCGTTGTGAAAGGGCTTGTCCTGGGAAGTACTACCACCATACGTCTATTACCATTACTTAGCATACTTTCGGCCGCCAAGCAGCATTGCTGTAAGTATTTCGGTTTGAAGGGTTTGATTACTGGTGACATTACGGGCACACTAGGCTTAACATCTTTATGCCTCTAGTTGGCGGACTCTATTCAGTGCAGCATAGGTCATGTTTCTTGTGAGGTCCATAGTATGGTTTTGTTATAGGCAAGGTGGGTTTCTTGCTTGTGACGTCTGCATGACGCATAAAAAACATTTAGTCTTCACCATACACAAACAGTTCACTGCATGATATGCCTACCACAAAGAGTGTAATGGGGCGCGTTGCAGATGAGTCGATTGCAGAATTGGTGATGCGTACTAAGGTATGTACAACTAGGATGCAGATCACATCTGCATCATAGTTGTATTATACTCCGGGCTTCACTCCGGGCAACTGAATTGCTGACATATGCCAGTGGTTTAGCTAGATGATAATAACACTGTTGGTAGGATCTATAAATGTCCACCTTGCGTCAAATCAAATCTTGTGTCAAATGGCTTGCTGTGTTCCGTCAGTGCGCGAGAGATTTAGTGCGGAGTGAAGGAGAAGTTTAGTAGACCTCATTCTTATTCGGGCCTAGAGCTAGACAAGTTTAGAGGTAAAGAGTTAACCCATCATATTAAAAATAATATCTTAGACTTATCTTAGACGCAGAATGCCCATAGCGTTGCTTTTGTCGTAATGTACGAACTGTCTGATCTTTAGACTACGTGCCTCAGGCAACAATTCTGCCCCATTAACAGTCCTGGCTACTTCCCTGCCGACGCCTACTTTCCCTGCTTTCAGAATAAAGTAACTATAAGATGTTTATCAGCTCTCCTCTCACGTCCAAATGACTAATTGCCGCGCCCATCCACCGTGAAATTACAGATAAACATATAGCGCAAAACAATCAACTGGGATTGGACATTAAATGTACAGCCTTTATGAAATTAATTACATTTTGATTAATAAGAAATTCAAATATTTTCACTTTGATTTCACTGAAAAAGTTAAATATTATGTGGGTACTTACAGAGAAAGATAGCTTCAGTCATTTGTGGAACCAATATAGGTAGTCTAATATGGTAACTCTGTTTCTGATCCGTTACTTACCTATTACTGATTCTGATCCAGATATAATCTGATGTACTATCACAGTCGTCTATATGTTGTGTTATATTAAGTCTGGTTACTGTCGCGATTTTCACTTTCATAAACACACGATATGTAAAGACTAACGAAAACGAATTATATTTATTTGGTCTGGAACAGTTGAGTTACCTATAGGCCGTTTGTAACGGTCCTTAGGTAATCTGACTGATTCCTTTATACATAGTTAGTTTAATTGTACTTTTTATTGATTAAAAAAATATTTGCGATTTAAATTATATGTATATCGCAAATAATTAAACACAGTTTTATTATAGTAGCAGTTAAACTGTACAGAGTTTAAATAACATACTTAGTATTTCTTATTAAATTATTCTCATAGTTTTTCTTGCCAAAGAAAGTTTTACATTTTGGATATTTTTTAAAGTATGGTTTAGCAATATGTCTCTTTAGACTGACTATCTGAGCATGGAGTTAAGATGGAGCTAGTTTTACCAGAGCAAGCACTGGCTGCTTGGTAGCACCTATGGAACGCACCAACCGTTTGGCACCGGACTTCGGGAGGAGGGTGTTCGCTAGCCAGATGGACTTTTTGTCCTATTATAGTGATAAGCCACCAGCTAGAGCCTGCCATTCCATTGCCCATGGTAGACCACACCGACCCCAAAAGTTTTGTGCGTCTTCAATTTAGTATAGCAATGAATGAACGTGACAAATTCTAAATTCAAAACGAATAGAATAAAAAGCAAAACCGCCATAATCCTCGCAATACGAGATTAGCTACCGTGCCCACCTTAAGTCGACTAAATGCATTCATACAATTGTACAGCAGTATTCATCTGAAGCTACAATGCCTTAAATTCCTCAATGACGTATTATTTTTGGAGCTTACAGCCACACCATAGCAATAAACACGCGGGAGCTTCAGCGGAACGCAATGGTGCAATTCATAAGGACTGTTGTTTCTTCCTTGTTACCTGTAATAAGTACTTTCTACATACATGAATGGATGAATAAGTCATAAATTAATTTGAATCTTTTTTCACATGGGACGGAAATTTATATGTATCGTGAAACATAGATCGCGTATATATTACTATTAAAACGCCCGCTTCTTTCTCATCAGCAGTAGGAATTCTTAGTGCACCTTAAGACTGCACAAGTTGGCTACCCTAAAAATTTTGGTTATCAGTCAGTAAGTCAGTCTGTCAGCTACACAAATATTTAGACATCGGTGATAACGCCATATACCCAACATGTATTTTTGTGCTCAGAAACTTGAAGGCGGTGCAAGCTACAGAGTATTAATAATAATAAATTGTTAATTTATTATTTTTGTATGTTGTATCATATGGTACGTATGTATTTACAAAAGTATTTAAGTATTCTATCCGTAATCTAGTTCCCATGTTACAAGCTATGCTTAGTATGGGGCTAGATGGCGCAGTGTGAATGTGTTAATGTCCTTAAACCGAAGCAGTTTTGAGTTCAAGATCTCGAAAATTGCATTGGCAAAGAGGGATTTTTGAGACGTTATTTGAGAGCTCTACGACCCGCAAGCCTACACAGAAGATATAACTCAAGTCACTCGTTTCGTCGAAAGTACAGCTCACAAATAAAAACCTATTTCTCGAGAATTAATCTGTTTTTCACAAGTGCTTTTTTATTTTTTATAGTACGACGGGGAAGCGCTTGGCCTTCATCTCACCTGGTTACAAGTTGAGATAAGGCCGAAGGTGGTAGCGCACTTCACCCGGAATCCTCAACAAACTGAGGAACTGGCTATCTTACCTCTAAATGCCGGAACACAACAACATTATAATTGTTGTTATGGCGACAGAATTAGGTAAGATGGTGGTAGCTAGCCAGGTGGAAAACAAAGTCCTACCACCAACCAAACCAAGCAAAATATATTGTACTCCCCATGGGGATCGAACCCGACACCTCTGGATCTAAAATCGGTGGGTTGAACCACTAGACCACAGAGGCGGTTAGTGTTACATAATAATATATCTAGCTTAATCAAATAGGATTTAATTTTTAAATGGCATCCCGCATCCTAACCTCGTTGGTGTAGCCTCAGCTTAAGATGCTAATTTAAAGTAAACAACACATTAGCAACGACAATTGACCAGCACGCTGCTTATTCTGTACACTTTCTCAGTATTGGGGGATTACAGGCGACTTGTGTGGCGAAGATTGCACGCATAATCCCCAGTTCCGCTCGGATGTTGTAAAAATAATTATTTCCATTGCGAATGTCTGCGAATGGCTATTTAAAGCTATGGCCGTGGTACTGGGGGGGTAGAATCATACGTGTGCATCTCTTATATACTACTCATCGTTATAATGATAATGATGATGACGATTTAAAAAAAAATATTTTATTTTATTCGAGTGTCTGAAACCTGAAGTCAATATAGTATTATTTATTTAGATAAATTGGTCAATTACATTAATAAATGATAGCCACTTGAAAGTAGATAATCCGTTGCTCAGTAATGTTTTTAAAATCATATTGAAACGTCAAGATTTGGTCAAACATACAATAATCTATAATCAGTAGGCGTAGTTGAGTATTCTTCGCCTCAACGAAGCTACGAAGTTCAATAAAAAAGTGCTGCCTCTGCATTCACCGAGCGACAGCTTTCAAAGGCTAATACTTTATTGATTACCTCTTTTTCCTCCATCGGTCAAAGCTTACCTATATTTTAAATTTGTCATTTTGCTATAAAATTGATGCTAATGACAAGTTATTGTAGGAAGTCCTATAAGACACGCGAAGTAGTGATAGGACTGTGGGCGTGAGAACAGCCGAGGGCGGAGGCCTACGCGCTAATCCGCACCTCAAACACAGCCATGGGAGTCTCACACCTTTAACTGTTCCACTTACTGACTCCGCTAAAAACTGACGCGTCTGACTTTTCTACGATAATTACAAGTTTACGTCCACGTTTATTATGATTAGAGCTTTTTGTTGCGACGATAATGCAAAATATTCAAAATTCTACTGTCTAGCTGTGAAGATGTTTTTTTTTAATCAGACAGCAAGTTAAGTTTTTTTGTTTGCATATTATTTTTATTTAGGTACTTTTTTAAAAAGCCTGGGCTATGCCCATTTGCTAGTCTTGGTAGTAACTCAGACTATTGCGCTGTTCAATTTCCATCTAGGACAAACATTTCAGTGATGCATATAGATGTTTGTACTGTATTTTCAGTACAAACATCTAGATTCATATAAACATGTATACATACGTACGTATGCATTTACAAAAAAAACTAGTTTTTATGTATTATATCCGTAATCTAGTTCCCATATTACAAGCTATGCTTAGTTTGGGACTACATGGCGCTGTGTGAAATTAATGTATTGTACTTAATGTTAATGCCAATATACTTTGGTCACTGACAAAATATTTTTTGGAGCTGACAAAAATCATTTTAAAAAGCTTACCGTTCATTTAATTAAAGCTGACCTTTTATGACCCTAAAAAATATGTTTTTCGAGTGCTTTGAGTGTCTTGAGAATTGACGTTGACCATAGTCGGCGGCATTTCTGTAACATGGATTTGTAAAGACAGATCCTGTCTCCAGAGCTACAATTATTCAGCCCCTTGCCCGGTGTAGATCACTAGGAGGTAGATCGCATCTACTCCTGATATATAATGCTTATCTATAACTACGTTTTGATACAAATCTCAATAAAACACAGCTTTTAAATGCCAACTTTGCCTTATTCGCTAAAAGATCACAGCTATCAACATATTTAATTGCCTGATAATTGTCAATACCTACATAGATTAATTGGTGAATGACGTCAGGTCTCCCCGCCGTCTGGATTTCTACATGTGGGTAGACAATAGCTGGGGGTGTGGGTGGCGCGACTAAACGCAAGCCTACACCGTCACGCCATGCGGTAGGGCTGCTAGAGATTCGCGATTGACCTGCAATTTAAGATGGCCACTTTATTACAATACTAACAATAATTTCACACACAAAAACAAATTAAAAAAAAATGACTCAGGTCTTTTTGAGCACTACTCAGAGTGTCAATCTTATGAGAATCTCTCTTACGTTCGAAACAAGTCGACGGCTAGCTGGCAAAAAAAAATTCTGTTATTACCTAAAAAAATATATTCGTCTTCGATTTCTCTAATACAAAGTATTTTTAGTTTCGGGCTGCAAATGGTCAAGTTTTCTAATGAAAAATAAACCAATCAACAGTAATGCGAATATTTAGGCTACGTTTGGCTGTGAAAAAATATTTTTAGCAGTTTTTTTTTAAGACCGTATTATTTTTAGCTAGACTCGCAGTATCAATAACAAAAGAGTCACTCATGCTTTAGACGAAAAAACTAACATCTATCAAAAATATTGATTAAGTATCTTCTATTTTTATATTTTGATAAGCTTACTATATATGTCTGCAATCTTGACTGGTGGTAAGCGATGAAGCGGCCTACTATGGCGAACATTTTCCTCCCTACATTTACCTCCTCTTTAGGCAGTTGAGTAAACATTTTGTTAGGGTACAAATTTGCCCCTAGTAGACGCTTATCATATTTTTAGCAGGTGACAGCCCTATAAAGCCAAGTCCAACGACCGCCCTGACCCTGCGTGCTGTTATTATCAGATTTACATAATATTTTATTGATTAATTGCCATCAGATTAGGTTGCTCCAGATAAAAAAAACTTTTATGGCGGAAAATTAGGTTTAATCGGGGAACATTTTAAGGGCCTTTTAAATAACACTTGATAGGTGTATGAGCTCGGAAAAAAAGGTTAAAGCAATGGGTAAGAAACTGAGACTACTCTGCTACCCATTGTATGATATACACACAAACACACACACACTCATTCCTACGGCGCAGAACCCCAACGTGAGTCTTGGCCTCCGATACGACAGCTCTCCACTTGCCCCTGTCCTTCGCGGTGTCTTGCCAGTTATCGGCTCCAAGCTCGCGCAAGTCAGCTTCGATTCTGTCACTCCAGCGATACTTGGGACGACCAACCGGTCGACGGCCAACTGGTCTACCCAGATACGCTCTCTTGACGCTTCGATCTTCCCCCATTCGATATACATGACCGAGCCACCGGAATCGGTGGGATTTATATTCTCCTATCACGTTAGGCTCATGCATATCATGCATTGCATGATATAGGATCATGTTATTATATTTATCTTAGGCTCTACCGCACATTCAACTACTTGTACATCTGATGGATAGAGCCCCCTCAAAACTATTCTATTCTACGTATTCGTGTTTCTCTCTACCTAGGTTAGCTGGATGAGAACTCTTTTTAGGGTTAAGCTCGCGTTTTCCATGCTTGTTAATTCTATGTTTGTATGCTTATGTATGTTATATCTGTGTAACAAAGTTCAAAGTGAAAAGTGGAGGGTTTTGCCAAAGTCACCACGCTTGGCAAGTTGTAAAGGTAATAGGTAATACACAGAAGTAAACTGTTGTCTTCTGGTGAGATTCTTTAGTCAGCTTTTATGACTTCTGTGGCCAGAGTCGGAGGTAGATTATTAGGCCGCGTTGCAACAACAACTGAACACAACCCAATAATTTAGTTTAGAGCAGTAAAAAAACACAAACATTTCAATACGGTTTTTTGTGTGACGGATAGATATACAAGCGAGATTACTTCTGAGGTACTGTGTGTGATAATTTATAGCTGCATTGTGTGTTAAGATTATATGTATTGTATTGAATTTTTATATTAACTTATTTAAATATTGCTGACCACATTTATTTGTTTATTTCGATTTTACAAAAAACGTTTTGTATTAGTTTATAGTACTTGTCTTTTTATTTAATTTAATTTCACGGTCCCTTAAATTAATGCAGTTATATCAAACCACATATTTACATCTCTACAGAGCTTACCTATTTGAGCCTTTTGGGGTAGAGATCTTGGGTCCGTGGGGAGCACGTGCCCTCCGGGTTTTCAGCGATTATATTATTACGACACGTGACCAAGGGCTGGCTCTTATTTAGGTCAGCGAATTAGCATAGCCATTCAGCGTCGTAATGCAGCCTGTGTCTTAGGCACGCTTCCGTCTGGTACTGGTCTGGAACAGTTGAGTTACCTATAGACCGTTTGTAACGGTCCTTAGGTAATCTGACTGATTCCTTTGTACATAGTTAGGTTAGTTGTACATTTTATTGAATTAAGAACTTACATACATAAACTGACTGGCCACCTTCTTGAATTCGGACAATAATCGCTGCACGAGTGTCACATTATTACCTTCGCGCTGTGGGTCCGGACCCTGGATCTTTGTCGGCGCCCCCTGGGGATCTTGTCGCCTCCGACCGGATTCCGTCCTACACTATCGACTCAACTGTTTAGCTGTGCAAATCGTATTCAGTGAACCATTTTTGCTCTGGAGATAAAAGCGTAGGCTTGCGCAGGTTAATAGGAAATAGCAGTGAACTTATTATTACCGAATTGAAGCCGAAATGAATAGGTTATGCAACGATTGTTCTGCATCTCTATGTAGCAAATACCATATATTGATATGGTATTTGCTAGATAAACCTATTTTACTTTTTAGGCGTTTCTTTTTTATCTAGGGCACGCATCCGTTCGGTACTGGTCTGGATCAGTTAAATTACCTATAGACCGTTTGAAACGGTCCTTAGGAAATCTGGCTGCTTCCCTAGTAAATAGTTAGTTTAATTGTACATGTTGTTTGTGTATTCATATTTATTTTTATGTTAAAGAAATATATTTTCATATTTTAATAATAAAAATAAGCATTTATTTTCTATCACAGCAGGTAGGTACAATTTAGTTTTCATTAATTAAATACAGTTGAGAGAACAATGTTGCTGGTAATATAGCCAACCTGTATTGCGAAAGACTGGTGCCTGAAATAGGTAACACCTATGCCACAGGACACCTGAAACAGAAATAGCTATAGGTTCATAATCGCAATCGTTGACAATTAAATAGTAGAGATTTCTGAGGAAAAGTAATGAAAAAAAAGAAACAGGCGATTGGGTCTGCGGTCCCTTTTGGCAGTGATACCAAACGCTTGTCTTCTCTTTCGAAGGACCACACTATAACATATATCACTGACGGTTTGGCAGTTTATCTGTGCGTGTAGCCCTTTCATGTCTGAGGAATAATTGCTCCTATAACCATTCAACTGACATCTCAATACTTTTATCGCTATTTTTATAATAAATCGATAAATGTATTGAGATGTAGACTCTTGCTGTGATATTATTGTTTGTCAGATATAAATGGCAGTAAATAACCATATTTATGTAGGAATTTGAAGAAGTTTCTGCTGTTTATTTTACCTAAAAGTAGGCACTTATTGGTAGTTTTATCAGAGAACTTGTTGAACGCCCAGAATCTCATTCCCGTTATTCCGTGGAAAGTCCCCAAATTCGTATCCTCGTTGGACATGAGTCATGAGCCTCCTCCACTAATGCAGTTGCAGATTCTCAGATAGACTATAGTCATAAATTTAGGCTAAGGGCGGCAGAAGCTGAAGGCGGTCTATAGAAAAACTTGGAAGAGAACTATAAATAACCAGCAGAGCACTAAAACAGTTTAATGATGAACATGACAATGATGATAGATTGGTGGACGAGGTCTGCAATAGCCTCGATGAGACTCAAGTTTTCAGAACACCTACTGGTTTGTAAGGAGTTGAAAAAGTAGTGGGAACAGTCGTGCGTCGACGACGGTATGTCGACACAATTTATAGAGTCGTCAACGCGAGATCGATTCGTCACCGGTCAATAGCTGTGATCTACTGGCCACAGGTGCGAACTTAGGGATAGGGGCTTGGGGGGCAAAGTAATAATTACTTCAGGTTACTTGCAACCTAATAATAACAGAGGTATAATCTCTGGCTGGCGGCGCCTCGGTTTGGTTCTTTGTTTTGCGGTGAATACGATAATAAATCAATATGAATGCACATCAATTCACAAAGCGCCATATGACAATGAAGAGAAAAAAATAATTTTAACGTATTAGCACCATTTGTATTATAACCAAAACATAAGTGGTTTATACTTTAACTAATATTAACGGTATATTTATTTTGATTTGTTGATGAATGAGTTTATCCGATATTTCGACACAGTTGCATGCGCCATGATCATTGATATACTGCTACGTGGTTTAAGCCAAAACACGGTGGCATCTTAGCCACTAAACCACCTCTGTAGTCTATAGTAGTTCGTTCACCGCTATCAGACCCAGAGGTCTCGGGTTTGACCTCCAGGGGAGGTACAAACTACCACCATCTCGCCTAAGTTTGACGCAATAACAGCAATTATTTTGTTGTGTCCCGGCATTTAGAGATAAAATAGCCAGTTCCTTAGTCTGTTGAGGATTCCGGGTGAAGTGCGCTTTTACCTTTGGTCTTATCATAATTTGACACCAGGTAGGATAAACACTTCCCCGTCGTAAAATAAAAAAAACTCCTTTGGAGAAACGTGCTCAATCTTAGGCAAATCTTTTACTTGTTTTTAAGTGACTGAGGAACTGGCTATCTTACGTCTAAATGCCGAAACACAATAAATTTGAATTGTTGCTAAGCTAGCCAGGCGGACTTGAACTAAGTCCTACCACCAACCAAACCTAACACAATATTGTACCTCTCTGGGTAGCCCTGGACTACTGGTTCTGACACCGGTGGACGAACCACTAGACAACAGAGGTGGTAAAATATATTTGTGGGGTCAGTTGGAATTCCTCGCTCCGTCCCTGCACATCAATCGTGACAGCAGGTGAGACGCGACACGCCGCATCGGCACCGGTAACGATCCGATCGATTATTTACAAATAATCCGATACTCCCGATACTACGGTCACGTCGAGCCTTCGAAGAACTCAGCGCGGGAAGAAACGGTATTCAGCATCATTTTCAGTGGGTTCTGTGTTCAGTGGTACGGCTATTGTGATCCAGTGTTGTGCCTGGATTGGTGGGTGGTATGACTTTCTTCAGAAAAAGAGGAGCATCAATCGTGCGTTGCCGACCCTTTTGAAGGAGCCCTGGCGACTTACGCACCCCAGGAACATAGCACTTTGTATATATATGTATATATATATATATATATATAGATGTAATGCTATTTGGCGGTTGTAAGGCTTATATACTATATTCATACTATGCCTAGTTGTAAGGCTTATATACTATATTCATACTATGCCTATATATAACATACATCCCCAGACCCCTGCACAAATAGTGAGTAGGAAATCCTACGATGCTTAATGAGGCTATAAATAAGTGGATAAAGTAAGTCTTTAAGCTTGATATAATTCAATTATTTTACATAAAAGTGCATACAAAATACGTACATACTTACTTAATCTATTGTAGATTCATACAAATAAATAGCATTGATGTTTCTGTTTGTTTGTAATATCAAAATAACAGCTTTTTACTAAATGCATATGAAAGTAGATACAGTTAAACAATATTGTTTTGTCTGTTTGTCAGTCTGTTTGTTGCGGCTAATATACGAAACGGAATTTTGAAATTTTGAAAGGACTTTCAATGGAAAATAACTGTTGTTATAGGGAGTAACGTAGCTTTTTTATTAGCTGAATTACTTCCAACAGGAGAGAAGACATTTTGAAGTTCTAATATCGAAAATGGTTTGTTCCGATTTGATTGGCAGCTTTCTACCCTTCAACCCAAATCGAGCACAATTATGTATTCTCCTGGGGATCGACCCTGGGACCTCTTGGTCTAATACCCGTGGGTGAATCACTAGGCCTCAGAGGCGGTAATTTGAAATGGGTAAGCTCGTGAACTGGGTAGGTATGTACATAGAGTTGATAGAATGAAATCTATAGACTCAAGATCACTGACGAGGACATTTTATATAGGTACCCTGGTCAACCCTGGACCCTGAGACTTGTCTGGGCAAGAATGAAGTCAGCAATGGAGTGAACCTTCTCAGAAAATGCTTTGATTAGCAGCTTCGGCTGAAATAAGAGTGTCAAACTCAGAACCTTGGCGTAAGTGTAACTGCGGGGGATCAGCTAGTTATAACAAAAACATACAGGATTTCTTCGAGTCCATTGCATAGTTTGTACCAAAAAGTTTTCAATTAATCGCCAGTTTTACGGATCTCTAAATTTAGTTACGTAATGAAAATCGTGCGGAAAGCTACTACTGATTTCATTCTCAGAATGTCTCTTAGATTGCTTCCTCATTTCATTTAGAGTAAACAGATAAAATAAAAGTGGGTAGTTCACATCAGCGTTCGACGCGGTTCCTAGCCGGTTGATATATCGACGGGTATATAAGTGAAGTGACCGAAGTGCACCAATATTTATTTTCTGAGACAAACATAGCAACACAAAACGGACCAGATTCGAAGCCGATAATAAAAAAAAAAGTTTGTAATCTCGTCCATTGTAAGCACATCATTTTTTAATTTATATTGTTAGTGTTGCAATGATTAGTCAAATATTTTTTTTATACAACTAGGAGCGGAACAAACAAGTACCCCACCTGATGTTAAGTCACAGAATAACTAATATGGTTGAGTGCATCTCTTGCCTTACTGCGTAGGTCAAATCCAAAAAGAATATAATCTACACGACTCTGCAATGCGCTCGTCAACTTGAGGCATAAAGTAGGCCCGTAATTTCACAGTATAACACACATTTTTTATAATGATATTATAATGATGAATATCAATGACCTTTTTAATATCAACTAGTGAAACCTCCTAGATTTAATTACCTTCGTCCCGTAGGAATTTCTTCAAATCCTTTCTTGGTATGCCCTACACTACAAAAGGAAGCTATCCTGAAAATTTAAACTCCATAGAACCTCTGGTTTGGGCTGTGCATTGATTGTCAAATAGTCTGTCAGTGAGCTACACAACGATTTTATATATTTAGTTAACTTCTAATACAATTGAGCCAAGGGCTCTTATTTAGGCCAGCGTTAGCATAGCTATTGAGCGTGGCAATGCAGACAGTGTCTTGGGCAAGCTTCCGTCTGTTACTGGTCTGGAACAGTTGAGTTACCTATAGGCCATTTGTAACGGTTCATAGGTAATCCGACTGATTCCTTTGTACATACCTGGTTAGTTTAATTGTACATTTTATTTATTAAAGTATAATTGAGCCAATTTATCTATTTCAAATGAGTCAAGTGTTTTCAAAGTTTGATATTGCTAAGTACTTATAATAAATAAATAATAAATAAATATTACAGGACATTAATTTTTTACACAGCGCCATCTAGCTCCAAACTAAGCTTAGCTTGTAATATGGGAACTAGATTACGGATAGAATACTTAAATATTTTTGTAAATACATACGTACTATATGATACAACACCCAAACAAACAGTTTACAAAAACTTATGTTAAACTTGTAATTATCAGGTGACATCACGAACATCGAACACATACCCAGTTAGGTGTACATGCGCTACACAGTTCAGGTTTTTCATCCCAGGACCCAGGGACTAAGCCCCATTTATAATGAGTTAATTTTTGACAAAGCTCCTAAACCGATTACTGCTAACAAGGTGGTCCGCGCGCCATCTCCTTTACATATTCTCACTCTCTCACACATTTCGAATAAATTGTCTCCTTTGTGCACGTGATGATGCACTGTAAACAAGACAAGATTCCGAGATTGCCACCTTCAGTCGCTCCTTTATTGTACGGTGTCTGAGGGAGACATCACATTCATTTTATTATTTACAATGCCCTTTGGATATTGTTGCCAGTTCCGCCGCGTATACACGGCTATAAATAAAAACGTACTATTTATTCTGTCAGAACTCGCGGATACTTCAAAGGAAGTTGATTCTAATGACTCATCTCAGATTTGCAAGGACTGAATGGATTATAAGTAAGCCTACGTGCTAGCTTTTAAGTGTTGATTGCCATTTATGCTCGGCGCTGTATCACGTGGCTATTCTTGTCTTGTCCCGGGATAGCGGTTCTTGGAATGCGACGGAAGTCCCGGGCGGAACCCGCCGCCTCCTTATTAATGGCCTGTTTAGACGAGCTCCTTTGTTACTCGCTCACGTCTCGCCACTTTACTGCTCTTTGCTGCGAAAAGTAACACAACGACTGATCCTGGTATTATTGTGTTTTTTAAGACACTTGGCCTTCATCTGCCGACTACCGATCTACTCCAGGCACCAGTCTCTCACGATGTAGGTAACTTTACAAAATTGTACCTCTGACAGAAATTCTTTAAAATTATCCTTTAGAACCTTTAAGCCAGCGAATTAGCATAGCTATTCAGCATGGCAATGCAGCCAGTGTCTTGGGCACGCTTCCGTCTGGTACTGGTCTGGAACAGTTGAGTTACCTATAGGCCGTTTGTAACGGTGTTTAGGTAATCTGACTGATTCCTTTGTACATAGTTAGTTTAATTGTTCTTTTTTTTGAATAAATAATGGATTTAGAACCTACTACTTTTGTGAGAGAAAATAAACGTTTAATTTATTTATCTCATCCTGGTTTCAAGTTATAATCAGGCCGAAGTTGTAAGCGCACTTCAACCGGAATCCGCTACCTCTAAATTCCGGAAGACAACACTTTAGACCACCACCTTTTTCTACCACCAATCAAACGAAGCACAATATTGTAACCACCTGGGGATCGAACCCGGGTCCTCTGGATCTGATAGTGTTTGAACCATAACACCTCAGAGACGGTTATTTCAATTGAGGATGCAATGTGTCGCACTAAAAAAAGGAATAGACAGTGAAAGAATGGGCAATTTACGTTGTCAAAAACAATAGGAGTGCTGCGCTATAAGGCGTATTTGTTCTCGGTTTCCACTAGTTTAAATTGACGTATCCTGTTGTCATATTTCCTGGAGTTAATCCTGTGGATCGGCTTTTTGAGCTTGTAACGGCTTTACTTTCTTTGATGTTCGAAAGTGTGCTGGTGTATAGAGTATTTTTATGATCAATATGTTGAAACCTGAATCCAAAGTAGGTGACTGGTAAAGCAGCTCCGGTTTTTGATAGTGAATCATTGCGTGTACGCGTGAGTCAAATCCGGCGACATTTGCAAGGTCGTGTTAATGCCCCTTGCTGCCTTGCATGCCGCAGCATATCATTCATACACTAGACATTATCTCCGCATCTGTTTGTTCGATGACATAATTGATGGCTATTAAAATTATATTTTGGCTCTGTGAGTACCGCTTGTCGGAGTGTTGTACTTTTTATAGCTTAGATAACTGAATCACAAATAATTGATTGAATTATATTATGGAAGAATAACAATGAAACTAGGTACCCAAAACATGCAAGACTGAGACTAAGAGTAGTAAAGCTCCTTGTGAAAGGGCTCGACCGGGGAAGTGCTACCACCATACCTATTTCGGCCGCTAATCAGCATTGCTGTGTTCAGGTTTGAAGGATATTTACGGTTAAATTACATTCACGCGAGGCTTTACACCTTTATGGCTCAAGTAAAAACGACGGGCGGAATGCAGAGCCGTGTAGGTTATGTTTTTTGTGGATGTGACCTACGTAGTAAGGCTTTCTTATATGCTTGCTTATTCCGTCCCAAGTACTTAAAAAAATATTAAAAAAAGACAACACAACATTTTATGTCGCCTTTAAGGTGATTATCGAAATTATATAGTAAAATCGATATTATAGATCGATATACAGGTATAGTGTGGGTACACTTGACACAATGAGACCGTAGTTTTCTATGTAGGTATAGGTGCATTAGCCTTATATTTAAACTACTTTTAATAGTAAATGACTCATGACTTTTTCTCTTTCGAGGATTCAACTCTGATCACTACTCAGAGCGTGGATCTTATGAGGAGGTACCTCTAGGGGGTAGTCAGAGGCACGTACAAACTTACGTTTGGTATATGCCCTATATAAATACATATGTATATTATTTTTAAACTAAACCAAAGAGTACTGTTGTAGTAACCAATAACAATTTGAATTTGAACCGTAATCCGAAGCAGAAAATTACGTAACTATCAAAACAAATAATCAAACAAGTGTAACAAAACAAATAGTTAAAATTTCATTTATACATAATGCGCTCGTCGCTTACCGCAGCGGTTGGAGTAGAAGATTGCTCAATTACGAGGACCTCCTTAGTAGAATCACTGGCGTTCCACCAAATTACACTTTCAACTTTATGACATTGAGATAAACGCTTTTTTCTCTGCGTCTTGTATCGTCGCGGCGAACGTAAAAGGTGGGTACAAGTCCGCGCCTTGTCATTAGTCCTCAATCAAATATTGTGTTTAGAATCGCCGACAGCTTAACCTGGCTTTTTTCGTAATTCATACATTTCATAATTTGTTATTTCGGATTATAGGGAGCGTGCCGCGGAGACAGAGTAAACATTAGCTTGGGGTCGGAGATGAAGTTTCACGTTCTACTGTGCAAAGTGCATTCAAAATGCTTATATTAATAGTACTTAGACAAATGCAGGTTTTGTGAAGCGGGAGTACCTACACTTCAACCGCCTCTGTGGTCTAGCGGTTCAACTCACCGATTTCAGATCCAGAGGTCCCGGGCTCGATCCCCATGGACAGTACAATATATTGTGCTTGGTTGGTGGTAGGACTTTATTTAAGTCCGCCTGGCTAGCTACCTCCATCTTATCTAACTTTGCCGCCATAATAACAATTCTAAAATTGTTGTGTTCCGGAATTTAGAGGTAAGATAGCCAGTTCCTCAGTTTGTAGAGGATTCCGGGTGAAGTGCGCCTCCACCTTCGGCCTTATCTCAACTTGAAAGAAGAGATGAACGCCAAGCGCTTGCCCGTCGTACAATAAAGAAAAAAAAAAGTATGAATCGGGATCCGGTTGTGGATTCAAAACCAGTCGTGCACCAATGGACTTTCTGGTTATTCGGTAGTTTACGCTGCGTGGTTGACACATGCATATGCTCTGACGGTGAAGGTCACATCGTGTGGAAACCAGCACATACCGAAGACCAAAAATCCGATGCCATGTGTCACTGGCTGGTATTCCGCAAAGCGGCAATGGGCTATACTTGCAAGCCGAGGGCATTCGCCGAACGTGAGTTTAAAAAATGTATCTGGTGATTGGGACCGCGGCAGCTCTTTTGGCAGTGGTCGCAAACTCCTGTCTTCTCCCTTTTACTACCCTCTAGTCACCTACTATATAGGGGGTAGTAAAAGGGGATAAGTCATTATATGATCCACGATCTGAGAAGTGATCAGAGGGGAATACTCGATGGGGAAAAATGTCGCGAGTGTTTTCTTTTATTAAAAAAAAGCAGCGACCTTTTCATTGAACCCCTCTGGTTTTTACCTATAGGCACTAAAAGAGCTTTGTCTTTACATTCTAATGATTTTAATGTAGTAGCAAACAGCTTACTGGAAGACACCATACACAAAAAAAGAAAGGACTGTTCTGGATTATGAAATGAGGCGATGTACAATTTTCACATGCAATATTGCTTTGTGCGAAGAATTTTGAATATGACTGGTTGGGTCCATTATTTATAGCAGCTTCCAAGCTTAGCGTGAGCCTCAATGTAATGACGGTTTTATAGCAACTTTTTGGTGATAATTGAGCTTTTTACCGACTCGGTATGCGGTAGGCGCATTGTGTAGGTATATGCATTTGCATAGGCTTGTGACCATGGCACCAATAGTTTTTAAACTGACTATAGACTAGTGGTTCATTGTTCGTTCATGTTTCCTTGTACATAGTTTCCTGGTATAATTAAAAAAACACCATAAACACGGAGTCTACTTTTCCGTGTTCTTTGAGAGTTTGTTGGCTTAAGGGTTGTCACCCACCTTCTGATCCGGAATTCGTCGGCTCTACGGAACATGGATATACCAGTAACTTTAGGTCTGCAGGTACCTACCTACCTATTTCAGATATAATATATAACCATGACTTTACCGTCAATTCGGTATCCCCACTAGATTAGGATAGATATTTTATAGAGTATTTCTTTATCTTATTTATAACATTCCATTCCATTCAAAGGTTCTTGTTTGGGAAAGTCTGATAGAGATAGCTTTTTTTAGCGATAAGACCGCCCATTGTCACACTATTTTGATTGTTCACATTGTTAGTTTTGTGTTATATTGGTGAACAATAACGAATTTTCTATCTGAGTATAATATTATCTTTAGTAGGTATCATTATGTCTATGATAGATAGATTGAAAATCTATCTTTTTTTAGATTTTTTTGTGACTCGCCTCTCAGCTCCGTTGGTAGTAGCGATATAGGAACAAACATTGATGTGATGTTCAATTGTATCATAAATATGTACATTCCTATTTACAAACAAAATATGTATACTATAATCTCTTTAGTTCCCTTTTTAAAAACATTGCTCAGTTTGTGGCTAGACAGTTATGTGTTAAGTTATTTGAAACTCATGACGTCAATTAGTTTAATGTATAAAACTAAGATTGCATATATTACCTAGTCACTGACTCTAATTACTATGCTTCATCTCTAATTAAGTGGGAACCTAATAATAACCGAGTACATAGACCTATCCAGCTGGTGCTTACATCAGTTTTTCTCCCACAGTTTAGGGAAACAAAGACCAGATACAGCTAATTATTATATTATACCAGTGTTTAATATCAATTTATTAATGTAATAAAACTATTTGATGTTATTCAATTTGAATTTACAATTCGCTACAGGTAGTCTCAGATATGGGGTAGAAATTGTAAAGAGTTGCGGTAGAATATAATATGGTTTAGATATTAGGTTGGAAAACTTACGGTAGTTATATTATTTTTTAAACTTTCGCGATTAGAACACTTTATTTTAATTCGACAAACTGGTATTTATCGAGCATTTTTAACCGCATTTTTAATATGGTACATTATTAGAAATACCAAGTAAAAGCAAACGCAGATAACATTAAAACAGATATTGAATATGTTACAATATTTACTACCATAGCTCAGTTCCAAATTGTAGCCCTATATGGAAACTAGTAAGATTTTTCACAATTCACAAAAAAACCCCTATTAAACATAAATGTAATGAATGAAGTTACATACTAAAGTTTATTAGGATCAGGTAAAAACATATAACATAAATTAAACATAATTAAGATAACATAGGCAGATAAGGTAGACGAAATTTAAAAACCTACACTAAATTCCGTTACATTTCTCCCATTCCTAGTAACCAGTAATTCGTCCAGTGCATCCAAAAGGTTGCATATAATCGTGCATGTCCGGATTGCCCGGCATATGGAGATACGGTAAATGCTAATTCCACTTTGTTCCGCCACATACCACGACCACGGGTTACAACAGATACCATTGATGACGCAACAGTATGTATAGAAATCGGCCGCAGGATAAAACGTTGTTAGTACTGTCGTGCCATTGATGGTGTAAGAGCTTGTATTGACTTGCCACGGAATGGGGAACAGTTAGTAGTAGCGTGACGATGACCACTCGGTCCGTTCCACGGCGTCACGGTTGACGACGTCGGAACTACTGTGTTGTTACCCTCTTTCCGGGATCAGCATAATGTGAGAGAAATTTATGAATGCTTTGTCTATTACGAGTTGTAAACGTGTTTTTGAACATAAAACTCTTGGAAATTCTAATTCAACCTAGGTTCAGCCTTGATTGGCATGTTACTAAGTAACTACTGTTTATTTTTTTGTACGTATTTGAATACTTTGACGTCAGCCAATTTACAGCTTTACAGATTCGGTAATTTGTATTCTCCTAATTAATTGAGTCTTCTCCCTTACTGACTTGACTAAGGTATATGCTATAACTTTCCCACTTTAACTGTTTTCCTAAGAGGTACGTGTGGTCAAGTGAGTCGAGAGGGCCAGCCTTCCGACCCGGAGGTTGTGGGTTCAAATCCACCAAGGCACACTTTTCAGTTTTTCGGAAGTTTATGCGCGCATTTAAAGCATGCACATGCCAGCATGTCCCTAAGATCAAAAATCCAAATGGCATGTTTCACTACATTTTCATTATTTCGCTAAGCGACGATAGACTTGCAACCTGCTACTACCTACTTGCAAACCGTGGTCATGTACCTGATAAGATGATAAGATCCATGACGCAAATCTCCTTGCACAAAATGTTTTTCGCGCAAATCTATTACTAAGAGTTTGTTGTCCGTCTATCTGTCTGTCCGTCAGTCTGTCATGAGATGTATATTTTTAAATAATAGTCTACTATGTATTAACCAGTTTAAATCTAAATGAAAAAAAGCGTGTTTTCTAATGATGTTTCTTTTAGCTTTATCTTTATTTTACCAAAGTACAATATTAAAATCTGGTATGATTATACTGCGTATCCTTAAGGTATACCAACAAATCAGAACTTAAATCATTTAAGCGTGAGTAAGGAGAGATTTCTTTACCCTTCAAATGTCGGTTCATAGAAGTTTCTCACAATGATGATTTCCGACTCGAACGGTTTATTAATGTAAAGTTATGTAATTAAAGATTTTCAGGAACAAACTGGAAAACATCCTGAAATGTTCCTATGAGCAAAAGAATAAGCTAATATTTATATTGTTTTTCGATTGTATAAAAAATGCAAAAACAACATGACCCCGACGTGATTTGAACTGATAAGATCCATGTTCTGTAGTTATCATGGTGAATCCTCGAAGGGCAAAAAGTTGTGAGTCTATTGTTTTTTTTCCCATAGTACTTGTCTATTTTTAACCGACTTTCAAAAAAAAGAGGAGGATCTCTATTCGTCGGAATCTTTTTTTTTTGTTTTTTTTTATATATGATCCCCGATTACTCGAAGACGCAGACCGATAAAGAAAATTATTTTTTTGTTTGAAAGGGTTATACTTCACAGGGGGTCCCATTGACATCAGATCAGGATCTGATGATGGTTCCTGGAAAAATCGAGGGAACTCTTCAAATATTATTGACACACTTGAAGCGATTTGAGTGTATGACCTCAAACGTAAGGGAAAAACGGACCCCATATGGGATCTAGCGTCTTTCTTTCTGTCCGTTCATCTGTCATCAAAATAATTGAAAAAAATACGTCATCCAGATAAACGAAATTGTATCTTATTCTTCATTAAAGTCGGTTTTCTTTTTTGTTTCTAAAACGTAATTATTGTTAATGTTAAATTTATTATTCACTTTTCCTTTTGTTATTTTATTGTTTTGATAATATATGCCAACTTATATTAGAGTGAACAACACTAAAGTGTAACTTTTGTGTGCCAATTAATTGGATTATCCCTAGAGTTATCACGTCACTGGTAAATTGCTACTAAAATAAATATATTATTATAAATCTTGGTACACTTATTTGTAGCAAAGTAATGTCAATTTGCAACGTATCATAGATGTAAACCTGCTATTCCACAATGGAATTTAACATTCAAGTTGATTTCCATGCAGAATGGATTCCTATACAGATGGACATGGGTAACTGAACAGCAATCCTTTCTTCACATTACTCTCTTCGACGGCTCCATTGCGAATACATAATTCTCCAGTTTATTACGAATGTTTTGCTCCTTACATTTTCACGGTTGATTGCAACCAAGCAACTAGTCAATGATTCGAACATAGAAATTAAACAAGCATGTAATTGTGTAGAATAGATGACCTAACAAAGAAGTTGTAAAAAAAATGCAACTTCAATGCGTGCAACCCAGTAAGCCGCAGCTGATGCATACCGACATTTATAACTTGAAATTGGCGAATTTGCAAACATTATAGACCAGCAACAAAGACGCGCCCGGATCCAAGCTTACCTGCTTCCGACAAACAAAAAACATAAAATTGATTCAATACAAAAACTTGCTTTGTTATTTGCGCTGTGTCCCTTGCCCTGTATTTAGCGATGCCGATAGATCTCGACAAATAAAGAACTAAAAAAATATGTGTTTGAATTTCGAATCTAAGCGGAAGGAACCACAATGTATTCGATGCTTTTTGATAGACTATCATAAATCGACCGAATACTGAATTTCTGCAAAGTAGGTCAGTGTGCTAATGCACATAACAATATTTGCTTAAAACACAGAATTAAAATTGTTAGTGCTGGACGGTTAATTCTGGGATACCACCTCTCGATTTGTGAGAGTGAATAGGTTTTCTCTGAATAATGTAAGCCAGAGCCTGGAGGAGAATGGTAAACGACTTCACATTTATATCTCGGATCCAGGCGTACCTACCCGTTTCTTTGGTAAGTGCTTCTATGTTGTGAAACCTTCAAAATAAAAATATTTTAGTGCATGACCAAGCCCATGATAAAACTCACCCAGAGTTTTTAATTATTTGGTCAACACAAATACTTAATAATTTATGTGTTCTAATCGCGAAAGTTTAAAAAAGACTACAAATACTTAAGTCAGTTAACGTTCAAAGCTCGTACCTACCTCGTATCACCGGAAATGTCTATTCTACACATTCATTTTTTTTTATGTACAACGAGAATCATGTGAGATGAAGGCCAAGCACATCCCCGTGGTAAGAATAATAAGAAATGATTCATATTTTTTTATATGTTTCTTGAAATAGGTCAAATGACATCAAGTAGCTCACGGCTTGCGTAGGTCGCTGTAGCCATCCGGGCCTTATTACCCATATCCTGTCTGATGTCAGTTCACCTAGAGCACAGTAAATACTAGTACTAGGCACTAGTTAGTAGACATTAGTAAGGGCAGTAACTACACTTACGATACAAACGATACAATTTTCTATCTACCTAGGTTAGGTATCTATAAGTAATATAAGTATTGCTTTATAATGTTCCTTGACTAAGCGTTGATTGACATTCAGTCAGTCAGTCAACTACTTATCAATTTCATATTGAATATTTCCCGTATGAAATGGCATCGTAAACCTATAAATGCATATCAAATGCCAAGAAGACTCACTCGTACAATAAATCGATAAAATGAAGGTTGTTCCTCGACTTAAGGTACACGTTTTACAGTTTTTGGTCAATTGTTCAAAATACATTACGGAAAAAAAATGTCAAATTTTCCAACCAAACTTGTACTGTACTCTCAATCGTTAGGTTGCCTGGAGGAGACCGTTTTTTAAGAGACAAGACCGCCCAGGCGCCCTTTGTACTGTTTTAAAATTGACAATAATCCAGCAATTTTTTGTGTACAATAACGAATTTTCGATGAACACGGTCTGTTTTGAAGCTACAATTAACCGAAAACAATATTGCGTGGACATAATCTTGAGGAACCACCTTGAAGCAACGATACGGAGCATGGTTTACATACAAAACGTCAGAGCGTTGCTACAAAAACACTCGAGTCACTGTCGCCTGCATAACCTGCATTCTTCAGGCGCGTGCAATCAGGAAATGCTTTCCATGCCAGGCGATACGCTTCGTACCTACTCGTGATTTGAAATCAAACATTATACACGTAGGTCTATTTAACCTTGTAGTATAAAAAAACTGCGATTATTAAAGTAACAAAAAACTTTACACAGATGTGTCGCGCCGTTTCAGAGATAAATTTGGATATATATGCAAAACACAGTATTTTCAGATTTTATTTCTATCGAGTAAATTTTCAGCAATCGTGTTATCAAAATGCAAGACAAAACACCATAGTTTCATGTGCCCAAATATTAGATTTGTAGCTCTTACAAACATACCTATTTTACATTGTACGAGCTCTTAAGTAAACTATTTATATGGGAAGCAGTCGGGTTACTAAAGATCGTTACAAACGCTATATGCCAGTAGGTCTGGATCAGTTGAGTTACTTACCAGATGGAAATGTGCGACACTGGCTGCATTGCCACGCTGAAAAGGTATGCTAATTCGCTGACCTAAATAAGAGCTGGCTCTTATTTACTTGGGTCACGTTAAAGCAATACACGTATTCAGGCAAGTAATTAAATGTTATATTTTTATATTTGGTCAGCAAGAATTATCAAGAAAATAGCTCATATATATAGCCTGATAATACTACTCAGCACTCTGAGTAGTATTATCAGGCTATATATATGAGCTATTTTCTCCACTGAGTACGTCGGTATTTGTAAAGTTTGCACCCAGCAACACCTTGCTTTTTGGCTTTGTATTATTGGATTGTACATTATTGTTTGCTGACAAAATACGTTGTGAAGATAACCAAAACCTCTTTTTTTAGTTTAATATTAATTATTTTTTATATTTGCAATATTATTGAATATTGTTTTATTTAAGATATTTATGTTTAACCCGTAACTCTAAAACTGTATTTTTACCAATTTATTGATTAAAACTGATTATAACTGATTCTCTTCTGACAATGCGTCCTGTTCCAATGGAGAATCAGTTATAATGACAATTCATAGTTGGGTTTTCTCTTCATAATTTCTTTGGTTTTCTCCAAATTAGTAGATATATTTTCTTCTTCTTCGTCTTATCTCTAGTCACCTTGACCTATTATTGAAGCATCATCGAGACCGGTGACCATCGGCATATACTTACTCCCCTTAATAGCATAAGCTTGTTTCATTTATAAGTATACCTACAGATAGTGATGTAATATGAAATCTTTCCCGTACTAACATAATGATGATGATGATCAATTGTGGCCATCCGCAGGACGCGTCGCGGCGCCAACGATCATCCAATCATGGATAGAGTAGGTATAAACACACGTTTTTACATACTCCTATTACATTACCTTCAGAAACCCATGCATATTTAAGTCGATATAGGTAAATAAATTCGCTTGGTATTCAGAAAAAAATTTAATTGACACGTGTCGATTAGTTTTTTTTTTGCGATTGAATCGCATCTACACGAGGAAAAATCCTCGGGAAAAATGTGCTGATAAACTGTTATCAAACGACGTGCTGGGTTTTTCTTTTTCAAAATAACCAGCGGTCATTTGTCACTAAATATATCTACTCTCAGAATAACGGACTTCCGCAAAGTAAAGCATTGAATTACGTGTGTTTTACCCACTACTGAACGGAGTGTCTATGCCTGGATGTTGAATCTACATAAAGGTCTTAAACTGTCAATGGCAGCTTCTGACAGATATATATTACTGGGCGATTGTAGTCAGGTGTTTTTCAAATGTTTTATTTAATCCTTTATCAATAACAACGTTAACAGTTGTCGTTGGTTAGGTACTTTTATTTGAAATTGGTTTTTTACTTCATAAATTTGTAACGTTTGTATCGGTCCTTAGGTAATCTGACTGATTCCTTTGTAAATAGTTAATTAGCTTAATAAATGTATTATTTTGAGAAGGTAAAGAGAGGTGAGATGGTAGTATGTTAGTTCTTGGTGTATTTAATCGATGAAATCACTGCCAATTACGTATTTGTACCTATACAAAGTAAGCAAAAATATTGAAGCTTGAACAACATAATAATCAACGAATACAATTAGGGCAGGAAATTACCTTTATTATTCGATAGACAGCGTAGGCAGGCGCCGGTGGTTAGATGAGCAACATGCTGCGATGCGATCAATTGAATGATTGCCGTCGTCATAACTACACGTGTCTGAATAGGCAAATTGGCCGTTCGGAGAATATCTGATGGAGTTTGAGTAAACAGGACACGATAATGGAGCTGTCGAGGACGACTTGTATATAGGAGTAGCATTTTTAAGGTAATCCTCCTCTCTTTGCAACGATATCTTCATTGCTGTCGAGACCTTCGAATGCACGATGTGTCTCCATCGGGATCTGTCTTCAGCGACGCGAATGGCGTCGTTTACGCTAGATCCGTTGAGCTGATTTATTACCAACTTGGCCACATAGCTCTCATAGCTCATAACAGTACAGAAAAGCAGAAAGCAGTATGAAATCTGCTGTAAAAGTAAGCGCAATCTCAATCGGAACAGCAGATTGAAATCTTAACGGCATCGCCACGTGAACTCATCCAATTAATGATTAGCGGGTTGGCTTGCACTCGGAGGCGGGTGCCGCGATTACAAAAAAATAACGGATAGAACTATGGAGGGCATCCTCATACAAAAAAAATACGGTGTTTTTTTGCCTTATAATGTGGGTCGGAACCCTTGGTGTGCTTGTCTATACATGGTCGATTTATTTTTATAGGAAGCAAAATATTTAGAATCTTTTGAAATGATCCTGGCGCATTTTTATTAACACGCTTTTGAGCTTCACTTTTAACTAACAATGTTATAAAATCTTGGAAGTCGACTTTAACCAACTTAATTGCTGAATCGAAAAAAAAACAAAATAGGACGGATTGTAATATTATAATATTACGTGTTGTAGTTTTCTTTAACTAAATTTTAACTTATTCTACCTGTCTTATCTTATATTGCAAAAAGATATATCTGTGGTTATTTCATATACATGTGAGTTAACCTAACCTAATCTAAAAAAAACCTAACATTTTACGCGAATGAAACAGCAGCTAGTATATAATTAACAAAAGATGGTGGGAATTGGAATACATATACCAAATTGCACTTTTATTTCACCATCAAGAGTAATTAAACATTTTTACACCTGGGAAATCCCAAATTGCTGTAACCGTATCGACGGTTGGTGGAATTTTAGACGGATTTAGACCAGTAGCCAATGTAGCGTGAAAAGAAAACGAGGTAGACAGACCTACCAGTATACTGTTACCTAAAGGCATAGGTACCTATACAGTAGCCCAAAATTTGCTTTGTATCTTTGAAGGAAACATTTTAGATCTAAAATGTATTTAGGTAGGTACTTCACAAAATTGAACTAAATCGAATATCGAATTGTATTTATGAATAGGTACCTGATTTTAAGTTACCTAGTGGTCGAGATTTTAAATGTGCCAGTCAACAGCTGCTGTGTTCCTATCTACAAGAATACATTTATGGGTGTTCAGGTACCTATTCGAGTCATCCCAGTTAGAATCATCTGGCATAGGTCTCGCCAATACAACACTTCTAAATTGTTGTGATCCGGTATTTAGAAGTAAGAGAGCCAGATCCTCAGAGTTTTAACCGCCTGTGTGGTGTAGTGATTCAACCCACCGATTTCAGGTCCAGAGGTCCCGGTTTCGATCCCCAGGGGAGTACAATATTGTGCTTGGTTTGGTTGGTGGTAGGACTTTGTTTATGTCCGCCTGGCTAGCTACCACTATCTTACCTAATTCTGTCGCTATAACAACAATTCTAAAATTGTTGAGTTTCGGCATTTAGAGGTAAGATAGCCAGTTCCTCAGTTAGTAGAGGATTCCGGGTGAAGTGTGCCTCCACCTCCGGCCTTATCTCAACTTGTAGCCAAGTGAGATGAAGGGCGAAAGGGGGCGATTCTCCGAAAATAATACCTATGTCTATATTTTCATATG
Source organism: Venusia cambrica (assembly GCA_951394065.1). Classification (NCBI taxonomy): domain Eukaryota; kingdom Metazoa; phylum Arthropoda; class Insecta; order Lepidoptera; family Geometridae; genus Venusia; species Venusia cambrica. Next base: position 9,348,995 of record OX596043.1, on the reverse strand, counting down.
AAAAATGTAAGAATAATATCTTATTATTTCTCAGTCTTTCAAATTTTCGAAAATAAATAAGGCAAAATAAGGGAAAGCAAACAGCGGGGTCACAAATCACGTACAAGGAGGCAATTCCCATAAAAACCAAACACCAAATGTTGACCCACCACGAGTTTTCCCATAAACTTTAGAAAAATAGTCTTCGACACGTCTGCTAGCCAGTTTATTTAGGGCTGCCAGTAGCCGTTGTTTTTTAATAATTTCTGTTCCTTTTAAGGCATTCCTGAGTACACAGAGAGCTATAAAATACGTACTTACGTGCTATTAAGTTTGAAGGCGATTTTAAGAATATATGTGAATTTTTCGATTTTATTATTCTGCAATATTTCACTGATATTGATAACTCACATGTATTCAATGCACTGCAAAAACTCATCAGCTTTCAGCGTCTGTATTTCCGTTGTGTTACCTTTTATATCTTCAAGAAGAGAGTAAATAGGCACCTTCTAGGTAGGCTCGCTCCATCGTAGACCTCATCCTAATTTTGAGGTCAAGCTGACTTCAAGTTTTTGTAGTGCGCGTATCAAAGTATTTTTGAACTTAGCCCTAACAAATTTATCATTAACCAGGTATAGGTGACTAGTTGTGCGTCTGAAGTTTCTATTAAAGAACGCAAGTAAAACCCGTCGACAATAAGGACTCAACGGTATGAAAGATATGACACAGCCCTATTCCACGTTGGGAGCGGCAAACCTGTGCGCAAACAAGTCGTCAAATCCCATAAGTAGCCACTGGGTCAATATTTTTGTTAATAATTTACTGTGAGCAACCTTCCCACGGCAGTAATGGAGAGGGCTCGGTTACAGATCACACCCCCGGCTGAACCCACTGAGAGCTAATCTGTGGCAGATGGATATACTATCAGTTGATCTGTGGTCTGAGCCAGGAGAGCTTTGTTTGGAGAGTTTCAATAACATAGTTCACCCTTTTCATAATAATATGTGGGGCACATCACCTTTCGTAGTTATTTTTTAAACCAAAATAGGAAACCCGCCTGCACCATAACCATTGTAGATAAGCATAGGCAAATAATGATCCATTGTAACTAGTACCAACCTTTTACCATAAAATAAACGCTTTATATGCGAAAATGACGGATTTTTTTAATTCATTTTTATTTTATTTTTTTCCTTCAAGTTGATAGGCGCAATGAAGTCACAGGTATTTTTTTGGGATATTACCAGTAAATGATGCTGTCATAGACAAGAGCTGCACTTAATATCAGGTCATGCTTGCTTGTTCCGTTACCGCATGCTGCATAAAAAAGTGGCAAAACTATATTAGCGTGATAATTATATTGGAGACGAAGATTTGATCAAATAATATACTAATGTATTCCATCAATATGTAAACCTACAATTGTAGTAACTATTAACAAGGGAAGCAGTGAGGTTTAGGACCGTTACAAACAGCTTATACTCGTAATTATAGGCACGACCTAAAAAGTATAGAGATATAGAAAGAAATCAAAACAAAAATTAAACAACCTTCGCCTTCAATTTTTCGCATTTAGTTAATATTATAATGATAATAAATATTACAGTATAATATATTTTATACTTCGCTAATGTATTCAAACAATTTGGAAACCTACAATTGTAGTAACTATTAACAAGGGAAGCAGTGAGGTTTAGGACCGTTTCAAACAGCTTATACTCGTAATTATAGGCACGACCTAAAAAGTATAGAGATATAGAAAGAAATCAAAACAAAAATTAAAAAACCTTCGCCTTAAATTTTTCGCATTTAGTTAATATTATAATGATAATAAATATTACAGTATAATATATTTTATACTTCGCTAGGTTCTCACACGCGTACCATTTCCAAAACTATACTGAGCCTAATGGTATAGCGCAAAAAGTTTATCAATGCACTATGGACAAACCCTCAGTCTCCCATACAAAAGATAATCAGAAGTGTTGACTTGAAACTACAATGGGTTTTTCCAAATTGGCAATACAAAGGGTTTTTTACACAGACGACGCTTTGTATAGGCACACAGTACACAGCATGGAAAATACATCGGAACTAGATACGAATTTGACGCACACAGTGAAAGGCGAAGCTTATTGCTAATGCCTTTGGGTACTTTTTCCTTTGCGTGGATTAAGGCATTATACGAGCAGATACCAGCTAGCAGCACCTAGCAGCATATCACTAAAATTGCGATCACCAACCCGTATGTTATTGATATGGAAAATTCCTCTATTGCACTTTTTAAGATGTTTTGGAGGGTTCTTTTCATGCTGTAGGTAATAATGATGATGATGTTAAAAAATAAACAAGTACCTAAAATTATTTACAAGATTTGGTACTTCATAATAAAATCTGAAAACAGAAAAAATATTTAGTAATAGATCCGCCAAATCTCTCTGAAAAAATCAAATTTAACAAAAATTATTTTGAAATATGGATTTCCGCAAAATAACGCCTGAATCAATTAGCTAAGATCTGGTACTCCAATAAAAAGTAGCCTTTATGTGTATATATTATATTTGTGACCTTGAACAATATTTGTGCAACATTAAAGCTCAATCCAGGAGCAACTAAGGCCGCCTCCGTAGTCAAGTGGATCACCCACCGGCTTCAGATCCTGAGGTCCCGGGTTGGATCCCCAGGGAGTTCAACGTTGTGCTTGGTTTGGATGGTGATAGGATTTTGTTTATGTCCGCCTGCCTGGCTACCACCTTCTTACCTAAGTCTGCTGCCAGAACAACCATTCTAAATTGTTTTGTCCCAGCACTTAGAAGTAAGATAGCCAGTTCCTCAGACAGTTGAGGATTCCGGGAGACAGCTTCACCTTCAGCCTTAACATAGCCAGAGCAGCATATGTGAAAAGTCCAAAGTCCAACCCATCCAAACACCCAAACAAACTTTCGCTTTTGTAACATTAGTGTGAGTCTATGCTATACGTACCAAATCAACAGTATAAGATTCATTACATCTCGCATGCTAATACTCGTAATTGCTTACAATCGCGTGGAGTATGAAATCGTATTTAGTGCATTCTTGACTGATGCAAGGCTGCTTTTGTTTTTTTAGCGGGTTGAGTGCGAAAATTAGATTAATGGGCCCTTACCAACATTTCATTTTAGCTGGTGTATTGAATTCGTGAATAAATCTTTAAGTTGAATAACATGATATATATAATAATATGTATATATATTTACTAGGGAAGCACTTGGCCTTCACCTCACCTTTTTACAAGCTAAAGCTAAAGGTGGAGGCGCACTTCTCCCGGAATCCTCAACAGTCTGAGGAGCTGTCTATCTTACCTCTAAATGCCGGAACACAACTATGTAGAATTGTTTTTGTGAAAACAGATTAAGGTGGTAGCTAGCAAGGCGGATTTAAAATAAGTACTACCACCAAACAAACCAAGCACAATACTGTGTACCCCACTGGAGATCGAACTGCAGAGTCCGTACCAACACATGCTGAAGTTATTGATCGCCATATCTTCGAGTAGCTAGAAACTGTATCTAGATTTGTATATTGATTGTCTATTCTAGATTTCTAGATTGACAGTCGTACAGGTTAAATACGTGATAAGGATATACAGTTTTGAGCAGCTTTACGTGGCAACTACCTCCTAGCTCCAGCTCGCTCCTCCATACAAAAGACATCAATCTCCATACAAAAGACTCAAACCATCGTCAAGCATGTCAAGATCGTGAAATATACTGGTACGAGTATCTTGGTTATAGAGATAACGCTGAAAACTGAGATCATAGAGAATATTGCAGTGGTGGTAGGGCTCCAACATGAGAAATGTAAACTTAGAAGGTTGTTCCCATACACTTTTCATTTAGCACTTTCGGTTCGTAGTTATTAAGAACTGGTCGGTTTATCCTAATTGCCGCTAAATTGCTGCACAGTGACGACCTCTGTTTGGATAAGAGTGATAAACAAGTTGCAATATTTAGCTGTTCAGCTAAGAGCCTACGTAAAATGTTACTTTATATCCAATAAACCGAAAGTAAACGGCTTCCCCATCTGAAAAAAAAGATTTCTGAACGATTAAAAATAACCAATTACACTATTTATTTATTTAGGTCCGAATAAACTAGTAGTTTGCTCCGAAATGAGATCTCGTGATGTCTGGTTTGTGAAGGAGTCTTTGTGTAAACAAAACTTTTACTGTGAGCACCAATTTTGTCTGCTTAGCGTGGTGGCTGTAATGACCGTACCAGTTTTCATGAAAATTCAAATACCCTCTCTTATCTTACAAGACCTGATGATCATCCTTTGCCCCCCCCTTCATCTTAAAAACCACTCCTAATAAGGCTAAAATAAACTAATTTTGAAATCAGTCACATTTTCAAGACTTTGATTTTATTTACTCCTTTTGCAACCCTTAATAATACAGGGGTGGTTTCAGCAAATCAAAATCAAGTTAATTGTGAAGTCAACCCCTTTTAACAGTCTATCCTACAAGACATACCAAGCGTTTTAACCCCTTAACGCACCCCTTTGTTACAAAAACTACCCCTAATAAAAAGTATTATACATATTTTATGTATTATACTCTTCCAAATGACACCCCACATTCCAAAAATCATCTCGTCTCACTTAACACCCCTATTTCTCAAAAACTACCCTAGTGTCAAAAAAATTCTCCAACAATGAGTATTAATATATAATCTCTTCATGTTAAAAATTTTGAATTGATCGAATCAACCATTCAAAAGATATGGGCGAAATATTGTATTTCTTTTCACCCCAATATTTCAAAAACTGCCCCTTTAATCAAAAATCCCTTGCATCCCTTGCATCAAAATATATTTAAGTTTTCTCTGTTCCGTTTAAATTTCATGAAAATCGAATAATTCGTTCGAGAGTTATGCCGTCACAAACATTGCCACATACATACATACAGTGCCTGATTTCCCAACTGAGAGATCTCGTTCGCTTCGCTCACTCGATTTACAATTTAGAACTTATTTTAATAGAACTTATTTTAATAAATAAAATTGTATTATATCAATTATATAAAATTAATTAATAACATCAAAATTAATTACAATAAAATAAATCATCTATTATCATAGCCCTTTCATTCTTGATTCTCCCAAAACCTCAAGCATACTTTTATTTTTATTTTTATTTACGACGGGGAACTGTGGAACTGCCTATCTTTCCTCGAAATTCCGGAACACAACAATTAAAGAATTGTTATTATAGCGACAGAATTAGGTGAGGTAATGGTAGCTAGCCAGGCGGACTTAAACAAAATCCTACCACCAACCAAACCAAGCACAATATTGCTCCCAATGGGGATCCAAACTGGGACCTCTGGATCTAAAATCGGTAGGTTGAACCACTAGACCACAGAGGCGGTTGAAATACATAATACAATACATAGATAACATGAAGTGTCGGCCCCACTTAGCGCGCAATAAGTGCAGGAGAGATGATGATGATTTAAGTTATGACATGTACCTTATGGTTTCCGTGACACGGATGCACTTGTTCCATTGATCATGCGTATGCGCAGAGGACAAAGGGAGCGACATCGCACCAAAACAATAACAATGCCGGCGACGCGTGCGCAGGGTACATAAGTGTACGGGTTACTCAGTAGTTATCTGATTTAAAAAATAGCATAAGTATGTATTTTCATTACATATGAAAGTTTTTTAGTAAGAGAATTGAAATATCCGATGGTTTCATAGGAAATTTGGAAAAATTTCGTGGTCAGAGCAAAGCATCTGAAAAATTAAAGCTGCAAATAAAATATCATTGGTTTATTTTATATCTACGATGAGTTAGCTCTTTACGTGATGGCTTGCCTGGGCAAGGATGCTTTCAATGATAGTGTGAGGACCGTACGTTAGTGGAATAATAGACGCTGACTGATTCCGAATGTTTGCAGTGCGCGTTATGATTATGCTATATATGTATTGCATATGACTATGTAATATGTATATGACTACGCAATACTTATATTGCATAGTCATATAGATACATAGTGCCGTCGCTGTAGCGGCTTAAGAATCGTCCCCTCCAACTCAGCCCATGGATGTCGTAAAATCCGAGTTAGGGATCTCACCAGAAGAAGGACAACTTTCTCTGTGTATCCTTTACTGTGATCACCAATCCGCCTGCCAAGTGTGGTGATTATGGCAAAAACCCTCCAGCTTTGGAGGAGGCTCTGTCCGGTAGTGGACACTAATGGGCAGTTGATGAATGATGATGTTGATAGTTATAGAATCATTAATGTTACTTTCTAGAAGTTACGCTTCAATCAGCACAGACACGACATTAGAATATATTGTCTGTACTGAATGGCCTCACAGCTCAGTTGATAGCCTTCTGCGCGTTGTGGGTTCGTTTCCCACCCGGGACAAACATTTGATGCTGAATACATATCTACATACATAGACCCACGTCGGTTTCCCAGAGGGGTAGGCAGAGACAATGGGTTTCCATTCTATACGCTCCTTGTACACCTTTTTTGCCTTATTCACTTCAAATCCAGTCGTGCACCAATGGAATTTCCGTCTTTTCGGAAGTTTATGTGCGTGTTTGACACATGCACATGTTCTGACGGTGAAGGTCACAAAGTAAGGAAACCGGAATGTCACTAGATAAAAAAAAACAAATGAAATGTGTCACTAGCTAGTATTCCGCTAGACGGCGATGGGCTTGAAACTGTCACGCATGCATACTAGCAAAACTGTGGGCATGTACCGAACGCAAGTTTGGACGCCTCTGACTACACCTAGTAGGTGATCCTCATAAGATCCACGCTGAGTAGTGATCAGAGGTAAATCCTAAGGGGAAAAGTTGTGAGTTTGTTTTTCTATTTTTATTAATTTGTGTAATTCATGTAGATTTTTATTCCGTGTTTGAGTGTTAAGTATATTGTTTTATAAGAGGGTATATGTTTTTTACAAAAGAAAATTATTTCATCATTCGTATACTCCGTAACGTAGTTCCCAATACAAGCTTTGCTCAGTTTGGGGCTAGACGGCGTTGTGTAATATTAAAAAAAAAATGTTTTTCAATCATTTTTTTGTATTACCAGCAGGTTCTGCATAGTGAGCGGAGCACTCAAAATTTCCGGAATTAGTTAAAATAAAAAATGCGAATGGTCAACGATATTTTTTTCTCAAAATAATCTCCATCACTTTTTATGATAAATTGTAAAATTTTGAAAACATCTTGTATCTACAATGATGATTTGTAAATCCGGTATGGGATTCCGAAACGAATCGTAGGGAATTTCATTGATAATGAGTCACCGGAAAGCAGCGGCCGGACGGATATGTTGACGTAGGTAGAAGGCTTCGTAGGCTGAACACTGATTTGTGATGTAGACGCCACATTCACCGCTCTCAAAGAATAAACAGTGTGCAACTCTCACTCTTTTTTTTTGTGCGACGGGGAAGCGCTTGGCCTTCATCTCACCTGGTTACAAATTGAGATAAGGCCGAAAGTGGAGGTGCATCTCACCCGGTTACAAATTGAGATAAGGCCGAAGGTGGACGTGCACTTCACCCGGAATCGTCAACATACTGAGGAATTGGCTATCTTACCTCTCCAGACTCTCGAAGTATATCTGGGCTAATAAGTACATGCACACATCACACGTCAACAGCCCATTGCTGTCCACTGCTGGACAGAGCCTCCTCCAAAGCTGGAGAGGTTTTCCACAATCATCACGCTTGGCAGGCGGATAGGTGGGCGCAATAATGGGGTACATAATACACAGAAGGAAGCTACTGCCCTTTTTCGGGTGAGATCCCTTAGTCGGCTTTTACGACTGCGGATCGATTCTTAAGCCGCGATCGTCACGGCAAAACGACTAAAACTAAACTTCATTCAAAACGCTTTCAGCGATAAGGCCGCTCATGGTTTTTAGACGACTTCAAAAAAAGGAGGAGGTTCTCAATTCGTCGGATTTTTTTTTTTTTTATATATGTTCCCAGATTACTCGGAGACTCCTGGACCGATTTCGATAATTCTTTTTTTGTTTAAAAGGATATACTTCACAGATGTTCCCATTGTCGTCAGGTCAAGATCTGATGTTGGAATCCTGGAGAAATCGAGGGAACTCTTCAAATATTATATGCACACTTGAAGTGATTTGGGTATTTTTAGGGTCGGTATACTTCCCAGGTGATCCCATCGTCATCAGGTCAGGATCTGATGATGGAATCCTGGAAAAATCGAGGGAACTCTACAAATATTATAGGCAAACTTGAAGCGATTTGGGTGTATTACCTCAAAAGGAAAGAAAACACGGACCCCATCTATCATTAAAATAATTGGAGAAATACGTCACCCAGGTAAACTAAATTGTATCATATCTTAATTGAAGTCAATCCGACTTAGTCTTTTCAGTTTTTAAAACGTAATTATACCAGTGCACAGATATCAGGATACTTTTATAACTGCCTTTGTGGTATAGTGGTCCGCTCACCGATGTCAGATCCAGAGGCTCCGGGTTCGATCCCCAGGGGAGTACAATATTTTGCTTGGTTTGGCTGGTGGTAGGATTTTTTTAAGTCCGGCAAGCTACCACTGTCTTACCTAATTCTGTCACCATAACAAGAATTCTATTTTTTTTGAGTTCCGGCTATATTACATTTATAGGTAATATAGCCGGTTCCTCAGTTTGTTGAGGATTTCGGGTGAAGTGCACTTCTACCTTCGGCCTTATCATAGCTTGAAATATCAGGTGAGTTCATCTCACCTGATTTTTTGAGTTTTGTTTTCGACAGTGTTTTAAACAGTATGAAGTATGAGCATAACTGAGTCCTATAGAATTCTTCTCAGCATATTTTTATCAGCAAACAAGAAGAATGGAAGAGTTTCCTTGTCAGCATACTAGATAGAGCGGAAATGGAATCCCATAGGTATTTATGACCAAAACAACATAATTACAAAGCCGTCATGTTTGATGTATGGTGTTGTATTTACAAATGTTATAATGACGAAAATAATCACAACCTGCGACAGGACTCGAACCCGCATCGTGTCCTAAAGCCAAAAACGCTCTAACCAACTGAGCTACGAGAGTCCTGACACAGATTCAGAATTTTTGAGTCATATTGATACTCGGCTTGAGCGCTGGTGCTGTAGTGTTTTGATTTATTGTTTCTTCAAAATTGCAGATTTCGAAATAAGTCAACTATTATTATGACTTTACGCTACTGTATCCTGCTTAACGAAATATGAAGGAAATTGATATTTCAATCCACTGAAAAATAAAGAGTATATTAGGTTGGTAAATGTTTTTCAGTACCTATCGAATCTATTTATAGTTTCGCCTACAAGAAATAAATGTAAATAACTACTATGAAAGCTTCTATGAAAAACCTTTCTGTAGTAGAGCATACCAGTTATGTTTTGCTCCATCGGTGTTGTATCTGTACCCGAGCTAATCTCTGCCGCCTATATCATTTCAATGGCAACCGGTCTCGCCGGTCGGACGTGACTGCACTACGAGTGCTCACGCTGACGGCTTGAATGAATTCATTCACAACTACACCACTGTTCACTAATCTGTGGTTCCTTTCCGCAACAATGACCAGAGTTTTACAAACCTTTTACAAATGCCAATTGTTTACGTTACGGATAGAACAATGGTAAATATCGCAAAGGTTTATGACACCTGTAAATACAGAACGTGAGAATTTTTGAGAGTGAGCTTTATTCTGGTGAGGTGTCCTGGCAGTAGCATAGAGAAAATATCTGGTTCACTGCGCGTTTGGCTATGCATGTAGAATAACGGTTTATTTCTACAAAATTGTTTTCTTGTAGTTCAGCTCATTTATCCACTATCTCATAAATCGCGCGTTTGGTTTGGTTATTTCTAGCCTAACATTATATTAATATTATAGCACATTCAATCGAACTGACAACACCATAAGTAGGTGTGGAAGCTTCTTTTTTTTTTTTTTTTCTGTTGTTTTCTTCTTCCCTTCCACTCCCACTTTTTTTGAAAAAAAATTGAACTGATTATGATTATTTTTGGTTACTCATGAGGTTAATTCACTAAAATTAGATGAAAAGCTGTCTTAGAATGATTGAACTTACACACACACCGACTAGCATACAATTCGACCATAACATTACTTCCAAGCTTTCAAGCATACAATTCAACCACGACAATCTCTAGGTCACTTCGCCAAGCCAAGCCACTAATGAAGTGGTTGTTTTAGACAAGCCACTAATGTAGTGTGTTTGCACTAATGTAGTGGCTTGGCGAAGTGAACTAGAGGTTGTCGTGGTCGAATTGTATGCTTGAAAGCTTGGAAGTAACCTAGCTGCAACTTATAGTTACTGTTTCCTGTTTTTTTATCCACTACGTGCAGCAAAGAGCACACGGCAGGATCTTTTATTGCAGTCGGTGTCACAAAAGCTCAAAAACATAAACAATAATAAAACTCTAGCCCAACCATTGATACACCTAAGCTGCTAAGCTTGCATACAATCACGTAATGATTTTCGGGTGAAGAAATGCAATTGTTACACCCGTGGGAACGAATAAGCTTCTTGAATCCGAAATGGCAGGTTTTTTGGTGACGATTTCTTAGCGTACTACAAACAGCGTACGAATTGAAATGGATTGTCTTTTTGTTTAATTTACCGATGCATTCAGCCGTGCATAGTTTTCTTTATAATAAGGATCTCAAATCTACGAAAGTGAACATTGAGGTTCATATTCAACATAGCCTTCGCAGTTTGCCAAACTATTGCAAAGCTTTTAGTTTATTTGCCAGTTCGTTTTTACTGCTCAGAATAAGGTTTTGAGTAGCTACGCTTTATGAATCCTTCATAGCGGTCTGAACTCTCTTTAGACATAGTAGTGACGAAGCCGACTGAACCAGAATTGTTTTTTTAGCACATATAAAAGTTATTTTACAATTAAACTAACTATGTACAAAGGAATCAGTCAGATTACCTAAGGACCGTTACAAACGGCCTATAGGTAACTCAACTGTTCCAGACCAGTACCAGACGGAAGCGTGCCCAAGACACTGGCTGCATTGCCACGCTGAATAGCTATGCTAATTCGCTGGCCTAAATAAGAGCAATTTTAATTAATTTTACAATTTATAACAGTAAAACATAAAAATCTTAAAAGGCCTCGAAGCTCAGTTGGTAGTAGCTTTGCCTTCTGCGCTGTAGGTTGTGGATTCGATTTCCACCCAGGACAAACATTTGTGTGATGAATATTGATGTTTTTTCTGTGTTTGGTATTGTATTGTATGATAAGCATGTATTCACAAAAAAAATATAGGTATGTATAATTTCAGTTCTAGTTACCATATTACAAGATTTGCTTAGTTTGGGCCTAGAATAGCGCGGTGTGAAATTAATGTAATAAATCATTTAAATCATTCATTGGTCTCTCACACAAGGTATCTTTATCCTAACACTTTAACTTAGTTAAAATGTTAAAATACCAAATGATACCTGCTCCGCGAACGACTGGTGCCTGAGATAGGTTTGACTGTAATATTTGTTTATTATTTATATTTATTTATCTGAATACTACAGAGTCCACAGAGCAGCAAAGACTGTCTGTGATAGAGCCACTTGCATTCAACCACATACCACGACTTCTAACAAAACTTTGATTTTGATTTCCGACTGATGTGTGGTCTCCATCCGGCGGACATTGCCACTTCCGCCCTCCATTGTCACTAACCCTATCCCTACAATGAGCAATGAGCCCTTGTTAACAGAATAAAAAACATTTGCTTCAGTAGTTGCGGTACCACTTCCGTAGTCAATATTAATAAGCCACAATTTAGATTCACTGCAAGTGACTTTAAACTCAGTTTCGTTAAAGCAATGCTCAAGCGCTCTCAATTTTGACTTTTTAGAACTGAGAAAAAACAAGAACTAGTTGGTGTTTATCATTCAGGAACATGACCCATCAATCACATTCTAAGATACTACAGTAAAGGATGACTAAGGTAATCTAAATATTCATTATCATCGTGTAACTGATTGACTGACTGACAATCAGAAATCTGAAAACAATATTTTGAAGGGTCATTATGAATCGTCAAATCTACTGCTTGTTTGGAATCGCGACCAGCACACCAGTAAAAAGGCAAGAACTTCGGGCTAGTTTTTTGATGATTGATTCAAAAATTAGGTTATCAAAGCTTAAACAGTTTAAATCACACATATAATTAAGGTCTATCATAGATCTAAATACTTCATCTATTTCAGAAATATCAATGATGTGCATTGATATTTCTGAAATAGATGACCAGTCAAATAGCAAACCAGTCTTAGAGACATGAGGTACTTTTAGGGTAGTTTCCTTGTATACAGTGATGGAATGAAGTGAAGACAGAATTTTAAAAGGGCAAACGTAGTTTCTTGTTAATTTCATCGCATGTTCGATTCAATAAGTTATATAATAATTAAACGCAGTAAAGCAACGCAAACCTAGATTATCCCTATCATACTACGAGTATTTGAATGGGACAAGCTATTTTGAAATGAATTACAAACTAAAATGTGTGTTTTTTAATTGACAAACAAACTTTGAATGCATTAAATGGGTACCTAACCTACCAACTTAATTCGAATTCTGATGTACTATTCTACTTACTTTCACGTATCTTGCCTTACAATATATTTACGTGCTTTTCTACCTATTAGGACGACCTACTTTTAACAATGGTAGTTCGCCCCGAACTGGGATCTCGTGATGTCTGGTTTGTGACGGAGATTATTTCTCAAATAGAACTTAATTAACAAACGATAAAAGTATGCTTTCAATACACACCTTACTTACCTTAAGTGATCGAGGCTCTCTCTTGTTGCTAAATTTTTATAGCATAAAACAAAGCTTGATGACGTTTTGAAGGTGCTCTCAAAATTGTTGCCTTAGTTGTCGTGGCTTAAAACTTTACACCTCCCGCCTTTGGATGTTGTAAAGTCAACCAGAAAGCTTATTTCTGTGTGTTAAAAAAACTTAAACTGTGAGCACCAATCTGTCTGCCAGGCGTGATGATTATGGCGAAACCTTACAGGTATAGAGGAAGTTCTTTGCACATTGCGGTGTACAATAATGTACTGTTGATATGGAATATGCGCAGTCAAAACACTTACATAACACCCCAAAAGTAATTCTTGGATTTTATCGATACCCTTCCCTATTGAGTGAATAACAAAAAATAAATGGACCAGTTTTACTGAGATACCGAATACCTTTCTTATCCTAGAAGACCTGATGATCATCCTTTGTTTGATCACCCCTTCATCTTAAAAACCACCCATAATAAGGGCAAAAATAAGCTTATTTTGAAATCTGCAGTCTCAACCCCTATTACATATTTCATATTTTCACACATTTTAAAAATTTCAATCTTATTTACCCCTTTTGCAACCCTTAATTTAAAATCCACCCTTGGTTTCAGCAAATCAAAAGAAAGTTAGTTATAAAGTCAACAACAACAAAAATATAGACTGTTAAAGGGGCTTAACAGTCTATCTTACAAGACATACCAAGCATTTTAACCCCTTAATGCACCCCTTTGTTACGAAAACCACCCCTATTTAAAAGTAAAATATATATATTTTATGAACGTGCAGCCGACACTCTTTCAAATGACAAAAGACAAAAATCTTCTAGACTCACTTTACACCCTTATTTCACAAAAACTACCCTAGTGTCAAAAAATTCTCGTGCCGATTGATGGGTTTTAATATAATCTCTGCATGTTCAACATTTTGAAGCAGCCATTCAAAAGATATGGGTGAAAAATCGTATTTCATTTCACCCCAATATCTTAAAAACTACCCCACTTATCATAAATCCCCCGCGACAATCAAATCCAGTTTACGTTATCTCTATTCAGTTTAAATTACATGAAAATCGGATAATCCGTTCGAGAGTTATGCCGTCACAAACATTTCCACATACATACATACATATAGTGCCAGATTTACCAACTTAACTCAGAGATCGCTCACTCGATCCATTAGTTATAAGATATAATTGTTCTTATTTAAGTAACTTGTATATCTTAGTGAGAATAAATTAATTTAAACCGTGAATAAAATAATGAATAGTATAAACTAACGTTTGTATGGAAGAGTTGGCAACTACTGGCACTACGCCTTAAGCGCATTGGCCCATGCCCTGCAGTAAACATTATTTATCTGTAATGATGATGATGAATACCACAATTTCTGCTTTTTTTCTGCGGAAATTTTATTACCATAAGTACATGCAGTGAGGGTCTAGAGAAATTAAAATCACGAAAGTGATCGAAAAACTATTTTTTTTTTAATTTAGCATCATAAAAACCTCAATAAAAAGAGCGTTCCTCTCGACACCCCTCAGGGGTTGTGTGAGGGGGTGGATCCGCCGGCAGGTGCGCAAACGCACGTGCGGCGCAGCTTTCCACCCTCGGGATCAACCTAAATATAATTTGAATAAAAAATCACACAGATTGTGAATGTTAATTATTTTACGATATCAATGTCGAAACCTTGAGTTTATTTGATAAGTATGTTATGGACCGATAGCACAATATCGGAGTTGAATGCTAATAAGGTTGTTCCTCAGCTTTAGGTACGCATTTTTAGGGTTCCGTTCCCAATGGGTGCCAACGGTACCTGACCATCAGTCTGTCTGTCTTTTCTGTCAACGGCTGTATCTAATGAACCGTTGTAGGTAAACAGTCGAAATTTTCAGTGAGTGTGTTTCTATTGCCGCCATAACAAAAAAATATACAAATATTCGTGTTTGGGGAACCCTCGTAGGTAATAATAATGTCGCACTTGTCCTGTTTATTACTAACGTAACTAACTGAATGATCACGATCATCCACGATGTGTAGAGCTAAGATGTACTAAAATCCATATCGCGCGTGCTTAGCCCAGAGAAACCACCTTAATAATCCAGGTTTTTTACCCCGGAGCTGTAAGAGATCGGTGTAAGCGAAAAGGCCGCCCATTTTACCTAGTTTAAACAGTATTGTTCTCTGCTTGCATGCTTATTTTGTGTCTTGATGTAATTAAGCGTTTATATATCTATCCACCCGTATGAGAAAATGTGCCATCCCATGATTTATCCCATTTACTTTAACTGCTAAGCTGCCTCCTCCAAACGACGCCAAAGCAATCTTAAACTACCTCCATCCATCGAATCCCCACTTCCACTACAATTTCGTTGGACTAAATCTCTGACCCGCCTAACAAGCTGAGATAATGGTAAGCCCTTTGGAGACTCCAGTCCAATAGTGGAAGGTAGGTGATGGTGATTTTCTCCGTCGTGTAAATGATGATAGTGGATTGGTACTGGTAGTAATCAGACCCAGAGGGTTCGATCCCCATGGGGAGTACAATATTGTGCTTGGTTTGGTTGGTGGTAGGACTTTGTTTAGTCCGCCTGGCTAGCTACCACCATCTTACCTAAGTCTGTCGCCATAATAACAATTCTTAAAAAAATGTGTTCCGGCATTTAGAGGTAAGATAGACAGTTCCTCAGTTATAGTTGAGGATTCCGGTTGAAGTGCGCTTCCACCTTCGGCCTTATCATAATTTGAAAAATCGGAAGCGAGGTGAAGGTCAAGCACCTCACCATCGTACTATTAAAAACAATGTAGTATAAGTAAAATGTAACCTACTCATAGTATAATTATTTATTGTGAGTTACTATAAATAATTATACTGCGAGTAGGTTACATTATAGTTGGGCAGAAATTAACGGAAAATCTTATTATATTTATTAATTTCAACTTTGTGTTTATTTATAGTTTATTGCTCAACCAATTATGAACGAACACATGTAATATTAGAAGCACAGAACTTAACAAAACTTAGAGATTATTACATTTTAATATATTATTTACGTATTAAAATCGAAATTACTCCTAAAAAAAGCGTGTTTTTCTTTTTTAGTTTAGCTCATGAAGGAGTGTAGTATTTGGCATATCTAAAGTTTATACGGGGGAGAGCAGAAAGAAGTTTTTTTTTTAATAACTCTAGACTATAAACTAAAAACACAAAAAACAGTTCTTGGGCCAAAGCACTGGCTGCATTTCCTCATTGAATGGACATTTGTACTATTGCAGCCATGCCTGTTTCGTTGATGCCTTCTTTTTTATGCACTTAAGTCCAGCAAGTACACCTCTAAATGGATGTGTTAATGCCTATTTCCAAGTCCTTACTGGTTCCAAAGAATGCAGTAGCCATTGTTTTCGATCAACTACATTCCATCCATATGTACCTGTGACCAATTATTCGAGACCACAAAATACAGGTGGGTGTTTAACCTGTTGCAATCGTGGAACATATGTTGCATGGAAAAATCTCATTTCTATCTATAGCCTATAATAACACCAGGTGGTAAATTTGACATTTCAAAATGATCCTAAAAAGTGTAACTAAATATTTTTTTAGGCTATATTACTATACACCTATGTTCAAGACCTTACTCCGCCTTCACTATTCTTTAATTGTGATTTCGGACAGCTAATTATCATCCCTATATCAGCTGTATAGAGATGATAATTAGCTGTGCAATTTAGCATTCCACTTATTAAGACTAATGAGCTTCCAAAAATATTGTATTATTCGCACTGCAACTTGAAATCAGCGTTCGTATTTCCACTTGACACCCCAAATTTAAGGGCCTATGCTACCTCAGCTCAGCAACTCAACGCAACTTTACTCTAACTAAGATATTATTATAATAAAGGTGTCATTGCTGTGCTCTCAGCCACGGCGCTTATGACCACCAGACGACAGAACTACGCGCGAATTTCGTTTTATTTTTTTACGGTAAAGCAAATATGAATTTTGAAAATCTAAAACACAGAGCGTCTACTGTATACTTTGTTTATATACTGTACAAATTGTCAAGGCCTCATTGGGCGTATTTATTGAAGGGCGAACATTTTTGTAACAAATTAGAGTCAACATTGTTTTTTTTTTCTCGAGAAAATTTTATGTAATCATGTTTTCGCCACACTAGCGTTCTAGAATCAATTTAGACATTTTTGACCTTTTTTGTGCATAAACAATTACCCGACAACTATATAGGTCAATATTTTAAACAAAGTTCTTTCTTTTATAAATAGGTATTAAATCGCTCGGTCAATAAGGGAGTAGGTTAAAGTCATTCTCCTTTTAACACGTTTAACCTTTCCAAGCCGCATTGTGGTCACAGAGTGCCTCAGAAGTGCCCGAGTACTTGCATCGCTCGCTATAATTAGGGTTTCATATCTAAAAGGTGTGGTCGGGACCCTATTACTTAGATTTAGTTGTACGTGCATCCGACTTTTAAAGAGAACCGAAATATAGCACGAAACTTAAAAAAACATATACAAATACTTTTTAAGAAGTCTGTTAAAATTATAAATATAGTGTAATAGCGCATAGCTGCTATGAAAAATTAAAGATATGTAGGTAAATATATAATGTTCTTTATAAACAAGCGTTCTCTATTTTAGGTCACATCATTACTGGTTTTTTCAAGTAAGCTGATGGTCCTCAAACGCTACAATACGAGAAACTTGTTTTCATTTTAGCGTTTAAATCAAAATATTTACAAAAATACATCTACGGTTCATCAACAAATAACAAATAAAAAGTTTGATCGGAAGGTCGGCAGATCGAGAATTTCATATTGAAGGTAGCAGGAAAAAAGGAGTCTAAGCATGACGATTGTGTTTTATTGTGTACCTAGCTAGAAAAGTTAACTTTACATGGCGCAGCCTTTTTTTCTGAACCTGTAAAAGTACCGGGAATAGTTTTATTGAACACAACTGTATGTGTGTGGCATAGGGAGTGTGTGACTTTTTTATTGTTGGAGGAAGATGTAGGTAGATCGAGAGTTGCCTATTAAGGGTAGCAGGAAAAATGAGTCTAAGCATGACGATCGTGTTTCATTGTTTACCTAGCTAGAAAAGTAAACTTTACATGGCGCAGCCGATTTCCTGAGCCTATAAAAGAACTTTTCTCAATGTTAACAAACTGCCCATTAGGTAATTAGGTAATAATAAATGTTTTAAGATAGTATTAAGTATTTAGGTTTATGATCTACCTACTTAAAATGTTATTGCAAACTTTATGTATAGATATCTAAATGTTAAATGGAAAAATTAACTAGCCCGAGCTTATTGCCTTTCTCCTTGTGTGCGTCGCGGGTCGCGATTCCGAACAGGCGGTAGATTTGACTTTTGAAAATGATCCTATAAAATCTTAATGAAAAAAAAAACAGATCGATTTTAACTTTGTCTTTTTACAGTCAGGACTCTCAATGTACTCGTTGACTCGCCACTTGCCGGTTATTTACACCTGCCGGAATATTTAATGCTCCGATAACTATGGTAAATGTGACGCAGAATAGATAGCAGCGTGGGCCATTACGAGATGATGAACCCGACTGTTGCTTTGTTTGGCCGCCGGTTGAAAGGTTTACAATTTAGACCAGTAACAGTTTACCTTGCTTAGCAATCCCTATTGATAGTCATACTAATATGTACCATAATTCTAGTAAATATATAAAGAAGATACACAATTTACGATTAACTATTTACAATTGAAGCAGTCAGGTTACTTATAAATTTAGCTATACGGCTATTTACAAATGTTATAATGACACAAAAATTCACAACCCGTGACGGGACTCGAAGCCGCATCTTTTTCTCAAGGCGGAAACGACCAATTGAGCTACGAGGGTCCTGACGTAGATTCCGATTTTTTGTGTCATATCATATTTACATAGGTGCTTATCATACAATTCAAAATACACAACAAACATCTGTATCATCATACAAATGTTTGTCAAGTGTGGGAATCGAACCAACAACCTAGCTCAGAAGACAGAGCTGCTACCCACTATGCTGTGAGACTTCTAATTGTATAAATATGTAAGAACGTTATGTAGCTGTCTCACAATCTACGCTCGGTCCAAACCAGAGATCCTAAAGACTTGAACATTTCAGGGTACCTTTCTTTAGTAGTGTAAAGGTGCATTAAGAAAGTACTTCAGGGAATGTTAGTATGTTCCGTCTTCGGCCTTATCATAACTTGAAACCAGGTGTGATAAAGGCCGACTGCTTCTCCGTCGTATAATAAGAAAATGAAACTAGTAAGTATGTAAAAATGCATTTATTACAAGCTGCTTTATAAATGGACACGGCAGCAGAACATCTAGTTCGCTAGAGCTAGACAATACAAAAAGCCGACAAAGGCATGTTGCCCATACACAGTAGGGACTGTCAACACAATATTACCGACACTTGATCTGATGAAAACCTGTCATACTCTAAAGTTCAGGCATTCTCAGTACCGTGGATTATGTATCATTGGTTGCAACACAGTTATTTCAATGAAACTGTTAAAGATGGCGACTTTCTGAACGTTTTGTTGTCATTGCAGATATTAAAATGTTTAGGAAACCGCCGTTTTTATCACTTTTTTTTTTTTCACACGACGACTTATACCTGGATTACGTTTCTGTGGCTGCATTTACTGTTTCCATGAAACCGATAAAAATGGAGGCTCTCTGTACATTTTGCTGACACTGCATATATAATAAAACGTTAAGAAAACTGTTTTTTTTTCGGTTTCGGTTTCAACAACTGCCCGTACCTAGAATATATTTCAGTGGTAAAGTGGTAGCATTCTAAATAAATAAATATAATATTATTATATATAATATTACAGGACATTAATTTCACACAGCGCCAATCTTAGCCCAAAGCTTAACAAAGCTTTATGTTCAACTTCAAGTTCAACTCAAAGATATATACTCTCTTTTTCAACTCTCCCATAGTCCTTCAATAATAAGTATTTATTGTATAACTGGATAATTTTATTTTTATAAATCCTTCACAGGATATGAGTTGATTTTATAAATTTCGTAATCGATCAAGTCATACAATGTAGGTATGTTAGGTACGTATTAAAAGGGACAAACTTTAATAATTCAGGAACCTAACCTACTTAGGAGTTCTTTGTCTGGAATAAAGCTTATAAGACTTTTGAAAAGAAAATACCTTACGTATACTTACTTTACAATAGAGTAAAGTAAGTATAGGGCATTTTTTGTATGAACCTATGTACATACATAAAATGCCTAATAGCTACCAATATGTTAATCAATAATAATTTTAAACCATGCGTCGTCGGTACAGTATGCCTTATGGAATTTGCAAAAAACAACATCTGTTAAATTGCCGTTACCTTTGTTCAAGAAACCTCGTTAAATTATTTAACCGCAGAATTTGGTATGTCAATTCATGTCCACCCTAAATGCCCTCAAGTGAAGGAGCAAGTACAATCGGCCGGAACCGGAAGGCGCACGTTTCGCGATCTCGCGGCGAAATTCGGGCGGCAGCTGCGCGTGCGCATAGGTACTACAGCTGCTACCTAATAGGTCATTTCCGCTTTGTTCTCAGCGTTGATCGGACGTCTCTGCTCTCGAAACTCTTTTGTGGGGACTTACGGAATTCATAGTCTTTTATACTTATTTAGACTCCAATTACAGCTTCACTAACAGCGTTCAATGTCCCTGCTTGTATGAGCATAGTTTTTTGCACTCGTATCTATCTTTAGACGAAAGTATTAAAGTTATGATAATAAGTATATTTTAAGCCCCTCGTGGGGGATATGTGTAGCTTCCGTCAATTTATCACCTGGATTGAAAATAATGATGTTTTAAGACGTCAGAATGCGAAGGGCTTCAAAAACAAAATAAAAAATTACCCTCCTCTTGAAGGGAAAAGCCACAACTTTTTTATCATTACGCATATAGATAGTCTGCTACGGGTATAAAAACTTGTTTTAATCAATAAAAAATGTCATGGTTTTTAAGTTAATATCTTTTGAATTGTTTTTGAAACGGAAGCGCCCTCAGCTGTTGATTTTTTCTGTGCTACGGAATTAGATCAAGAGTAACGTGTCTTGTTCGTTCGTGGTCGTTGACAAATGGATACTTCTGTGTATTGATTATGACTTCCATAAGCCGACCAAAGGGATTTTTATAGCAGAACGATTTATAGACATCTCTACCATAGAACTAACTCATACAGGAAGCATTACCAGCTTTAGTGACGTTTGTTGGTAGTTTATTGTCTTATGTGACTTATCGGCCCTATATTTATTTATTTGGTCTTTCTTTTTACGTAACAAGCTACCACTTGCGGCTTCATTTGGTACCTGGATAAAAAGTATTATATGTTTTGCTAGAACAATATATATGCAAAATTTCAATTTAATCCGTTCCATTTTCATCCCACGGGAACTAATAAATTGGGATGAAACGTAGTATGTCTCCTTTCCAGTCTAGAGATACATGTGCAACGAGTTGTAAGATAGGATACTACGTCAATATTGCGCAACCAAGGGAAGCCGTGAAGTGATAGGTAAAGTCTGAAGATGTTTTAACAAGTTTTACGATTAAACACGTCGTTTAGTGGTAATAATGAAAACATGTTTTTTTTAACCTATACTGTCCCACTGCAGGGCAAAGGTCTCAAGAATAACATATATTAACATTGTAATAACTTTAACACAAATGGAGCGGTACCAACTAGTCTGTTGATAAACCTTCACTTTGTACTAGATAAGCCAGCTGCGATGTTCTATGGCTTGTGGTACAGTCCTGCTCGATGGAAACCCGATCCATGCAAGTCAACTGTCGAGGAAACCCAAGAAACCCGTCAACAGTTCAAAAAACCCCTCCAAAACTGCCTTCCGCCAACCTGCTTCCGGTGCGAGTTAAAGTACAAACTTGCGGTATTACCGGCTCCTACAACAAATTAATAACATTCTGACTGTTCTGGAAATATGTTTTGAAGATTTTGATAATCGCCTGCTAAGCTTGATGACAATGCAAAGTCCTCCAATGGTCGTTTTAAGAAAGTCCCGGGAGTTTTTTCGGGTTATTCCCGCTCGTCTCCATGCTTCGTCCCCGATGGACCAACGGAAAGTTTATTTCCTGTTGGCCCCCATAGGGACCAGCGGGAACTTTTTCAGTAGCGTTCGTCCCTGATGGGGCCAGCGGAAAGTTTTTGTTGCGTTCGTCTCCACTAAATGATAAATGATATGAGGATGAGGATTATTTAAATTAAAATCTTACTACGTATTGTAGGTAATCAACATTTATTTCATTTTTTTTCCATTCTTTTTTATTTTTCTTTTTTTTATAGAACGACAGCGGGAAGCGTTTGGCCTTCAACTTACTTGATGAAACTTAATATTTAGGTCAAAGTTTAATAACATTTTGAGACTAACTTTTTTTTTCAAGTAAAAAAATAATTTAAAAAAAATGTTAAGGATTCTTTTAATTTGAATAAATGGGCAACGACCGGCACTAAAAAAATGGGTTTAATATATATTTTCATAAATAATTATAAACAAAATAGGCAATCTCTTCTGATCTAAATGCGCTACTCTACTCTGTGTTTCGATTTAAGCAAAGTCGCATGTTCAAGCTAGTATCTCAAGTACCACATTCGCAGATGTTATACGTATCAACAACCTTTCGGGACCCATCAATAACTAATTTCGAAACGAAAACACTCGAAACTGTACCAGAAGTATCGTAACATGTGGTGCACAGTTAAAATCTACACATCTTTACAAAAATTAAATGAACCTTATCTCCTGGGAATAAGGTGCAAATGAAAAGTAATCAGCTGTTTAGTTATATCTAAAAACAGCAATATATTTGGGTACTACCGACGTCGTAAATCTTGAGCTTGTTTACAATATTTTGTTGTGTGTATAGACAGCATTATTACGTTTGACCGATATCAGTTTAATTAATTCCTTTGATGAGAGCAGTTTACGTTTTTTATGAGATATCCTTACGAAAACATCATCATTATCTTCCTGCCCGTTATCCCACACGAGGTTTTTTTTTATTATACGACGGGGAAGCGCTTGGCCTTCATCTCACCAATTAAGATAAGGCCGAAGGTGTAGGTGCACTTCACCCGGAATCCTCAACAAACTGAAGAACTGGCTCTCTTACCTCTAAATGCCGGATCACAACAATTTTAGAAATGTTGTTATGTCGACAGAATTAGGTAAGATGGTGGTAGCTAGCCAGGCGGACTAAAAAAAAGTCCTCCCACCAACCAAACCAAGCACAATATTGTACTCCCAATGGGGATCGAACCCGGGACCTCTGGATCTGAAATCGGTGGGTTGAACCACTAGACCACCGAGGCGGTTAAGTTAGTTAGAGGTGTGGTCGGCAAAACAAGTCTTCTTCCTCCACATCAAGGCCATGTCGTAAGAGATTTGGCTGATTTTAAAAGACACCGGTCTTTAAAATCAGCCATGAAAACGCCTGCCGAACGTGATCCCTTCATGGGATGACGATAAGGATATCGATAACGAGATCAGAGGGTACTAATGTCACGGGAGAATGGTGAGTGTGACACTATCCAGGATCTGGAGCAATCGAGGTTACGTATTCGTATTGATTCTGGCCAGATATCCTGATATCTGGAGAACCACCCTCTGGATATCAGAAACATAGCTAATAAATTATTGTTTATCATCGCCTTACTTTACCCATATTTATCTCAAAAAGAGACTCCTAATGATAATAAGGTACAACTTTGTCACGTATCAGATAAAAAACATCGCAAAAAAATCCTTTGTCCACTAATATCTGTCTCTTTTGTCACAGGTACGTCTCCAATTACTTACTTGGTGAGACAACATGCTGCAACGCCTTTTAGCTAATCTCAGGCGGTATGTAATCTTGTTACAACTGTTGTTCCACGATTAGCTTCTGTAGCACAGTGAAAAGAGATAACGGCTGGTGAACTTTGAATACTTAAATAAATGTTGGGGTGTCAAAGTTCGTGGAAGATGACCGATAAACGCAAAGCGCAAAGCATAGAGTTATTCTAAACTCTATGCTAGCGTATCATTGTTGAAGCAACCTTGGGAAGTTGGTCTTTGGTGTATTTTTTTGCGAATAATTTACATGAATAGTAGTTACCGTACAGTATTTTTATCGGCAAGGAAGTATAAGATTGTGTTAAGCACTCCACCTCTCCCTATCACACTATCTCATACTTTAAACTGTCCACATCTCGTTATGTCATGGCCTTATGTTAAACATGAACTTGCTCAACGGATTAAACCGTACCTGTGGCGTTTTGAAACTATTAATCCTATTGTCCTGGCATTGTGCAGCTCAAATCTTATCTATCGATAGATAAAACAAGTTACGGCTATTCTCACCTTTAATAGCATTATCTGTTATATAATTCGTTGTATGGATGTAAGCTTATTGAAATAGGTGTATGCGATTTACTGATAACGATCGATTTGTTGTTGTAACTTGATATCACGATTTTATAGGTTGGACTTTTTCTTCTACTGAATAAAGTTCGTTTACCATTCACGATCTCTATTTCTCTAGTATCTGTAAAACGTGTAATAATATTACATATCTTATCGACAACTGTAGCCCAACACTACGTTTCTGTTATCCTATGGAAATAATCATTAATAATATCAATTAATTCACCCTTAGATACAATTATAAAACTGCTACATAATAAAGAAAACTGACCTAGAAACATAATTTCAGGCAATAACTTTATATTACCTACTCTCATGCCGTTTTTTTTATTACTATTATATTCTTAGAGGTCTTATTTTTGATTCTTCAATTTTATTCAAGTTGATATGCAGTGGAACCCATTCTTATACCATACCTAGACTAAATGCCAAGACTTCACTACACATAGAACAATTATCGTCTTTTCACATTGAATCTTACATTCTTTCAGATATTATAAATGTTTGAATAAAATGGCGTACTGCTCGACACACTCACTCTGAAAATAAGCACAATGACTGAGAACCAAGGAATGTCCAATTCCGTTGGATAATGACCGTCCCAGTGAGACCGGGTCTTAATTAGAATTTAAAAGGATATCCTACTCAATCTCAGGACGGCACACGCTCTTTATCACATTACGCCACTTTAAAATAGTCTCGCTAGAACTGTTATGTCATATAGCAAGTTTCTATAACAGAAACGATTAACGGGAAAAGTACTTACAAAGAGAGATAATCTGAATATATTTATAATCTTCGCACAAGCCAAGTTAGAGGTCCTAGAGACTGAAAATTGTCATGGTACCTATCTTTCTTTAGTAGTGTAGTATTAAGGAAAGATTTTAGGAAAATCCGATCTTTTGGAGGGGATCAAATTCACTTGATTTAAATCATTAGTTTTAGTCTGCCTTCAATTTCTAGGTGCATTTGGCTGCATTGATCAACTATTCATCAGTCCGCAACAGGATAGCAGTCCCCCAAAGAAAGCTGTGCAAGCTTTCCATAATCACCACGCATTGGTGCGTTAGGTATTTAGGTGGATGCTGATGACCCTAAGATGACATTTACGGGAGGATAGGATATGTAAAACATGTTAGTATGACAAGATACAAGTAATCTAATATATTTTATTCAGTGCTTTCTCAATCTCAAGTCTTTTCAATGTATCGATCTTGATGGCAATATAGTTACACCTATTCACGGATGAGATTTGCGGAAAGACCTCCTAATCCATTCTATATACGATAACATCTGGTCGGCAAGGTGTCTTTGCACATTGTAACCATTCTACAGGAACACGTGTGCCCGAATATCCTGTACTTACCCTAATAATAGTAACGAACATTGAACAGAGAATCAATGTTTGGGAATCGGAATCGAAGTTCATCGTTTGCTTTGAAAAGTAGACATTTCACATGAAACTATATCCATACAAAATTAAATTAAAATTTCCCTTATGTACCATCGTGGGACATTACAAAATTAAATGGGACATTCTCGGAATGACTCTATGAATGATATTTCAAATTCAAAAGGATTTTAATGAAATTTGGCATACAATGTATGTTCTACTATTACTTTTATGGAAACTTCATTACTGTTTTGACTCCAGACAAAATATCTGTCCGATAGTTTAATAAGAATAGTCCACACTTTATTAATTCACTTTTTTCTGATATTAAATCTGAATCAATATAATTACCACTTTGATTTTAGAAGCAGTAGATTGAAAAACTGCTTATACTGATAAGCACTACTACTACAAATCCCGGAAACCATTATCGACTCTACAAGATTATTTTTAGCGGCTAGATCATGACAGGAGTACAGTTTTCGCCATCTAACAAAGAGAACATTATTCCATTGATAGGTCATCTATAAAAACACTTCCTCTCCTTCGTGATCATATAATGCCCCACTTAAGGGTCACCGCCGTCAGCAAGGGTGGTAAGCATTAGCCGGGTGTAAATGCGTTTTTTCTAAAACATGTGCTACCGATAGACAGCTAATTCTGGAAAGGTGTGCGCCGTGATTTGCAGTATGCGCACATTTGTTGCAGACATATGCAACTTCCGATACGATCACCTTGCTTTTAGTCGAGCTTCATCTTAGGCTACAACACACCTTTATTTGTTTTTTTCAAGTGTGCTGGCCAAACAGCCAATCCTTCTTCATGATCAAGCAACTTTCTGAAACGGTCAGCCATTTTGCCGGACATACAATATTAATACTATAATAAATGGCAGTATATTGTGTTTATAATAAATGTGATTTGAATCGACTTCACATCAAAATCAACAAACCATTAGTGTCCACTGCTGGACAGAGCCAATGATGGAGGGTTTTGCCATTAAAGTTGACGAAAATACATAGAAGAAAGCTGCTGCCCTTCTTTTGGTGAGATTCCTTAGTCGGCTTTTACGACATCCATGGGCTGAGTTGCAGGGGGCCGCGACCGCCACGGCAATTGACTTCAAAAGTGGAAAAAAGTAATGAGACTAATCCTCTTCATACAGTGTCAAAAAATAAAAACAAGTCTTCGAGACCTAAAACATCCCATTCGTATCCTTATTATATTTCTCTTTCAATCTACTTACGCTGCGTAAGTTATTCTTCAATAGTAATAAATATATTACCCTAATCTAGTTCGTTATGAGAAACATAGGTAAAGCAATTCACTTAACTTAAGCCTATCCAAATGTAATGGTACAATGAAACCCCATGACATGACACAGCGCTCGTAAAGAATAAGGGTAGACGAATGCCAAAAATACAGTAGGTACCTAATAGGCTCTATATCCGAAACAGTAAAGTTGAAATTAACACTGAAAGTTCATAGGGTAAAGGGAGAATTAAATAATGATAGGTATGGTGTGGAGCTAGGGGTTGTGCAAGTTTTTCAAACAATTTTGCTTCTTGAACCGGTGGTTTTAGATCATGCGGATCTATGGATCTATATCCTATTGTTTTTCTTGCTTAATTTATGTTTTAAAATAACGAAAGATAAAGAAAATAAAAAACATTCAACAACACAACATATACCAGTTCCTATTAAGGTAGCTAGGTAAGACTACATTTATAAATACAAGACCAATATGCACATTTAAACAAACCATTGACAAGGGAAGCAGTCAGATTAAAATTAGATAAAATTTAGACCGTTTGTAGTTCGTAGTCGTTCCTTAGGAACGCTACAAACGGTCTATAAAGGTAACTTAACTGATTCAGACCATTTCCAGACGCAAGCGTGCCCGGCTTGCCACGCAAGCAAAGCGTTGGCCTAAATAAGAACTAGCCCTAGGATAATGCGTCGCCTCAATGAAAAGCTCCACATGATTTTTTAAATACGCGGAGGGCACTGGCTCACCACAAACCCAAGGTCTCAACACAACCCGCAAAGGCTCAAATATGTAAGCTATGTAGGTAAGTAAATTGATATTACATTACGCATTACTTACGTACTCTCTGAATGTCTAAACAGATTTATATACCCCTTATTTAAAACCGTACAAAGCAAATTCAACTAAGAATAATTCCCAAGACAAATACATTCCTTTTAGTCCCCAAATTCAAAGCAATCACATTTCTACAGCGACTCGAGCCAAACTTATAATTCAAAAGTCAAACCTAGCGGAAACTACTTGGCATTCAAAACATCTATTCATGGCTTTTGATGATTACACGGTGGTCGAACTGCTTTAAAACCACCCTAAATTGTATCACAATGGACTGAACAAGCGTATTTCGTAATTGCCTTTAATTAGACCTGTCGTATGTTGAACGATTTCTTTAGCTATGAGGTTCTTGAGAACTAAACGCCCTTTATTTGGACGTTTACGTGCCTCTGTTTGCAACTTGTGTGTTTGAGAACATGTTTGTAAATAGGTTATAATAGGTTCAGATGCTGATTTCGAAACCAGCGTTATTCGGAAGTTCAGACGATATAATTAATGCTCTGAGTGCCTAGTACGAGCAGTAATCGAACTTCGAAACTGTTCACTCGATTCGCTTTTGCTCACTGTGAATGGTATCTTTCATATGAATCAGGGAAAACGCAAATTCGTTTAAGTTGGAATGGAGCAAGTAGGAAACACGCCCTAGACACAAAGTATATAAAACTAACTAAAGCCTGCAAAATAATATTTTATTTGGACATTTTTATTATGGGGCTTTTTTACTTTTAGACATTGGCTTAGGACATTTTCCTTTGTGACAAATGTCGTGCAAATCGTAATTTTTTGTCTACCTTGACAAAATATTCATAAATATATATCACCCAAAACCTGAGACTGAAATAGTTCCGAATTCATTTATAAGCTTCTTTCAAGCATTTTCAGCAATTGCAGAAAGATATCCTAGAAAAATGTACCGTTTCATATAATGTTAAACATCAAGTTGACATATAAAAATTGAAAACAAGTGCTCATTTCATTGGTCTTCTCTAGTGACTACCAACTTGTGACATTGTAGGTACTTACTTTTCTAAATGTAAACAGATACTAAGCTTAAGCTTCTTCGCGAAAAGCACACAACCCTGCCAAAATAAATATCAATGTCCTCGCAATGGCTAAATTTAGTTCTTTACGACAAACATCGTCGGCGCCACAAAGCCAGCGAGTCTGGACTGTAGATCATTCCTCTTGTCCTAGATTCGTTGTCTCATAAAATAGTTTTTATGGGAAAATATCACATATCCTCTCTCGTGAACTGACTAGAAAGTTTTCCCTAAAGCACTATAGCCGAGGAGTCATGTCCAATAAACTGACATCTTTATACAATTTGTCCGTGATTTTGGTTCAGTACTCGTTCGTGGCGCTTATGTTTTCTCGTTGCAACTCAGGCCATGAATATCATAAAAGCTGACTAAGGGATTAGCAGAAGAAGTGGTCTTTAATGGACCGTTTTTTTTATTGTTGATAGCCATGTGATCGACTACCAGCTTACTTGAAAAACAATTATTGTTGATGAAATTACTGTTGAAATAATGTGAGGTTTGAAATGCCCACAAGTGTCCGATGCAGAAGTCCTCAGACTGTTGAGGATTCCGGGTGAAGTGCGCCTACACCGTCCTTATGATAAGTCTTAACATAACTTGAAACCAAGTGAGATGAAGGCCAAGTCTTCACGCTTCCCGTCGTACAATAAAAAAATCATAAAATTGTATGTTGTTTTTCTGTGGATTTCACAATAACATTACTTTTAACTCTTTTATGTGTGAGTTGCGGTGCGTATTTTCTTGCTCCTTAGTCCTTGTTTTCAAGCATTCTCCCGAGATTGCGATAAATGTGAATATTATGCATGAGATGAGATTCAGAATATTCCCTTTCCGCTGAGCCGCACGCGGTCAGTGAATCACAGAATACAAATCGCGATTTTTGTGAATAACAAAAAATATAATGGGAGCAGATAATGAGTTGTCCAGACCGGCAGACGCCAAGCAATCACGACATTAGACTGAATGTCTTCACAATTTGGTATTACTTTTAGACTCTTTGGACTCATTTCCACAAAGTTTATTTTTATTGCTCATAAATACATACACTATACTTCCTAACATATTATTTACGAAGGTGATAATAATAGCGCTAAACAAACATAAGGGAGATTAAGAAGACAAATGCGACAATACGTTATTCTTATTATATATATTAATTTTATCAGGAATAGATGGAAAAGTAACTTGGTAAGTTACTCTTGGAGGCAAAAGATGTAAAAAAATACATTTATCCCCGCTAATAGCTTGAGCATAAGCCAGAAATATATCAGAATATATCTATGTCAGAATAAGCACGGCAGGTTAGATGCTTTCTATTTCCTATAGTTTGCATTAGTACACTCGATATTGCATGCAGACGTATATAACGTAAGTAAACACCGAAATGTATAATATAACGCATTTCATGGGTTTCGTCTAAACCCATGAAACGCAGAAGATATTAGTTCCAACCCCCGCAGTTCCCCCAGAATTTATTGCAATCCGATACCCCAGACCCATACACTTGGCTAGTTACCTTAGTGATGGCGTGATGGTCTTTTTACGCCTCATAGTTTTCAAAAACTGTGATATTTTAGATATATTTAAATTATTTTATAATTAAATATGTATATTTATTATAAATTATATAATGTTAATTAGAGGTAAAAATAATATGTAAACTAAACTGTACAAATGAAACAGTCTTATTACCTGAGGACCGTTACAAACGGTCTAAAGGTAACTCAACTGTTCCAGACCAGTACCAGACAGAAGCGTGCCTATGACACTATAAGTTCAACAAATCGGTAAGCAATTTATTACCTTCTTCATGATGTACACTTTTCACTACTATTTAATTGTGTTACGTTTTTCACTAATGTGTGCTGGAAGTGAACCCTTTTTATGGTTTACCATGCCTTTTTTAAGCAATGTTTTTTTTATTGTACGACGGGTACAATAAAAAAACACTTGGCCTTTAGTTTAATTATAATATTTATGTATGTGTAATAAGATACAAATAAAAATGAGATTAGTTAAGTAAAAGCATAGTTTCGATTTTGAAACTGGTCTTGTTTGATGCAGGGTAAACCAAAGTGACCAAAATAGATTTCAGAATGAGGGTTGCCTGTCTTAGATTTTCATGCTCGTGTAAAAAATGTATTTTAGAAAGCTATTTTTAATTTTATATCCAATTTTTATTTTATTGTACGACAGGGAAGCTCTTGGCCTTCATCTCACCTAATAAGGCCGAAGATGGAGTCGCACTTCACCTTTTTTAGTGGTTACCCACCGATATCAGATACATTGATCCCGTGTTCGATCCCCAGGGAGGTACAATACTGTGCTTTGTTTGGTTTGTTGTAGGACTTTGTAAGTCTGCCTGACTAGCTATCCCCGTCTTACCTAATTCTGTCGCCATAAAAATAATTAAAAAAATTGTTCCGGCATTTTCTCAGTTAGTTGAGGATTCCGGGTAAAAAAGATAGCGTACAAATTAGGTAACATTAAGGTTATATTGTGAACCTTTTGAAGTTGGTGAAGAAACAGTCGTCGCTCCCACCAAAAGCATAGCTAATTGATCTCCGATCACGTCACCGTCGCCGAGGTGCCATGTCGAGGGTCGGCAGGCGACGACCTGTGGTCACGCGTTTTCACCATTTCCCACAGCGCTGTAATGAACACGTACCAAACATGCAAGACCTTATTTGAGGTCGAGGCACCTTACCATAATTACCATTAGGTTAGTGTTCAAAATTTTTGTTTCTGACCTTTAAATAGGCTATATTGCCTTTCTGATCACTATGGCCGAATCGGTTATTTTTATAGGATATTTTCTTGATATTCGCGACAAATGAGAAAATAGGCTTTTCAGCTGAAACAGCTTTAGCACAAACAAATGACACGGAACCATATAAGATATTTTAATCTAAGAGAATATTGGTTTTAAAATATTCATTCTTTACGTTAATAGTAATTAAGAGACAAGACTGTCATATTTCGCTAAAAATAAATCAATGACTAGGTACTGGGCAGTTCTCTTGTTTTTAGTTTTTAATTAATAAAAGTTTTTAGTTTGGTCCTTAGCTTTTTTTGCCATATATGTTGTAATTTAGTTGGTTCCATTCGAGTTAAGTACATGAAAAAAATGTAGCTTAAATTTAATAAATACACGGTGGATTCAAAAATTATAATCTAAATTACGTACAATTTTACCAATAACCAAATTTTTTATGGTGGGTTTAGCTCTTAAGATCTAGACTTGTCTAGCTTAGGACCAGAACAAGGATGAAGTATATAGTGGAGCGAGCTTTCCCAGAAGGCACTTGCACAGACGGGATTCGGCAAACTGTTTGGCGCCGTATTTCCGCAGGATTATAGAGAGGATATTTTCGGCCATTTCAGGTCCTACAGTCAATGTAGAGATCATTCAGCCGTAACGCTAGCACGGCTGAAACCAGTGATTTCGTTGCCCGGGGTAAACTACTAGGAGGATCAACTCAGACCCCAAATTCGGGGACCACGACCTCTTATAGCATTCTTGTTTGATATTACTTTACTTTTGTCTATCCATCCAGAAAAAAAAACAAGACAAAAATAATGTGATATCAAAACAAGAATGCTATAAGACGTTATGGTTAGGCCCCTGATGTGTTTTGTATATAATGGAAAAAAATGTATATGCGTGCTTAAATACATCACATAAGACATCCCGAGTTCACGTAATTGCTATGGCGGTCCCATAAAAACTTCAAGTAAAGATTAACAAAAATTTAAATTAATTAGGTATGCGGGCCTTAAAAAATTACAAGCGATAAAACAGTACAATCAAACAAACAATTAGGTAGCTTTTACGTGAAGAATTATGTGATTTTCATTGTAATTCCATAGATTGTGTGCCAAAGCCGATTGTTAGAACGATGTATTGTTGTTTGATTTATCCCTACTAAAAACGGCTATGCACCTAATTAAGAGGTAATAGGTATCTATAGAACTTTTAAAGTATTATCATCACTTGTGGTCTCCCGATGGTCGAAATTCAAGCGTAAACATTTTTTAAATAAATTATACTTTATTTTTTGAAAACTAAACTTGATAATAATTGAAACTTGAAAATAACCTCAAGTACAACAACAAATAGTACATAAATTTTTGTTCCTGCAATTTCTATTACAATATTTTATTTTATAACAAAACCAAAAGCAATAACAATAACATATTATTAGTTTGGTCTTTCGTATACAGCCGTTTTGTTTGTATTTGTTTGCGTGCTTTTGTTTAATGTATCGCCATTGTACAGTTACCTTCGCTTATATGTATACACGTCATACTTTTTTAAATAAAGCCATTACTTTCTATACTCATGTCATTATAATATTATATTTAAATTCTGTCATTTCTCTTGTATTAAAACCTGATAGAGATATTAAACTTGACAATTTTGAAAATTGTGAAGTGTATACATATAAAAAATACAATAAAACTAACTACATACAAGGAAAGCAGTCGGGTTACCTAAGGTCCGTTACAAACAGCCTATAGATAACTCCACTGTTACACACCAGTACCAGGCGGAAGCGTGCCCAATACTCTGGCTGCATTTCTACGCTGAATAGATAAGCTAATTTGCTGGTCTAAAAAAAACAGCCCTTGGATCACGTGAAGCCTCAATCAACAGCCTCGCAAGATTTTTGAAAAACCGGAAGGCACCGGCTCCCCTCGGACCCAAGGTTTCGACCCCAATAGGTTCAAATAAGTAAACTCGGACGAGACCACTTATATTTGCGATATTTTCGATGTATGCATAAACATAATAATATATATTATGTATACATATTAGTTCTGGCGACTGTACCTCCATTAGATCGCAAACCACGACGTAACTACAATGCTTTCCTGATTAGTCGCGGATAGCACTTGAAACTCTTTTCCAGCACTTTCATCGATTATGCCATTATTGTCGATTCGTTCTTATCTGGCAGTGAAAGCTTCCGATAAAGGAAAACGTGGGAGTTTTCGCCAAAGAAAGTACCTACACAACAATACGGCATTCAAGTGCATTTTCTAGTGGCTTACCGTTTTTTGACGCAATTAGTTCAACATTGTTTGCTACTTGGTGAGGAAAGAATTTTGATTGTGAACGCAAAAATTAGTGCACCGTTCGATTTTGAATTTCTGCATTATAAACGAAGCGTTCAGATCACAGACGCTGTAAAAGAGTCTTATGTGATTTCAAAACTTACGTGAGTTTTGATTGCTTAATATAAATAAATGAATATTGCGCATGAATCCATTTATTTCAGGTAACAATTAATTATAGGGTAACAACACGTATATTATGTACTATGTTAAGTACATTGACCTATATACCATACAGACTAACAAACAACTTCTCTATCTTATATGTAAACTCAATGTGTTAATGTGTCTTCCCCATCTTTCCTATGCAATCAGCAATTGCAAGCCTTCTACGAAATCGGCGAAATACCTTTCAGCCAAAAGTCTTATCGTATACAGAGGGCAAGCTGCAAAGTCGGCACTCACACTACAATTTAGTGAAAAACCTTGTTCCCTTGTAAAAAAATTTTACGACTATACGAATAAATCAATTCATGAAAACATAGAAAAATGCTGGTCACATTAGATGCCGATTCAGCTTCGGATAACATCGATATCATTAATTACATACATCAACAGATAAATGTGAACATATTATGAATATAGTTAAATATTTTAAAAGGAAATTGCACAAAAACATATCAAAATGCGACGCACCTGCATCCAGTAACGGTACATTTTAACTTATAAAACACTGTAAATCTGTAGCACTGTGTACTGTTCGACAAAAAGTCGCATAGTGACCATTGCGCGCGCTGAATAATACATGACATTATGTCGCACCTGTCGGCCGAACACGCGCGTGCGCATCGCAACGCATTTGCTACCACTTACAAGTCCCATTGCATTGCAGTCCAAACCCGTCATTACAGCGTACGGCGTACCATATACTCGGTAAAAAGGGAATAATTTTATGCCATTTCCTCGGCGGCAGTTTTGTTAATGCTGATACGATTACCTTCCTCTCAGATACACCAAAAGTTTGACTGAAAAAAAAAACTGTTTTTTTTAAGTTATCAGTTATATCTATAAGGTGTACCGTTAAGTATTTTCATTAATTCGTTCATTAATTAATTTATTCGTTCATTTATTCAGTATTAAGCTCTAGATCTCCCGCTTACACTGAATCAAAATTATTCATCTTAATCAACTCCATGTCCTATTATAATACACAAACAAACATAATAGTAAAATTTAAATCCTTAATTGGCTGTTAGTTTTACCCTGATTAGTTTACAAAAGCTGTGGAGTTTGTTAAATAAATAAAAAGAAAAACACACGAAGTATTAGGTACTTCGTGTGTTTTTTGTTTTTATGAGGTACTCTAGCACTAGGAAAAACACATGAAGTACCTACTATTAGGTGATAAACAATGGTGCTAAGAAACACTAAAGACTCTACTCTAGCACTAGAAAAAACACATGAAGTACATACCGTGAGGTGATAAACAATGGTACTAGGAAACACTAAAGACTCTACTCTAGCACTAGGAAAAACACATGAAGTACCTACCATTACGTGATAAACAATGGTACTAGGAAACACTAAGGACTCTACTCTAACACTAGAAAAAACACATGAATTACCTACCATGAAGTGATAAACAATGGTACTAGGAAACACTAAAGACTCTACTCTAACACTAGAAAAAACACATGAATTACCTACCATGAGGTGATAAACAATGGTACTAGGAAACACTAAGGACTCTACTCTACCACTAGGAAAAACACATGAAGTACCTACCAGTAGGTGATAAACAATCGTACTAGGTAACACTAAGGACTCTACTCTAACACTAGAAAAAACACATGAAGTACCTACCAGTAGGTGATAATTAATGGTACTAGGAAACACTAAGGACTCTAGAGTAGACTCTAACACTAGAAAAAACACATGAATTACCTACCATGAGGTGATAAACAATGGTACTAGGAAACACTAAGGACTCTACTCTAGCAGTAGAAAAAACACATGAAGTACCTACCAGTAGGTGATAAACAATGGTAACTAGGAAACACTAAGGACTCTACTCTAGCACTAGAAAAAACACATAAATTACCTACCATGAGGTGATAAACAATGGTACTAGGAATCACTAAGGACTCTACTCTAGCACTAGGAAAAACAATGTATCGCGGAATACCGACGATGATAAACAGTAAG
This sequence comes from Venusia cambrica, assembly GCA_951394065.1. NCBI lineage: Eukaryota > Metazoa > Arthropoda > Insecta > Lepidoptera > Geometridae > Venusia > Venusia cambrica. The sequence continues at coordinate 9,312,883 of OX596043.1, read as the reverse complement.
GTGACAATTTACGAAACAAGATTAAAAAAAAACTAGTTCTGTATGTTGTAGTATATATATATATTACGATAATTCTTAAAGACCTACTACTTACTTAGATTTGTTGCCAGTGTATTGCAAGATGATACATATACAAGGTGTTTTCTTTTCTCTTCTATAATTTTTGCCTCCATTATTTTTTCTTTTAAAAACTACTATTTATTTATGACTCCTTGCTAAAATGTATCAATATAATGAGTAGTGATGGCTGTAGATGACTGGCTATATTTATTGCATTATGTCTTGAATATCTTTCATTCATACTCGAGACTTTTTACATTGAGGATTCCTGTGTCAAAACATTGTCATTATCCACTGAAACAAGAACTCGTTGCGCGGAGTTGCGCCGGCGCAGGTCCTGGCCCAGTTTTTGCCCACATAGCTTTCAGACTACATACTTTGAGCCAATATATAGTGGAAAGTACAATATACAGTAATATGTATACATTTATTCAATAAATTAAACTAACAGTAATATTATATGTATGTGCATATATCGCAAAATGACTTTCTTCGGCATTGTCTATCATAGGTATATTTCTTTCAATATGCACCTGGGTTAGAATCATAATAATTAATCCCAAGACACAGTTGTTCTAAGCCCATAAGACAGGGTTCCGTGGGCTTTGTTCAGAGTCACAAAAACCTCTTCCGGAGTAGGTAGGTATGTACCTAACCAACAAAAAACCTTATAAAAAAACAATTTATTAATAATTTGGTCCTAGGAACATGCCAGTTACCTCACGAGCTCCCGACCATCACCATCGGAGCCTGAACGTGTCAAATGCGCAAGGAAAAATATACCGTCTCTGTGGTCTAGTGGTTCGCCCATCGGTGTCAGATCCAGCGTTTACGGGTTCGATCCAGAACCAGGTGAGATGAAGGCAAAGCGCTTCCCCGTCGTAGAACAAAAAATATCCAAATATACATAGGTATCACCAAGTTCCTAGTTCTAAACTCTTAGAACTTTGTTTAAGTCCGCCTGGGTAGCTCCCACAATTCTTATTTATGTGTTCCAACATTTAAGTTAAGATAGCCAGTTCCTCAGTCTGTTGAGGATTCCGGGTGAAGTGCGCGGTACCTTCGGCTTGCTGACATGAAGGCAAAGCGCTTCCGCATCGTACAACAAAAAATATCCAAAAAAACATAAGTATCACCAAGTTCCTAGTTCTTAACTCCGGCATTCAAAACACGTCGTGTATACCCTGGGAATCGAACTGCTGTCGTAACATATACTTACATAGGTACATATTTTTGATAGACCATACAAAGCACCGGCTACACTCTAATTAAATCGTCAGCGTCACGCTTTCTACCCGCATTGTTATGTAAATGTTACACATTTATCATAATTTTAATATATAACTAAACCATTAACCGATTCAATTAGTGAGACTGCACGTGAAGACAAGGTTTTAGATTGAAGAAAAACTACTGACTTCTTTAGTATACATTCTAAAAATTAATAAATCTGTGTCAAAATTAAAGGAATGATCTGATAAAAAAAAAACAATCCTTTCCAATATTACGTAAATGAAATATGTGCCATATTAATTTTATATTAAGTCAATTGAATTGATGTTGTTATATAACTAATTGAGTCTAATAATTAATTTGAAATTTGAAATTCACAGCCTTAAAAAACAGAACTACCTACATATTTACTTAGTCACTATACATGATTCATCTTTAGATATCTATTTATACAATGTTAATTAGGCCCGGAGTTGAAAAAGATTGTTTTAAACTTTGTTTTATACTTGAGACTTTTCGCTATGAATTGAAGTTGATTGGTGTGTTATCTAGAATAGGACACCGTTTATCGAAACTGGCCATTCAATGCGTCGCGCGACGTCGTAACAAAGTAACTTTTGCTGCTGGCAATTACACAAATTTGTGGTCAGCTCTGTATAACACGATGGTGGTTCTTCTCTCTGTGAAACCACAAACCTGAGCGGAATTTAGATAGAGATATAAATAAACTCCAAAAAAATAAAAGAAAACAAACAAGTAGAAAACTATTCGCGATCTCGCTAAATGTAATCTCTTCCAGGCAACCTTTCGATGGAAAGAATAGGTAAAAACAGCAAGGCGGTTTACTATAAGAGCATAGAGAAACAGAAGTTACTCGTATGATAGAAATAAAAAAAAGAAGATAAATCTCTCTACTTATCACTAACAACAAAATAACCTTATCCAAACAGGTTACATTGATCAATCTAGAGAATTTAATGAAAACTTTTTTAATAATAAGCGCTTTCGCGGTTTCAAGTTGTGATAAGGCTGAAGGTGGAAGTGCACTTCACTCGGAATCCTCAAAAGTCTGAGGAACTGGCTATCTTATCTCTAAATGCCGGAACGCAAAAAAATATCGTTTCTATGGCGAAAGACTCAGGTAAGATGTTGGAAGCTAGCCAGGCGGACTTTAACAAAGTCCTACCACCAACCAAACAAAGCACAATATTGTACTCCCTTGATGATCGATAAAAAATGGTGTATTAATAAATTTGGTGAAATTATAGGAAACTATCAAAGCATTCAGGAAGTTTTAGTATTTCCTCGGCCTATCCGCTGGCATCGTGGGAGCAGTTTAGTGAGTGCGTGTGAATATACTGTGACAATGGGTCTACACACATGGTTGGCATGTAGCTAGTGGTTGCTCTGTGGCGCGATGCACAGGCCTCGTTCTAAAGAGAGCTCTGATTTAGAGGAGACATTACCTCGAACAATGCTGGATCAGAGTGAAGCAATCGCACGATAATTATGCCGCAGTTCAGGGTCAAACAGCTAGTGCAATGGTAACAGAGCTCACGAAGCTAACGAAGTGTTTCTGCTACAACTGATTACGTACGTGACTTTAGAAAAAAGTTTAAAATCAACAGTATTTTATGTGAATTCATTGTAATTTAAAAAAATATCAACTTTTGTATAAAATTCTTTGTGCCTGGTAATGTTAAGAATTGTTTATGATTTTATGAATTAATTTCTCATCTGAAATGAGTTAATAATCAGCTTCTAAGGTCTAGAACATTCTATGTCAGAATTAGGGAATCAGATAAATATGTTGCCAAACAGTAGATACCAGAAATGTGCATAAGTACTTACATTTTCTCTTCTCCTTGAAATTTGCTCTAAAACCAATGTTTACAAATTTTGGAGGGCAGAATTTCAATCGTAAGATCTTTGTAATTATAAAAACAACAGTCAATGTCGTTTTTTGTTCTATCATTCTTTCAAAAACAATATTACAAATTTTAAGGCATATTTTTTTTTTTTTTCTACAAATTTGTAAAAATTTGGATGATAGAAAAAAAAACGGTCTTGATTGTTTTTTTTTTATGTCCACCGTTCGTGAGCGGATACCGTCGCTTATGAACGCTTGGAAGACCAGAAGCATAACGGTTTTGATTTCATACCATTCTTCTACAGTTTTCTCTTAAGAAACTGGTTACGTGTATCCTAGCTGTACCCTTTGAGCTAGCTGCGCTAGTTGCGTAGGACGCATGGGAATACAGTATCGTCCGTTGGTCACAGGTGAGCCATTCCCGACGCACGCACCAATCACCACTGATTGGTGGATAATTAGCCTTTCTGAGTTTCTGCATGCAAAGCGGGCTGTGATTGCAGTGCCCTGGTTCAGTCAGTCTTTCAATGAATGCGCTTGAGTTTGCTATTCTTTGATTATTAGTTTTGTTATATTGTGATCTATTTTCGAGCACCAAGCTGTCTTCCGTAAGTGCGTGGAAGAGCCAGTTTCCTTTGGGTGAACTGGCTCCATCTTAAACTTCCTTGTCTATGCACGTGCCTGTGCAAGTTTGAGGTTAAGAGCTCATTCTACCTTTTTCGTTTAAAAAATGCACTCTCTCATATGTTTTACCATCGCTCTTCCGTACACTAAGGGGGGTTTCAGATCTAGAGATCTGCAAGGGACATTGCCATTATACTGCGTTGCAATTATTTCAAGAACACTAAAGATCCATCAATTCTCTCACATTCATAATGTGAGGTAACAAATTGATTGAAACAATATGTACCACAATGTGAGGTAACAAATAACATTTAGAAAAACAATAATATGTATAATTAAACTATTTGCATAAAAATGGTAACCACTTAAACTGTGCACGTAGGTTATTGTGATACCTGGGTGTGTACCCCTGTGTTTTTCACTTACTTTCGTAACGCTTTTGTCGTCTGCTATTGTTGCGACTACACATTAGATCTGTATCTTTTCAGGGGCAATGCTCAATGGAGGTTACAAAACTTGTGAGAATAACCCAAATGTTACGCTTATTATGCCTAATTAAATCAGAAAAGGTGTACTTTTTCTCTGCTCTGCTCTTTTGTTGGCGGCAAATAGTATGTACCCATCCCTATCATCCACCCTTGGATGTCGTTAATGCAACTAAGGATTTAAACCAGAAAACCAATCGACTAACCAACGGAGCCGTTGATGTTGCTCAGTTATGATCGAGGAAGGTTCGAAACTTGAATCCTTCGATAAGGAAAAAAGCAGGATATGGTCAGTACCATCCACGATAACCAGATAAGCATGTTGAGGCCTATATATATAAATTTATATATAATAAAGAAGGTGGAGGCGCACTTCACCCGGAATCCTCAACAAACTGAGGAACTGGCTATCTTACCTCTAAATGCCGGAACACAACATTTTTTAAAGAATTGTTATTATGGCGACAGAATTAAGTAAGATGGTGGTAGCTAGCCCGGCATACTTAAACAAAATCCTACCTCCAATCAAACCAAGCACAATATTGCTCCCCCTGAGGATCGAACCCAGGACCTCTGGATCTGAAATCAGTGGGTTGAACCACTAGACCATAGAGGCGGTTAAAATATATCCTGCACTGGACTTTATAATTATGAAGCACTTTGGTAGACACATTTAAACTCCGTCTGTAGCAATATCGTGCATTATAATTTTGGCGGCTTTTTCCCTACTTATTAAATCATTGAGTGAAGTCAATGTCCAAATTCAATGGTTCCGTAGGTACACTGGTTACATTAATTTGACAACGTTGCCGCATGGTGGCGTGCCACACGCTAACCTCCAACTGAGTACAGTAAATGGAAATGCACTGAACGTTATGGCTTATGGAAACGATGTATATCAGACGTCTCAAACACGGAATGCTTCATAGACGGCTGAAATAACATATTTATTGGTAACTTCAGTACAGAAATGTGACTGGGTAAACGTGATTTGTATTCACAAACTGGGGCACTAGGACAAAGTCTTCAGATAGTATAACACAGTTGTAATAAATTCATGATTATGTTACGAGCAAGCTCAACTTTCAGTTTCCTTGATGTAGTAAAGTCGCAAGCCTAGTTCTGTCCTGCTATTTCTTCGAAATTATATAATAAAAATGAATAAAAATAGGTAGTTGTGATCTACCATCTAGTTATCTACCCCGGACAACGGAATCGCATGCTTTTGCATGCGGCTGAATGGTCATACAACACTTGTGGTAAGACTTGTAAAAGTTCACTTATCTAGCGATCACCCTCCTGCCAAGGTCCGGTGCCAAATGGTTTGCTGTGTATCCTCAGCTCCTTCTAGAAAAGCTCGCTTCATCGTAGACCTCCCATCCAGATTCTTGATCTGGCCTAGGTCAAAAACAAACCCATTAATTAAACATAAAAAAAAATCTTCCTAGAGGTCATTCTACGCTCGCTATATGTTGGTTTCATCTTAACACATTGAGGATGAGTAATAGCGATAGCAAAGATAAAAGGCAATGGAAATGAATCAAGCTCATTTCCATCAAAGCTCAACAAATGAGTCGGAACTGTACACTCGAAACATAATGTGGAAACGGTAAACGAACAGACACGTCAGGAATGAAAGAGTAGCAGTAATTGGTTTTCTGAGAGCATGTGGATTCGCAGACGGAACGGGCAACCATAACCATGAACGTGGCAGAAAGAGGAACTAACATGTGACTATTGTAGTTTAAAGAAGACGCAGGCGCCCTCACTCGTGTTCATTATAGTCGTGGTCAGACTGTGTTTAATGGCGCTTGCACATTCATTCACTTACAGTCAAAGCCCGTGGCCTATGTATCTGAACTGATTTATTCCCCAGAGACACGCTTTCTTCGTACATACATTTTTAACTAAAAACTACGCATCTATTCCCACACATTGCACTTTCTAAAAACCCTACACTGTTTCCTTTTAGTTCACTTTTGGGTACCTATCTACTATTTTGTGCATAAAATAAAATAAAATGATTCCCAAATTATTACCCAGAGATGTACTTGAGCAGATCTTTGCAATGTTTATCCGTACGGGTTGTCGGTGAGTGAGAAGACGGCTTTAATGTGGAGACAAGAAAATCGTTTATAATTAACCGCCCGTGGCCTACAGAACAGACGCGCGATAAAATCGCAAATAAACATTTACAAACATCGGTCATTTATTACGGAGAGCTGTAGAAAACAAAATGAGTAGCACACAACACACCGACCACTAATTAACTAGCAAGCTGTGAGCTTTCTAGACGAGTTTTATTGTTTCAGTGGTATACTGTTGACGGAATCTATCTTTTCTTTAGGACTCCATACAAAACTAAATGTGACACTACAGGTAAAACCTTTTTTTAATTTTATTGTACGACGGGAAGCGCTTGGCCTTCATCAAACCTGGTTACAAGTAGAGATAAGGCCGAAGGTTCACTCGGAATCCTCAAATAACTGAGGAACTGGCTATCTTCCCTCTAAATGCCGGAAAACAACAATTTTAGAATAGTTGTTATGGCGACAGAATTAGGTAAGATGGTGGTAGCTAGCCAGGCGGACCTAAACTTGGTCCTACTACCAACCAAAGTCAAAGTCAAATATTTTTATTCATAAAGATTTTTAGGATCATTTTGAAACGTCAAATATACCGCCTGTTCGGAATCGACCAAACCAAGCACAATATATTGTACTCCCCATGGGGATCGAACCCGGAACCTCTGGATCTGAAATCGGTGGGTTGAACCACTAGACCATTGAGGCTAAATAAAATAGTATTATTTAAAAGAATGGAATGAGAGTCTGACCCTATATTGTTCCAATCCAACCCCAAAAAACAAATTATACAATATAGATCAATTGATAGCCTTTAGGATCAGAAAGTTGAATTCTCATAAAGTTGATTTCCAAAAGTGTATAATTTCTGATTAATTCTTGATTCGCAAAATGTTGCATCCTTAGAATGTTGAATTCTTTAAAAGTTGAATTCCTTGACTACTAGACTTTTTTGGGATCACATAGTTTAATCAATCCCATTATAAAAAAATAAAAAAAACCCTCAGGAAACGAAAGTTTCATGCCCAGCGTGGTCATGTAACCTTTTTTTCCTTATACACTATAGTTTTCCTCAAGAATATTAATTTCATCAAATTGAAACTTGGTTTTGAATACCTAGCGAGGAAAAATAAAAATAAATAATTTTAAGCTATATTTTATGGTAAGCTGGTCCTAAAGTCAGGGCGTTTTGATATAAGTAGGTAACTTTGATGACAGCTGTCATACTTCAAACGGCCACATCTCTGAAAGCACTCGTCCTAGACTCTCTGTTTTCAGTTCAAATGAAAGCTATGACCAAGATCTATATTTTCAATAAACGCTGTCAAATTTCAGATGGCCATATCTCTGAAAGTACTCGTCCTAGACACTCCGTTCTTAGTTCAAATGAAAGCTATTAAAGAGAACTACATTTCAAATGGTAGATATTGTTTTGACAGCTGTCATTGAAAATGTAGATCTTGTTCATAGCTTGGATTATACATTTCCAACATTATTTATCTTAGTTATTTCAAGGATGTATATTTTACATACGTAAATCGTTTTACTAACGGATAATCCCATTCTAGTGGGAATATTGGCATAAAAAGTATGCTATGTCCAGAATATGTCTACATTCCAAATTTGGTGGCAGAACAAACATACACATATTAAACCATTTAACAATATTTTATTTGAATTAAGCTTACTGGATAAAAATATTCCTTCTTTTTACAACTTTTACAAAGTAGTTACACAGTTGGAATAATTGTAAAAAAATCTATTAGTTCAACAAGTTGAACTTTGAAGTAATTGGAATAGAGGATCGCATATTACATAATTTTATTTTGGGTAATCTGTAATATTTTTCAGCATTCTTTTCATTTACTTGCTGGAGTGTATCTCTGTATCAGGTATTTTCGAAAGAATTTCAGGTAATTTGCGAATCAGGTCTTTTGCGTAACCGCTACCTATGCGTTTCTGGCATATTACTGGCAAATTACGCATACGCGTCGAATAGTGTACGAGTGACACAGTCTACAACAAAATTCAACATGTTGGGATTCAAAATTTTAGGAATTCAACTTTTTACAAACTCAACATTTTAGGAATTCAACTTTCTGATCCTAAAGGATTGATAGGTAGGTAACGCATGTTATGAATTGAGCATGTTAGTACCGAGTTAAGTATATGTTTTGACTATTGCTCAGAGTTAGCAAGTATTTTTCTGATTTTATTAAATTAACGTTGAAGAAATACCCTGAAAAATATAAGCATTTTGTTCTAAGTTGAAGACACCCTAATGCTCCCTGCATTAGGGTGTCTTCAACTTAGAACAAATGAAAGAAGTGCTAAGCGCAGAAGGCGCTAGCTGATTTGAATAAGGACAAAACTCTGCCAGACGCAACGCATCGGTGAAAAGAGAACATGTTTGACTGACGACCGTCAACGAATCCATTACCTACCTTTAGGCCAATAGAAAATAGTAAAAAAATCTATAGGAAAACGATAGTTCACTATGTTTATAAGATCTGTTTTTATTGTATTGTACGACGGGAAAACGCTTATCCTGCATCTCACCTGGTAACAATTTGAGATAAGGCCGAAGATGTAGGCACACTTCACCCGGAATCCTCAACTAACTGAGGAACTGGCTATCTTACCTCTAAATGCAGGTAAGATAGCCAGTTAAAACAAAAAAAACACAACAATTTTTAGAATTGTTGTTATTTATTGGAATAACGAAATTAGGACCCCCAAAATTATTGTGTGTGTCAAACTAAGGGCGGATCAAGGTTCCCACTCTTTTAACGACCCTCATCACTCGAATATCAATAAGACCTAATATGCTAGGAGCTTCTGACATTATTCTTTGGCGTTACATTATAATACTAATAAATATAAAATTCCGCACCAAAGTTTTGTTCAAATGTACAGAACAAATATCGCTAATAATAACAAGTACTTTCGTCAGACTTGCGATAGTACTAAATGTTTTGATCCAAACAATCTATCAAGTCACAGGTGGGACGCTTTGCTGAGTAAGCTTCTTCCAAGCCAGATTTACTGCAAAAATAATTAACTATATACTTCATCATCATCAATTAGCAGTCCACTGCTGGAAATATGATCTCCCGAGTCTTCTTCTTAGTCTTCCACTAAGCTCTGTCTTCGGTTCCCCCTCTCGTATACTTACAACAATATATTTAAAATTCCGGGTAAGCTTAGGCCCGCTGTTATAAAATAAGTGCAAGGTAAACTACAGTACCTAAAGCAAAACATGAATTTTGGTGTACAATAAATATTTTTGCGTTTTTAACTATCAAAAGTACTAAAGGAATGATAGTTTAAAACACTAAAGCTAGCCGTACAATTGGCGATCTTATAGTTTAAGAGCAATATCTTCCAAACAACCTTACGATAGAGTGTATAGTACAAGTTTGGTTAATGGTAGCATATTAGATGAATAGGTATATTGGAAACAGCTAAGAGTAGTTTGTGAAAGGACTCGCCCGGGGAAGTACTACCATCATACCTATTTCAGCCGCCAAGCAGCATTGTTGTGTTCCGGTTTGATGAGTATGGTTGCCGGTGAAATTACGGGAACGCGAGGCTTTACACCTTTATGCCTCTAGTTGACGGGCGCAATGCAGTGCTGTGTAGGCAGTATGTCTTTGTGGATGTGACCTACGCAGTTAGGCATTGTTGGGCAAGAAATGCACTTTACATCAGGTTGACTACTTGCGCTTGTCCCGTCTCCTAGTTACATATAAAAAAAAGCTAACTAAGAAGTACATGAACTAAAAAGTTCCTCAAATGTAAAATTTTGTTATTTGATCAAATCATTAAATTTGAAGATTTAGCCTAATAGGCACGAATAATAACATCCGACTAGGTCTATTTGTTCTGCCAGGTTTGTGAAGGTTTTGAGAACTTTCAAAACTTGCGTGAGTGGTACTATACATTTTAAAACACGGGTTTTACTCACGTATACGATTATGTTGATGTAGACACCAACGGTTTCGATTCAACAGGTGAATATAATATAAAGGTGAGTGTAACTCGCCGGGTAGGTTGAGATCGTGGCGCGCGAAACCAAACGAGGGAGGGTTGTTTGGAAGATATTGCTCTTAAACTATAAGATCGCCAATTGTACGGCTAGCTTTAGTGTTTTAAACTATCATTCCTTTAGTACTTTTGATAGTTAAAAACGCAAAAATATTTATTGTACACCAAAATTCATGTTTTGCTTTAGGTACTGTAGTTTACCTTGCACTTATTTTATAACAGCGGGCCTAAGCTTACCCGGAATTTTAAATATATTGTTGTAAGTATACGAGAGGGGGAACCGAAGACAGAGCTTAGTGGAAGACTAAGAAGAAGACTCGGGAGATCATATTTCCAGCAGTGGACTGCTAATTGATGATGATGAAGTATATAGTTAATTATTTTTGCAGTAAATCTGGCTTGGAAGAAGCTTACTCAGCAAAGCGTCCCACCTGTGACTTGATAGATTGTTTGGATCAAAACATTTAGTACTATCGCAAGTCTGACGAAAGTACTTGTTATTATTAGCGATATTTGTTCTGTACATTTGAACAAAACTTTGGTGCGGAATTTTATATTTATTAGTATTATAATGTAACGCCAAAGAATAATGTCAGAAGCTCCTAGCATATTAGGTCTTATTGATATTCGAGTGATGAGGGTCGTTAAAAGAGTGGGAACCTTGATCCGCCCTTAGTTTGACACACACAATAATTTTGGGGGTCCTAATTTCGTTATTCCAATAAATAACAACAATTCTAAAAATTGTTGTGTTTTTTTTGTTTTAACTGGCTATCTTACCTGCATTTAGAGGTAAGATAGCCAGTTCCTCAGTTAGTTGAGGATTCCGGGTGAAGTGTGCCTACATCTTCGGCCTTATCTCAAATTGTTACCAGGTGAGATGCAGGATAAGCGTTTTCCCGTCGTACAATACAATAAAAACAGATCTTATAAACATAGTGAACTATCGTTTTCCTATAGATTTTTTTACTATTTTCTATTGGCCTAAAGGTAGGTAATGGATTCGTTGACGGTCGTCAGTCAAACATGTTCTCTTTTCACCGATGCGTTGCGTCTGGCAGAGTTTTGTCCTTATTCAAATCAGCTAGCGCCTTCTGCGCTTAGCACTTCTTTCATTTGTTCTAAGTTGAAGACACCCTAATGCAGGGAGCATTAGGGTGTCTTCAACTTAGAACAAAATGCTTATATTTTTCAGGGTATTTCTTCAACGTTAATTTAATAAAATCAGAAAAATACTTGCTAACTCTGAGCAATAGTCAAAACATATACTTAACTCGGTACTAACATGCTCAATTCATAACATGCGTTACCTACCTATCAATCCTTTAGGATCAGAAAGTTGAATTCCTAAAATGTTGAGTTTGTAAAAAGTTGAATTCCTAAAATTTTGAATCCCAACATGTTGAATTTTGTTGTAGACTGTGTCACTCGTACACTATTCGACGCGTATGCGTAATTTGCCAGTAATATGCCAGAAACGCATAGGTAGCGGTTACGCAAAAGACCTGATTCGCAAATTACCTGAAATTCTTTCGAAAATACCTGATACAGAGATACACTCCAGCAAGTAAATGAAAAGAATGCTGAAAAATATTACAGATTACCCAAAATAAAATTATGTAATATGCGATCCTCTATTCCAATTACTTCAAAGTTCAACTTGTTGAACTAATAGATTTTTTTACAATTATTCCAACTGTGTAACTACTTTGTAAAAGTTGTAAAAAGAATATATATTTTTATCCAGTAAGCTTAATTCAAATAAAATATTGTTAAATGGTTTAATATGTGTATGTTTGTTCTGCCACCAAATTTGGAATGTAGACATATTCTGGACATAGCATACTTTTTATGCCAATATTCCCACTAGAATGGGATTATCCGTTAGTAAAACGATTTACGTATGTAAAATATACATCCTTGAAATAACTAAGATAAATAATGTTGGAAATGTATAATCCAAGCTATGAACAAGATCTACATTTTCAATGACAGCTGTCAAAACAATATCTACCATTTGAAATGTAGTTCTCTTTAATAGCTTTCATTTGAACTAAGAACGGAGTGTCTAGGACGAGTACTTTCAGAGATATGGCCATCTGAAATTTGACAGCGTTTATTGAAAATATAGATCTTTAAATTTGAAGATTTAGCCTAATAGGCACGAATAATAACATCCGACTAGGTCTATTTGTTCTGCCAGGTTTGTGAAGGTTTTGAGAACTTTCAAAACTTGCGTGAGTGGTACTATACATTTTAAAACACGGGTTTTACTCACGTATACGATTATGTTGATGTAGACACCAACGGTTTCGATTCAACAGGTGAATATAATATAAAGGTGAGTGTAACTCGCCGGGTAGGTTGAGATCGTGGCGCGCGCAGCTCCCTCGTTTGGTTTCGCGCCTGACACTACTAAACATAATCGTGTACGTGAGTAAAACCCGTGTTTAAAAATGTATAGTACCACTCACGCAAGTTTTGAGAACTGTTGGATAACTCCTTAGTACGTTCATGTCGAGACGCGTTATGTTGCCGCATTTAGCCCGAGTGCGAGGATTTGAGACGTCTCGACATAACGTCCGTGGTGTTGCGAATTATTTGTACTAATTTTAACCGATGCTCACTGTTTCCCTGTATATTCAAACAAAGAAACTCTGTTTAGGAGTTTCGGTCTTCAGCGCGAAGAAAGTTTGTCACTTGTAATGGCTTGTCCGATTCAAAAGAAATCAAACTACCTACATCTTAAATAGTTTTCCCATACAGATGTACCATCTTCAATTTATTTTTAATGTTTTTTTTAGAAAAAGTTACGTGGTAGATACGAACCTATATAATCTCTATCTGATTGTACCTACGAAATTTGATTTGAATCATATGGTATATTGTGGGTTATGCCATAATCACAACGCTTGGCAGGCAAATTGGTATCGCAGTAACGGTGTTATTTAAGCATCGTACATATTGAGTAGTAGAGTAGCTCTTGCAATTATAATTGAACGTACGCACATAATTTAGAAAAAAAAATGCATTTCCTTTTTCGATTTCCATGGATGGTTAACTAGCGTAATTATTGACTGAGCTTACTGAACCGGTAAATGTAGAGCATTATTTCCAATCACAAGGAACCAAACAGGTTGTATCGTGAGCGCCCGCAGTTCTAGTTCCGTAATAAATTAGCTCAAATGACTCAATAACCAGTTCAATCTGTGCATCCTTGAACCCGAGCGGTCAAAGGCCCAGCATGCGGGCAGGCCTTGTGACCTATTGCGCCCTTGCAACTTACCTCGCAGGTGTAATATACTAGAAGCTAATCGAAGGGGCAGCAGCTTGCCTATCAGGTCCATTATAGTTTACATAACCATTATTTTTGTAGTTAAATGCGCAATGTGCGCTTAGGTTCATTGTAATGGAGGTATGTGTAAGTACTATATGTACCTAGTAGGTAATATAATGTACTCTCCGACTGAATGATCCGACTTGTCCTTGCTGGCCGCGAATACGCCATGCGTTTTTACCCATTACGTAGTTCCGTACAGGATATGTATTTCGTAGAACTTTTAGCGAAAGTGATTCCAAAAACGCGGTAAATAATAGGTTTCGTATTTTAAACAATGGAAGATATCTGCAGAAGCCTTTACCCTGGCCCCTTCCAAATCTTATCGACATGACCAACAGTTTATTGGTACAAATAGTCCAATAGATAATCGATAGACAAACGACACTTGTCCATGCAAACACAAACACAATGACGCGACTTCACTTGAAAACTCCATAGATAAGTTTTCGTCGCGTGGCGAAGATGGGCCACATTACTACGAGACGAGACTAGTTCCTGCTTTGTTTATGTATGATGTGCTTTATGTATTGGTAGTAAGGTTGAGTTTTCCGTGACGGTTGGTAGGGTTTTTTTGTAATGCCGCGTTTGAACAAGAGGTGTTTGCGGGAGATAGCAGGCTATCTCCTGGGAACCTCAAACAGGCGGGCCCGAGCGTGCCACCGCTTGCAACAGACTGCCGAGGAAATACCTCCTAAAATGGATAATGATGAATCAGGTGCCAGTGGTAGGGAAATGTCGAAGTAGAACTAAATGAGTGAGAACCTGATGCTTCAACATAATCCAACCGATGAAATGTATGAATACTGATAAGTGTATTTTGTGCTTTGTTAAAAACATTGTGCACAGAAATGACACCAAACAATACAAACATTAGGTGAGACAATGTTTAAGTACAATGGGCGATAAAATCGCTCAAACGCTTTCTCATTTTTTTTTTCGTAGAAACCTTTTTCTACATTATATATTCACATTACGTCTATTCGTCAATTTCTAAAACCATCATGCCCTATGTGGCAAGTGGGTATGCGGCCGCCTTCCGTTCCAAACCGGAGGTTGCAAAATCCGGTCCTGTGCCAATTAACGTTTCGGTATTTTTTGGAAGGTCACATCATGAGAATGTCCATTGGGCCAAAATAAGCTTGGTATGTGTCACAGACTAGTATTCCGCTAAGTGGCGATAGGCTTGCATCCTATCACGTGTCTTGCTTGCTTGTCGTGGGCATGTGCGTAGCGTAAGTTTGAACGACTTATTACACTCTAGTAAATAGTGTTCCTCAAAAAGATCCGCGCTCTAAGAAGTGATCAGAGGTGAATCTTCAAGAAACTGAGGAACTGATCTTACATCTAGAATGACACACAACCATTTTAGAACAATTGTTCTTTTGCACAATTATACTCCCCCTGGGATCACACCTGTGATGTCTGGATCTGACACCGGAAGACGAACCACTAGACCACAGAGGCGGTTAAATGTGCCAATGGTATGCTCCAAAGTATGCGTTATCTAAACATATGTGTTCTGATCTATGATTAACATCACATAAGGTAGGGTGGGTGATTAACGCCCGCTGTTTAGAAACGCCCAGGTTACAGAAAACACACTAGATATGGTGTGATTTAGTGTAAACTCCACGCACACACAGAATAAGCCAATAAGAACGCGCATGGCGAGCGGCGACTCGCTCGCGCAACAATTGTGGCAGTGAGACGCCGCGTTCCGGCAGAATCGGTCACGTACCACGCTGTTATAAGAAGTGCTGCGACGAAATCGTAAGTTTTAACTGGTTTTTATTGCGTTTTATTTGATATTTTTGTCATATTTGGGTCAAGATTAACCTATTATACTATTGTTTGAATATTTTGTGTCGATTTCTATTATTATTTTCCAAAAAACTGTCATTTATGATAATAACGCCCACCTGGGTAATAACGTCCAGTAAAATGACGGTTGGGCGCTAATAGCCTGCATGGGCGTTAATGACACAGGGCATTTTTATAATAATCTCTTTTTACTAAAAAACTTTTTAAGAAAAAATACTTAGAAGAAAAATACTTAAAAAACTACTTAGTATATTCATTTCTTAAATAAATTTATTTGTTCACACAATTTTACTTATTTTAAGGTATTAAAAAAATGTCTCCTCGTAAAAAGAGAGGAGAGTCCATGCCCCCAAACTAACTCATTAGACAATGACACTGATGACACTTCTGATACTAATAGTGATCAATTACCCAGAAATCCAATTTTACTGACTCCACAGGGACAAACAGCTCTAGATAAATCATTTCATGAAAATATTAATCCAGGCATCAAGCCCCACCTCGTGGATTATAGCTCGTCATCCGATGTTTCTGATATGGAATCAGTTTTTCAAAATCCTACATCTCAAGTTACGATAGAAGAGGACTGTGCGTCGCCGTCCTTAATACCAGATAGTAACATAACTTGTTTGACCGAAACAGATCAACAATCCGTTCCAAGTTGTTCCGGATTACAAAGACCTTTACGCGACGATACCGGTTCTGATTCAACTATTTCAGACTTGGATTCGTTCGTAACTAGGCCTGTTTTAAAAAAATCCAAATATTTCGCTGAAAAAATATATAGTTACTCATCAGATGAATCGTCAAGGGATGAAATTCAGTATCCTATCAACAAAGAAGAATCAACACCGAAGAAACAAATGGTCTGTCCTATTCAAAATGAATCTCGCTATTCAGATGATGACATTCTATTGGCCAGTCTACAACAAAAGAATAAGACACAATTTCAACAGTTCTGACCAACCCCTAACTATGCATTGACTAAATCTAAAAAGCCGCGCAAGAAAGCGATGAACTACAAAGGACAAAAAAACACTAAAGACTTATTCAATGACAAAACTGAAAATGAAAGAAGAAGGAAAAGTAATGACAAAAACATGAATACAACTGCTAAAGATCAGAAAAGTGGTCATAAAAATAAACAGAAAAATGAAAAAGAAACGAAAAAATGCTAGAAGAAGAAAGTGGAAGAAAAAATTAACAAGGACGAAAAAGAAAGAAGAGAAAAAAAACAGGATACGAAAATAAAAACAATTAAAAATCAGAAAAGTGGTCAGAGAAATAAAAACCCACAGAAAAATGAAAAAGAAACGAAAAAATGCCAGGAGAGGAAAGAGGAAGAAAAAATTAACACGGACGAAAAAGAAGACTGGTACTGTTATGCTTGTTACGATATAAAACAGTTGGATATGCGCCTATGCTTAATATGTAAAAGATGGTACCATGAGGACTGTGTGATATAAAGTTTATTTGCCCAGATTGCGAATAATTGGAGCATTGGTATTGCTCAATTTGCTTGAGACTGAATAAATAATGTAAGTCTTTAATAATAATAAACAAAAGTATTGTAGGTTGCTATTGCTCAATTTGCGTGAGACTGAATTAATGATGTAAGTACTTAAAAATAATAATAAAACCAAAAATATTGTAGGTAGTGAGAATAAAAATCTAAAATAGTTGCTTGTAAATGAGTGCGTTATCATTATGATTGGATATGTACCCAAGTGTTTTGTATCTATGCTACACTTTAGAACAAAAACCATTATGTTTATCAATTGAACCCGTTTTAAACACTTGTATAGAAGTGACAGAAATTTAAGAGAATTTGACAATTCCTGTAACAATTGTAATTTTTTTTCTTAGCAATTGTCAAACCACTTTGTGTTAGTAGAAATGTTCCATAGAACAAATGGTAAGGACTCGAAATTACTTTTTCATATTATAACTTCCCATCTTCGGGCGTTATTACCCAATGTTCGTTTAATAGTGCCCATTGAACATTTAACGATTATCTTAATTCAGCCTTAAAAACAGTTAATACGCAAAGTACTCATAATATGTTATATGGAAATACTCAAAAATTTCCATAATTGTGACGAAAAACCATTAAACCATGTGATGTTGGGTATTTTGTTGACTTGGACAAAATTTATCTTTAATGACGATTTTATTTGTTTATTTTTAGAGTAATGAAGATAACGTAAGGTGATATTTTGGATGTGCGGGTAACTTTTTTTCCATTAAGTCTATTTTATAATTAAAAGCCAAGTTTTCGAAACGGGCGTTATTATAAACCTAATTTTTAATAGCGCCCAATTGAGAGTTTTTTTAAAAGCTAGATAAACATGAGAATTATTAGTCTACTTAATTTTGAAGTGTTATTGTTTGATTCATAATATAATGATATCCTTGTTTAATACCTTGTTTTTTTAATTTGCATGTTAATACCAAAACTACTTCAATGTAAAGTTAGACGGGCGTTAATCACCTACTGTACCTTACATATTCCCCGGGAATTCGCTTGATCTCTTCACTATCCCTAGCCCGATCGTCACACTCACACCGCTCATTACGAGCTTGATCGCGTTCATTTGAGAGCATCGATAATATTCGATCGCCGATCGATCGAGCGGAATGCCACAATCGACCACTTAGCGTTAGTCCGGGAGCCAGTGGCGGTATGAATCGCGACGGGTGAGTGTGTAATGTATCACGAAATACCAAACTTACAAAAAAATATATAAAAAATACATTTCCTTTGTACATGGTTAGTTTAATTGTACTTTTTATTGAATAAAAATTAAAAAATACATTATATTTAAAAGTTAAAAATAATATGTACAGTTCAACTAAATATTTACGAGAGCAGTCGGGTTACCTACAGGTAACTCAACTATGCCAGACCAAAAAAAAGTCAGCCTTTGGGTTACGTGGCGCCTCAGTAAAAAGCCCCGCAAGATTTTTTAAAACCCTGAGGGAACCAGCTCCCCATAAAGGCTTGTATAGTAGGATACAAATAGGATTATGGTCACACATACGATCAAAGATATACACTTACTTAGAGATAATGCTATGAGTGAATTTGATTATTTGTATATTTATTAAGCTAACAAAAAACTTCGTACCTACTCATTTTTAAACTTAAGGCGCGCAATAGATTGGGTTGTATAGATTTAGTATAATTACAGTTAAAGATTACATGGAAAGTGGAAAAAGCAATTTTATTTACGAACTTTGACCACTGCATGGCTTTCAGTTCCAACTATTAAACATTATACCCTGCACCTCCATGTTATTACCTCAATGGAAAAAGTCTAACACTAACAGGAGGTAAAACTATTGTGAGCTCTCGCGCTATCGAAGCATTCGCTACACAGGTGCGCCGGCGCACACCTGCCTCAACTCGTGCGGTGACAATTCGCGGCTGCCTCGATGTACCGGGAATCGATAACATCGATTAATATACGGTTTTATGTAATTAATTTATTATTACTGCGGTAGCACATTTACAGCAATAACAAATGTTACAAAAAAGTTTTGTTACTTAATTGTAATTGATGTAATAATCAGAATTACAGAGTAAATTCCTATAAGCGTTTTTATTTCCTGTAAAACCTGTCTCAAAGACACATTCTAGTATGTGATACTTGATTTTAGGAGTAGATCTATCTCAATTCGACTAATAGTTGCTTAAGATAAAACAATATTGTTGTTTAAGGCTCTGTTGTTTCCGAAAAGCGCAAATCAAATAATTTGTCAGACTATGAGCTTTATCAGCTATCTTAGTTTATCGTTTGTCATATCTTAACTTTTCCTTTAATGGCTTTGGCTTATGATTCATCCGGCGAAACTACGCAAAACTACCAGCAAAAATAGCCAGAACTCCACGGTAAAATGACTTTTCGCTGGCGCTGTTTATCCGTTACAAATATAAATGGCCTGAACAAAAACAAAGCTCGAAATAAAATGGGAATTTCCACCGGATGAATTGGTTCAGCGTTCCGCGATCCGCGTTCGTTGATCGATTTGATTGGATTCTATTATATTCCGTGTTTACTAGTGAGGTAAATTTAATCTTTTCAACAAGTTTGGTTGCTTTATTTAAAGTAATTTTTCAAAAGGTACATGCAATTTTCGCAATTTTATGGGTGACTTTTTTTTAAAAAAAGCTAAAAGTAAACTCATTTTGGAAAAAAATGGAACCGACTTCAGCACTAAAAACTTACAAATAACTCTTAGAGTAAGTTCATATAATTTGAAGTTGGTGCCGAATTGCCAAGCACAACAACTTGTTTATTGAAGTCGGTTCCATTATTTCCAAAATGAGTTTATTTTTAGCTTTTTTTTCTTTGTAAAACCTACGACACCACGACGTCTCCGACACGCTATTTAAGAGTCGTGTGAGGGTGCAATAATACGTTATTTTTTGTATGAAAATATATTTTCCAAATCGGTTGAGTAATAACGGAGTTCTGAGGTAATGCAGTAGTAGTCGTTAAAGAGTCATCGATCACCAACACGCCTCCCAAGCGTGAGTATTATGGCAAAACCCAGATGATGATGATGATGATGATGATGATGATGATGACGATACTGGAAGGTAAGCGGTTTAAAAGGTCTAGTGACCGTAAACACCACAGGAAAGCAGAATACGCAATATCGTTTACTTGAATGACATATATTTTCCAGTTATTTTGATATAAAAACCAAACTACTGAACCGATTTTGATAAAATTTCTATAGTATTACTTGCGAGGGGGTCCTCGCAAGTATGGCCTACCAAACGTAACAGTAAAAGAATCATCAAAATCTATTTTGAATTGGCGGAAAAATCAAGTAAAAAAAAAACTATAAGGATACCTACCCTTCTTGTATCGAAGACCCATTGTGCCTTAAGCTGCCTGGTTGATAAGTTACCGACCCCCACCTATTGTATGATATAGGGCAGGGAGATGATGATAATGGCTTACTGTAATGGTAAAATATTTAGGTATTAGGTATACGTATTAGTTAATAGCATTAATATTTACTTACCTTTTTTTTTTATTGTACGACGGGGAAGCGCTTGGCCTTCATCTCACCTGGTAACAAGTTAAGGTAAGGCCGAATGTGGAGGCGCACTTCACCCGGAATCCTCAACAAACTGAGGAACTGGCTATCTTACCTCTGAATGCTGGAACACAACAATTTTAGAATTGTTATTATGGCGACAGAATTAGGTAAGATGGTGGTAGCTAGCCACGCGGACTTCAACAAAGTCCTACCACCAACCAAACCAAGCACAATATATTGTACTCCCATGGGGATCGAACCCGGGACCTCTGGATCGGAAATCGGTGGGATGAACCACTAGACACACAGAGGCGGTTAAAAATTACCTACATAATTATCATTTTTTGCGACCATTGTATAACTGATACAGATTATGTGCAGTAGGTTTTTTTTATATCTCAGTCTTTTTTTTGTATATAATAATATACCTATACAATAAAAATAAAAAAGGTAACCATAGAATTCAGTAATGACTTGTAATATTCGAATTCAACAATTCTTCAATTTAGACAATCCACCGAGTCACTGTCTCGCGCTAAGTAATTGGACGGCGATAGCTCAGCATCGATTACTAACACAGCGGAGCGTATAATCGCTCGCATTGCTTCCGACTCGGAAACCACAAGCATTCCGCTCGTCTAGAACGAATCGATACTTATGGACGCGAAAAACAAAGCTTTTTATAAAACAAAATCTTCTCAGGCGTAGCTCGGCTTGAACCTCAAATCTGTGTTGAAGGTAAATTACGTTGAATGTTGAGAACGAACGAATGTAAACGCAAATCTATGCACTAAGGTAGAGCTCCAATAGTTGAACACTAAAATGCCAATGTAGAATTGTTATAGACATACTTCATCTCGAAAAAACATAACCCTTCTTCTGAGGCAGGTGAGTATCTACGATATAATTTTACCCTAAAATGCTACGTCATCTGACCGCCAACTTTCAAACTGACACTGGCCCACAGCATTTGGCTTCCGTAGGGACGTAGCTTTCTAATCTATTAGTGTCCACTGCTGGGCAGAGCCTCCTCCAACGCTGGAAGATTTTGCCGTAAACCGTACACCTGATTACAATTATTATAGATTAGCACTCTTGACGGTAGATCATAGGTAGATGGATATATGAATAGGTAGGCCAAAAAAGAGATTGACTAACAAAGTGATGAGATAACGTCTGAAGAGGATAGTGAAAAATAATCTTGTGCCGACACCACTTAGTGTGGAATAACGGTCAGGCAGCATTCCTAAACTAAGCAAAACCTTTAATGCGGGAACTAAATTACGGAGAATATGAATACATACATAGTTTATTAAACGTCAGTTCAGTCGGCGCCGGCGCCGGACCGTGAGAATCCGCACTTTGACACTTCGACCGTGACGGTGACAGACGCTGGAATCCGCGCAAAAACGTGTCAGCTGTCACGGGAGTCAAGTAATCGATTCTCGATCGATACTGATCGAGTCATGACGAGTCGATTACATTGTACTGTTGTAATTGTGACCAATGCGGTATGTGTCTCTTGAAATAGAGCAACGAAACTTTTGAGAGCCGAAGAGCTTTTGTGGCAAGGCCTATCTGGGGTACTACCAATATAAATATACCATAACAATAAATAATGTACAGTTAGTAGTTTTAGGCGCTAAGCATAATTTCAGAATTTTAAATGGTACGGTATCACGGTTTTTCGAGAAATTACAAGCACCTTAGTGGTAAAAAAACCTAGCGTTACAGGCACGATGCTCTATACCTCTATTAAAAAATATACTCAAAAATGTTTTCTAATCATTTTAAAACGTCAAATCTGAAATATAATAATAATATATAATAATCATCAAATACTGCCTGTTCTAAATCGCGACCAGCGCTTAACTTAGTTTTATTATGATCGAATAACTATCATAAATTTAGTATTAGTAGTGGTTTAGTAGTCTAAACCTTTCGTTGTATTTAAGAAATGATGGTCTTATGAGGGACTTGGCTATAATTTTGTAGTGATTTCAGATAAAATATGTTAGTCAGTACCCTTCTATTAGCTACTCGTCAAGGGAACACCTTTCAAGTGGATCGTTGGGTGCGAGGTAATGGGTCGGGATTGACGCTGGCGCCTCGGCTGGGGCGGCAATTTGCTTCTGTAGTCTTAACTCATAACGTTTTGAGTTGATTTGGAACGTATTCCATGCAAACTTTACACCTCTTGATATACACCATTCGTTTTCATAATTGATGCGCGTGTATCCAGTTTAAGCAAAGACCATCTGAGAAGGAAACTAAACTCTGGAAAAAAGGTATCTTGTAACTGAAGTGAAGTCAAGATGTTTTTTTTTTATTTAATAAACGCCTAACGTTATATTTGACGTCGTTTTTGACCTCATATCAAGATACCGCCAAATATCAGCTCAATAAAACCATCTATATCCTCCCATTTATCTTGAATGTGAGCAAAATTTGTTAAAAGATGATAACTTATTATTAAAAGAGAGCTGAACTATGTTTGTATGGGTCTGGTTCGAGAAACCCTTCTCTAAAAAGCCGCGCGTGCCCTCCGGCGCAGGCGCAGCCAGCGTATATCACATTCCAATATAAATTGGTTTTGGACAACAGTTTATGTGCCGAAATAAGCTGCCGCGGTAACTGAGTGCTTGGTTTCCTTTTAGTAGTTATACTTTTAAAATAATATGAACCTATGTTTTTGTATACATAGCTTATTCAAAATTAATTTGTTGTAAAAACATATTTTGGAAGATATACACTTTAGAGGTATAATGAGACTTGCGATTACACTGTACTGTGTGGAATGGTTTTCATGGCGATGATCATGTTAATACGCATGAAAGTAGCTAAAATCTTACCAAAAATCTTCAGTAAGACCAACAATCTTAAATTTAGTTGCATTGGAATTTACGATTTGTAATTGATGAGTTGAGTTCCGAGCTTTCAAGTGGCCGGCTGTTGTGTTCGGCACGCGATGCAAGTGTTTAGACGCTGTCTCCGATTATTTACAAAAAATCGCGTAAACGACTGAATTCCAACATAGTTTCCACTGTCAAGCTATATGTCTCTTGACTTGGTTTAGCAGCTTCGTGCTTCCAGTAGAAATTACGTGATGGTTTTACCAAAATCCCTTGCAATTTCTTTCTTTCGCTGTTTCGCCCGCGGCCATCGCCAAATTATAACACACGCCGCCAGCGTAATTGCGAGCATGTTTACCACAATATAGCTAGAAACAGAAGCAGCACTCACAGTACTCAGTAACTATCTACATTATAACACAGAGAGTTCCCAACGCCACTGCCACTATAGTTCAAATTTCTGTAAATCTTGCTGTGGTTTGCTATTAAGGTATAGACAATACTTGGTAGCATGAACAAGCTAAGCTATACTGTAAGATACTAAGAAGTTAATTGTTTTTTGTAAACTGGAGGATTTTTTGTCGTATTTTTGGTTCCTGTTAAACTCTATATTGTGATGTTCGGGACGCGTGTGGGAACGACCGATTTATTAAGATTTAATCGCGGCCAATTAAAATACGCCGCATATTACAGAGTACAAAAAGCCTATGCAAATTCTTGGCTGTTCGGCGCCGCGTCACAGATGGGTGCACAGTCGCTGGCGCTACGGAGCCCTGCTACGAGCTACGCCGTAGCGCATAGTCGTAGCACTTGCGTAGCTAGAGCTACAAACCATTTTAATGAGCACTTACGATATACTATTTACTCGTACTTTACTGCTACCCTCAGACAAATTTTGTAATGGAGAGGCGATACGAAAAAACCGGTTCGAAAATTAACGGTTCCTGTCAAGTTTGACCGGCTTACTTAATTTGAAATTTCTTAGCCGCTAGTCACAAATATAGAATCACTTTTCCAAATAAACAGACTTATGTCATCTTAAAGACCTAGGCATAGACTCTATTGCCTATAACACATATAAAGCATGTTTTATGTTCAACCAGTTACTTATAAATCATCAGAAACAATCTTCAAAGTTGCTTCTGAAGTACGTAGGAGGGCACAACAAAGGAGTCAGTTCTACATAAAGTACAACGGAGTGTCTAACAAATGAGTATGCAAGTTCAAACTGAGCTGAATATCGCCTTCCCACGGGACCTCCCCAGCGCGCATACATTAAGGCACGCATTGTCGTCGCGAGCCTCCTCCCCTAAGATCCAGAGACGAATCAAAGTACGAATAAACTTTCTGACTTGTCATGGGCGAGATGCGAACTCATTACTGTTGTTATCGTTTGCCTAAGCCAAAATGGCAGCAGTTCTTTTAGCACTTCTATTTATGAACTGGCAATTGTTTTTTATTATTGCACGATGACGGGGAGTTGCTCGGCCTTCATTGCACTTGATTTTTAAGTTATGGTAAGGACAAAGGTGAAAGCGCACTTCACCCGGAATCCTCAAACTGAGGAATACTTATTGCCTCTTAAATTCCGGAACACAACAATTTAAGAATTGTTGTTAAAATTAGGTAAGATGGTGGTTGCTAACCAGGCGGAGTAAAACAAAGTCCTACCACCAACCAAACCAAGCACAAAAATAAATCGTTCTCCTATCCATTGGGGATCGAACCCGGCACCTCTGGATCTGAGAGAATTACTGGACCACATAGGCGGTCCACTATTTAAATTGATTCTAGAAATTATCATTACGCTTCAGATTATGTCGCGTTGAGCATCAGCTGTTCACCTTCGCTTTACCCGCTAGAGCCCCTGTTTAGTACTTCATGTAATAAGTCTTAGCTCGATAACTGTTACGAGTTCAGCCCTGCACAAACTGTAACATATTCTGTGATCTGGCCACACGCAGGCGCCCGCGCACCTTCTCGACCCTGTGGCCAATCAGAACTGCCCATTAACACCGGAGAACGAGAATCGGCTCCGTTGCTCGTCACGGCGATCGATTTGACGCCTCAATCAATATTTACTCTTTTTGTTTTCTCTTGTCATTATGAGTGAATAGTAGAAACTATTTAATAAGCCGGGGAGGTCTTGGTTTGAAAATAGGATTCCTCCAAATCAGCCTGTGAACAACAAAGAAGGTGACCAAGGGATCTCACCGTGGGATAGGCATCAGCATCTATAATACAAACAATAACTAGGCTTACAAAACTTAAAATAATTTTCCTTGAAGGTTCGCCATAATCTCCACGCTTGGTAAACGTGTTTTAATATTACAGGACATTACAATACATTAATTTCACACAGCGCCATCTAGCCCCAAACTAAGCATAGCTTGTAATATGGGAACTAGATTACGGATAGAATTCTTAAATACTTTTTTTTTTGCATTTTGCTTATCATACAATACAACACCCATACACAGAACAAACATCTATATTCAAAGCATAAATGTTTGTCCTGGGTGGCGATCGAACCCACAACCTACAGCGTAGAAGGCAGAGTTACTACCAACTGAGCTATGAGGCTTGTTAATTATAAATTGTTTGAGATCACATTGGCATTAAAAAAACGGTAATACGTAAAACCAAGATATTTCAGTAGCATCAGTATGTCTCCACTACAATCTATTGTTTATGATTACAAGAGAAGCCAATAGGTAGCATAGCCCAAATTAACATAGTAACGAATGGGCGGGGTCGATAGCTCACGCCCAGAAAGATAAATAAACACTGGAATGCGGCCCATAATGACTGGACCTTCGGTATTTGGATTAGGGTTTGACCTCTATCAATCTTGTACAAGGTGTTGATGTAAAATAATAAAAAACTATTAAACTCCTCAAGTTGGTACCTAGTTGACTTTTAATTGTTTTCATTATAGTTCATTTGAGGTAGATAATCGTCTGCAAAGGTACTCGTACTATAAAATAGGGTTTGTGTCCGTACGACATATAATCAATTCATTATTTTAAACGATATACCGCGTAATTTTGAGTGGGCGAGTTACATACTAACCATACTTATCGTTTAAAAACTATTCCTGTAGCCATCGTATCGTATGCAATATTTCTCTTTTTCCCAATTTTTATTTTTGTTGCTTTTTTTTATTTTCCTTTTGTTTTGCGTGTTTAACAGTGCGCACGCGTTTTTTATTGTAATTGGACTTTTCACTTAGCAACCATGCCGTCCCATAATATCGAATAAAACAAAACTAGAAATAAATAAATAAATACATATTACATGACATTAATTTTACACAGCGCCATCTAGCCCCAAACTAAGCATAGCTTGTAAAGATGGGAACTAGATTACGGATAGAATACTTAAATACTCTTTGTACATACACACGTAATATATGATACAACACCCAAACACAGAGCAAACAACTATATTCATCACACAAATGTTTGTCCTGGTTTGGAATCGAACCCACAGCCTACAGCGCAGAAGGCAGAGCTACTACCAACTGAGCTACTGGCTTGTTAAGTTACTAACACTAATCGCCGTTTTTAATCGCCCATACCTTTTCGTATTAATGTTGACTAATAAACTAAAAACAAAAATCAACAATCAAGCGCTTAGTAACTACCGCTTACGTCAATTACTTTGCTGAAGTTTGATAAAATCTCTTCAAATTATTTTTAGAACTAGACACAACTGAGCTGATTCAGATTCACAGCTGGTCTAAAAAATGACATAACTCGTAACGTCGACATAACATTGTAGTGTCGTTTAGCACGTATAAGCAAACGGTTTAGGTACTCTGTAGTATAAGTTAGAAAGAAAGGCACCGAGCGCTTCTGAACACTTGGCTTCCACATCCACCGCTCAACTACAAAGGAACTTCGAAGCGGTGGATGAGATGGACAATGTAATTGGTTATTAAAAAGCGCATATATCACATCCACGGGACTGGGGCCTTGATTTGTGAGGAGCGGACCCGCCCATTCATTAACATGCTAATGCTGAATCGGGATGGAATGCTTATTGGGTCAGCTGTGAGTGGAGACTGGGATATTGAAAGGCACCTATTGTAACAAAAAGTATTCCTTCACAAACCAGTGCCACTAAACCTAGTTCTGCTCATTTTGACGAATCAAACTTTTTTTCATACTACATGGAGACGGAGCAAGCAAACAGCCCACCTGATGTTAAGTAGAACTCTTTA
Organism: Venusia cambrica; assembly: GCA_951394065.1. NCBI lineage: Eukaryota > Metazoa > Arthropoda > Insecta > Lepidoptera > Geometridae > Venusia > Venusia cambrica. Next base: position 9,285,187 of record OX596043.1, on the reverse strand, counting down.
CTGCGTAGGTCATATCCACAAAGACCATGACCTGCGCTGCACTGCATTGCATCCGTTAACTCGAGGCATGAAGTACCGTGTGCCCGTATTTTCAACGGCAACCATACCCTGCAAACCGAAATAGCAATGCTACAAGTATAATAAAAAACTTAAACTGATAAGGTTCACAACTACTATAAGGTTGATATGAAATGACCCGTTTAACCATAATTATTCTTTGTCGGACATGAGCCTACTCCAATACATCCAATACTCCTCCTATACCACTTATAATGGTATAGATGAAGAGTAGTAGAGTTACTTTTAAAAGGGCTCGTCCAGAGAAGTCTACCACCATACCTATTTCGGCCACACTTGTGTGGTATATTTTTAATATCAAGGTCATATATCAACCTTATAGTGGTTGTGATCCATATCGGTTTAAGGTTTTTATAATACTTGTAATATTCAACGTAACGACATTGTAGTGGGGAGCAGTTCAAGAACACTAATGTAGCGTTGTTCGGGGAGAAGATTTTTGACGATTTAAGATGTGTTTTTTGTGCACATTTCATTAATATACGATGTGTTTTAAAGCTGCTATTGACCAAAACCATCTCATGCGTACTTATCTCTCTTGTGTACTTTGAACCTGTGTTGTATAAAATAAAATGATGTAGCTATTTAAGCTGCACAACACAGATCCTCGTCGCATTCATCAGTATTATTATCCTAAGTTTTTGCTCAGTGACCTTAATCTTTACAAATTGAAGTAGGTATCTTTATAATCCCATCGTCCTCTGCTGTACCCTGCCGCTTTATCCTCTAATTTACACATGCCGGCACATTAATGTAGGATCGCAAAAAAACTTGAAGGCTTCATGTAAATTGGATCACCCACTGGCTTCATGGGTCATGGCTAGTGACCTCGCAATCTTATTTATAAAAAGAGGCTGTTTTAGATAAAAACTCCTTGTTGCACATCTTACATTATACTCGTACTATCACAGCTATTTTACACTGGGAAAATATGGCCCCAGATCCTTGTTGTGACATCATATCCGTCTAGCAAAACCTCTTACTTATGTATTCTCTTGGGGACGCCGTGGCCGTAATGATGAGGAATATACATACATACATACATAGACTCACGCCTGTTTCCCAAAGGGGTAGGCAGAGACAACGGAATTCAATTTACTACGCTCCTTGCTTACCTCTTTTGCCTCATTCACTCTCATTACTTTCTTCATACATGCTCGTCGGTTTAGGGAGGAATATGGAAGAGGTAAAAAAAAAATTATAAAGAAGCAGGATTTCATTTTTTTTATAAGTATCACATGGAATAAAGTTTATGATTATAATTACTAATAGCAGTAAAATATTGTTAATGAGTAATATTTGTTCGATGCTCGTAGGCAGGTACGAGCATCGAATGTGTGAATCGTAGGTAGGTAGGTATCTACGACAATGATAGCTAATACAAAGGGATTATATGATATTTTCCAATTTATGCTCATTACTGGTACTGTATCAGCTAGTTAATTCTAAAAAAAGGTAAATATATTATTATGATTCTAAAAATGAGTATTATCCCGACGTTTCGGCGGGGTTGCACCAGCCGTGGTCGCGGGGCAGACTATTTTACTTTTTTAGGATCAATATAACGTATTCTAATCGCGAAAGTTTGATATAAAATATAGGTGATCTTTGAAAATAAGCAAGCTCGCTTGTCACTTTTGATTCAAATAAAGTCCTATTGAATCTTGTATTGAAATATTATTTGTTTACTGCATTGGATTGGATCACGAGACCGTGTGTGGCATGGGGGGCATCGGTACACGGAGCTAAGTCTCAGTTCTGTCAATACCTACTGAAAAAACCTACAGTACCTAGTGTATATACGTGGCTACTGGAGCGACGTACAAATGTTAGGTATACGTAGCATGGTGTTTTTTTTTTAATTATTCATAGCGTTTGACCATCAGTTTTCATGTAAAACAAGTAAAGATGTGGCCTAAGATGGAGCCCGCTTGCCTAAAGGAACCTATTTACTCTGGACTTGAAGACTGCAAGATTGTACTCTTGGAGTCAATTTCAATTGACGATTGGTGTTTTTTCAAGTGTGCGTGTATGGACAAATTCTAAACTATTGGTAATATCAAGAAATGTCCAAACGTGTCTCGAGATCGATTTGATGAAAAGTGCATCACCAGATTTGTTGAATAATATTTTATTAATCAACAAGTACTCAGTCCAATGTGTTGATTTAATAAAATAAACGCTATATTATTGCACCATCCGATAACGTCGGAAACATTTCGGTAATAATGATCGAGACGATGAGTGTAATATGACCGAGTTCTCAGAGTATGTAATATCAAATGGCAAAAGTTTTGTGTGGTCTAGTGGTTAGCCTACCGGTGTCAGATCCAGAGGTCCCGGGATCGATTCCCAGGGGGAGTACAATATTATGCTTGGTTTGTTGATTAGACTTTGTTTAAGTCTGCCTGGCTAGCTTCCTTCTTACCTAAGTCTGTTGCCATAACAACACATTAATATTGTTGTGTTCAGGCTTTAGAGGTAAGATAGCCGGTTCTTCGGGGAGTTGAGGATTACGTGATGAAGTTTCCACCCGGCCTTATCGTAACTTGATACGATGAGGTGAGATGAAGGCCAAGCGCCCTTCCTCCTCATCGTATAATAAAAAATAAAATACACTCAAATGTTGGAGCTCTCGTCCTCAAAACTTGCGCAGGCAAGGTCTACGATGGAGCGAGACTATCCAGAAGGTGCCTATAAAGATCTTCATGAAGAAATAAAGGTCGTAACATAGAGGATATATAGAAACTGGAAGCTCATTTTTTTTAAATGTGTGTATAGTATGTATATATGCGTGCATAGTTTTACAGATAATACTCGGAGTTTCTAGGTACAGGCCTCATCCATCTCTTCATATATCTGTCGCAGAAGTCGCGGTGGCCAGCCACTATCGCGGCTTTCATCGAAGGCTATGCAAATGCAGTTTTTGCTGGCCAATTGACGAACCGACAAATCTACAAGGTGGCCGAATATCCTTCACAAAATAAACCTTACCACACCGTATTAGGGAATGATAATTATGGTAGTGATGTCCCAGCTATTAACATTGCATTTAATGCGAAAGTGTTTGTTTATTCGTTGTTATTGCACGTCATAATGATTTATTACAGGATAAATAATTAAAAAGACATTGGGTCCGTGCTCATGGGGAGCCTCTGGGTTACGAGGCTTTTGATTGAGGCGACATGTGACATGTGGCCAGCTCTTATTTAGGCCAGCGAAATAGCAATTTAGCGTGGCAATGCGCCAGTGTCAGCTAGTAACAACAACAACTAACAGGAAAAAAGAGAAGATGATTGAACAATCTCATAATATGCCGGTCAAGTGCGGACACACAAAACCATGGATTCCGATCCACATTTCTAAGCCAAATCACATTACTTGTACCTATAGGAGCCCCCTTTAATTTATTATTTTATTTTCCTATTTGTTGTCATATCGGCAATTAGATCTACTAAAATACAATAATACTACATAAATACAATCTACTAATTTCAACTGTGTCTACCTTTTAGGGTTCATGAGATATATGGACATCCTGCAGGCAGACAGATAGACGGACGGGCAGTGGAGGTTTAGTAATAGGGTCCCGTTGGTAACCCTTTGGGTACGGAGCCCTAAAAAAATCTTCATTTTATGCTTCGGCATTTCGAACAGAATGGCTGTCATTAATTGCATTTCGGAGACAGTCGCAGTCAACAAAAGGACTAGTTAACATAATGTATACATAAAGATTATATTCAAAATTGCTCTTTGCGACCCGCGACTGAGTCATCCTTCGTCTGGCCGGTAGGTCATGATTTGTGTTATACGAAATAAAACATCATGTGACCTAGAGAAGTAATAGACATGTAGACGAAGGTGTATTGACGAATAATAATTATATGATATTAAGGTACCAGTTTTAACCATAGGTTTGTAGTTAAATTCAAGCAGAGATCTCTGAACATATGTAATATACATATATACGTGGTATTGAGTGCGACGAAGAATACCTACTTAATATGTCTTTGTGATAATAAAACTCTTTAATCCGTATATGACAGCATGTGGGACTCTTCCCTTTCGGAGCAAGGTACAGGCGCATGAAACTAAGCAGCATATAGATAGATATCATAAAACTGAGCAATGAAGTTCAAACATTCGTGTTTTTTTATCATCAATTGTCCTATGTTATTTTGGTGTAGAAAATAATGTTCCGAAAAGAAAGTAGTAAATTTCATTCATTCGTTCTTGTATTCTTTCACTAATATATACATTCATTCATTAGAAGACCATGCATGATAACCGAGACGTTGGTTGGTATAAAGTATGATACCGTTTTATTATAATCTGTGACGATACCACAGGGGGTGCCATTGTGACTCCTCAAATGTTCACACAATGTCCTCAGACAAATATAACCCATCCACGCCTCCCGACTGTCCCTTATTCTGTGCCCTAGTGAAAGATGCGTTGGAGCCTGCAATTATGAGATAAACATCGTCCACACGACCAAGACCTCCCGAGCTTTCGAAGGATATTCGGCAGGATTCAATGTTATTTTGAATATATTTAAAACTTAATATAAGTTCTTAATTGCAGTTTTCGATACTTTTTCCTCATAAACTTTCACCTGAAACCTTTGAAGAGTAGTAGAGCCCCTTGTGAAAGCGCTCGTCCGGGGAAGTACTACTACCATACCTATTTCATCCGCCAAGCAGCATTGCTGTGTTCCAGTTTGAAGGGTATGGTTGCCGGTGAAATTTCGGACACACCTTTATGCCTCAAGTTGACGGGCGCAATGCAGTGCTATGTAGGCTATTTTCTTTGTGAATGTGACCTACGCATTAAGGCATTGCTATAGGCAAGAGTGCACTTAAAATCAGGTGGGCTACTTGTTTGTTCCGTCTCCTAGTTGTATACAAAAAAAATAGACCTGGGGCCCAACCACAACGTCTTATAGCGTTCTCGATTTGATATTACATTACTTTTGTCTCGTTTTTCTACACTGGATAGATAGTGACAAAAATAAAGTAATACCAAAAAAAGAATGCTCTAAGAGGTCTTACTACCCCCTCAGTTCTTTCAACTCTAAACCTCACACTGCCTTTTGAAGGCGTAAGCAAGTCTTGATTGTAACTGTAATTATTTTGTTATATCTATTGTACTGGCAATATAAGCAACATGCAAACTAAAAACCTAAACAATTTCCCAAAGGATATCTGTTCAGTTAATACTTGGTGTACAAAATGTAACAGTTTTATGGGCATAGCTGATTCCCTTCAGCTCGGCGTGTGCGCATGCGTGTAGCGCGCACCTGCTGCGCAATCATCTGGCCATTAGCCGGCAAACTCCGGCGCAACCCGAAATTACGGGCAGCCCTAATAGTGCCCCGGCTGTTTACTTGTGAAGTTCTAAATGAAAGGCTTTTATATCCCGTTCAGATTGTTCTGGATTTCATTGAGATTGGAAAAGTAGCTGCGATGCGAATAAGTATCTACCTATTTAGTTGATATTTTTATGCGCGGGGCTTTTTATTATTTAGGTATAGAAAATTATAGTCATAAATCTTATTTTTTTACTTCTTGGATACGGAGCAAGCAAGCAACCCAAATGATGTTATTTGCATCTCTTGCCTATAACAAAACCTTTTTGCGAAGGTCGATGTGACCTTCGCAAAAAGGTTTTACACTGAATGAACACAATTTTACAATGAAAATGACTTACGCGACACTGCAGAGCGACCGTCAACTTGAGCTTTCTGCTCTCCTATGTACTCCTATGTCAAATCTCATATTTCTCCGTGAAACGCTAATTGGAACAGTAGGACTACAAAATAAAAACACCTAAATTGATGACGTGATCTGATAGGTATATTTAATAGATATCAAAAGGTGCTTTGGGAAACTTGGATTCAAGCTCGAAAGAGAAATCGTATTGCAGAGACTGCTTCCACCCCGGCAGGCTGTTACAAAGAACGTTTTTTCTGGACCACCTGGCACGCCACCCGCGCCACATCCGATGAAAAAATCCAATGGAAAAAACGTCATAATATTTGAATATTATTATAAAAACAATTAAGGGTGCCGCATCACCTGTCGTGGCGCGAGATAGGTACGCATTTGTATAGACTAGACACCAACAGGCACAGACGAGTATTTTCCATTTTGGATTGTATTCATGCGATAAAAATCGAGGGTATTGTAATGATCAGACAGAGGAGGCACGCGACACAATTTGAAAGTTTTGATAAAATTATACACGCATGTTACATTTAGACGAATGAAGTCACAATTGTACATTGAGTAAGTAAATATTTATTCAATAAAAAGTACAATTAAACTATCTACGTACAAAGGAATCAGTCAGATTACCTAAGGACCGTTACAAACGGCCTATAGGTAACTCAACTGTTGAGTAAGTACATTCTGTTGAAAGGCAAAATAAAATTAAAGTACTTGCAACCCTTCTGTCGGGGTGTGCCTAAAACGTAGTCTGACTAATTAGCGTTATGACAAAACTTCATTTAAAATTCTTTATTGGTTTATGTCTTTATTGGCCATTACTTATATTACCTATTTTGCAATAGTAGCAGTAAGCATAATGATGCTTATTGCTTAGGACGCTATTGGTCTATAATAATATTTTATCCATTTCGCGTTACGCCTAAATCACAAACAATAATTTTCTCCACACAAACTCCTAAGTATCACATTTTACCTCTTCCATGGCCACTAGAAACTGAATTATTCTTAATCATTCAAAATTACACTAGCAAGTGATAAAAATTGTGCCAATATTTGTGTGCAGTTCGTGTTATAATTAGTCAAATAATAGCTTTTCTTTTTGAACATAAAAGCCCTGACTAACAACTACATCCACTTACGATTTTTTTATTTTCCCAACGCGTATGGACCTGTTTAACAGACTCAACGCAGACCAAACCCATAGCAACAATAAACCTTTTCGAGAGAAATAAAATAAAAAAAACTCGATTTAAAATTCGAATTTATGGTAACGACTGTGTTCCAAACTAGTGATGTGACATGTCATTGTCTGAAGAAAACAGCTAATCATCGGGTTGTCAGTTAAATGTAAACGCTCTCGCCTCACCTATTGTCGTCAGTAACAATTCCATGTTATGGATGCCCAACCGCTGACTAAACGCCTGACAGAACTAGACAAACCCATTCTTCTTGTGTTTACATTAATTAATCCTTTTGTTCGGAATAACACAACATTATCAATTATGCAGCTGAATATATTCACAATAAAAGTTACCTGTCCACAAATTTATGAAAATATCATGTTAATTAGTGAATAGGATCATTATCAAAATGCGGTCACTGCTCTTGTTTTGATGCATAGGTGATATGAATTAGGTAGGTAGTTATATTATGTGTACTCATTCATAATCATTGGGCCACCCGCATTTTAAACAATATGTATTTTCACACACATTTTGTTAATAAGCATATGCTTATTAACATATATACATATGGTTTGGTACCTCTTTAAAGTGCCAATAATTAGGTATAGATACTTTGAAGCTTCTGAAATAAATAAGTAATAACCTACCAGCGTTGTAATGCCGCGCGCATTCTGTGGTTTGCCGCTGAAAATGAGGATTCTTATTTAATAAACGTCTGAAACGATATACATTTTAAAATTTAAATTTGAATCCTATAACAACGGTTTTAAAGTTTAGAATGATAAATAGTGTGGCTACAATGGGCCCGCTATTACTCGATATTTACGGATAAGCAGGTGCGGCGGTTGCTTTGAAATATTTTATGGTCGCTGATCTGCGCATTGATACAAATTACATCGTTACACAGGCACTTGGTCTTCAGCTCTACATCAGAAGATACGTCTTAGGGTTGCGTTTTACCACTTTCATGTTCTATTAAACCAGGAAGTCTACAGCTCTCATGTCGGCTAGACTTGTGGTTTGGCTGCGTTTAGCCAAATTGCCTTGAAAGTTTTCATTAAACATTACGAAATTGATCGAAGCGGAATCGGAATTCGGAACTACTAAATTGGTATGATATAATTCGAATCAAAACTGCTATCACTATTGAAATTGGCCATTTCCTTTCGATTAATTCTAGCTTCCAGCTCTTTAGATCGGTGTAAAGCTTTACACATCACGAAAGGATAAATAATAAGAAAATTGCTTCGAATTCGAAATGAGAGCGTGCAGTGCAATGCCGGTGCATTTCGGTAGCGTATCGCCCCCAGCGCTCGTGCCTTTCGCGTTCCAATTTCAAATGCAAATTTTATTTTTCGTAAACAACGATGCAGCAGCTATGTTGATAGAGTAGCGGTCATTCATACCAAAGTGTACCGAACAATTAAATGTTTTTCTTAAAAATTTCAATGTCCATATAATTTACCAAGTATTTTTTTTACATTATGACACGGTGGCGCATTACTTAATCATCTGATTTCCTAAGAAAAACCAAAAAAACAAAAGAAAGAGGTAAGTAACAGCTTTTGCGCCACCTAGTTTAATATACGATGGGTCAGCTCCTTGACATCATGACCTTGACCTGAGTATGAGATTTTGTTTTAGTTGAATTTTTTTTTTTAATTGAAGTCACTCACTATAAACAATAACACTTACTGATTTTTTTTTTATCTGTACCCTAGAATTAAACTTGAAATTAGAATTTAATTAATTATTTTACTATACATGAAGTACCTACCATCTATCCGTACTAATATTTTGAATGCGAAAGTGTCTCTGATTTTGTTTGTTTTATTCTTAACTTTTCACGACTAAATGGCTGAACAGATCATTATCAAAATTTGCATGGATATACATCTTGTCCGGATAACACGCAAATGAATGCGGGCAATCTAAGAAAGAGTCTTATCTATCTAATCCAATCTACTAAATCTTAGCAGCCTAAGTAAAATAAACAGAAATAAAAATGTAGGTCTCGGTAAAATGCTCTACAAAATAGTTGTTTCTCGAGTAATATTTCCGGTAAACTAGGTTATTGCGAAGCTGAATAATGCTTTCAGCCGGTCAAAAACCTGGTAATGTAATTTTCGTTAGGTATCCTAATCTGGATATATGACTGTGTGTTCATTAGTCAGCTCCTGTAGGGCATGGTGGCATTCCGCAATGGATTTAGACCTGGTGTCTGGCCTACGGAGAGCATTCATGAGTGCTGCGCTATCAGTTATGAACCCTAGCTGTAATTGCTGCGTGCCTGTTACCAACAAGGCCATAGTCTCCTTAGCTGCCAGGAGTAGGCCTACAATTTCGGCTTGAAACGCCGTCGAGGTTGTTGAGAGGCTGTGCTATTGACAGGTTCGTTTCCTGACAGTGGAAACCACATCCGGCGCCAGTTTTGGTTTTCGAACCGTCTGTGTAAATGTGGAACGTGTACGGTGATTTCTCGTCTATCCACGGTTCTTCTGCTTTGGCTACGATATACCTTTTACTGCTAATAAAGGTCGTGACTATTTTGCCAGTGCTGTTTAATGCTTCTGGGATGATACCGATTGCTAGATCCAGTATCTTACAGTGGTTCGTTTTTGTGACACAATACTTTCCACTGTATTGTTGGCTTTATTCTGAGGGCTGCCGCCATAGATTTTTGTATGTATAGGTCGAGTGGCGGTAACTAATGGTAGTGGCGGTAACGGTATAATAGTACCTGTGTATACTTTTTATCAAATTATGGGTTAGATCTTGACCTCTAGGTCAAAGGCTAGCTCTAGGCAAGGATGAGATCTACAACAGAGTGAGTTTTGCTTGAAACCTCATTGTCGTCAAACATCCTCAGTGGTATCTTTTGCTAGCGGTTACAGCTGAATGATCCCAACTCTGATAACCTTGCTAAGGCCCGCCTACCTAGCGACCACCGTAGTCCAGCGCCAAGCAGTTCCGTTGGTACGCGGGTGAGCCAGTGCCCTCTGGGTAAGCTCGCTCCATCGCATACCTCAACATTTCCAATGCAAGTGCTAAACAGTTAATGTAAAAAAAAACAGTTTTTGAGTTTGAGGGCAACGTTCATAGCAACGAATGTATTGAGCAATTGAACGCTACAAATTAAGATAAACCGTATGTTTACAGAATAAATATCTTAAGTATGTTTACAAGGTCGGTTGTTCACATTATATCGAAGGCGAGTCTAGGTCAGCCAGACGCATCATACACTACGTAACGTGGTGTAATTTTATGATTCACTCATAAAATTACACCACGTTCGAGAGATATTTATGAATCATTTTTTCGAACTCCTAATCTCTCTCACGTGTCAAAGGCCGAAGTTATACCAGCTGGAACAGTATTAATGCTTCTATAATTTTCCAAATTAACAACCACGTAAGGACGCTTATCCTAAAAATTGTACACACTGTAAAAATTAAAACATTTTTTGGAAATTCGTTTTTAAGTCAATCAGCTGCGCGACATTTTATTTACTACTTACATATATAAATTTTAAAAAAAGGGACCTGACATTTTTACGCCATCTACTCGCAGGCCCAAACTAAGCAAAGCTTGTAATATGTGTAATATGTTGACTAAATTACGGAGCATATGAATACTTGTAAGTATGATACAATATTAAACGGAAAAATAGCTAAGTATATTCATCACTTACATGTTTGCTCGAACCTACAGCGCAAAAGTCATAGCTACCAACTGAGCTGTAAAGCCATTTCATATCATGGACGAAATTAAAGAATATTCGAATTATTACGTCCATGGTACATATTAAGATACACCTACGTCAGAATGGAAATAACTCAGTATTTAAACGCAGTTTTTATATTCAATTTACCTACCACAGTCGTTACAATAAACGTTATCAAAGTCAAAGGGTCGATCGAATTCCAAGCATAAAGTCAATCGAACGAGTCTATTTCCTAAGCAATAACTAGACCAACTTCCAAATAGACGACAATCATAAAATAAAGCAATCGGTTAATGGTGCTTAAGAAAAGAAGGAATCGTTATAAAATGTCCATATAACGGAATAGGCGCGGTATTATTGCACGAGACGACGAGAGAGCTCGGAATGTCCTAATAAAGGCCGTCCAGATTGGCCGTCCGCTCCGAATTACCGATCGTTTACTTTTAAGTCGGTGTAATTGCTGACCACATCAGTATCCAGGGCCCTCACTATGGCCAGTGAGCAGCGCTGCAAAGCAACGGCCAATGGTTGCGATCGTTTATTGCCCGTATAATAATCCGAATGGTATATATGTGCCACTGGCACAGTATAGTATAAGCGGCAATGGGCTTGCAACCTGTCACGTTGAATACTAGCAAAGTTCAAACCGTGAGTGCCTTTGACTACCCCCTAGTAGGCTTATCCACGATCAGAGGTATATCCCCGAAGGGGAAGTCGTGGGTTTTTTTGATCGATGGAGCGAAGCGAACGAGATCTCCTAGTTCAGTTGGGAAATACGGCACTGTATGCATGTATGTAGGTATGTTTAAGTATTTGTATATGTGGCGATGTTTGTGACGGCATAACTCTCGTTATCCGATTTAAATTACATTGAAGTTACAAAGAGATTGCGTCTAAAGAAATTGATTGTCGTTCGTTGACATATCATACAGCTATATATAGCAGCATATCATATAGCCCCAAACTAAATAGAGCTTGTAGTATGGAAACTTGATATAAGGAGAGAATACTTACATACATTTTTTTTTTTGTAAATACATACACATGATACCACCCAAACACAAAACAAAAATGACACGGGCATTAGGTAGGTAATACGTTTAATAATTATTAACCGTATTACCTATCTACTACCGACAGTACCAGTGACTCGTTTACCCGTTTTCATACGATAATTACTTAAAATCAATTGCGTAACAAAAAAAAAAGCGTAAGTACCTAGTTACCTAGTTTCAAAGTTTTACTGCTATATAATACACATTTTAGGATTAATTTTGCACTGCGAATGATCCTGGATTAGTATTTTATCATTGATCTTTTGTAAATTGATTCAGGGAGTCGCCAGGCAGTTTTCCCTAAATTGTCTGTGGCGTGGTAAGGCCCCCAGATTGCCCGTGCTACGCTTACTGGCCACGGCCCTTGGCCCAATCTGTCTGTGCTACTAAATCATGGCACAAACGCACCGCTCGATCTAAATCGATTTGTCCAAATTATGAGTGATCAGAGCCATCCGATCCTTAAATATTGATCGACCGGACACCTGCTTAGCTTCTTCTTCGCTGAACATGCGCGGACCTTCACTTACTAGGTATTATTCCTTATTTATTTCTATATGACATACAGTGGAACAGAGACAAGCATTTGAGCAAAGAGGGCTAGTTTCAAAGGAGGCAATGGTTATGGCATTGAAGTCAAAAGCCAAGCTTAAATATCTTCAAACGTTTAAAAGGAAGGAAATTAAGGGAAAAATTAAAATACCTACCTCGTTCCGCCTGCTAAGAATGGTGATTAAGTAGGTATAACATAGCCCTCCAGTTTCAGAGAAAGCTTTGATACCCAGATCCTCCGTAATTATATTGTAGGTATTATAAAAAAGTCGATGTGTGTATGATGTGGGTATGTGGGTATATGTATGTATGCATCCTTTGGAATCCAAATCGGCTGAACCGATTTAGACGGGATTTTCTCTGGCAAATAGCTGATGCTATAAGGAGTTAGGTACTAATTCTTCAATAAGTACCTGCTAGGTTAAGTACAAGCCTCATAACTCAGTTGGTAGTAACTCTGCCTTCTGAGCTGTAGGCTGTGGGTTCGATTCCTACCAACGACAAACATTTGCGTAATGAATATAGATGTTTGTTCTGTGATTTGGTGTTGTATCATATAGAACGTATGTATTTACAGAAGTATTTAAGTATTCTATCCGTAATCTAGTTCCCATATTTACAAGCTATGCTTAGTTTGGGGCTAGATGGCGCTGTGTAAAATTAATGTACTGTAATATTATTTAAAACTAATCTAAGAACATATGTCAGTATAGGTACCTATCGTTGTAGTGAATAATAAAAGGGGGTAGAGTGGGGTCTTTACATTTTATTTACCGGAAATACTTGTGCAATCATTACAATCGCTATTTGAAAGTTCCGTCCCCGCTATAGGTAACTACGCTTTGTAGGAGCCGGCTGAAATATATGTATGGAAAATTTCGTGACAAGGTGATGCTGCTGCGAAAACATCAAAGTATTTTTAAAATAAACTTCCAAGGTAGATAAAATACAAACTAGAAATACATACCTGTTAGCAGCGCTGCATCCGCTAGAGGATGCAGAGGGCTTCACGACGGTAGTAAGGAAGCGGAAGCCTTCTAGAAACCTGTGCGGAACAGCCTTAGGTAGTGATGAGGCTTTCCATGCTGAGGTACCCACTACGCAAATCTACGTGTCCCGCGTCCACTACGACGTGATGACCGTAGAGGTGAAGGAGTACATCAAGAGGAAAGCCGGAGAGGGAATCAGGGTCGAGAAACTGGACTCTCGTCATAATGTGAGCTTCAGCTCTTTTATGGTGAGAGTTCCTACGGATCGCCTCTCGACCTTCCTGAGCCCTACTTTCTGGCCGAAAGGGGTGAAGTTTCGGCGGTTTAAGGGGCGCCTGTCCTGTTACCCCCCGCACCGCAACACGTCGGTGACAACACGTGTACCTTAGGTTAAGTCATTTTTATATGTATTCTTTGTTGTAAGGTATATATTTCTTTGGGCCGTAGTATAAGTTTTATAGCATCGGTAACTTTTCCATTGTTGCCTATTATTATTATTATTATTATTTGTCTGTCATATTTTTTAGAGAGAGAACCTACTTGAAATCTGCTAAACTCATTGGGATGTAATAGCTTAGGTCAACTCAACTATGAAAGAATCTTGCCTAGAAATTTTGAATGTCATATAGGCTAAAAAGGTTCGTTTTTGTAGATTTAATACTAAAATCAAACCTATACTTTTTTAGCAAATCTGCGAAAACTACTAGATCAATTTAAATAAGATAACCATTGGTTATTTTGCTACAGATAGACCCTTGGGAATTACAAAAACTATTGCTCTATACTTTATTGCACACACAGAAACAAATTAACGATATAAAATTCAAATATGATAAGAAATAACTCGGTGGGACCAATTCCTGTGTATTCCTTTGTTATTGTTTTAACTCATTCAGAGATGGTATTAAGTAGTTCAAATTTCTCAAACCTGATAACGAAATTGTCGCTTACATATATCTCTACCGGCTCCCGAACTTGGTACCTACTACGCAACAAAAAGTTAACGTAGGGGAGCAGAGCAGCCGGGATGACTGTCTGTTTTGAATGGATTAACGAAATTTTGATACTGGTCACGGCACCATGTGCTTGACTCGTTGGCAAGCCTGGAATTACTGCAGCCATGAGCATAAAAACGTATAGACCTTAGTTATCACCTCGCTAACATTGCAAGTGTTCAATAATCAAAAAAAGTTGTGGAGTGGTGTGGTGGCAAGCTTGCCCAGAAGCTGCCTATAGTTGAATGCCAGTGCCTTTGCACTTCGTTAGGAGAGTGGTTGCGAGCCAAAGAGGCCTTTACAGGTCAAACCACCAGCGATAATTTGTTCCACATTATTAAGCTACAGACTTTACATTCTCAAGACTGAGACGACACAACATCCATGATCTCGTAATGAGATTCGCTGACAGAGAGTGAGAGAAAAGTCACTGGACCGGTCTCTCATACAGTGCCAAATTTTCAGACACCATATTTAATTATTGTCAACATTGACCAGATGATCAATAAGCAGATAATAAAAAGTTTTTTAAAATCGGCTACGGACAAGCATAAAACACATCAAATAAGTAACAGCTACCTGGTTCATCGCGGGGTGTACAAAAAACGGTGTAACCTCGCATTAGCGAAGGCACCTCGCCAAATGGCGCCTATTATAATGATCCATTAGCCGGCATGTTGGCATGTTGCGAATAAATATTGTACAAATTGCCCCCTGCCTGTCGCCCATTGCCCATCTGCCGGCGAACCACTGTGACAGCATGTCGGATCCGATTCCGATCACAAACTTAAAGTGCATGGCAAAACACTAAGTAAATAGGTAATATAAGCCACAGGATTAACAATAGACCGTAGCGGTCTTAAATTAGACTGGCTACCAACTGAGCCCGTGGATGTTTTGATGTTTATGGTACGAGTACTACAGGGAAGCTCGATAGGTAGACGATAAGGCTGAAGGTTGTGGCGCACTTCATCCGGAATCCTCAACAGTCTATTAAGCAGTCTGTGAATCAGTCCATTTAACAGTCTAACTAGGAATTTTACTTTGTTGTTATGGCGATAGACTAAGGCAAGAAGGTGGATGATAGTTTTATTTTTTAATACAACTTTAAAAGACGGAACAAGCAAGTAGCCCAACTTGTTAAGTGCACTCTTGCCTATAACAATGCCTTACTGCGTAGGTCAAATCCACAAAGAACATAGCCTACACGGGACTGCATTGCTCCTGTCAACTTGAGGCATAAAGGTGTTAAGCCTCGCGTGCCCGTTATTTCACCGACAACCATACCCTTCAAACCGGAACACAGCAATGCTACTTGGCGGCTGAAATAGGTATGATGGTAGTACTTCCAGGCGAGCCCTTTAACAAGGGGCTCTACTATAATGCACAATATTGTACCCCCCTAGGGATCGAACCCGGGACCTCTGGATCTGATATCAGTGGGCGAACCACTATACCACAGAGGCGGTTAGATGGAGGATGTTGTAAAAGGAAACAGCTATCTATGTTTTTATATAAATGATGGATTAGCTCTTGACCTTTAGGCTGGTCTAGCTCCTGACCAGACTTAGGATGAGTTCTATTTATGATGGAGCGAGCTTTCTCAGTAAGCACTGGCTCTCCCGCACACCGACGACGACGGAACACAGCAACTGTTTTGCGCCAGACTTTTGCAAACTCACTAGGTGATCGTCGTAGTACCTGCCTATCTTTACTGGAGTTGAAGGAGGCTGGGCGCTGGGAAAATAGTAGGAATACTACCTAAGTAGGAGGCAGTCAAAACGATTATAGCACAAAGCACCAGCTCCTTATTCTCAAGAGAGTCGGATTAGACAACTAATGTCAGTTACATCCTACATTCAAAAATAATATACGTTTTTACACGGGCTTAGATTTTTTATTCATGTACATACCTAGGTATATACCTATTATGATAGTTGATGAAGGCACCTTTGTCTGGATGTAGTGTAGACGTCTGAATAAAAATTCTATATACCAAATCACTGCAATGGAAACATTCTTGTCATGTTTGCGTTGGTGATAGAATTTCCAAGACCACCAAAAAATATTATTAATCGGTGATCAATGTGGAAACGCTTTATGCGTCTGCATGAATCGAGGAAGGAGTCATCATTTATTGGACAAGTGCTTCCCCGTCGCACACCAAAAAAAAAATGTATATCAAAGTAAAATAAAATATAACACAACTTGTACGAAAGTAACTCAGATAATATATATATATATATATATCTAATTCAACATTTAAATTATCTAAACTTGGAGCCTACTATAACTAGTAGCTAACTGACTGTCATACCTACTACCTATTTCAATTTCAACATCATCAGAATAGCAATGCGTTGTACTTTCTTACCTACCATACCGTAACAAAGCTACCCAAGGATTAGGAAAAACATCTGGACCAGATTATTAACATTTGTTTGGGCCACTGCCACACAGGTGTTCAGGGTCGACATTGAAACAATGAGCGATAAAGAAAAGACCAAAATTACCTATAATAAAACATCTTTGTAAATTCCCGTCAGCTATGTTATGATAACGTGGGAATTCAAAAAGGCAAGTAATCCTAGGAGATCTTGTTTCGTAAGACATTTAGCGATTGATACTTTTTAGACATCTGGCAGAAGGCCAATAAAGGCTTATTACACTTTACTGAATTTAGACTTCTTCGCTAGGATTCAAGAATGAAAGCAATTAAGACGCTTCTGATCACATCTTCCTAAATTTAGTTACTAAATAAGCTGCCAGGAGGACTCAAGATGGCTAGGCTCCATAACAAAAAAATATGCCGTGTCTTGGCCGTTGGCACATTCAAAAACTAAAATGGAAAAAAACATGGGTGAAAGAAATTATTGCTGCGCGCAAATAAAGCACTTTTTTTTAATGTTTTAATATAAGTAATACTATCTTTAAATTATTTAATACTGACTAGAGCACGACTATCCCCTCTGTAATCTGCATTGTAGGTACTGCGAGTATTTTTACTCATGTAGGTAATTTTTGTTAATCGTATTGATCAAAAAATATCATTGTATAATTTTCCTTCGTCAACATTACGATTTGCGCACTCGCACTTTTATTTCGGGTATCAATAGAACACGCCCGTACGCAGTGACAGCTGCGCAGCGATTGAAGCGGTCATATCAGGTGACTAAAAGCTAAATCCTAAAACACCTCCCTGGATTATTTTATGATATGCTGAATGATTAAGTATACGTCAGCAAACATGACATGATATTTTTTTCCTTACCCGTACATCCTAAGAGGTACGGTACTACTAAGTAGGTAAGGACCGTTAGGCATTTTTTGAGATGGAAAAAAACATTAAATACGCGAAACCATACACCATACCCACAAATAAATGGATCTCCGCAAAATAACACCTGAATCAAGTAACTGTTTTTCCTTTTGTTGCTTTAAATAAAAAATGCATAGAGATGCTAACGCATGTAGATACAGATAGGTAAGAAAAGGGTGGGTTTATGTACCTACCTACCTCAGATAAAGAATTTTACTTGATCTGAGGAGTAGGTAGTACCTACCTACATAATGCTGCTCTGAAGGGTTTGTAATTTTCTTGTAAGTACCTATATAAGCTAATAGTAAGTAGATATACTATATTAGTAGCATTGCATTGCATGGTCCCAACCCAAATGTTATTATCAACAAAGACACAATTGTCACATAACTAGGTAGGTAGGTAGGTACTACATTATTATGAACGTTTGTCGTCATACTCACTTAATAAGTAGGTACCTAGATACCTACTTACTTAGACAGGTAAATACAATTTGAACACAATCAAACAAATATAGGAACGAAAATAGGAATTAGACAAACCGAAAGAATACCTACCTACCTACATGTTTTCGTCATTTCGTAAAACGAGACAGACGACGACCGACATTCTCGCAAGTTGCGAGTCGCAACAAACTAGATGCCATAGTCTAATATTTTATTAAGTAGTATTATAAAAATAATTCTATTTTAAAATTTTGAAATAATTATCATATACCAATAAGACAACATTTTATATGTTTAGTGACTACAAAAATCATAGATTTACTAAACGATAAAAAATATTATGGCAATTTGGTAGGTGTTCTCGTCCCTGTTCTGTTCGTCAGTCCGTAGTGTATTCTATGGTCCGGCGACAGTCAGTCAGTTTGTCTAAAAAGGTACCTACCTAACCCTAGCTACTAGGTACCTATACCTACCTACTACTAAGTTTTTTTTATTTGTTTAGTTCGTTCATTCGATCTACCTATCCGTCCGACATTTACGTCCGATCCGACCACCAGTCACGAGCTCACGACGACGAGTCCCACACCCAGAGAACAGAGCAAAGAGAACTTTATTTTATTTTATTAGTCCGCCCGCCAGCCATGCGCCAGCCAGCCAGCCAGACCATCCAACCAATCCAATCCACCAGTCCGCCGGGAATACTCGCCCGTAGAGCACGTGTGTCGCTCAGTTCGCTCAACAGCTGATTTAGATCGCGAACTTCGGAATTCACTAAAGTAAACTACTTCTGTGTCTTTATTATTTGTGTTGTGATTGGAAATCAATAACTGTTTTAGTGCGAGTCGTTAAATATGGGTAAGCATATTTGATTATTAGTTACGTACATTTTGATAGAAAAATTGCATCTGTTTTTCCAAAAAATATGAAATATAGGTAATACACATCTTCATTGATTTTAAGATATCTCATAATCTATGATTATGTTAGTGTTGTGTTGTGTTGTATTATAGGAGCGTTGCGATACAATCTCATTTAGTTTGCACATTATAGTTAGGGTAGGTACCTATCTATTATGTTATTATTTATATTTTAGAGCGTTAAGGTTATTATCAGGTAGGTACCTAACTACCTACCTATAGGGGGCTCTAGGTAGGGGGACAGTTGGTTGTGCGAGTAATAGTTATGATCTAGGATTTTTATTTAAATGCAGTTTTTAAAATAGACGAGCACTGTGTTTTATTTTGATATTTAAATAAAAGGTAGTTCCGTTGTTACATACCTTCTAGTTTTAGTATTGCGCAATAAAACTATCTTGATATTTGAACTAAGTAACAAAATAAAATATTGGTTTGTTAGGTCTGTGTGATATTATTTTTTATGTTTATAATGGCATGAAACATAGAATTAGATAATTAAGAAATACGATTAGAATGTTTTATCCATATCGACAAAAAGTGTTTTGCACACTTACCTTCTCTTTCCGAATTTTCTCATTATCGATTTGATCAAAACAACAAATTATCTTTTACTAACATCGCATGAAAAAATATGTAACTATTTTCGCAGTAGATAGTAGGTACTAACTAAGGCGTGCGATATCCTATGTTATTTTTTAACTGAGCATAAACGTCGCCAAACCAAATTTATTATGTTAGTTATGTTAGCTACGTAACGTTCCTAACCTACCTGCTTGCGAATATGTAATGTGCTGATCCTCATATTTTTTTTTCTTACATTAGAATTGTTAGTCTAACATTTCCAATGACACCTATTTACCGGAGGGGTATGTATGCGTATAGGTTATGAGAAAATGTCAACTCCAGCTATTTGAGTAGGTACCTAACTTACTTAAATTAATTTTGTCGGTTGTGTAAGTCAGTCTAAATAGGTACAAACTTTGACCATATTAGTAAAAAAAGTATTTTGTTATAATATTTATTATATATTGCATCTCAGAAAGGATGAACACGGATTGTATTTTAAAGAAGTACCTACCTACTGAACGGGAAAACACATTTTATCTCATAGGCTCAATGTGTTTTCTTAGCTAGTCTCTTTTTTCTTTTTGTACTTATCATCTTACTCTTTATATATGGACAAGTACTTTTCATTGTATTATAATATACCTATATACATATATTATGTCATTGTTAATATATATGTAATACCTATGGCTCACACATGAGGTATGTACTTGATACCTATACATTGCGTTTATATGTAGAAATCAAACAAATAAGTATATTGATTGAATTTTGTTTTAGAACTCAGGGCCCAGACTAGACTTTTAATTTGTAAGTGGTACTGAACTCACACAGCCCACATCACACTAGTAATGTGGGCGCCACTTTTGCAATGTCAATAATAGCTAATATTATTGATATGTAAATTGGTAACAATTGGTATTGTTTTGCTAAATTCATAAATATATTATGACAATATATATATGAGTAATATATCTAAGATTTGGCTAATTTGTTATTAGCCAAATCTTATGTGGCTATATTGAAAGTTGAAGATATTCATTTGAAGTTTAATAAAATGTTGTAAGAAAAAAAATATTAGTATTTTGTAGATATGTGCGCTAAGAAACTATTTTTAAACAGATACGTTTTAGGAATGAAGGTAAAATAATTCCCATACATCGTTATTTTTACTTTTTTTGTTGCTAACGTCTACTTTTGTTATAAAGTGCACGCAACTTGCAAAGGTACAAGTACGAGTAAGATAATATAAAATGGCTTTGATTTAACGTTTATAGGGCATACATATTCTATAGATCACTGACTCAATTAACGAAATAAAGCACGACGACGCGTAAAAATATAAAGTATATTTTTTACATTCAATGGCACAAAAGAATACCTAGATTATCTTTAACTCGTATGGACATGTTACGACTGGGATTGGCGAGCAAGTATTTACTTATATTTATTGAACGCCACCTCAAGGGCGCATTCCATTCCCAAACCAACCAATACATAGTTACATAGATAGTACTTATTGCTACAACTTTATGTTAGCTACTACAAATGTTAATAGTTAAACATTTGATAAAAAGGTACCTACCTTTTAATTAATATAATACCGCATAAACAAGGAAATTACACTACGAAGTCAACAAGTTTCATAAGGCATTGGACTCAAAGTTTGTGTGCTAAAAGAAAGCGAGGGAGAAAATTGAAAAAAGAAAAGATGGACAGATGCCTTCAAGCAAACTGCTGGACCGCTCCGGCTATGGAGAAGAGCCAAAAAAAAGTCAAAATAAAACGCTGATCCACATCATTATCTAAATAGAAATATAAATTCACTCAATTGCTGGGTATCCGGCTACACAGTCTCGGTGTCTTTACCCATAATTATTTGTGATTCTGATTGAATTAATCAAACGTTTTGTACTTTTGTAAAGCAGTTCACAATGATTATAGTAAAAGAGTCTAGTAAGTATATTGTAATTTTTAATAAACTTTACCAGTTACAAAACTTATTTTTAGATCATTCGTGTCATCCAACAACCCGCTTGCAAAACGTAATGTAGTTAAAAAGTATCTTACTTTCACGGCTTTGTAATAATGGAAAGAGACTACGAGAGGTTAAAACATAATGGTGCGGAGGTGGTCGCGTGGGAACACTCCCAGCGTTCACGTGCCCGGCACATCATTCTACCATACCAAATCTAACATTAATATGCTAGATTTAGATAAAATTCTCCTTCCCCCATTTTTCTGAATAAGTCATTACCTTACGGAGAAAGCACCAAATGGCGACAACAAACTGATGGTATTTCTTTCACAATTAGCTTCTCAGTATTTTTTAGATTTTCCGACCTGAACATTCTTAAGATTTACTTACTATTTTATAAGAACCTACCTGTATTGCATAGCAAATAGTATACTTAAACGAAGTTGATAAGTACCTATGCCTATATTGTTTCAGAATAATAAGAGTGAATGAACTGCTAGCTAATCAATTTCTACTTCCATTCATAAATCCAAAATGATTCTCAATACGAGCGTAGGTGGCCATAAATCACTAGTAAATGAAACTACGGTACATGGGTGCATTTAACTGCACATAAAAGATGCCTACTTTAATTCAATCATCAAGATAAAGATAAAAATATTTTTTGTAATTATTAAAAAAAATATCTTATTTTCAGTTTTGTGTGTGTGTGTGTGTGTGTGTGTGCGCGCGTGTGTGTGGGTTTTCTTGCGCATTATGTGATTATCTATTATAGCCAATAATATATACAATTTATTCGTCTTTCTACTGTATTATTTCGTGTGATGAATATGGCAATGTTTATTATCATACAGGCTCTTGTCGTTCGTGGTGCATTACCAGTGTGACGGAACCAGCTAAGGCAGGCAATAGCACCTAGTTAGTGGTTCCGGATACGGATTGTACGTGTCGGATGTCGGTGTGAGTCACGCGGCTGGCGCCCACGCCACGCGCTATGCTTATATTGCGCCCACAGGCGCCCTAATAGAACTAATAAAGAATTGCCAAATTCTTGGCTAATACCTATACACTAGTTTTTACCTTCAAGTTATTGAATATTTCACAATAAATTTAACATAACACCTAACAAGACTTGTTTTTAATAGAAACTAAGAGACATCTCTTTAAAAGTATTACTCTATTAAGGTGAGTAGCACTTAATCGGCATAACGACAACGCATTACCTCCGTAACGCAATCATGACAATGACGGCGAACAATCTTACACGCACTGTAAACTAAATTAACGCCAACGATGCCGTTGCTGTGACAGATTTAGCTGTGCTGTGTCTGAGGCGCGTCTAGGCTATTTGTATTTAGGTTTTGGCATTGGCCATTTCACAGTCTCGTGGGAAACGGAGTTGAACGACTGCAGAGACAATGCGGTTGTGTGGTATCGCGACCAGTCGTTCTCCAGCGTGAACCACCGCCCACCCGCCCGACCTGCTTATGCTAAAGGCTACTGCAGCATACAATCTAATAGTAATATCTAGACTTAGCCGTCCACATCCGTATGCCATTACCTGTTAAAAATATTATCAGTCCGTTAATATATATATTTAATAAGATATGGTTTAAAATAACACCTAGCATTCATATTATCATTTATACAAACTAATTCGAAGTTACAAAACAAATATTACAGGACAATTTACACATCAACGGTTTTAACATTAGGGTTTTGACATAATCACCACGCTCGGCAGTTGGATATGCTATCGCAAGGTGTAGATAATACGCAGAAGGATGCTGCTGCTCTTCTTGTGGCGAGATCCCTTAGTCGGTTTTACGACATCAATGGGCTGAGTTGGAGGGGTCGTTTCTAAAGTATCGGCCGCCACGGCATATTTACACAGCGCTGTTATTCTCCAAACTAAGCAAAGCTATGGGGGCTAGGCTACGGATAGTATCAATACTTATATCTTCGATACTTCGATACTTGTCATACATTTAACTTAGTTAATTTTAAATTCAGAGTCGAAGAATTTACAAAATAAAAACGTAAGGTGTCTCAAGGGCGGGCGGCCGCAGGGTTCGAAAGCACGGTGGCAACGGGGTCGATAAGCGCTGGACGCGAGCCAGCCGCCATGGTCGCGCGCGACACATAAATACACCCTCCATCAAGTCGCGTGGCATTTCTAAAGTAGCAGTACTCTTTTTATTACTAAAACATAAATTTATTTTATATTATGACGAGCTTCAAATTACTTCCTTTATTTTACTTTTAATTGTGAATTACAATTATTGTTTTATTCTATAAGCTAAGCTCGAATTTACCGCTAACATAATATAATAGGTTCATGTAACTCACTAGTAAATCGTCCGGGACTTCGTTACCGTCATGCCGTAGGAGCCACTACCAAATAAAGCTACCCTTAAAATGTCATCTCTCTAGGACCTCAGGTTGGGTCTGTCTGTGCGTTGATAGTCAGTCAGCTACTCTACGCTTTTAATTACATCTAGGTTAGGATTATCAAGCCAATACCTACATTTTAAATGTGTAAAAATGTGCAATGTTAGTATGTTAAAAGGTGGGCATATTTTTGGTTGTTAAAGTATCAAGACTTGCTCGTCGTACTTGGTGGCAAACAGGCATCGAGCTTTCTGACATTCGTAATGTCAATGTCAATGCTATATATAGGTCTATCGTAAATCGTAAAAATCGCTTCAATCATCTAAACGGGCGACCAAAATAGGTTTTAAAAAAACAGGTATCTAGGTTTTATAGTAGTTTATGCAACTGTCATATAAGAAGGGGTATTAAAACACGAGAGTCTGTTTTAATACCTAAGTTTTATGCAGTTTCATACACTACTTTATCTTCACTCATAGGAAAAATGAAATTAAACAAAGTAGGTAGGTTACAAGGAAGTAATTTTCAATCTATAAATTCTTGGTACATTTTGTCGTACAATTTTTTTGATTTTTCTGGCAGGAGACTTTCAGTTAACGCCAATGCCGCGTCTAGAATATCTGGCGGAGTGAAAATCTCGCCGTCACTACTCTCTTCTCCAATCATATTTTAATCACTTACTGGATTTTAGAAAACTTTTTTGGAATTCCGAATACAAAAACACGATCGGCAAAAAATGTATGGGAAGCGCGGGAAATTAAGTTCAAACTACGCATGCGTGCGCCATTTTTTCACAGTTCGAACTGCGCATGCGTGCGCTTTTTTTTCATATTCAGCCTAAAACCATAGACTACTTAAATAAAATAATAAAAAAAAGATAACGGTACTATAATGAGTTTTATGATACAGTTGGTGGTACTATTATGAGTTTTATTCTTAATTTTATGTATATGCGTATATAAAGTGCGTCTGTATAGAACCGTCTTTGAATTCGTAATTCGATTTTTTCGATTTGAGTGTATATAAAGGTATTTTCATGACCACCATCAGTACCTAGCTATTGTTTGTAGCATTTTCTTGATTTGGTACCTAAACCTAGTTGACTGGTATGTAGGTAGGGAGGGATAGGTACTCTAATAACCTACTTAATGCCTAAAAATTACATAGGTTTGGCCTGGCACAGGGGAACTGCCTATCTTACCTCTAAATGCCAGAACATTGTTGTTATGGCGGCGACAGAATTAGGTAAGATGGTGGTAGCTAGCCAAACAAATTCCTACCACCAACCAAACCAAGCACAAAATTGTACTCTCTCTGGGAAACGAACCCGGGACCTCCGGATCTGACGCAGGTAGGCGAACCACTAGACAACAGAGGTGGTTCAATAGACTAGATTGGTATAGGTGCCTATCGTACCTATTTGCACAATTGACTAAGTGTACTATAAATGTTTCGTTTCATTACAGATGAGCGGGAAGCGAACCCGCAGCTATAGATGCGCGGTGCACCACCGCGACCGTGACGTCAGTTCGGAAAACGACTTCCATCTGCTGCTCGAAGATCCTACATTATTTGCCAGGTAAGTTCTCATACCTTTACATACCTAGGAAGGTATAGGTAGATCCGATAGTAGGTTAAGTCTACTATCGGACCTAACTTTATAGGGCTAGTATGTGAATGATCCTACCGCTGGCTGATGGAGGAACGTGTAAAGGTCCGCCTGTCTTGCAAACACCTTCTTCCCAAAGTCAAGCGGCAAGAATGTTGTTCGTTCTGCTCCGGCGGAAAGCTCGCTCCATCATAGATCTCATCATCGCCCAGGCAACACCCAGGCAAGCCTCGGTCAAGCTTACCTATTTAGTCAACGGACTGCCGCAGTCGCTTCGCCTTCTACGATGTCCACGGGTTGAGTTGAAGAGATGCTATTCTTAGATCAACATCACTTGGATAGGTACCTACTATTCAGCTCACCTCTACGCAACGCAACCTCAAAGTTGTAGATAAATACCTACACGATAAACGACACAAAATCCCGTCGACTGTTATCATTTTGACAGAAGGAGCGTGACAACAGTTTGTTTACAAATGCGAGGGCTCGTTTCGGCACGCGTTTCTCGTAAATTTTTAGTAAAATTCGAGTATGCCGTGACTTCTTAGCACATCTCACTACAAAATTTCGTGCTATGTTGGCCTCGTAAATTTTTGACACTCAAAAATTCCAGTTTCCAGCAAGTTTCCAAAACAATAAATGTTACAAATCACTGAATATTCTTCGTAGCTATATCGATCGCTGAATAATCTTTTACGACTACTTGTCGTGTCACAATGACATGTTTAAGTAGGTAATGCTTTGTAAATACCTACAATAAAATCGTTAAAATTGCCTTACATGCTGAATATAACGTAGAGAAAGCTATTTGATCGAATACTACACAACAGCACGATAGGCTGGTGTGGAGTTTCATTTCAATTGAGAAAATTCAGGTAAACATTCTCAATGCATATTTTTGATGACTTTAATGTAAGTAGGTACCTACCTACTATGCAGTAGGTACCATGCCATGCCTATACATTCATTCACACCCACAATATGTCGCCTCGCTATATACTCGTATTATGCGGTTGGACGAGTGTACGAATAGCATTAGTATACCTATGTCTACTCATAAGTAGACGAAAAGGTGTTGGACCGTCCGCACTGAACGTTCGACGGTTCTCGGGAGGAACGGACGACTTTCTGTGTTTTGATTCGATAGTCGCTTGGAGTCCAAAGAGTTGGATCGGGACTAGCCTTTTCATAGGCACCTTCTATTTTTCTGCCGCCGCCGCCGCCGCGCCGACAAAGCTAAGCGCTTGCAGTGCGGCCGCGGTAGTAGGTAGGTACTTCTATTTATTCTTTGGTCGCGGCATGAAACCACTCTCTAGCCGCGTACTGTTAAATGTAAGTAAATAACCACCGTGGTCGTCACTACCTTCCAATAACACACAAACAAACACAATGAAAAACAAAGAAAGATGTTTTTAGTATTCTGATACCTCCTTCTGGTATTACTAACTAGCTACCCGCTTCTAACATTTCAGGAGCTTATTATAAAAAAATATCAGAATGTGGTTTTTCTGTAGGCTTTTTTATTATTGTTCGATGGGCAAGCGCTTGGCCTTCATCTCACCTGGTTACAAGTTGAGATAAGGCCCAAAATGGAGGCGCACTTCACCCGGAATTTAAGAGTTGTTATTATGGCGACAAAATTAGGTAAGATAGTGGTAGCTAGCCAGGCGGACTTAGATAAATCCTAAAACCAAATTAAACCAAGCTCAATATTGCTCCCCTGGGAATCGAACCCGTGACCTCTGGATCTTAAATAACCACTGAATGAACCACTAGACAGCAGAGGCGGTTAAATGGCGGTATTTCCTAGGTATGAACGTACTAAGAACTAACTAAGCTTCACTGATAGGTAGGTATTATCCTGTTATATGTATAGTGGCCAGGGTATTGAATAATAACTTTTTTTGCAGAATGGTGCACTTAGTAGCAATGGAAATGCTGCCAGAGGAGCGGGACCGCAAGTACTACCAGGAGAGGTACACTTGCTGCCCGCCGCCCTTCTTCATTATCTGCGTCACTTTACTAGAGGTAAGCCTCCCCTTTCACGGAATTTGCGTCACTTTACTAAAAGTCAAAAGGTAAGACCACCTTCCACGCCAACTGCGTCACTTTACTGGAGGTAAACGGTCCCCCTTTCGCGTTATCTACCCACTAGATGTCAGTATTTTTTTTAATTTTACATAAAATTAGTTCTTGCCTACAAAACTTACCCAAATCAAGAATAAAATAAAAAAATGTTACATTATACATACACAGCTCAATTTTGTAGTGAGTAGCACAAAATTACACATAAACGTAGGTAAGTGCAAAACTAACCAGTTTATTTTAGGTGCAACTTTCATCAGCAACCAACCATACATTGGTCATTCATGACATCAAGCTCTGCTCTACATTGTCTTGCACAACTTACATTGTATTACAAGAACATAGCGTGAGAATCATTAACTTCTTTACGCAAAAATCGCGAGGTCAAGCTAACACGACCTCGATAAGAATTAGGGCTGTGTCGATTTCTAGCTCGGCTCATGCTCCGCTCTAAATCTTACCTACAACTTTATCAACACACGCACCGGTTTTCTCTGTTTCTTTACTTGCCGGGTTCGGTTCGGATCAGTTCAGTTTTTTACAATAGGCAATTAATTACATTGCACATAAGAATGTCAGATCACAGACAAATACAAATAATTATTATCTTAACTATTATTATCCGCCTTATCTTAACTTGTTACCAGGTGAGATGAAGGCCAAGCGCTTCCCCGTCTTACAATAAAAAAAAATTAAGTATGTTTGGATGCAACTTCAAAATCTTATAGCACCAAATAATTATGGTAATTATTATTATGCTTTCAAACCATTGCAACGGGTATTGATTTTACTACCAAACAACTGTAAATAATACTTTCATGATAAAAAAAAAATGATTACATATACCTACTTATATCGAAAAATACGAAGTATCCCAATGTCCCATTGCGAGCCCCACAGAACAGCCTACGTATGTTCAGTGATATGGGGTTTTTCCAACTGACCTACCTCTCTAAACTGAAGATAATTTAGTTATGCATTATGTCACCGCCCCGACAGACAGACAACCCGCCCGCCCTGTGTATTTACACGACCTCTTATCTTCGCCGTCGCGAACCCTTTACAGCGTAGCAATAGTACAGTACAATCACTTTCTACCGGCCGGTACCGCTCGAATCCCGCTCTAGATGCTCCGCTTTATTAAAAATTATAACAGCGGATTTCACATCCGTGCAAACAAGCGGTTTACGTGAATCATAACAATCATGCGCGTGCTCAGCCCGTCACACGTTGATTCACTTTGCGCGCGCGGCCACAGAGTAGCGTTATCAGTTTATGTCTGGCGGATTTTGATTCGAGTCACGTAGGTACGTGGCCGTTTAATTTTGTCATTCAACTTCCTAGCGTATGTGTGGGCTGGAAAATAAACGTTAGCTTGAAAGCTTATTTAATCAATTTAGAAGATTACAAGTCAAAATATCTGCACAACCGTATTCTGTGATCGGTTATCAACAATATGTATTTTTATGTTTTAAACATTTTTACGACTAGGTAGTACCAATCTAAAGTTCTTGTTTGGATAACCGACACAAGAAATCGCGCGCACACAGTGCCCTATCAAAGCACAGCCTGTGTCTTATTAAATCTTCATTCAGATCTTTAATTTACTATGTCATCAGGTTTAGTTTTTTTGAGCTGTAGTTGACCAACTGAACTTAGAACTGTTGCACGCATCTCCCATACACCACAACGGCTATGCCCCGCTTACTCCACGCTTTCTGCTAACGGTTTTCCCTAATGAATAATGCGCGTTGCCCGCTTCAATTTATTACGTAAATCGGAAAAAAAGAAATGAGTCTGTTATTGCATTTAATAAATAGAGCATTGAATTTGCAAACAATAGTATAGTATAATAAGTTCACGAAAATCAAATTGTAGTTTAAAGACACACAAATCTCGTGCTGTTTACAATTAGAATATACCTAATGTTTATTTACTCTTTGGTTAGAACCTACCGAATATCCAACAAGTAAGATGATACAAGAGCCATATCAGACATATAAGTCCGGCACTAAGACATGACCGGTTATTCGCACGACCTGACATCCCAAAAGACAAAACATACCTACTGTCAGCTATTCTGACCATGATATTCCGTACAATAGGTTAGTAATGTCCTTACCTCTTTGCAGCTCGGCGTATTCACGTGGTACGCGTGCAGCTCAGGCGGAGTCGCGGCCGCCGCTGGTCCGGTGCCTGTCGACTCGCCTCTCGTCTACCGCCCCGATAAAAGACGGGAGCTATGGCGGTTCCTTACCTACAGCGTGGTGCATGCCGGCTGGCTGCATCTCGCGTTCAACCTGCTAGTGCAACTAGCTGTAAGTGCAACCTTCTAGCTATTCTAATAAAGTCTTTTATCGCTTTCACACTGGTCTGACGGCTATCAAAGTCAAATATTCAGTAAGTTTTTTTTATTATCACATTGAAACGTCAAATTTACCGGCTGTTCGAAATCGCGACCAGCACACTAGGAGAAAGGCAGATATATCGAAGAAGTCCATCGTTAGCCTTGTAGTACTTGCTAAGACACCAGTTGAGTGGGTCATGTCATAATCCACCATACAGACCCAATGCTGATTGGTGGATTGCTCACCAATCCATTAAGACTGTTTCAAACTTATTGTTTTACAAGAAGAAAACGGGCACACATCGGGTATTTTACCTATATTTATTGCCTACTGAGTAATTCAAACTACGTAGTTTGAAGTTTTGTTCTACCACCACGTGGTGCTAGTCTAGAACATGCTGGTTTCCTCCAGGTGTTTTCCTTTACCTTCACTAAAGACCAATCTGGAATGGAAATGGATTAGTTACCTACCTCTGAAAGGTAGTACTCCATTGTGCTGTAGTGTACATAAAGCACGTATACCGACCCAGAACTTGAGATGTACCTAGGTAATTGTAGGTAGGTACTTTGTGGAGTAGGTACATAAAGCAGATATACCATAAAGCTAAGAGAAGTAGAACCCCTTGTGAAAGGCCTTGTCCGGGGAAGAACTTACTACCGGTTTGAAGGTTATGGTTGCCGGTGAAATTCTGGGCACGCGAGGCTTAACACCTTTATGCCTCAAGTTGACGGGCGCAATAGTGCAGATACAGTGCCGTGTAGGCTACGCAGTAAGGCATTATTAAAGGCAAGAGATACTTTAACATCAAGTGGGGCACTGGTGGACTACTTGCTTGTCCCGTCTCCTAGAAAAAACAAACGAACTCATAATTTGAGACGTAATAAGCAAGATCATTAGTTGGCATTCAATAATCTATGGTTTGTCTCCAGGTGGGTCTACCTCTAGAAATGGTGCACGGCGCGGTCCGCTGCGCCGCTGTGTATCTGGCGGGGGTGCTCGGAGGGTCGCTGGCCGCCTCCGTGCTGGACCCCGACGTGTGCCTCGCGGGCGCTTCGGGCGGGGTGTACGCCTTGCTGGCGGCGCATCTCGCCAACGCGTTGCTGAACTTCCACACCATGCGCTACGGCGCCGTGAGGCTGGTCGCGGCGCTGGCCGTCGCCTCCTGCGACGTGGGCTTCGCGGTCCACGCTAGGTATACCAAGGTATGGTCCATTTTTAGCGCTTATTCCCATTTAGGTCGGCATACGGTTCCTTCATACCGTTTTCGGGTTCTTTGGTTGGATTGGACGCAAAAACTCTTTACTTGTAATACGAGTATGACATGGGTTAGCTTAATACCGTCTATTTTTTGTTACAGCACATGATAAACATAGACCCCAACTAGTTTTATTTAGATTCTAAGAATATTCTAGATTTTAGTGTTCATTAATGTTTGTATCTCAGCAGTAGGTGAGTGGGTGCTTATGTCGTGTAGTGACGTTGTATAATCCCAAGCAATATATAGCAGATGCTTAATATAGGGCGTGTTAGCTAACATAACTTGACCTATTTTCTCTTCTCAGTAAAGAAAAAATTATCATCACAGATCATCTCTCTGAAATCTGTGGAATATTAAACATATTTCCTAAGTACCTTCTATCAAGTTGGTCTTCTCTAAAGCAATTGTCTTTGTCAAGCAGGAAGTACCGCCGGTGTCTTATGCGGCCCACGTGGCGGGCGCGCTGGCTGGACTGACCATCGGGCTACTGGTGCTAAAACACGCTCAGCAGCGGCTGTGGGAGCGGCTACTGTGGTGGACGGCACTAGGAGCCTACGCGGCGTGCACGCTCTTCGCAGTACTGTACAATATCTTCAGCGGGCCGGTGGACGAGCTACATTACATGCCGCCAGATCCCCCGCCCGATGTCGGCTTTTGACCTGACTCACTCACTCACCGGGACTAGATCGACAATTTAAGACCCTTTTTTAAGACACAGTTCCGTTCCGTTTGCAGGTTGTTCGAAAAGACAGTTACTTTATTCTCAGCGAAACTCAAAAACGTTGAGTAAATGCAGTGTGTGCAGGGTGTTATCACACAATTTTGTTGATTTCTGGACCTTTAGCAATTCCTCTTATTTTCGATATTTTATGAGGAAATTGTAACATCGATCCTGTCCACTGTTGGATTGAGCCTCTTCTATGACTAAAAAGAGAAGAGACAGCGCTATGTAACTAAACGAGATGAATGCGAGAATGCTACCTACTATAGGTACACAGCATTATTCATATGAGAAACTTCTAAAGCTCGAAGTGAATTGGACATTGTCTCGATCTAATCCCTAGATTGTCACCAGTTTCCGTGATCAGACGGTGCATTTATCTTTCGTTTTTCTTGGAAAGTTTCTGAACACAAAATGTGCTAATAATATCGTATCGATATCGATAATTTGTAAAGTGGATGTCTCTATTTTCCGTAAAAGATGCAAGATAAATGTAGCGTGTAACGCCGAAGCCCAAGTTTGTTTATTAAGTTCCCGCACTAGCGCCGAGCCGTGAGTCAAACACGCCTAGTCAATTTACCTTAGTGTGATTGTAAGTAGATTAATACGGGAGGCCTCGCGATACCGTCGTATCAGCCTTGCGATACTTAAGTGTTAAGTAGTAATAATTATTGAATAGGTGAATTATTTTTGTACCTATCAACGTTGAGTCCGGCGTTACCGCACTAAGTTAGTACGCTCAGATAATGGCCGACCGAATGCCGGAATAGTATAAGGATAATACAATAATTGCTTTAATAATGTAACCGTACATTCGGTCGAGTAGGTATGCCCACCACACCAAAGATTAGTGTAAATCTGGCCGGTACCATTTGTATGGTTTATTTCCTACCTATTTGGATTGTGAATTTCGTAGCTCCATTTTTTTGCTCAGTACGAATCGAATACTCTAAGTATACGTCTATAGTTGATTTCAACCAAGTGATTGATAAACTTGCTCAATTGCAATTGCAATGATTATTATTTTTAATCAGATGATTATGCTCAAAAGTGAGTGTCTTTTTTTGTGGGATCAATTGATTGCAAAAATTATGATTGTATTTTGTGTGTAATGTGAATCGTCCATTTCAATTTGTTTTGGTCCATTTGATTGTCCTTCAATTTTAATAAATAATCTCGCTACTGGTTAGCAAATAGTTTATAATAATGTGCCTGATTCCTATTATTGTAACGTTTATTTGATTTTAAACTTTAATTGTAATCAAATAGCGTCACAAACCGACTGATTTTATTGTAAATTATTGCAATGTTTCATTTAATTTATTTGAAAATTATTTTAAGTATTAATCGGAATAACTATAATTATGTGATTATGAACAATGAGAATAATTAAAAGAATATTGAAAACTACTGTGTTTCTATCTAAATCAAACGCTTTTATAAAATCTTTATTTTATTTAACATTATATTCAATAACATAAAAATAAAGGTATTTGGCGCGTAATGAATAAGATATCGAAATATAACAATAATACTAGTCTGACTACTGAGGAGGGATTGTGGGAAACCCTCATGTGCACACAGGGGATTTTTAAAAGCGAAGCTAAACTCTTCAAAATACATTGTATAGCAATAAAAAAAGCCCTGAACATTCGTTGATCACATGTCAAGTTGACAAAGTTACATTGAGGTCTGCTATAACTAGTTGACTGCGAGCACACAAGCCCACGAGGTCTTGTGTTTTCGCAGTCAAGGAGCCGTACGATTTGAATACTGCCCAAATATTGGTAGCTGGTTCAGCGACTTATAGTTACAGAGTTGTATTGGCGCTCATATAACAAAAGCGACGTACAGTTACAGAGTTGTATTGGCGCTTATATAATAAAAGCGACGCACAGTTACAGAGTTGTCTTGGCGCTCGTCTTGAGTAAGCAAAATTGTAGTCACCACTTATCTGGCCCAGTGAGTCAAAATTGATCTAACAACGCCGCCACACAGTTAAGTGACGCCATATTGAACCACCTTTTTTAAGGTAAAAGCACTGACTTTGACGTCTGTCAAAGTCTAGGAAAGTGATACAAGAAATCGATCGCAGCGCCACCACCACTTGGGCCTCTCCAAAAGAGTTTTATTGAAAACAATGAGGAGATTAATTGATAATCGTCACGCTTGGCAGGGTTTGGTAATCGCAGCTTTGGTAACACCAAAGATGCGAAAAAGTCTCTGTACTCGGATGCTGCCCGTCGCCTGGTGAAAGCCCCTAGTCACCTTATGACAGCCAAACTTAAAGTTGCTCAATAAGATAGATACAACACTCGAGGGTGTTTTATAGGACTGAAAGAGCGTATTCGTAGATTAGTAGTTAGAAGTAAGTCCGGAAGAGGCCGACAGCGGCTCGGACCCACAACGGTGTCTGTCTTTCTTCTAGCTCCGCGGCGCATTCCGTCGCGTGTTCATGAAGCAGGGAAGCCTCTTCGTGAAGCCTTTTCTGCAATCAAAAGCAAAACCTTTATCAATTGATTCGCTATGTGTCTAATAAACCAGCCAAGTGCGAGTTTGATAAGCACAACGAGGGTCCGGCGTGCATTTCAAAGCAAAACATGTTTTTCACAACACCATTAATTGGATTTAGTTCTAGACTAGTTTTTTTTTTATGGTACGACGGGTTAGCACTAACAAGTTAACAAGTTGAGATGAGGCGCACTTCACCCGAAATCCTCAACAAACTGAGGTACTGGATATCTTACCTCTAAATGCCGGAACACAACAATTTAAGAATTGTTATTATGGCAACAGAATCAGGTAAGATTGCGAGGTGGTAG
This sequence comes from Venusia cambrica, assembly GCA_951394065.1. Taxonomy (NCBI): domain Eukaryota; kingdom Metazoa; phylum Arthropoda; class Insecta; order Lepidoptera; family Geometridae; genus Venusia; species Venusia cambrica. Next base: position 9,250,420 of record OX596043.1, on the reverse strand, counting down.
CTAGCCAGGCGGACTTACACAAAATCCTACCACCAACCAAGTCAAGCACTATATTGCAACCCTTGGATCGAGCCCAGGACCTCTGGATCTGAAATCTGTGGGTTGAACCACTAGACCACAGAGGCGGTTAAAATACATGAGCATTCGTGTGGGTCCGACGAACGCTTGGCCGAATTCTAGTACCTGCAAGTCCGGTGAAGCCGTGAAGATAGCGGCCTGAGCCTCCAAGTCGCGGCGAACAGAGCGCTCGCCGAGGTTCGCCGAGCCCACCACTGTGGCCCAAGGAACGCTGCTGCCAGGAGGGTAGTACCTGTACAGATAAACAAGCCTCACAGCTCAGTTGGTAGTAGCTCTGCCTTCTGCGCTGTAGGTTGTGGGTTCGATTCCCACCCGGGACAAACATTTATGTGATGAATGTAGATGTTTGTTCTGTGTTTGGATGTTGTATTGTATGTATTTACAAAAAAAAAAAAGTATTTATGTATTCTATCCGTAATCTAGTTCCCATATTACAAGCTATGCTTAGTTTGGGACTAGATAGCGCTGTGTGAAATTAATGTCCTGTAATATTTATTTATTTATTACAACACTTACAACTGTGAACGCGCCTAGTATTAGATTATTTTAGGGTTCCCCAAGCCCAAAGGGGCGCATGGGTTAATTATACTAAGACTTCGCTATCCGTCTCGCCGACCTTAATAAAGGGCTGCTATTTTAGAGCCGTAATAGCCGCTGAAATTTTACAGAGAATGTGTTATATTCATCAAAATTACCGCGAATTACCTGACAGATATAACAAAAATACGAAAATAGTATGTGGTACTCGCATACGAAAAAAAAATTGTTTTACTGGTACCGAACATGACTACAGTGTGCATTTATGTATGGTAAAACATACTTAAACCGGCTAAGCGTGTGTCAGACTCCAGAAATAAATGCAAAAAAGGCGCACCATGACCCGCATTTGGGTTGTACTAAGAACCCTCGGATTTGGTAGAAATCATTCGAATTTTGTATCTTTAAAACGCACCGAGGATTCATGAAAGCGAAATGCAAGAGAGTAACCATGTAGCGTAAGACTACATTAAAACTTACCACATCCCCTTAGCATGGAATGTCCACCCAGGGCGCTCGTACTCCAACATTTGCAGTCGGCTCGCTTGATTAGAGTCTACCACCCTTTCCCAGAACCTGTAAAATTGAGAATATTTTATGATTATTAAATATTATCTACAGGACATTAATTTTACACAGCGCCACGTAGCCCCAAACTAAGCATAGCTTGTAATATATGGGTACTAGATTATGGATAGATTAATTAAATACTTTTTGTAAATACATACGTACTATATGAAACAACACCCAAACACAGAATAAACATCTATATTCATCATACAAATGTTTGTCCTGGGTGGGAATCGAATCCACAACCTACAGCTCAGAACTCAGAGTAACTACCAACTGAGCTATGAGGCTTGTTTACAATACGTGCATGTGGTATTTTTATAGATACCCATGTTAGAAAAATACTACATACTTTTTTGCAATCAGTGAGTAGGCGTGTGGTATCCCTCCGGCTGGACCTGAGGCACCGAAAAATCCATTAGCCTGAAACATTTAAAGATTGGACTTCTAATTCTATCAAACACTCAGGCCACATCTTCACCTGTTTTCAAGGCTAGGGCAGATGGTCAAACGCTTGATCAAACACTACTTTCGAAAAACATAACATTACCCTACTTCTGGGGCAGTCAGGTAAAAAGAAAGCTACCATGAAAATTACAAGCCTCAAGAACCTCTAAGAAGACCCAGTAGAAGTTAGTAGTTAGTTGATCAATTCAAAATGTCATGTCTGATTTGATGCAGATAACACAATTTCAATCAAAATGTAGGCATAACAATTTTCCTGTAGAAGCATTCTTTATCATATTTTACTTGTGCTTTTACGAAAAGTCAAGTGACGCAATCCTACAATATTATCCCTATACAGTTACACCTGCAGTATTTTTCTTATGTGACATGCCCTTTTTATGGCATGTCTGGCAGAATGAAAATCATCAGCTATGGGGAAAAAAGTCTGTTTCAAAATCAATTCTAGCCTTCCAGCCCTACTTCTTAACATATCCAACTATTCTCCTACTAACTCATTATTCCTACTACATAGCTACTTACTATTATGAATGCAAAACTTTGTTTGAATGTTTACATGTTTGTTGCTCCTTCACGCAAATATTACTTAACTCGATGAGTGCTGAGCATTCACTGTTCTACGGAGAACACACTGTGAGTGTTTTACAGCACCCAACGAGTTAATGGATTTAGCTAAAATTTTACGGCTTGTTACTCATACATTATCAAGTAACATTAGCAGCAATGTACAAAGAAAAAATATTCTTCGTACAAAACCGGGTAATGTACTAAGAAACTTTCATTCTTTGTACATTACCAATTAGATTACCAGTTATGTACAAGTATGTTAATATTCTTCCTACATTACCCGGTTTTGTTCAAAGAACTCTTTGTTCTTTGTGCAAAACCAAGGCGGTTCTCCGAGTTAGTGTATCAGACTTTTTAGTAGAAAATAGGATGTCATAGGAGTACTCTGTGATTTATCTAAGGCTTTCGACTGTGTAGATCATGACACTTTAAAAAAACTTACACAGAAATTGTTCTAGACCAGGAATAGTAGCATGGTAGCAATGTGAAACTACTTTTCAATACTTACATTAGGGTGCGCCATTAACAGACTAACATTAGCCTTGCAGTTGTTTAGCAGTGTCTTGGTATAGTTTTCAGTCAAGTTGAAGTACCCAGTAGCTAGTCTGATGTAGGAACCCTTAGGTGCTGACGTGAGGAGGTGATTTGTCACCTCCTCATCTTGTGTTATGTTGAACTCTCCCATTTGAATCAGAGGGAACACCCAGGTGTCAATATTAAGTTCTGAATCAATAAAAATATTTCGTTTGTTTAGCTAGATATTATATTTCCTAGATTGGCTAACATGATATACCTACTTGTTAATAATAATAACAATAAATAAGTTAATAATGATAAAGTTAATAGATGTTCAAGTGCCTTATTTGGCAAATTTTTACTTTGATGTCAAGTAACCATTAAAAAAAAAAAAATGGTAAAGAATGGTTACTTAACTGTTGTTGATAATTTGAAGACATTTTGTAATTAAGTTTGCATGTTATGAAAATGTAAGTAGAAAATGACTCTGAATGATTAATCAGTCTGAGGTCTCATATTTGTAGTATTTTTTTAATAAAAAAATATACAGTATGTACAGTTTTACCTTCATGGCTATCTAGTTTAGATAATTTAGAGAATTGCTGCTCCTTCCATTTGTAGATCAGGTTCAGGATTCTATTTTTGATCTCCTTGCTCAGCTTTTCTTTGCTTTCATACTTATCACACTGCAATTCGTCTTTTACACATTTTTTACTAAACACACTCACTTCATCTAAAAAAGACAGAATGATTGTAAAATACAAAATCTTGTTCAAATAGCTCAAAACTAAAAAAAAACATAACTTACAGTCTTCATACCTATAAGTTCTTTGTAAAAGTTTGCAAGGTCAGCATCCTCTATTTCAATATAACGGTCCTGCCTCTGGCCAAAATAGTCATTTGAACAATTAGCTCCACTCAATAATACAGAATCATCAGCTATGTATAGTTTCATATGCTGTAAGCCAACTATTTCATTGTACCGCGAGGGCAGTGCTTTGGACCAGGAGCCTTGCAGTCGTGGAGTCTGATACAAATACAATCTACATTGGTCAAATCCATTTATGAAATCACGAAGCAAAGTCACTGAGTTAACCTCTCCACGTGTCCCTCTTTGGCAGTCCAGCAGCACATCGAATTTTAGGTTTTTATTAATTATCATGTTTTCTTTGGTGCCAGCCAACAGCCTCTTCTCCAAACTCCCAGTACCGATGTAAAGGCTCGCAATCGATATTCTTTTAGTGGCATTACGGAATCTATCACACAGTGTGTCGTAAAATTTCTTAGGGTCGTTTATTATATTGATTTTGGAGGAGTTCACTGGAAAACATGGTGCGACACTATACAGCCAATTAAAGTATTGGAGCTCTACTTGCTTGAATCTTATCGGTATGTTTGCGTTTATCAACATGGCAACAAGAGTAGGTTTGTTTTAATGTAAGGCTTGTACTAGCATACTAGCAGTCTTGTTTATAGCTAAACAGTCCAATATATGAGTTAGTAGATTCGATGATGCCACATGAAACACCTTCATTAATTAAATTAGTACATAAAACATTATTGCGAAAGCGAAACACATTCAATTCGAAACCAAAACAAAATCATCTGTCTGTCTGATCCAAAAATCCATAATAACTATCTGAATATAATAGTCGAGACTGTTTTGAAGACATAACATAATCAGCTATCTTGGTTTGTTATTGTTATTCTGACGACATATCAGTAGATGTCATACCGTACAAGGGCAGTAGGATCTAAGTAATTAAGTATGGAGCACAGGTTGGCGGAATTGCATCAACGCAAACTCAGCCGGCTCAGCCGGTAAATAGGATCAAAGACACTTATATGTCTATGCTCTATCAAAATATAAAATTCTACCATGGCAAAAAATTACTGCACATCCAAAAATTCCGCATTTTTTTCAATACACCCCGTGATTTCTAAACACCCCTATCTACCGTTTCGCGGCCGGCTGCTCAGTTGGGGCGAAAATAAAAGGGTGTTTTCTTTGGATTATAAATTGTGTACTTGCAAAGATAGAAAACATTAACAATCAACAGTTATACAATTAAAAGATAGCCGGTACAAAAGATTTTATGATCGATCGTGATCGTACGTATTTGACAACTCTCCATAATTATCATAGACTCTGACCACAGAGTACCCAAAATTGTCTATGCTAGCGCCGGATGTGCATAGCGGTGAATCGTGCAAACTTACTCATACCTCTTTGGTAGTCTTATTCACCTCGCAGGCCTAAGGGCACGCGCTATAACCGTAGATATATATTATATCTACGGTATAAACAAAACCTACCAATATCTATTTTTGCAATTTTGGAAAAAATTGGTACGCAATAGAAACATTTGTAGTAACAATATATATTGCAAAATTAAAGATCTGATCTTTGTGTCATTAGGGACCCAAAACTCTGTTTTGTCTGACTCACATATTCACACAACTGTTGGTAAGTAGGTACTTTCCTAAATGTTTTTAACTCTTAGCGTTTGTGATTCGTAACTACAAGGACTTTATACCTCCATTGACAAATCTTTGACTCTATGAAAGTCTAGTTCGCTTATTGCTAGAATATTGCTCGTTTATTTGGAATAGGTACGGTTTCGAACCACACAATACCTAACCTACTTAAGTCTACCTACCTACTCTAAAAAGATTGAAGACGTCCAGAAACCTTTTAATGAGGGACCTACCACTTAACTTACAAATATTTTAAAGCTATTCTCATTAATCACTACATTAACTTTAACTTTGTGCCTATGTTTTTTTTTACTTACTTACCACTCGGATCAAGTGAGTGTTTTATACTTATTAAACTAAATACGATTAGGTAATAAAAAAACAAGGTACGAATGATTTAGGTATTTATTTAGATAATTACATAGGTTATACAGGTCGATTGAGATGAAAACTTGGGCAATATAGGTTATCTCTGTTAAAAAAATATTAAAATACTTCATATACTCAGACCTCCCACATAATTGGTTTCGGTTTAATTTAAATAGAAAAATCTTCTATGAGAACTTGTCCTTGCTCGATTCCATAATACATTGTACCACCTTTAACATAGGCCCAAGACATACGCTTGGAACTAAAATGAACTCCCACGTCTCCATCTTTCGACAAAGTTATAGCTCCTGCTGTATGATTTAAGCGTGATGTCATACCTGAAATGTACGAAATATGTAGGTACTAACATAGCAGGTAGTTTGTAAGTTTTTGCATTACTTGTTAAAATTAACACTATGGTAAGAAGCTATCAGAACTCTACTTTGAAACTTGTATCGGCAAAGATAAAGTTACCGATGGAGCGAGCTCTCCCAGATAGTACCTAAGTATGAACTAGCTTATACATCTGCTTGGTTTATGGCCTAGAGACGAGACAGCGTCTCCAGTGTACTTCAGGAAACGAAGAGGCTGCCATGGCGCGCTGAACACGAGCAGTTTCACGTTTCTTCATATCTCAAAATGTGTATTATTCATAACAAACGTACCGTTAACAGCATTTACTGTGGCAGTATTAGCATCAACTCCATTTTCCATGATCTTGATGATGGCGTGTGCAAGACAATATCTCAAGATGGATTCTCCGTGACCTAAAACGTAAAGGTGTTACCTTGTAGGTTAAGGTAGGTACTTTATGTTTTTCCTAAGCCTCATACTTACCCCATTTTATCTAAAGGAGGCGAATCTTGGGTCTAAGAAATGGAGTACCTACCTACCTCACGGTATATTGAAAAAATAATTACCTACTTAAAATATATAAAATTCTTCACCTTTGCTTTGCAGCTATTTTTTATCGTCTAGTTGTAGTTGTAATGAAGTATCAAATATTACCTGTTGTAGATACACCACCGATATTATCATCGGCGTACGTTCCACTCCCGATCTGTGGAGTATCACCTATTCGACCAACTGCTTTCCCGCTCATACCACCGGTACTGGTAGCTACGGCAACATGACCAAGGCAGTCTACTGCAACAGCTCCAACTGTTCCTACGCCCATCTGTTATAATTATATATATCTTACATAATGTCAGAATAATGCATGATCACACCAGGGTCTAGCACAGATGATAGCTCAAAGATATGATAATTCATTCTACCTTTCTATTATACTATCTAGTCACTAGATAATAACAGATAATAATATTTAAGTTGTAGTAGAATATCTACAAGTTCTATTGGATTTGTTACTACATAATATCCATTTTATTTATAGTATTTTAAGATAATAGAAGAATGGATTTCCACGAAGTAACGCCTGAATATTTTTGATCGAGTGAGCGAAGCGAACGAGATCTCCGAGTTATGTTAGGAAATCTGGCAATGTATGTATGTATGTATATATGTATGTAGCAATGTTTGTGACTGCATAACTGTCGAACGGCTTATTAGATTTTGCTGAAATTTAAAATGGAAAAGATAACATAAATATAAATTGATTGTCGCGGGGGATTTTTGATAAGTGGGGTAGTTTTTGATGTATTGGAGTAAAAAGAAATAACATTTGTCATTGGTTTGGCAACTCTTATGAGTGAATAACAAAAAATAAATAGACCAGTTTTAATGAGATTCCGAATACCGTCTCTTATCTTGCAAGACCTAATGATCATCTTTTGTCCCTTTATCTTAAAAACCACCCCTAATTTATATTTAACACAAAACTGAACTAGTTTTGAAATCTGCAGTATATATATGTAATATTACTTAATATTTATTGTATATTATTAGTATATTATATCGTTTATAACGTTTCATACGATATTTCACATATTCACAAATTTTCAAGACTTCGATTTTATTTACCCCTTTTGCAACCCTTAATAACAGGGGTGGTTTTAGCAAATCAAATAAAGTTCGTTGTGAAGACAACCCAATTTTACAGTATATTTTACAAGACATTGCAAGCGTTTTACCCTCTAAACGCGCCCCTTTGTTACAAAAATCACCCCTATTAAAAAGTTAAATACTTATATGTTCTTTTATATGCAGTCGATACTCAATTGGTGGTAAAGGTTTGTTAACTCAAAAAATCTGCTACCGTCTTGGTGAAGCCTATTGGTTGACTTTACGACATCCGTGGGCTGGAGGGGTAGATTTTTAAACCACGACTACGAAAGCGACTGTTTTGATAGCAATTTTCAAAAATATATCAATCTTTTCATGTTAGTAACGGCTGTCTCATTCACTTATTGTATTCTGCCCACCCACTATGACATACGGTCGGCACTTTGCTCTCTTTTCGGCTTTGCATTGAATGAGAGTTAGCAGCAAGAGAGAGCCTGGAACACTGGTGAATAAAGAGAGATTGATAAAAAGAGTGCTTAAGTGAGGGAAGTAAGGTGAAATGAAAGCACATTTTTATCGTTTGTCAATTACCTACGTTCTTTTTGAGTAAGAATTCCGGTAGAATACCTAATACAAACAGGAAATCACGAGATCTCAGTTCGGGGCGAGCTACGTTTACTTTTACAGCAGAATTTTATGTTAATACTAAATTTACCTCTAAGAAGACGGTCAAACTTACATCGCTCATCCCAATTTCTGTTCTTTCGAAATCCACACCTTTCAAAAACTGTTGAAGAGCATTTTTAGCGTGGGGACTAATCAGAGATTCTTGTGAAACAGTAGAAAATCCCTGAAATTGAAGCACAGCAATAAAATTCATAGAGCTGTCGATATCACGAAGTTTATATTTTTATCATTATCATGGAGTATCTTTTCCATCTTAACGTACCTTTTCCAACGCGAATATCTTAGCCCCATCTGCACCCAATAAGGAATGTGGAGAATCTGTCAACACCTTACGAGCAATGCTTATTGGATGAGGAAAATCCTTTAACAGTGTGACGGCACCCACTTCCAAGTCTGTACCAGACATTATGCTGGCTTCCATTTCCACATCACCATCTACGTTAAGCACGGATCCGTATCCTGCAAAATATTTTTTTTTTAAAAGGAAAATACGCTGGCCTGGTTCTAAACCGGGAGGGCGACAGCTTTGCGCGGACCTAGGTGCAAAAGAATATATAACTATATTTAGGTATATGACAGTTACCTAACCCAGGTAGTACATACCAAGTATGGGCCTAGATGGCGCTGTGTCTTCTATTATTTTATGTGTTGAGTTGAGCTTGAGCACCTATAATAAATTGAAAAGTTTGTTAAATATTATATAAATTACCAGCATTAAAATGCTCATCCAATTCCATTGATACAACTGCTCCTTCCACAGCGTCCAGTGCACTTCCACCTTGGCATAACCGTCGGTACCCTTCTCTGACTGCAACTCTTACGCCATTCAATTTTCCTTGAACACGACTTTGAGGTATATCTCCAGCACCTCCGTGAACAATAATGAGTGGATTCATTTTTAAGCAGCTAGGTTTTAGGGCTCTAGGTTATTGCGTTTTGATAAGCTGAAAACAAAAACAATTCTTGGTAGGTACCTACTAGGTACGTGTTAACATTTTTTCGGTATAATATAATAGGAACCTACTTAGGTAGGCACCCAGGTTCCTATAAAATGTCAACTTACTTTGTTAACAATGCAGTTTGTACTAGGTGCTTGTTTATCTACACATGATTGTTTACCTAGGTCCCTATAGGTACTACAACAATTACGTAACCTATCAAGAGTAAATAAAATAATAGTAGGTACCTACACAAGTCTGATAAAGCGAAACGTAGGTACTAACGTGTAAAATTAATTTATCAATGTAAATAAAACCGTTCCAAGATAAACATGTATTAGTTACCTACCAATAACGTACATTTAGGTGTTTTAATGTTGTTGTCACAAATAATATTTTTTATGAGGCTGATACTGATAGAGAAAGGTGGGCTATTAATCTTCATCACTAAGTCACACCTACGATGATAATTTAAATAAATGGTTGGATATTTATCCGCGGCACCTGTTCAATTTATTGTTTTACTCGTATTAACCTAAGATGTGATCTCTAGGAAAGTGTAGGTATATCCTCAAATTCGCGGGAGCGAATGCGCGTGGTGGTGGGAACCACGCGCGAATTGACTCCTAGATAAATTACAAATAGGTATTCAAATAGTACCTGAAACAACATTACAAGTACACGACATCAACACTAGGTATCTACCTATTTACTGTTTGCCCTTTTTTTGGCAGAGGCCTCCTCCAATATCTACCACTGCTCTCTATCTCTCGCCATCCTAGTCCATGATTTTCCTGCTCATAATAATTTTTAGTTCATACTCCTCCCTTTTGAAATGCGCCAGTTATTCAAAAATAAAAGGAACTGACCTTGCTCAAAACATAAATATAAATCACAAACTATGTAGATATACTAATACTAACGCTTAAGTATAATATATTTATATACGCGGAAAATACACACAACATTAATAGTGTACCTATGTATAATATTCAAATATATATTTTTGAAGTTACTGTGCTGGGTCCCTATATTGCACGACCAATAATGTACAGCCAATAATTCGAATCCACTTTATTTCAATACAATTTTACACACCCGATATTTCGAAACCATGGCTTCCAATTATTGGTTACACACCCCAATGTCACGCGTAAGACCAGATAGAGTCGGGGTTAGCCGGGTCTGTTTTGTCATTTGTTAGCTACGAGAATCAGTGGGTCGTACGGAAATCCTGATAAAAACACATCAACCGTAATAAATCAATAATTATTATTTTGGTTAGGTACTCTGTGGAAAATAAAATTACTCTCACCTTGCACTCGCCAAGAAAACAAGACATCAAGGTAGTCCACTTCAAAAAAATAAAAAGTGGACGTGGATTATTGGCTATGCATTATTGACGCGTGTTGATAATGTACAGCCAATAATCCAAGCCCACTTTTTAATATGATCACCAATTATTGGTCGTACATTATTGGCTGTGCATTATTGTCTCCCACTGTGCTGATGCTGACATTGCTGTCTAAAGCCAAACAGCATCGTTCGCTAATCGAGTCAAAGGTAAGGTCCCAGTCCCAAACCTGTAACGATGTGATGTGATATATCCATAGATTTTGTATAAGTTGGTTGGCAATGCAAAAGAGAATAGTGTAAGCTTATGTTAGAGTGGGATGGTTAGGCGAGAACATTCACCACTAAGTACATGCTATTGCCCTGTATGGGACTGGCGTCAATCGTGACTGGTAAAATACCTCTTATTAAAAACAAATCCTAGGTTTTAATGTGACAATTAGTGTTAAATCGCATCTTTTCAAGATGCGTGAATCTTAAAAGAGATAACCCACAGAATTATATTTAAGTAGGTACGATTGAAATGTTTAGCTACCTAAATGCAATGTTTTAGAACGGCATTAAAAGTTTTGTACACATAATTATGTACATGGATTGGAAAAATTGTAGTCTCCTATTCCAATAGGTAATACTCTGAATGTAATACGGCCTGCAACTTCGTTATATTCTTAGATGTTTATTTTTACAGCAAAAGTGCAAAATACTTCTAGGGAAAACAATAAACTAGTTCTGGTTGGAGGAAAATAAAAATCCAACATGTTAGGTTCAGCTATTGGTATCTTCTGTGATCATTCTCATTAATTCGACTAGGTACGTAAATTACGAAACATTGGTTTCCAAACTGAAATATTACGGAATGAATGGCAAAGCCTTAAATTTTTTAATGTCAAACCATATAGAGAGAATGTAGGTAGGTACATTGTTGCGAAAATCAATTGTAAAAAAATATATTTGGGTACCGATATCATTTTATTGTTTTATTTCTTACATAAATATAATTACTTTATGTACATCTGCGTCACATCAGGTATAATCGATAACGCCTATAACACTGAAAAAGAAGCATGGGGGCAGACCGGTGCACGCAGGCAGAGTTTAGTGAATGGCTGTTGTTTCGTAAACCCACAACCCTCTTCAGCCAGGAGTAAACACAAGAGTACTTACTGCCGATCTATCGAAGTGTTTTATCAGAACGTAAATTGGTTGAGAACCAAACTAGCGAATTCACTCATAGCATTTGTTATCTTTAATAAATATTACAGGACATTCATTTTACACAGCGCCATCCAGCCCCAAACTAAGCATAGCTTGTAAGATGGGAACTAGATTACGGATAGAATACTTAAATACTTGTTGTAAATACATACATACTATAAGATACAACACCCGAACACAGAACAAACATCTACTCGTATGTTCATCACATAAATGTTTGACCTGGGTGGGAATCGAACCCACAGCCTACAGCGCAGAAGGCAGAGTTAGGTACTACCAACTGAGCTATGAGGCCTGTCTTCTACCGAGGACCTATGTGCCGCCACCAATCAATTTACGACGGTGCGGTGAATTGATTTATATCTATCTATGAGATTAAGAATACAATAGCTGTAAGTATTATATTTGCTATTTATATTTGCAACGTTGTATTGGACGGAAGGAGGCTCGGCGGCGCGGCGCGCGGCGCGCTGCTTATAGCATCACCGCGAGTGCAATTGAACCGCATCTCGCTGAGCATACAAATGTAGATAAATTGGCGTTCGATAAGAGCTCGTTTGTACGACGCGACAGTCAACATCTACCTATTTGTTTGTTGTGTTGCATATTATACTACCAGGCAGTTCAGATAACGATTAGGTACATGATTTTATTTAACACTATAGAAAATGTGTGTTACATTTAGTAAAGTGAGGTCATGTCTGGGTGATTTTAATCTACATTCTGCGTCTGTAGCAAGTTATTACGAATATTGCCTTGCTTTTTGTGCATTTTGGCAGTTTATTAGTACGAGTATAATGAATTGCAATAGTAGGATTTTGGCCCTAGTTCGGCCTAATTGTTTTTGGTAGGAATTCTGTGAGATCTCGCTTAAAATTTAATAGATCGTTAGTACTAGCTTGTGTACTATGACCGAGGCCTCAACACTTCCACTGAAATTTTCGTAAAGTGGATCTGATGTGGATCTGTCGTGAGTATATTATTTACGTATCGGGCTCATTGATTGGACAGATTTGTGTGGAATTACTGAACTGGAGTTGCAATAAATTACTTTTATGCAAGTTTAGGTATACTTAGTAATAGATTGCTACGCACCACGAAAAAAACCTTAAACAATAAGTATAATTGCGTCTTGGTTTCGAGATTGTCCAAAAATGCTTTTGTCCACTGTTTGTCTGTCGGTCGGTTTGATCTCCCCTACAGGTCGCAATATGTTTCAACTAATTTTGATGAAAATTAGCACAAATGTTCCATGATTTACTACATTTTTTAGTCGATCACGATTTTTGATCGGGGGGAAAATAGGGTGGAAAATGGCGTGTGAAATAGTTTGCTGTAGCGTTTTTTATCAACGGATTTTAATTAAATTTGTAAGACACTCTAAAAATTTAATTCAACACAAGATGTTGTGGAAAAAAACCAAAAAGGGGGAGTGGAGGGGGTAAAGGGGAGAAGTTTGCTGTAGGATTTAAATTTTAGTTTTTTTTTGTGAAAATTTATATATAAGTTTACTAATCAGACTACGCAGTCCTCTCTGCCTTTGCAAGACAAATCCGTAGACACCAAGACCAGGTTCGATCTCCTCAGACAAAGGGAACGCGAATAATCGCTAAAACTTATACCCACCCCTAATTGACTCAAAAGCTTCATTTTTCTTATTAAGTTGTATACAATAAAAAAAAACATTTTAATTTATTAGTCCTCTCCACCTTTGTGAGACGAACTCGTAGACACCAGATTTGACCTCCTAGGACCAGGGGAAAACGATTAATCACTAAAGCTTATACCTACCTACCTCTATTTGCTCAAAAGTCTAATAGGAAAAGTGAAAGAGGAAAGCATCGGCTATTGGCTTGTTAGTCAGCTGATCCCGCTCTAAACGTATCCCATGGGATGAGTTGACTAATGAATATTGCTTTTTCAACTGATCCCGCTCTCAAAAAAAGGTAGGTAGCATGGTTAGGTATTAGGGCTCGCGAGGTCTACCAGTCTTACAGAATCACTAGTAAGTAATCAGCGTAGGTATTTATCCGGAGTGGTTCACGCGGGATATTATTTTCGAAATCTCAAACAATGCTTTGCATAAACGTTACAAAAATTGCAAATGGTCTTGTGATAATGTAAAATTTGCTGAAGCTAGGACATTAGTAAAATAAATTATTTGCGAAGCACTGGATCTATAGTATCGAGCTAGGTATCAAAACCAATTTTTCGAAAACACCTGAAATCCTTCTGGGCCAACATAACATCCAAACAGGCAAAGGTCGGTCCGAAAGCGCTATCACTAAATGTAGTAAGGTTTTTTTCTCCGGAAGACTGCTAATGAGTTTGCGCGATATTTAAATTAGGTACATCTACAGTTACAGCCCTCCACGGATTTAAAACTGTTGGGTAAATTTCTCCGTTTTGAAGAGCACTTCGTATTATAAATGAGTTATGCTTGGATAAGGAGGTACCTACACCTTTTACTAATTTCACTGACAATATTCACAGTTAGTCCTTAATGTAGGAAAACAATAGTTACTAGTAGGTAGTTCGCCCCGAACCGAGATCTCGTGATGTCTGGTTTGTGACGGAGATTATATCTCAAATAGAACGTAATTAACAAACTATAAAAATATGCTTTAAATACACCTTACTTACCTTAATTGTTCAGAAAATAATAAATAGACTAGTTTTAATGAGATTCCGAATACCCTCTCTTATCCCAAAAGACCTGATGATCATCTTTTGGCCCGTTCATCTTAAAAACCATCGCTAATAAGGGCTAAAATAAATTTATTTTGATATCTGTAGTCTCAACCCCTATTACATACGATATTTCAAGTTTTCATACATTTTTAAGACTTCAATCTTATTTACCCCTTTTGCAACTCTTAATTTAAATACAGGGGTGGTTTCAGCAATACAAAAGAAAGTTAATTGTGAATTCAACCCCCCTTAAACAGTCTATCCTACAAGACAAACCAAGCGTTTTTACCCCCTAATGTACCCCTTTGTTTCGAAAACCACCCCTATTTAAAAGTAAAATATATATTTTATGAATGTGCAGCCGATACTTTTTCAAATGACACCCCGCAAGCCAAAAATCTTTTTATCTCACTGAACACCCCTATTTCTCAAAAACTACCCTAGTGTCATAATGATTTTGTGAAAATGTATAAATAAATAAATGTTGCATCACTAGAAATGGCATCCTTCAAATGGAGCGAGACGCCACCTCTTACTTCGACCTTCCAACCCAATGTTTTGTATTGATCGGATTAGCCATAAAAAAATATGGGCGAGTTTATAGCAGATTATTTGAACAACAAAACATTAACAATAAACATTCCCAATTAGGGCGTATGTAGGTAATTATATCTTTTTCTTCTTATGGCTTTTCAGCGGTCCTTTTGAGTACCACGAGAGTTTGCCAATGACAGGTGAATAACTGACCTAAAACCAAAAAGCTGCTGGGGGTCTGAGAAAAGGTAGATGTACGGTCCAGAGGGAGAATAGTACATAGAGTAGGTATGTAATAATATGTCAATGATATCACCGCTTTTAGACCGACGACGAAGCAGTTATCATTGTCAACAACACAAATAACAATATCAAAAAACCTCAGACAAATTTATAGTTTAAAGTACCTAAGTGAGAGTTTTATGAGAAGTGCTTTTAAGGCGGGTAATAGTTACCCCCTGGTCGAGTCGAGTCGAGAATATTCATTCGTTATTTTTCTACTAAAATTCCATAATAATTTGTCATAGCACCAACATGTTATCCTAACAATTAAAGGCTGTGGTGAGCTTAAACACAGCAAGAAAATAAGAATACTACAACATAATACAGAGAAAAAAATACGTTATGTTTAGATTATTTTTGTACTTGCTTTGCACTCACCGTGGAGTGGAGTATAAGACGGCACGTAAGAAGAATCCTACACAACGCGCGCAGTAGACAAACGAACGAAGACAATTTCTTGGTCTTTTTGGTGGTATGAGGTGAGGCGTAACGGGAAGGCATAAGTTTGCTGGCGCGCTATTGGTTGGTCCCTGGCAAACGAATGGAAAGTAATGATAATTGATAACTGACGAATCTTCATTCGATATTTGCTTTTCGCGCCGTTTCGTCGTTATTTTTTCTTCCAAAGTACAGTCTCATAAAAAACAACAACAAGATAAAAATAAAAACACAATATAAACATTTGTTTTTGTAATAGGGTTGTCAAACCAAGGGTGTCGATAAAATCCAAGAATTACTTATAAGATGCCATGTCATATGATGACTTGACTGCGCATATCTTACATCAACAGCAAATTATTGCCCACCATAATGTTAAAAAATATCCTCTAAAACTGTAAGGTTTGGCCATAAACACCACGCTTGGCAGACAGATTGGTGCGCACAGTTTAAGTTTTGTTTACACTAAGAAAAAAGCTTTTACCTTTTTGTTGAAGCCCCTTTTCACTTACTGTTTTCTACCCACCTACTATGACGTACAGTCGGTGGTTTGGTGCTTTGCTTTCATTCTGGATTTGCATACAATAAGAGCTAGTAACAACAGAGTGCCTCGGATACTCAGGTGAATAAAGAGAGATTGAGAAAAAGAGTGCTTAAGTAAGGTAAGTAAGGTGTAATGAAAGCACGCTTTGATCGTTTGTTAATTACGTTCTATTTGAGAAATAATCTCACATCATCTGAGATGTCAAACCCGATCACGAGATCTCAGTTCGGGGCAAACTACTGTTTATACCCCCTTTAACAATACATTCTACAAGAGATACCAAGTGTTTTAGCCTCTTATCGCAACCCCATGTGATAAAAACTACCCCCTTTCAACATTTTAATAACTATTTTGAAATGTGCAGTCGATACTCTAGATCGATCTTGAATGTCTCACTTAACACCCCTATTTCACAAAAACTACTTTACAGATTTATACGAGTATGTCTATGTGCAAAAAAACCTTGCAAATTTTAAATTATAATTCGTTCTTATTAAACATTCTGATAAGATATATCTCAAGATATGGGTGAAATAATGTATTTCTTCCTCCCCAATATCTAAAAACTACCCCAGTTGTCAATAATCCCCCGCGATAATCCATTTCTGTTTACTTAACGCGATAACGCGTTCGAGAGATATGCCGTCACAAACATTGTCACAAACACACATTCATACATTATTCTGGATTTGCATACAATAAGAGCTAGTAACAACAGAGTGCCTCGGATACTCGGATACTGTGCCAGATTTCCAAACTTAAATAATTCTATATATCAAAGTATAGACACAATAAAATGTATTAAAAGTACACGCATAATAGCTGCATTTTGCATCGGACTTAAACAATAGGCAAATACTATTGTGCGCAACTGTACCGATGCGCAAACTTATCCCCTCCAGTTCTTTATAAGTGACGCGACTTGCGTCAGCTGTCTCCTCTCCTGTCGGTCTTTTGTGAAAGTGAAATGAAAGTTCATTTCACTCACTCACTCATTCTATTCGAAGATGTCACCCTGGCACTCTTTGCGGATGACAGTGCCTTCTTCTCGTCTTCCATTAGCCCAATATTAACTCGGAGACAGATGCAACGTTTACTTATCGCTCTTCCAGAATGGTTACACAAGTGGCGGGTAGCTGTTAACGTAGCAAAAACTGCTGCCCTTCTTTTCACGCGCAAACGCACTGTCCTTACGCCACTTAAACTGCAAGGCCAATATATAGAATGGCAACCTTCTGTTCGATATCTTGGTGTGGATATAGACAAGTCCTTGGCGATGACCGCACAGGTCTAACGCGTCATTCGCCAAACCCGTACTGCCAGGGCTATGCTGCGACCAGTCGTTACATCAAAACTCCCGTTACGGACCAAAGTTGGAGTATACAAAACATATTTACGGTCAAGACTCACTTACGCGGCGCCAGCATGGCATGTGCTGTGCTCAACTACAAACCGCAACAAAATTGAGTCCCAGCAAAGTATCGCCCTGCTAATGTGCACAGGTGCGGGGCGGTATGTTAGGAACAAAACCATTGCCCGTGATTTGCAAATGCCCAGTTTTGAGGAGTTCGTGGTGACGTTGGCGCGACGCTTGTACGATCGTGCGGACAATTGTCACCACGTGCATCTATTGCCCCGCTTCATGCTAGACCTCCGGACGACAACCGCCCCTGGCGACCTCTTCCACGTGAAATTCTGTTTTCGTTTTAGTATATTTTAGTGGACCACCATAATACCTATTTTTCTCTGTGTCATTTTGTATGTTGATTTTTTATGAATTTTGTGGTGATTGCATATTAGACCGTTTTTTGTACAAGCAAATTGTAATTAGCCTCTAACTTACTAATCACTAATATTAGATTGACATGCATACCACAAGCCAAGAACATACCGGCAGTCGAAACGCAACTGTAAGCCAAAGACATTGTAAGCCGCTGAAAGGTTTACAAAACTTGGCAAACCAAACGACTCAGCAGTCGTTACTGCTGAAGTTGATGCTAGAAATAAGAGTCAAAGCTCGTTTCTTACCCGCACTTCTCAGAAACGGTAGAGGTGTTGAAGACCGATGATGATGGTCTTTCAATTCAATCAAGACGGTCTATCAAACAAAGAGTAAAACAGAAACAGAAATGTATGCTCCAATGATGCTATACTAGGCTAAGCTATGCTCTTAGCAATTAAGTAAAAATGGTGGTTGAAAGTTTACGACGACGACGTGATACATCTGTAAAATAGTCTTGATAAAACAGTTTTAGTCCAATGTTCCGTGAATGTTCCCATGATTTAAAAGAAAATGACCACCCCTATACCGAATCGTAAATATGGTGCTCAAAAAATACGATTGACAAGTGAGTATCTTGTCCGGAAAT
The DNA here is from genome assembly GCA_951394065.1 of Venusia cambrica. Taxonomy (NCBI): domain Eukaryota; kingdom Metazoa; phylum Arthropoda; class Insecta; order Lepidoptera; family Geometridae; genus Venusia; species Venusia cambrica. The sequence continues at coordinate 9,231,827 of OX596043.1, read as the reverse complement.
GTCCCGGTTCAGTGTTTTATGCATTTAATTCGCATCACATTCCATTTCATTTACTTCCTAATATTATTTTTTTGCTTTTAGTCCTGTGTGCGAGGGACCTGGTTCGGAAGGATCTCTTTCGTAAGTTAAATTGTTTTTAGTGAATTTTGTAATTAGTTTGTATTCAAGGTGAGACTGTCACTTGTTGTTACACTGTGAGACTTGGATAATAAGTCTTGTCTTCCATTCAACAGGTTTACCGGATCCATTTGCCAAGATCTCAGTTGATGGAAGTGGTCAAGTCTACTCCACAAATGCTGTGAAAGCCACACTTGACCCCAAATGGAACACACACTATGACTTGTATTTGACAAAAGGAGATGGAATAACTATTAGGTATGGCTTACACAATATTATCCAGCTCTTTTATTATATTCCTTGACCTTAGAGGACTGATAAATTATAAATGTAGTTTAAGGTAAATATGCTGAATTTCTTGTTTTTACATTTCATCTTTCTTTTTCAAAAAAAATAACCATGTCTGATCTAAAGAAAAAGGTCCTGATTTGAGTAATTTTTTTGTGACCATTCCTTGTGTATTAAATACACAAAAAAATTACTTCTTATTGAAATTTAATTATTACCTACCTACTAATACTAATGTTTATTATTGATGTAGCACTATGTTTGTGGCAACGTCTGTGATCTGTGACCATCTGCTCAAATGGGTTGTCAGATTTTTATAAAATTTATAATTTATAGAGATAAAGCAAATAGAAATGATCTGGGTGGATTTTTAATAAGCTTTTAAGATTTTGGGTGAAAAGAATAGCATATTTTGATTAATAACTTTTGAATAGTTGATCTGTGTAGTGATTCTTAAACATTGAGAAAAATTTTAGACTGGAAACATCACCTTGATAGATTTTAATATATTCTCAAACCATTTCTGAAAATCTTCTGTGGAAGTCTTAATAGTATGTAATTTTGTCTGCGGATTTGAAAATATATAGTATCTCCATAACCAACCATTATGGTGCAAAGAGGGCAATATAGTACCAAATTGTCTAAGATGTAAAATGTTTGACTTTAAAAATTATAATGAGTTTATATGCTGAATAAAATGCTCTCTTGCTGACTTGTTTTGATAATAAGAATGTACCATTTTAAATAAATTTTATAATTTTACACAATTATGATATCAAGATCTCAGTTTAATCAAGGCAAACATCTGGATATCTTATGGCCAATACCCATATGTAATCTAAATCTGGCAAAAAAAATATGGATACACCCCGCAGCGGGATGATGTGCAGGCCTTGGTCTCCCCCACACAGACAGAATAATGATGGATTGACCACAACATAATAATCAAAACTTAGTTTTCACTACACAGTTATCAGCTTCAGCTTCAGTTAGTTTCTCAGCTTTGGTTAATGTCATTTTATGTGGAAAATACACCAAGTTTTATGAATATTATTGTCTCTAAACTACAAATTAGGCTCAGATATAGTTTTCAATGTCAAAGCCTATTTTCTTAAAACATTCCATACATCATTTGGAAGTTATTAATGGTCAGCCATTACTGTTTATAATGATAGACAGAGGTATTATTTAGCATAACTGCAAAAAGTGTAATTTTCTGAAACTTTCATATCCAATATTTAGTGCAGTAACCCCTAAATATTGGATATGAAAGTTACAAAGTTTCAAATGCTTGATTATTTGTATTAATCGTTAATTTATTTGAATGACATAATTGTCTCGGCCACTGTGCCCTATGTTTTCATAGTTTGGTTAGATCTGTCTCTATAATTCATAAAATAATAGATGGTTATGGAAACTGCAGGTAAAAAAAACTTTTACCATGTTTTTTTTAACTGTAATTTATCTTATATCAAAATAAAAAAAACAATATCCTTAGGCATTCTGAGCCACAAAGGAGTTATTAAAAGTGAAATTTCGAAAATCAATATTTTGCATTGTACTTATTGTTTATTTGTAGGTTAATGGTGTTTTGGTGATATTTGATGTGTGATGTGATAAGAATGGAAAATGTTCAATAAAAAAGTCAGCAAAATGTGGAATTCATTGATATAGATAGACCACAAATATCACTGTCCTGTATGGAAAGATACAGCAGTTTGAGCAAAGAAATCTCTGTATATCATTTAATATAATCATTTCTGTTTCTTTCAGTGTATGGAACCAACGAAAAGTCCACAAAAGACAAGGATCTGGGTTTCTTGGTTGTGTCCGCATACAGCCATCGACAGTACACAAATTGAAAGACACAGGATGTGAGTACTGATTGTTTATCAAACTTCCGATAAGCAACATCTCATTGGAATTTGCTTTGCATTGAAATGTTTGGAGAGTTTACTAGCTCCAACTACTGAACCAATCCTTTGATGGGCAAATTGTACACAAAACCTTGGGGCCAGGAAAACCAAAGAATATGTTATTAATAATTGTATGTAGTTACAATTTTTAACATAAGTTTTCCTTTTTTTTTAAACATAAAAGTACTTGTTGACCCCGCGCAGTTACACTTGCGCCAAGGATCTAAGTATGTCACTATCATTTCAGATATACTTATATTTTGTTTGCATAGTAACAATTTTGAATGATGGGGGTGACATAAAAATTAATTGTTAAAAATCCCTGCTGAACAAAGCATTTTCTGGGTAGGCTTGCTTCAATGTAGACCTCGTTCCAGCCCACGCAAGCGAGATCCAAGGCTGATCCTACGTATTAAAAAAAAAACATCCATAGCCAGTGATTATCAGCCTCCTCTATCCATCAACTACACACGTGACTGCCGCGCCGGTCAGAATCAAACCACAGCCCGCAGTAAGGTTGTGGCCAATTCGCCTGCTAAGTGTGGTGTTTATGGCCAATGTTATACTGAGTTCTAGAGCTCACTCATTTTAAACGAAACAAAAAACGAAATCTTAGGATAGCTATTATACACAGCGAAAATCTTGAAGATACAACGGAGGTTTTCCAATTTTCGAATTATATATTTCAAGTCCACCTTTAGCACTTATTTGTAATTTAATTGAATGTTGCATACATTCACGAGCAACAAGAGCATCCAGCTAAGAAACCTCGCGTGTAGTAAACTCAAGAGCTTAGATTATGTTGGTTCCCTTTATAGATTGGTTTCTTTTAAGGCCATTTAAACGATGAAAATCATAAACTAAAAAAAAATGCAACTGTAGTATAAATACAACGGGATAGATATTCAAGAAATTGATGAGGATTATCGATATATTTTTTGTTACATTGTTATTTATTAGAAGATGGCGTATGAACCAGGACAGACATATTTTTTTTCTGTGGTGTAAGCATAGTTCGTCGTCCTATACACTCTCGTTTTCACCAAGAAACATGTTTTATACTAGTTTGATACAAAACTTGTAGAATACTTGTCGACACATAATTATTTGTTTTATACATGTATATTGACTGCCTCAAACTTTCTTGCGTTCACACTGTGTGTGTGTGTGTGTAGCCCACTACTGTTTTCTGCAAGGATTGTTTATTTTATTGCAATTTCTGCATTATACATATGCTTGATGGATAAAGGTTTCAACATACCGGACGGACTGCGTTTTTTTCCCGCGTTTTGTGAAAACGAAAACGAAACGAAAGCAGAAGAAGAAGAATGGAGTGGTCAAAGAAACAATTTTAGAACTCATTGAGGTTTTGCATGTACAAGAATGCCTTTGGAATGAGAAAAATTAAGTTTAACTAAACGAACGCTATCTGGATACCTAACCATACCTCCGGACTCGAGGTCCGTTGGCTAGAACCTAACTTACTTCTACGAATTTATTACATTTATCTCTTCAATTTAGTCATGCACTATCATTTTTTAGAATTTGAGATGTAGAGATAGTAATAAAAATAAAAAGACAAATGACAGTTAAACCTGACACTTTTCGAGGTTTTGTTATACAGCATAATGCTGTTTGTTGTGAAAGCCGCTATTCACTAAACCAGACTTGATAGGTGGTGGCGCGAAAAAAAAAACAAATGCGTAGACTACTTTGCCAGGCTCCATACTAAAATGTTACAAGTTGCAACCGAAAGGGGTTTAAATTATAATAGAAATATTGTTATTTTTTTATTCCAAATGCGTAAAACTTTGCTTAAAATATGGGTAATTATAAAGAAATATCGAAACACTACAAAACTACTACTTATTGTAGTGTGCTTCGATAAGGCTGTACATCAGTATGAATATGTTTTGATTACCTACACTAAAATATATTAGGGTTTAGTTTTTGAACTTAGTTTTTATTCAGCCAAAAATCTATATTTTAAAATTTTATTGAGTTCCGTTCAGCCGTTTAATCTTGGAAAGTTAACAAACAACTCCAAGTTACTTTCTAATTTATAATGTTGTTGGTAAGGGATGAATGGATTACTATTAACTATACTTAGTAATGTTCAGGCTTTTTATTTTAAATCACGTATCACTGCATAAAAAGTAATCATGTTTTCCTTGATTGCAAAATAAACATCACAATATCACTTTCATTTTCCGGATAAGTAGTTACATAAAGCAATTTTTCCTTTTAGACCAATGCCTAGAGTTGCGTGACGATGGCACAGGCGAGTCTATAAGCGGTAGAGGACAAGTGATAGTGTCGCTACTATCGCGAGATGGGACTAGAGGCGAGCCGGCATCAGCGGCCGGCGAAGGAAGTCCGCTGGCTGTGGTGGGACCGGCGGGAGAGGTGAGGGCTCCGAGGGAGCCGCCCTTGAACACCACCCCAACATCGCAACTACCGTTGCCGCAGCATTGGGAAGAGAGGTTCACTTCTGCTGGCAGGTGAGACGCTTTTTTTTTATTTTACGGCGCGAAACACAATCACAGTCTCTGATAATGCAACATTTAGTGAGTGGGCAACAGCGGGAATACATAAAAGTAGAAGAAAATTGTATGAACTTTATGGTGAAAAACAGTACAACTTTAGTGAAGAGTTTAATGATAACGTAAAAAAATATTCTAAAATCTTTAAGGAAGTTTGTGTGGCCGCTAAATCCCAATACTTGAGAAAACAGATTGTAAATAGTAAAGATAAAATTAAAGCTACTTGGAAAATTATTAATAGTGAGACTGGAAAAGGGAAAAGCAGCAACACTAACGAATTTAATTTAAAAATAGGAAATCTTAACATATCCCAAAATATTGATGTTGCAACAGCTTTTGAAACGTTTTTTACTGATATACCTGTTTCTACCACAAAATCATTGAACTCTTCAAATATTATGGCAGAGTCAATACTGAAAAACAATGTACCATCATGTAATAAACCATTTTATTTCAAATATGTTAATAATAACGATATTATTAAAGCATTTAAACTTATAAATGAAAAGAAGACCTCTGACCTCTGGGGCATCTCTGTAAGCATTGTTAAACCTATAATAGGCGTTATAGCGCCTGAATTAGCTTTTATTTTCAACGAATGCATCGACTGCGGCGTATTCCCTAATTTAATGAAATATAGTAAAATAACTCCTCTTTTTAAATCTGGTAACAGTTCTGATCCAACAAACTTTAGGCCGATATCAGTACTACCGACATTTAGTAAAATCTTTGAGAAGATTATTCTTACACAGTTACATAGTCATTTTTATGCTAACGCCCTATTTCATGACAAACAATTTGGATTTACAAGAGGTCGCTCAACTGCTGATGCCGGTATTAGTTTAGTATCGCATATTTTCGAGGCCTGGGAGAAATCACATGATGCGTTGGGAGTCTTTTGTGATTTGTCTAAGGCTTTTGACTGCGTGCACCATGAAACACTGATTATGAAATTAGACCACTATGGTATCAAGGGTGTTGCACTAGACTTACTCACGTCTTACCTAAGTGATCGCATACAGCATGTCGACGTGAACGGCCAGCGTTCTTCAGGATCTTTGGTTACCATGGGTGTGCCGCAGGGTTCTATATTGGGGCCTTTCTTGTTTTTAGTATATATTAATGATCTGCCCCAAATAATTAAAGATGACCATGAGATTGTTCTGTTTGCAGATGATACGTCACTTCTATTTAGATTGAAGCGACAAATGACTAACTTTGACAACGTAAACAATGCAATCTCAAAAATTGTTAACTGGTTTAATGTTAATAACTTAGTACTCAATCAGAAAAAGACCAAATGTATTCGATTTATTTTACCAAATGTAACTGAAGTTAAAGCTAATGTAAAAGTTAAAGAGGAAAACATAGAATTAGTCAAAACCACTGTATTTTTGGGATTAACTTTAGATAATAAACTTCAATGGGGCCCACACATAGATAAACTGGCGAAGAGACTTAGTTCTGCAGCATATGCTGTAAAGAAGATACGTCTTCTCACAGACGTTGCTACAGCAAGACTAGTTTACTTCAGTTACTTTCACAGTATTATGTCATATGGCATAATACTGTGGGGAAGTGCTGCAGATATAGACACCATATTCGTTTTGCAGAAGAGGGCTGTTCGCGCTGTTTACAAAATGGGTCCCAGAGATTCATTAAGAGACAAGTTCAAAGAAATAAATATATTGACTATGCCCTGCCAATATATTTATGAAAATATTATGTATGCGCGTAAAAACATAAGCTTATTTGACAAAAACTGTGATAAACATAATTATAATACTAGAAATAAGAATAAACTCGCTGTTCCCACAACTAGGCTCCATAAGGTTAATAAATCGTTCATAGGGCAAACTGTACGCTTTTATAATAAATTGCCAAGTGATGTGCTAAGCTTGTCAAATAATAAATTCAAAAATTTTGTAAAACAAAAGCTATCCAGGAAAGCTTATTATAAAATTTCAGATTACCTAGAAGATAAGAAAGCCTGGCATTAAAAAAATGAATTTGCTCCAGTGAATAAATTGTAATTAGTATTAGATAATTTTAAGCTATTGTAATGGATCATGAAAAAAAAAAAAAACCAGCCCGAGGTTCTTGCCTTTCTCCTTGTGTGCTGGTCGCGATTCCGAACAGGCGGTAGATTTGACGTTTCAAAGTGATCCTAAAAAATCTTACTGAATAAAAATATTTGACTTTGACTTTGACTTTGACTTTGAAAGCGCTTGGCTTTCATCTCACTTGATTTCAAGGAATGATAAGGCCGCATTTCACCCGGTATCTTCTACGGCCTGAGGAATGACTATCTTATCTCTCAACTCGTTGGATTCTGCGCGTCCCGCTCTATGTTTATCTTTATGCAAGTTGGCGAAACAATAGCGAAGAATTGTTATGGCGTCACGCTCAGGTAGGTAACCAGGTGAGATAAAGGCCAAGCGCTTCCCCGTCGTACAATAAAAAAAAGAAGTAGCGATGCAGGCGGACTAAAATTAGGTGTTAGGACCACTAACCAAACCAAGCACACATTTTTACCCTCCTGTGGATCGTACTCGGGACTTCTGGATCTGATACCAGTGGGCAAAGCTTAGACCAAAAGCAGATATGCTGTTGTTTATCTGCTATAAATAGACTTGACATTTAGTAGCAGAGGCCTTATCACGCTATGTAGTAAAATCTTACTTAGTGCTAGTACTTAATGAATATGTAAAACACCGGTTGGTTTCACTCTCGAGTCAAGTCCGTGTCCACTCAGCCGTATCAAGTACTTTCTTATGTGCGTAGCTATTTTTTGTGCATTTTAGTTCGTAGAATTACTGTACTAGTTTGACGAGTACAAATACTCATGATAGACATTCAGATGATATGAGATATCTCTCGTACCATGTAGTGATTCGAACAACGTTTACAGGGACATAACCACGTAGCCCACTACTTACGTAGTAAAATCTTGACTGTATTAGTCTACCTACTGCAAGTACAACAGTTCTTGATGAATATGCTAAAGCCAGGTTTTAATCTCAAGTCAAGTCCGTGTCCACTCAGCCGTAACGAGTACTTTCGCTCGCAGAGTATGTGCTTTACTATTTTAGAGTCTGTGCATTTTAGTTCCTAGAGTTGCTGTACAAGTTATGGCGATTACATTTTTTTTATTAAACGACGGGGAGTTGCTTGACCTTCATCTCATCTGATTTTCAAGTTATGATAAGGCCGAAGGTGGAAGCGCACTTTACCCGGAACCCTCAACAAACTGAGGAACTGGCTATCATGACTCTAAATGCCGGAACACAAACATTAAAGAATTGTTACTATATTGACAGAATTAGGTAAGATGGTGGTAGCAAGCCAGGCGGACTTAATCAAAGTCTTTCCACCAACCAAACGTAGCACAATATTGTACTCCCGCTGGGGATCGAACCCGGGGTCTCTGGGGGCGATCCACTAGACCACATTTCTCGTACCATGTAGTGGTTTGATATACAGGGTGTATTACGTGAATCACGCGACCCGCCGCACGCAATGGGACCGGCCGACAGCCGACGGGCCGTCGTCCCCGGCGCATTCGACGCCGCCGTCTTCCCCGACGCCAGCACAGTCGCCGGCGCCGATGTCGCCCAACTCTCCCAGCTCGCCTGCCTCGCTGGGATCGGACCCTGAAGCACATGCTACTTCCATATCGCTAAGGTGAGTGATATAATTATATTATCAATCAACAACATATATTGACAAGCCTCACAACTCAATGGTAGTAGCTGTGATGAATATAGATGTTTGTGTGTGATGATAAGTATGTATATACAAAAAAAAAAAAACGATTTCCGTAATGTTGTTCCCATATCACAAGTTTAGGACTAGATGGCGCTGTGTGAAATTAATATCCTGTCACAATTATTTATTGCCAGTCCACAGATGGACGTAGGTCTCTCCCAATGTGCGCGACTAAGCCAGATTTCTTCTCATCCACTCTCCGCCCGCCACTGTACTGAATTATCAATCATATTCAAGATAAAATATCTATATTTCATTGCAGACTTCTTAGTTATTTAATTTTGGCAAATAGCTGTGAAAACTTATTTTAATTTCAGACCGGAGCCCCAACCCCAAACCGCAGTGAGGCCCCGCCAACCAGCCGCCCCTTCGACCCCTGCGACGGCGGCGACGATACCACCCGTCTCTCTCACACAAACGCCGATACCCACAGCTGACCTACCACCTGGATACGGTAGGTCATCATCGTTAGCGCCGAAAAGTCAGTAGTAGCAAACACAGGCACCTCCTGGCAGCTGTCAAAGCCTGGATGTGATTAAATTATTATTTTGAGCATCCCAAAGAGCGTAGCGACAGGTATATGCTATACTCACAACGCTTGGCAGGTGGGTTGATTGTCGCAGTGTTGAATTACTCAAGATAGCATCCTCTGCTGAAAATGGTAGGTACCTTCATATTATAGGAATACGCAGCAAAGACTTTTTCGTTACTGCTTTTCGTAAAATTAAATTATATGTAACTTGATCGAGATAGATATAAGATGCACTAACATCTACCGTCAACTTAAGCTAATTCAATGGTTTTTCTTATTCAGAAATGCGAACCACAGCCCAAGGCCAAGTATATTTCTACAATACAGCGACGGGTGCGTCAACATGGCACGACCCGCGCGTACCTCAACACCTGAGGCACTGCGCCGCCGCCGCCGGGCCCTTGCCCCCCGGCTGGGAGATGAGACACGCGCCCTCCGGACGAGCCTACTTCGTGGACCACACCAACAGGACAACGCAGTTCACTGACCCGCGACTCGCATTGTCCACCAGACTCGTAAGTACACTCACAGACAGATGAGACACGCGCCCTCTGGATGACCCTACTTGGAGCACGCAGCTCGGTGGCACTTACGTACGGGGAAGCACTTGGCCTTCATCTCACCTGGTAAAAAGTTGAGATAAGGCCGAAGGTGGAAGCGCACTTCACCCGGAATCCTGACCAAACTGAGGTACTGGCTATCTTACCTCTAAATGCCGGAACACAACAATTTTAGAATTGTTGTTTTGGCAACAGAATTAGGTAAGTTGGTGGTAGCTAGCCAGGCGGACTTAAACAAAATCCTACAACCAACCAAACCAAGCACAATATATTGCACTCCCCATGTGGATCGAACCCGGGACCTCTGGATCTGACATCGGTGGGTTGAACCACTAGACCACAGAGGCGGTAAAAATATATAATAACCACCAGACTCATAAGTAACATTAGTTATAGTACAAAATAAAATCTGAAAACAGAAAAAATATTTAGTAATAAATCCGCTAAATCTCTGAAAAAAACAAATCGACACGTGTTTCGCCTCTACACGAGGCATCCTCAGGAAATATAGTCTTGCTGCTCACTGACTAGCCCTCTGTGGACGTGTTGTCGCTCCGAGCTCTGCGCTGCAACTGTTTTCAGAGAGATTTAGCGGATTTATTACTAAATATTTTCTCTGTTTTCAGATTTAATTTTGAAATGTGGATTTCCGCAAAATAACGCCTGAATGGCTATATTAGTTATAGTACAAAAAAGCTCAAATAATTCCAGACACCACCGGAAAGCGGGCCGGTGCCTTCGACAGCGCCGCCGCCGGCGTCCGTGGCCGCCTCGCCGACCGACGGCGACGCACTGCCCAAGTACAAGCGAGACCTCGCGGCCAAGGCGAGGGTACTGCGGGCGGAGCTACAGGCACTGCAGCCGCAGACCGGACACTGTCGAATAGAGGTACTATTTACACTTTAAACCAAGGCCCTTATTGTGTCAACTGGTAATAAACATTGTAGTGTTTGTGTTATCAGATCAAAAAAAAAAAAAAAGAACAGAGTCCATAGTTACAAATTACAATAGATTTAAAACAAAATTACAATTACCAACATAAATATAAATAAAAAATATACATAATAAATATATTTATTTTGGAACAGAATACACTTGTCTGCATTCGTTATGAAACTGTGTCGCAGATACCAACGCTTTTCTCCGTTTTTTAGGAAAAAAATAATGTGAAGTTCCATATAAAATTAAACAAGAATCTTAATCAAAATTAAGAGGTTGAGGTGGGGTTTAGGGGTGTTTTTTCTTTAGATCACCAGTGTGAAATGTGTGTGAGGGGTAAAAGTGAGTGTGTGAGTTTAGTTATAACTAATACATACACAACACAGTCTCGGGCAAGCCAGTAGTAAGGCAACGCACCAGTGATAAGAGAGCCGCGGGCGAGGTTAACTTGCGGCCTGTTCTTACCGCCTGTGACCATCTATCTAGAGCTAGGTGCTCGCAATTGGACGGGGAGTAGGTACTACAAACATCGACTTCATTTTTGTCATTTGAAGCCTATTCAACTGTCACTTTCATCTTTATTTTTGACATATTCTGACTGGGGTTGACCACTGGTAATCGACTTGAAGTTGAGTTGACTGGTATGGATTTCAAGTTAAGCAATTTATCTACAGTTCTATTCTAGCGCAATCGCTCAGCCCAGCTACAGTTGTACATTTTTTTTAAATAAGATAAATTTTGAGGGAATTCAAATGTCTTACATACCTTTAACAATTATTCCATTGCGTTATTTTTTTGAGTGACATATAGAATCATTTGTAATTGCTGCTGTGCCTACAGGCATGTATTTTTTCATTTTGGTTATTTATTTATTTGACATCAGTCCATGCATATCAATTATCAACATAATCTTAAATTAAGTAGTAAGTCAGCGTAGTAAGATAATATTGATAATCATAATGATCATTAATCAATGAATGGATTACTCACTTAAATTGTTTGTTTTCACCTAATGAGTTTCAAGTATATACTGATGTTTACCTAACTCAGTACCCACATGTGAGAACCATTTTAGGCTTTAAATTTTTAAGCTATTTTTTTTTGTTGTACGACGGGGAAGCGCTTCGCCTTCATCTCACCTGGTAACAAGTTGAGATAAGGCCGAAGGTGGAGGCGCACTTCACCCGAAATCCTCAACAAACTGAGGAACTGGCTATCCTACCTCTAAATGTCGGAACACAACAATTTTAGAATTGTTATTATGGCGACAGAATTAGGTAGGATGGTGGTAGCTAGCCAGGCAAACTAAATAAAGTCCTTCCACCAACCAAACCAAGCACAATATATTGTACTCCCCATGTGGATCTAACCCGGGACCTCTGGATCTAAAATCGGTGGGTTGAACTACTAGACCACAGAGGCGGTTAAAAAGCTGTAATAAATGTTGCATAAGCAGTTGGTTTTTCCAATAATAACAAGTAAATGGAGCTGCAACTAACTAACACTCTGTTCATGTATTCTGCATATTTTTTTTTATAAAATGACACTAAATTACGAGTAAGCGGCACTTTCTGTGTAAATGTAAATGACTCCCGTCTCCGCACTAAGTGGTCTATTGTGCGCAAGCCTTACCTTCTGAGTAAGCGTAGACGTCATCCTTGTTTACGCAAGTATAATATGTCAAAGCATAGCTCTTAGTTTACTTTACATAATATTATGTGCTGAGGATGAGCTACACTTTTTTCTGCTCCATTAGTCGAAGAGAGACTAAACTCAAACTAAAGAAGTCGCCTCAGACGCGCATGTTTTAAAAGGGGAGAACTTATTTCCACATGCAATAGTAATCCTCCCACATACCAACGCCCCATTGGTTCTTTTATACAATGTGTTGGGTTTGTGCAGTTCGATAATTTCTGCTATAAAACTAAGTTAGCATAAAATTACTCATTAGCCTACATATGCTATAGATCATATATCAATTTAATATTAAATATTATTTTTAAAAAAGATAGCTATCTAGCCCAAGAACTAACACACCTTAAGTACGTTTGCCGCTTGCGATAGAAAAACACTATCGAACTTTCTTTGTTTTTTTTTTTGTTTTTTTTTTCTTTATCGAAATTTACGAATAAATCAATTTATTCGTTATACTCTCCTACAGATATCACGCAACGAAGTACTGGAAGAATCGTACCGGCTTGTGATGAAGCTGCGCGGCAAAGAGCTGAGGAAACGACTGCTGGTGAAATTTCGCGGGGAGGAAGGCCTCGACTATGGTGGCGTCGCGAGAGAATGGCTGCATTTATTGGGAAGGGAGCTGTTCAATCCGCACTATGGATTGTTTCAGTATGCGAATGCGGGGGATGATAGATACGCGCTGCAAATCAACGGCGATTCTGGGGTGAGTGGGGTGATTAGCATTAAGCTACCAAGGGATATTTCTCTTTTATTTAAATTCATTATTTGTCTTTTTTAATTTCATTATTTGTTTTTATAGCATACACATATACTCTGTGAAAAGTTCAACTGTCTTATTAGGAGACAGAGAGTATATGTTGATGAGTTACAGTCGGTTGACAGACAGACAGATGGGCAGATGGACCGCGGAAGCTTAGTAATCCCGTGGTGTGGTGGTGGATCGCTAAATACGAAACCCTTTCATCGTTAGTTCTTGATGCATGTGGGACATTACGCACTTGAGTTAGAAATAATTTAAGCCCAAAAACCTTGCAATGTTTATTTTTAATATATATTATTATTTTAAAGATAATTATAGATAGATAACATTTATTGAATAAATTGTAAAATTAAACTATGTACAAAGGAATCAGTTGGATTACCTAGGGACCTTTACAAACGGCCTATAGGTAACTCAACTGTTCCAGACGAGTACGACGGAAGCGTGCCCAAGACACTGGCTGCATTGCCACGCTGATTAGCTATGCTAATTCGCTGGCCTAAATAAGAGCCAGCCCCTGGGTCACGTGTCGCGTCAATCAAAAGCCCTGCAAGATTTTTAAAGATTTTATATATTTAGAGAGAAAAGATGAGCAGCACTAGAGTTGATGTGCCTAACACTGTCATGTTTGATTGTCATTGTCACTACACTTGATTCTTCCTTGTAGGTTAAAGTTGTTCGATTTAGAATGGGTCAGCTCTAAAAATGATATTTATAGTACCCAAATGGCAAAAAAAACATGCTAAATCAAAGGACCAAGTATTTAACCTATGTCTTTGTGAATAGGTGAATCCGGAACACCTATCATACTTCCACTTCGCGGGACGAATGCTCGGAGTGGCTTTATTCCACGGTCACCAGTTGGACGCAGCGTTCACGGCCCCGTTTTACAAACAGCTGTTAGGACGGCCCATCACTTTACGGGATATCAAAGACGTGGACCCCGAGCTACATCGCTCCCTCTCTTGGATGCTGTAAGTGCCTCGTGCTAATAACTATTTTTTTTTATTGTACGACGGGGAAGCGCTTGGCCTTCATCTCACTTTGTAACAAGTTAAGATAAGGCCGAAGGTGGAGGCGCACTTCGACCGGAATCCTCAACAAACTGAGGAACTGGCTAACTTACCTCTGAATGCCGGAACACAACAATTTTAAAATTGTTATTATGATAGAATTAGGTAAGATGGTAGCTAGCCAGGCGGACTTCAACAAAGTCCTACCACCAACCAAACCAAGCACAATATATTGTACTCCCCATGGGGATCGAACCCGGGACCTCTGGATCTGAAATCGGTGGGTTGAAACATTAGACCACAGTTAAAAAATAACTAAAATCACCGGTTTTTTTTTATGATTTCTGAAAGTGCAACAAACATATCTACGGTCGGAGTTAAAAGATTTTTATTATTTAGTTGAATCGTAACTGCCTCAGCACAGAGTTCATGTCAGCGTGAATAGCTCGCGGCATGAGGCCCTTACCTGCAGTTTAAGTAATCTTCTACCTATCTAAACTTGCTATCTAGCTGCGGGATTCATAGACCTTGTTGTACGTTGTTTCAGTGAGAACAGCATTGGCGGCGTCATAGACACGACGTTCTCAGTGGAATGCTCGTCATTCGGTGCTGTGAGGAGCGTGGAGCTGCGACCGGGCGGCGCCAACGACACCGTCACCGACGCCAACAAACGGGACTACGTGCGACTTTACGTCGCGCACAGGTTCACGCGCGGCGCCGAGCGGCAGTGGCTGGCGCTGCAGCGAGGACTGGCCGACATCATACCCGCGCAGCTACTGAGGTGCGATACGATTACTTGCTACTTCATGTCACTCCGCTCTGTGGTTCCACCGATTTCAGGTCCAGAGGTCCCGGGTTCGATCCCCATGGGGAATACAATATATTGTGCTTGGTTTGGTTGGTGGTAGGACTTTGTTGAAGTTCAAAGTCAAATATATTTATTCAGTAAGATTTTTTAGGATCACTTTGAAACGTCAAATCTACCGCCTGTTCGGAATCGCGACCAGTACACAAGGAGAAAGGCAAGAACCTCGGGCTAGTTTTTTTTTTTCATGATACATTACAATAGCTTAAAATTATCTAATACTAATTACAATTTATTCACTGGAGCAAATTCATTGTTCGCCTGGCTAGCTACCACCATCTTAACTAATTCTGTCGCCATAATAACAATTCTAAAATTGTTGTGTTCCGGCATGCAGAGGTAAGATAGCCAGTTCCTCAGTTTGTTGAGGATTCGGGGGAAGTGCGCCTCCACCTGCCTTATCTTAACTTGTTACCATGATGAAATAAAGGCCAAACGCTTCCCCGTCGTACAATAAAAAAAAACCTGCACCGATTGCCATGAGTAAATGAATGTTGTGTTTGCAGACCGCTGTCTCCTCGCGACCTCCAGCCGCTACTAGCGGGGCGCTCGGACCTGGACCCTGCGGACTGGCGGCGGCACACGCGGCTGAAGCACGTGACTCCGGACGCGGCTATCGTCGTCTGGTTCTGGGAGATCGTGGACGGGTTCGACGGCGAGATGCGCGCCCGACTGCTGCAGTTCGTCACCGGCTCGAGGCGAGTGCCGCTGGCCGGGTTTCGCGCTCTGCAGGTACTTGCATTCGAATATTAAATACGATCGAATATCCGAATGGCAAAATTGGCCTATTCGATTGATTTTAATAACACCAAACTAAGACCTCGCATCAGCATAGTCACTAGAAATTATGCACGCGATATCTTTACAAGTCGTTCGGGTGAGCGACATGACGAAATTATAGGATTCGAAAACATTGAAGAGCGCAACACGCATTTGACGCGTAGCTCTAGATACCACTACTACTCTTCTACTTATTGACCGAGCGAGCAAAGCGTTTTAGTTTCTTGGTTGGTCAAATATGCTTTTGTCCGCTATCTGTAGGCTGTCGGTCGGTTTGTTCTCGCCTACGGGTCGCATTTTTCAACCGATTTTGATGAAAATTTCAACAAACAAAGTTCCTTGATTTATTAAATTTTTTAGTCGATTGCTAGTTTTGATCAGGGGTAAAGGGGGGAAGTTTGCTGTAGCGTTATTTATCAATAGATTTCAATTAAATTTGAAAGACACATTAAAGTAGAATTAAATCTATTCAAGATGTTGTAAAGAAAGCAGAGAGAGTCTGCTGTAGGATTTAATTATTTTTTTTTCGG
The DNA here is from genome assembly GCA_951394065.1 of Venusia cambrica. Classification (NCBI taxonomy): domain Eukaryota; kingdom Metazoa; phylum Arthropoda; class Insecta; order Lepidoptera; family Geometridae; genus Venusia; species Venusia cambrica. The sequence goes on along the minus strand of OX596043.1, from coordinate 9,215,518 downwards.
AAAATTTATACCTACGTTTACTAATCAGACTGCGCAGTCCTATCCGCCTTTGCAAGACAAATCCGTAGACGCCAGGTTCAATCTCCTCAGACCAAGAGAAAGCGAGTAATCGCTAAAACGTATACCCCTATTTGACTCTAAAGTCTACGTAGGTTAGCCTATGATAGGTATTTTATTTTTCTTGTTAAGTTGTGTACAATAAATAATTATGTATTCATTTATTAGTCCGCTCCGCCTTTGCGAGACGAACTCGTAGACATCTGATGTCTACGAGTCTACGATCTACTAGGACCAGGAGAACACGAGTAATCACTAAAGCTTACACCTCTATTCGCTCAAGAGCCTAAACGGAAAAATAAAAGAGGAAAGCATCGGTTATTGCATGGTTATAAGGGCTCGCAAGGTGTACTGTTCTTACAGAACCACTAGTATTCACAAAGACGGATCTTTGTCATTTACGTGAAAGTGATAACTAACGCGGTGTCATGGACAGTAGTTGTCTACACGCCTGATGCCAATTTTTCGTGGTACAGCAGTCAAAGTAACCCACCGCCTTGAACATCTTGGCATTTTGGCACCATCATTGAGTCTCTAAAACTGCGGCCATTGAACTGGGCATCTTAAATAACTTTAAGCTATACTTAACCCCTAGACAGCTTTCGACTCGATACAATGCTTGAACAAGCTCCTGAAGCCTAAGCGCGAGTCCGACTCACGCTTGGCTTGTTTTTAGTATTTATTGTTATAAATCAGGTACGGACTATAATCTAAAATATAGCCGTAACTAGGCGAAAGGGGGTCAAATCTTTTGTATGTAACTATTTACTGTGCGAAATTAATATCCTTACTTTCTTGTTCAGTCTCCTAGTTTTATATAAAAATAAAATTGCTATAAACACTAAGCTAAGTAAATCATTAAACATTTGTTTAACGAGTTTCTGATACTTATCGTTTTAAAGGCTCTGAGGAAACCAACCAACTATAAGCTATCTTAAGCGCGAGAGGTCTTAGCTAGATGCTGTTACCATAGATAAAATTCAATTACAAATAAGTACATGGGTTGACATGTAATATGAATATGGGAGGGTTTTTTTTTAATTTGAAATGGGTGAGCTCTTGATCTGGATGTAACGTAGGCTATATTAGCAGACGTATTGGCCTAAAGTCTAGGACAACCCTTTAGTATTTATGTATGTAAGGTTCTAAAATGTTTAACTACCTACTCTATTGCAGAGGATTTGATATACATACAATATTCTTCGTGAGTTAACGGTTTAATCTCGCACTGACATTCAAATTATGCATATATTATAATGTTATTATTTATACAATTCAATAAATTAAAAAAACTGTTTTAGCCTATTATGGTGATAATAATTACATCCAGAACGATTGCAAATTGCGACAAATACTAAAAACGTTGATATATTTTAGGGCTCCATAAAACTGTTGATATTTTCCAGGGTTCCACCGGCGCTGCGGCTCCTAGACTGTTCACGCTGCACCTAGTCCCGGACGCGTCTCCAGACTCCCTTCCCAAAGCGCACACTTGCTTCAACCGCCTCGACCTACCACCCTACCCCTCCAAGGAGAAGTTCCACGACAAGCTCAAACAAGCCGTGCTCGAGACCGCCGGCTTCGCTGTCGAGTGACAACCATCATTGCTAAAATATGTGCTATGTATGTATAACATGAATACACTCTGTACCAAGATCCCAACTTTATGGACTGACTACACAGTCGCGATTGGGGTGACTTTAGATCGCTATTTGTGGCGTTTGGGGGCTGTGAATGTTATGGATTGAACTAATGAAAGATGTTTGAAGAGAAGGAAAATGGACGTCTCTTATGTAGAGGAATCTTCGTTATGATGCGGATAACAGCTTCAATAGAAACGTAGGTATGACCAACCACGGCTTTAATATAGATGATCACAACACATGGAGTGCAATGTATGTTATTATCTGTCTCAATAAGTCACCAAGGCTGGTCACTAAGTGGAATTTTACTCGATGAGTGCTGAGACCCTGGCTGTCTATGAAGAACACCTACTGTATGTTTTAAAGACCAAACCTTAACCGACTTTACTGCTATGAGAGTTGACAAATCAAAATAGTATAATATTGTCACTTTCTGTTTACATGTTGAAAAGAAAAAATAGGTGTTCACATTCATTCATAGTCATATTTTTAATGGATGATAGTCTATGTTAAGCGTTTGTAATCTTACCTGTAGACAAGTTTTGATGTGATCTAAGATGGAGCCTGTTTGACTATACCATATGACGTACGACATTGTAGTGACCAAGTCTATGGATTATGGCGGTTCAACATCTCTATAGTGGCTTCGTTTTGGAAGTTGTATGATTGTGGACAATTTCAGCAGTGTTACTTGTAAAGAGCTCCAACATACTTAGTGACTTGACCGAAGCTATGCGCTGATGACATAGAAAGATTCCAGTCAGATTAAATTGACAAGAAATATGTTATGTAGTTAAGCGACTATATCATAAGTTTGAATATTATTGAGACGGTTGTTATATAGACTAGACTTCCAATATGCAGAGTGAATTGTGATTATTGTGTTCATGCGCAATTAATTTTTATATTATTACCTATGTCAAATCTGAGGATAAATTTATAGCAAACGAAAGCTTTAGCATTGGGTATGCTCAAGTTTATTGTTATGCATTGATCCAACACGTTTTTGAACTACACTATTATTCTCGACTGCCTGTGAATATTTGCTTAGCTGTAATCTATTGTACTATCTCTTTATTTTGGTTTATATAATTCTATGATTAAGCCTTATTATTTCTTGAAAAATAATAAAGTTCTCGAAAATGTTCATAGATTCCTATGTTTGTCATGCGTATTTGTGTGAGTAAGTGTGACAATCATAGTGACATGTTTTATGCATGATATTGTAAATAACTATCCCTAGTTTTCAAAAGGATAAATATATTTGTTATATAAATAGGATTATTTTAGCTCGATTGAGTATTCATATGCGAATTGCACTTTTCATTTAAATATGCGCTATGTAAAATGTCCAGTAATATTTATTTTTTATATATTCTCTGACAAAATAATTAAGTTATGGAAGTAAGAAGTTGTGCAATTGGTTAGTTACATTTTTAACCCTTAATTTTTATTATTCAATGGGGTAGGGGTTCCTGTCCATTGAATTATAACAATCTAGGTACATATTATGATAGAAATACTATCCTGTGCATCTGCTGATTCTCGCATATGAGTACTCAGCTTTATTTGTGTGGGATATTGGCTGCTACAAATGAGACTGAATATGACCGAAATCGAATGAAACTGTGTGTTGACTTTCCATAGTGCTTAGTTGTTAGTTTATCTCATGCAAGGAACGATATTTTCATATTCATTGGATAATCAAAATGTATTTAATTTATAGGAAGGGGCGAGTTGCACTTTGCACGTTTATTTTAATCTCTGTTTAATCGTATTTTATCGATCATATTACTTGAGTTTCCTTGCTTATAGTTTGTTTTTGTATAGCTAAATCGCGCAACAAACTACAATTCACAAATGACTATGAAATTCTACATAGTATATGTGGTAATTATCTTTGCTACATGACGTATATACACTAGACATGTAATTATTTATTTAAATCGATGATTCTGTATTATGTTTAGCAATCTTAGTGTTCTGTTTAGGTCTAGATACTAGGTCTTAATTTCCATCAATAAGTTAGCATAATAATAGGCACTATTTTGTCGTACAAAGTAGCATATAATAAAAGCGTCAATGTAAATTGTTCATGTGCAGTACAAAATCAAGATTGTTACAATCATTATGTACCGTTTCTCAACGTATTTTAAAGACAAAACTTGTCAAATTAGATAATCTTAAAAAGTGCTAGTTGGGATTTACTTTGGTTTCCACTTTGCTCCCAATTGACAAACTAGTGATGGTTTTCACTTTGTATTACGTACTTGACGTATTTTAAATCTAGAGTCTTCTCCAGGGGCGTTATATGACTAACCCCCTAGCGTTGTCGCGAGACCCTTTCGGGTCCTGAACTGTTAAACGCGAAACATGACCAACCTTCGATATATTTTAACTAAAAATGAACATGCCAGAATTTTGACAATGGGCAAGGACAAAAGGTTTGACAGCTAGCATTTGTAACGAAGAGGCTTGTTACTGTAAGTAACATTGTACATGCCTTAATTTGTGACAGATTTGGAATGGACTGCATTATCAGTTGCCTGATTTTATATTTATTAAACCCTTTACTGTTTATAATTATTGTGAATTTATGTTATCACTTCTACATAACATTGAGAATCATTTCGTTATACAACAAAATGATATTATTTATATTTATGGTAAGGAAAAGTGCCTTTTAGATACCTAAGTTAAATAGCTTAATTTACATTAAGATAATACTTTTAAATGTTTGTAAGGAATAATGAATTTATGCTAAACATTATAATATTTTTGCACAATTAAGATTGTTTCTATCTCATAAATCTGACAATCCCGTGCAGTTACACTTGTGCCAAGGTTCCAAGTTGTCACTATAATTTCAGTCCATATAAGCTCGAAGAAGAAGGAGGCTTGTTACATTGTAGACCTTCATCCATCGACTTCCCGCCACAATGTCGTCGATCCATCGAGTAGGATGTCTTCCTATAATCTTTTTCGCTATTAACTTGTGCGATACCGAAGCACTGATCAGTGCCTACTAGCTTTGTATGCCTTATGTGCTTATTACACCATCCCAAATAAAGGATGCTAGATCATTTAGCTACCTGAATTATGCAAGTGTAATATGTAGCCAGATGCTAGCTTTCTGGCTAACTAAGATGCTATATCTTAGCATCCGTTATTAATAAAGTGCCTACTACACCTTCATAAATTAAGGATGTCATTTAGCCACTTCAAAGTCAAAGTATTTTTTTTTTTAATTTATTATTGATATTAGGGCCCTTTTTTTAAAACTTGTACATGACTGTTTAAGCGTGTCCCATAACGTGAATTAATTATTCTTAGAAAGTTTCGACTTATACCAGGGATGTAAAATTTTATTCAGGTTTATAGAAACCTGAAATTATTTTAAGAAAAATTATTTTAAGAAAAATTTTTTTTTAGAAATTATTTTTCTACGTGATAGTCATAGGACTATCACGTAGAAAAATAACTGTTTCATCACTCTCAGATTAGAAACTTTTCAGTATTAAATAATTGACTACATGAATATATCAAGATTTCGCATGTCCTATGCCTACTTTGATAAACTCGTATTCAATTTGAGACAATTTTTTCTATCATCGCATTCAATATAATTTTCTTGCTTGTATATATATACCTACATTTATTTTACTGAAATTTTCACTATATTAAGAATAATTAAATTAAATACTTAGTCACACAATATTTCAAGAAGTGGAAATCTCCACTCCGAAACCATAATATTTTAAAAACACAAGTAAATATCAGCACTTTGGGATAATTTATAGGATTATGGCAACCTATTAGCAAAATAATACTACAGTCATTTGATATAACCGGCAAAAAGCCTCGCAACAACACCGTAAACTCCGTGGTACGATCGAAGACTTCCGCGTTCCGAAACCAAAATACATGGTAAATTGGCATTATTTGATTAATAGCAGTAGTTTTAAAGCGAGAGGAACTATTCATGATTCTCACTTTCTATAGCATGAGTAAGTATTTTGGTTGTGAAAATACAAAGATATTGAGGGATATACCGTCATGAGCAGCATTCCGAAACCATATAAATGGTAACGTAGAAGCGGAACAAGAATGTTTCGGAATGGAAACTAAAGGACTGTTCACTTTAAAAAACACCGTCATTATGATCAGCCTATTAGACGTCCCCTGATTTCCTATGAACTATAAAATATTAATAAATATTACAGGACGTTTATTTTACACAGCGTCATCTTGCTAAATGAATTATAATCAATTTACATTGTATGCTAAAGCATATCAAATTATAAGCATTCTTGCTTATAATTTGAATAATTTTTGATTGTATTATTATTTTTCTACAAAACGGCTTATCAGATTGCAGTGCGGTTTTTTATATTTTTCTGTACCATAAAAATCACTCATACTTATTATGAATTCTTTTATGTACTTAGTATTTCTTTGAAATATAGCTTTAGGCTGTATTACTGAACTGTAGTTTCTGCTGAACTGCAGTGTGTCAGATGCAAAATTAGGTTGCCATTTAAATCAAAGGATTTAAAATATATTGCATGAAATGCACTGACGGTCGGAACGAATTTGATTATTTTTGCAGTCGTTTTGGGGAAGAAAAGTGATTTTGTAAACTCTAAAATCGTGCATAATGTAAAACAACCGTTACAATTCTCTTCCGTGACTGTCCCACGACAAATTTGTGTAATTAATAATATTCAACTGAAAGTATTATAGGTTTTTAATAGTGATTGTTATGATTTGAATAAGTAATTCCATTTTTTACAGTATATCTTCAAAGATCTCGTATAAGTGCCTTAATTTCAAACAGAAAAAGAAATATAAGTTAAAATCTTTCCAAAGAGTAACGGAACTGATTAAAAGTACTGATTATTAAATGTTATTTAATATATTATTTTAATAACTTACTGTTACTTGGATAATTTGTGTGTTTGTTTAATGTTTTCCAATACAAGCTATAAAATATATATATTATATTTTTTTATCATCACAGTTAGTTGGTTTCGGAACGGAGCGTCATGCTACATGGACCAATTAAAAAATATGAATAAAAAATAATGAAGTGACTTAGCTATGAATAATTCGCGATTTCTATAAATTTAAAACATTTCCTATTAGTAATGACCTAAAAACCTACCACATTGTGACAAAAATAAATTTATGCCAAATTTTACACCAGTACAAGTTTTAAGAAAACGGCCCATTAGCATCGCGAGAACATAGAAGCAAATGTTTAGCGCTGGGAAAAAATAGTAGGTGCATCTCACTGACCTATTGATATTAGCATAGCGAGAACATAGAAGCAAATATTTCATTCGATCAAAATCTTCGTTCGTAGGTACATCATTAATTACCTACTGAATGAGTATGATATGACAACAGTCACTGATATTTGTAATCTTTTGTAACGGTCTGTGATTTTTAAATGACATTGACTTCTACCTGTGACGATAAACGATAAATAGATCGCCTTACCTCTAGAAGTGAGCCGTCTAGTCTGTGATGCGAATGTGAATGATGGCTCAAGGATTTAAAATACTTTCGACCAAGGTCAATAAGATGCAAGTGGCTTCCAATTCATGGCCGTACATTGCACGTGTTGATAATTCACAACCAATAATTAGAAGCCATGGTTTCGAAATATCGGGTGTGTAAATTAGTATTGAAATGTAGTGGATTCGAATTATTGGTCGTGCAATATAGGGACCCTCTTTATCCACTTGAACGTTCCAAAGCCATCGCGCAGGCCGAATGAATAGTTTGTTTGTGTGCGTCGCGTCGGTCGCGTCACGTTCACTTGCTCGTGTCAAAGAGTATACCAGTATAGTTAGGATATTAGTGTTCTGTGTATAGGCCTGGCTGCCTGCCTGCTATCTATTGGTAGTGTAGTGTTGTGTTTTTGGCTTTTGTGGCTGGTTGCTGTGCTGGTTCGGTTCGCGATAATTTAATTCAATTCAATCAAGAAAAAGAACTCGACTCCACAAAAGAAACTTTGTGATTTGTTTCCTATGTCTCCACTTTAGTGCAACAGTAAACTGTGAAGGAAATAGTACCTTGATGGATTGTGAAGCTAAATCTATAGGTAGTGATCGTGAAGTGTTTCTTGTTTTGTGACGCTTGATTTGAAAATCGATCAGAATGCCTACAAGCGCTGTGTACCAGCCGACGACGGTGACTTATGAGCAGCAGCCCACGGACCAGCGCTGGAACTGCCCCATCAGCTACTTCTCACGACGAGTGACAAGTAGTCTGAATCGGGTGGTGTGCGTACGAATCGGATTATGCTTATTGGGCAGCACATTATCTATTGTTGGTGAGTTTAATATAATTAAATATAAAGATTTATTGAACACCATGGTCAAAATTGGGTATTTGTGCCGGACATTGTAATGTCCTGTAAGTGTCTAGAACAGTTGCTAAGGCTCTAGCCACCTATATCGAGACCTATCAAACAAGGCAAGCCAATCCAATCATCAGTCCTTATTTTACTTGTACCTTCCTATAAAATAATCGGAATCTGGTAGTAAACAAAAACTTACTACAGCACCCTACTACATCATCCTGTTTGGCAATCTTCTTTTTTAAATATGTTTACCTGTATTTCAAAATATATTTAATAATTAAACAATCAAGAAGAAGATGTAACCCTTACCACCTTTATAAAATAACAATACCTATATAAAATTTGTAATTCAATACAGTACTTAGCATTATCTTATTTAAATTCTTGCCATACTGACACCTTGAGGATGCCTACCTTGAAATTCATGAATAAATAAAGCATGATAAATCATTATGTCAGAGGAAATGTTATAATGACACAAAATTCACAAACACCATGTGAATATTGTGACCAAGTGTAATCACCTGATATTAGAAAATAATGTAAGAAGAAGATATTAGCATAGCTATTCAGTGTGACAATGCAGCCAGTGTCTTGGGCACGCTACCGTCTGGTACTGGTTTGGAACAGTTGAGTTACCTATAGGCCGTTTGTAACAGTCCTTAGGTAATCTGACTGATTCCTTTGTACATAGTTAGTTTAATTGTACTTTTTATTGAATAAAAAAGTTTAGAAGAGGATAGGAAATATAATAATTATGAACATTACAACTAATATTAACCGGATATTTACCATAATTTCATTTATCATCATGTCACATGCATTGAAATATTGGATAACTCATACAACAAATCATGGTAAACATCCCATTAATATTAGTTAATAGTATAATAGAAGTAAAGATTCCATTCCTTTAAGGTTGTTTCTCGACTGTAAAGATGTATTTTAAAGTTTTTTTTACTTGTAGCCTGCACCTGGTAGTGATGAATTTAACTTTTTTGAATAATCCAATGTATTTTAAAGGTACAATTTATCATAAAAAAAAAAAATATGATGGGGAAGTCTTGGCCCTATATCTCACTAGGTTTCAAGTTATGATTGACTTTAGACATAGATAATTGAGGGATGTGTCTGATAACCAATTGTATACTTGGACATACAAACTCACTGTGACACAAAACCAGGTTTATTATGTGTTACCTACAATAAAATTTATAGTAAATTACCAGAAGGGGTAATACCCTTCCTCATGATATTTTTAAAATAAGGCTTAAAAGATGGCCAAAAAGTATGTGTTACTATTTGTTACATAACTATTTTAATTACAGGGACATTCAATTATAATTAACAAATGTCTTATTAGTACCTAGCCTATTTGTTATTATTTTTCCTGACATTTTTATTATTATTGACATTACTATAATCAGGAAGATTAAGCACTTAAGAAATTGTTATTACTCACTTCAATTTTTTATTTAATTTCAATGGAAATATTGTGTTAAACATATTGTCATACAATGCCTAATGAGTAGGACATAAGGACATATTGTAATTATTTACCTATTTTACACATTTTTTGGCATATAAATGATCTTATCTTATCTATGGCCGGTAGCTGTGCACTTCACCCAGAATCCTCAACAGATTGAGGAACTGGCCATTATATTACCTCTAATATGCTGAAACACAACAATTTTTGTTGCTATTGTGACAGGCTTAGATCTACAGGCCCTGAGTTCAATCCCCAGATGAGTACAATATTGTGCTTGGTTTGTTGGTGGCAGGACTTTGTTTAAGTCCACCTAGCTACACCACCTAGCCTAAGTCTGTTGCCATAACAATAATTCTGAGTTGTAGTTCTCCGATATTTAAGATAAAATAGCCAGGTCCTCAAACTGTGGAGGATACCAGGTGAGGTGTGCTTCACCCTCTTATTCATAACTTGAAAAAGCCTATTGCTTGCCCATTGTGCAATAAAAAAAGGAAAAAGTAATTTTTATCATTACAGTGGCAGACAGTAGCTTAGAGTACCTACCTAACTAACTAACAGATAAACTGTATTTGTATGATATCTGGTTCAGTTCTCATTTTACAATTAGTGCCATGAGTAGGTACCACTACTCATTAGTCAGGTTGAAGATTGAATTTCCAATAGGCACTTATCAGTGCTTGTGGTAACATAGCACACACTGTAAATAAATTAAGATTATATGTTAAGGCTGTAGTAGACTTAGCTAATAACCCCATTTCATTTCCACAATTTATAAAATCTCTCTCTTAATCTGTATAATATAAATGTAAAGAAAAATGTCTCGACTGGCATTACCTAGTCTCATAAGGAAAGCTTTCTTACTCATGATAATCTTCTTCGACAGCCCATTAATATCCACTGCTGGACAGAGCCTCCTCCAATATTGGAGGGTTTTGTCATAATCACCACGTTTGGCAGGCGGATTGGTGATCGCAGTATTAGGCTACACAGAAGAAAGCTGTTGCCCTTTTTTGGTGAGATCCCTTAGTCGGCTTTAACGACATCCGATGGCTGAGTTGGAGCGGTCGATTCTTAAGCCGCAACCGCCACGGCGTAATAATCTTACCATTATGAAACTTAAACAACAAATTGGCTTAGTTCGCGATCACTCATAACCTACCATCAGCTAGCTAGTACACACTACCCGTAAACACCTGCACACCGTAACTCACTCTACGCACAAACATTTACAAGCACACGCACGCACACACATATTTCGTTTCACACTCTTACGAAACTGGTGTTCCCGGGAGATCAACTCACCCCAATAGCACACAAACGCACATACATACTCGACATTTTACACTTCCACATACTAGCTTGTGCTGTTATTTAAAAAAAGGAGGAGGTTCTTAACTCTTCGGAATCTTTTTTTTTTTAATGTATGTTCCCCGATTACTCAAAGACGCCTGGACCGATTTAGAAAATTCGTTTTTTTTGCTTGAAAGCTTCACAGGTGGTCCCATTGTCATCAGGTTAGGATCTGATGATGGAATCCTGGAGAAATCGAGGGAACTCTTCAAATAACCGCCTCTGTGGTCTAGTCGTTCAACCCACCGATTTCAGATCGAGGTCCCGGGTTCGATCACCATGGGAAGTACAATATATTGTGCTTGGTTTGGTTGGTGATAGGACTTTGTTTGAGTCCGCCTGGCTAGCTACCACCATCTTACCTAATACTGTCGCCATTATAACAATTCTAAAATTGTTGTGTTCCGGCATTTAGAGGTAAAATAGCCAGTTCCTCAGTTTGTTGAGGATTCCGGGTGAAGTGCGCCTCCACCTTCGGCCTATCTCAACTTGTTACCAGGTGAGATGAAGGCCAAGTGCTTAACCGTCGTACAATAAAAAAAAAAGTGAAGCGAGTTACTTTTGAGGTTATACACCCAAATGTGTATAACCTCAAAAGTAAGGAAAATACGAACCCCATTTAGGATAACGCGTCTGTCTGTCTGTCCCTCCGTCCGTCTGTCATCAAAATAATTTGAAAAAATACCTCATCCAGTTAATCTTAATTTTATTAATTCTTCATTGAAGTTGGGTTTCTTCTTAGTTTTTAACTATAATATCAACCTGTAAATTATTGAATAACAGTTTCTTCAGAGGAGTTAATGGTTTCGCGAGTCACGGTTATTTTTTCAACACTAAATGGTCGCACCATTATCGTTGCATCAGGGACCAGATTCTACTTTTCCAATCGTTTCACTATGACACTGAGTATCATCGCAGAATGGCCACTATAATACTAAAAGTTAGTGAAGCGATTGCTTGAGTAAAATCAGGCCTTTTGTACCTACCTTGTTTTAAAATCCAAAAAACAATTTTAAAAGTATACTTACCTACACCTACATTTATAAGCTTTAAACTTTGAGCAGCCAATTGTGTAGACAGGTCTACTGACTATTATCGGTTATCTACGAATTGTTATTAGTTGTAAAACGAGTGTTGTAATTGGTAACTGGTGTTCGGTGGTGAACGCGATGAGTCATGCTCGCATTCAGAGCAAGCTACCTGTACCTATGTGGCTGGTCTGCCAGATCACGGCGCCCCACAGACACCGCTATGCGCAGACATGGCGCTAGACATACACTGTTTGTTTTACGATCCTGTTCATTTGATTTATGTGTGCTTTGGTTTTGGCATGCAAGTGAGATTTAGTATTATCGCTTCCATGAAAACAGCTATGTTTGAGTGAAAGACTTGTTGATGGTCTCTACAACACAATCATCGACTCGTCTCATTCCAACCACCCATGGATGCCTTTATTGAGGATAGGACTTCTAATTTGCTTGATAAACTGTAAACATTTTATCATATTAGTAATCAACATTAACAATAACAAGAAACTTTGTTCATAATTGTGATATGTTTTATTGAATATTTTTTTTCTCAATTACCTACCTCTCTTATTGAGTAGACATACTCCCCACATAGATTCGAAAAATCGATCATAATAATGATCAATTCTAGTAGTTCCAAATGCAATTACCGCAGGAACAGGCATTGCCTCTGAACTGAAGGTTAACAAACTCTACAGAGCTTCGAACTGTGAGAAGTTTCCTTATCGTTATTCGTTAGCACTCCCACCCGTCAACTTCCTCGAAGCAGCACTGCCTAAATGTCGCTTTTGTCGCATAGTCTGCCCATCCACCAGTCTGAAATAATATTTAGGATACCTTCCTATTCTATACAGATTTGCGTCATTTGTATGGAAACGATACTCGGAAGCTTGAATCATCTGTGTGGTCTAGTGGTTCGCCCACCGTTACCAGATCCAGATGTCCCGAGGGGTATAAAATTGTTCTTTTTTTGGTAGGTGGTAGGACTTTGTTAAAGTCCGCCTGGCTAGCTACCACTAATATCTTACGTCGTCAATCTGTCGCCATAACAACAATTCAAAATTTTTACATTCCGGAATTTATTGTAAGATGCCAGTTCCTCAGTCGAGATATCTACTAAACTATATGTGATGAAGGCCAAGCGCCGTTATACAATAAAAACGGTATGCTCTTGTCTTGACGTCGCTTCTGTACTATCTTTATCGTGGGATAGGACAGATGAGATTAATACAGTCCCAGATTTTGAAACCTTCATGAGACATTTCTGTCTCCTTAAAACAGAAGTCTTCAATGATAAGTGTACTACTTTTTCGTAGCCGATCTCCTCGTCGACGCCGGCGGCGTATGCTCAGGCCAAAACCCTGATTGTAAAACCTCGTAACTTTCTGAATTCACAACTATGAAACTGAAACGCAAATAATGTGTTTCATATATTTCTTGGCACGATGTTTGAGGAAGAATGGTAAAAACTTTAATTGCACATATTTTTAGATGTTATTGTTGCTCGCTTGTAAATACGAGTATAAAGTATACCTACCTGTGCTATAGATAGCTCTAGAGTCCAGCCACAAAATGGGTTTGATATTTTTTGAATTAATGTTATACAATTTTATTTGCCAACGTGGTTGTAAGTTTTTTAATGTTCAGGGTATCCTCCTGTTTCGAGGTCGTCATCAATTCAATACACAATAAATTCATTGACTTTCACCAAATTAATTGATTTAATAATCTCCTAAAACATTTCCATATCCAATACACTAATTTACACGTTTTTATGTTTATTGGTAATATTTAAAGGGTTCGGACCCTTGATTTCCTAGGTAAATGTTAAGCAATCGAGGTTTCCTGAACGTCTTCTGGTCGTAAAATGTCGAAATCATCACTCAAAACTTGATTCCTAAATCCGTATAAAGGTAGTATTGCCGATATCTCGCAAGAGGGAACGGTTTATAGCTGATAACAATGTAGCTATAGGTATCTAACCTATGCCTATGTAAGTATATACCTAAGCAAAAGCCAAAGGTCCAAACCTAAAATTCTACCTTATTTCCATGACGCGAAGCTCAGTGGGCGCTTGCGCGCTCGTTACAGAGCTGAATTTCAATAGCGAATATATTCGTGGGTGGTTATTGTTCCAGTTGCGAGTGAAAGCCGGCCTAATGAATCGCTAATGCGTTAGCCACCGGCTTCACAATACCTATACCTATTATTGTGTATGCCTATGCATCCGCTGCGCCTTGCGGCGCGGTGGCGACCCGTTTCAACGATGCCCCAGGTCCCGTTGGACCGGTCGGTCTACAGGTCAGCTCATTACTTTACGGCTTGTCTGGGCAAAGATGGTGGTCTTCAATGGTGTGAGCCTTCCCGGAAAATGTCTATAAACTCTATGAAGGTGTTAGGGGCGTCCTTGCATCGCAATCCTTATTTCTAAGGGTCGCGACTTCCACGTAGCATCTTTTCCTTGATGATCTTTTCGTTAGGGTAATACGTTTGTAGGATAAACTGACGTATATTTTTACTACACTACATTCTTTTAAGATTGGGGAAACCCCCACCTAGCTACCTTTCAAAGCCAAACGGCTTTGAAAGGTAGCTAGGGCACGCTTCGCTAACTCGATAGGTGTCCTAAGTTATCGGAAATAATTGAACAAAGCGTGTACCTAATATGAGAACTTGATTACACATATAATATTTATGCAACGTAGGCACATTTTTTTGTATTACTTATCAAGCAATATAAGTACAACACCTAAATACAGAACAAACAGATAAATATAATAATATTTAATACAATTATTTAACTAGTGAATTTCATTACTCTATCTATTATGATTTGTGATTCGAGCATAGGATCAGGTTGTGTTACTTCACATGTATATTTTTTGCATTAGTTATATTAATGTATAGATATGTGTAGACACAATATATTTTGTCAGCAATGGTGACTAACAACCAATGACTAAGACCATTATGTACTCGTATATTGCGTCTGTACACCTTCTTTTCATGTGAGCGTAGCCTCAGTATAGATTCGTTTTATTTATAGAATGGTACAACTCTGCACAAGGTTACGGAGGAAAAAAAAATCAAAACAGAGGAAGTTCAGAAATAGTTCAGAGGAAACTAAACTGGTTTCTGTGCATTTTTTTATGAATATATATTGCTATATCCATGCAAGTACTGACTGTTTTCCCAAAATAAAATAAAAGGTTTAAGACACAAAAGATAAACAACTATTATTCTTTATTAAACCGTATTTTGTTTACGCAAAACAAAGATAACTTGGGTTCTAACACGGGACTGTGACTCATGCTATACAGTTTTGCGGTTACTTGTGATTGTGACACAATTGTAACTTGGAGGCTGTAAGCTGCTCTGAATTAACTTCTAACATCTTAGTGCATTTACATTATCGTATACTTGTTCTGTTTCCTTGTTTGTTTTCCGGGTGCATCCTGTTTTCACTCTTGAGTCTTTCCCCGTGTTTGATTGAATTTTCAGTCCTGTTTTGTCCTGTCCTCACCGCCTACTTTATCACCTATTTGATTTCTTGTTTACTTGTTCAGATCGGCCTTGTTCAATCTCAGTCAATAAATTGGAACATTGGTGTGGGCGAGTAATTTGTTTCTCGCTTTATTACTTACAAATTCTTGTACAGACCTTCAATTCAAATACTTTGAACTTTGGGTCATTTTCCTTGAGAGTTATTAAACAATATATTTGTATATTTTTTTTATTCTACGACGTGGAAACGCACTTCACCTTAACATACTGAGGAACTGGCATTCTTACCTCTAAATGTCGGAACACAACAATTAGAATTGCTGTTTTGGCGTCATAGGTAAGATGGTGAAAGTTAGCCAGGCGGATTCAAAACAAGCCCTACCACCAAGCAAAACCAAGCATAAATTTGTACACCCCTGGAATTGAATATGGGTTTCATAGCTGTGGGCGAACCACTAAACCACATTAGGTTATTTCCACGTGCCCCTGACGTCCCCTCTATCAGTCTTCATAAATACTATAATACCCTCCATGTGCTTTGATAAATTACCTAGTTCGGTAAATGTTTTAGTTCATTATCCATAGAATTCATAAAAAAAAATATTACAGGACATTAATTTCACACAGCGCCATCTAGCCCCAAAGTAAGCATAGCTATATGGGAACTAGATTACGGATAGAATACTTATATACTTTTTTTTTATAAATACGTACTTATCATACAATACACAGCCAAACACAGAACAAACATATTCATCATACAAATGTTTGTCCTGGGTGGGAATCGAACCCACAACCTACAGCGCAGAAGGCAGAGTTACAACCAACTGAGCTATGAGGCTTGTGTGTTATAAAATCGCTTTGTATGAAATATCATTATCAACGAATGACATTGCACGATTGTAACACCTGCGTTTACTGATCCCGCGCCGCCGCCGATTCGATGTGTAGGTATAGGTACCTACCTAGAGTAACGTATCCATGTCAGTTCTTTGCAGTCTTAGCACGTAGGAAGGAAGTCCGCCCACAGTGTCGGTACTTAAATCGTAATCCAATAAGGTTCTAACGTGTGTTGCGTAAATAAATGTTGTTGCAAGTTTTGATTTCGAAATGTTGTTTTGTAAGAAATTTGGTTCAATCTGCCCACGGCGGCGGCCCTGCACTCCATTATTCTGCGATGTTGTGGCACATGATACAGACTTATTGTGAACTAGCTGCGGTATGTTTTATCCGGAAAAAAATAGCCTGTATAGCCTGTGTGTTATTCTGGTAGCTCTTGGTCCAAAACAATATCATTAAAATTTCCGCTTAATACGTAAAGTAGTTCTGGCGTGAAAGAGTAGGTATATGGAGAAAGAACTCATTCCCGGTTTCATCCACGCAACATAATTACGTGTAAAGTTTCAGCTCCATTCAGTAGTTTTGGAACAAACATCATCTAAACATCCAAAGCACAAACAAACTTTCGTTATAGTATTAAGTTAAGTGCGATTAGTAATAACGAATAGTAGTAACTAACGTCAATATTTTATTGGAGTTACTTATCAACAAATACTTGAGATTCCTAGCGAAATACTGTAATGATATTGTCAGTCCAGCAGAATACTCGTCTGGGCCGATACTACCAAAGATTAGCAAGCAACTTTACATCAGTTTCGAACTAAACACAGTTATAATAAAGGTGACATTGCTATGCGCTCAGCAACGCGCCACAAGATGACAAGAGCTACGCGCGAATTTCTACGTTATAACGGTAAATCAAATATTAATTAAACATCTAAAACGCAGTGAATCTGCTACAATTTACTGTACAAAGTTTCAACGCCTGATTGGGCGATCATGTTTGGTACAAATAAGAGTTTACTTTGTATTTTTTTTTTTGCAGATATATATTTATGTAATCGTGTTTTCGCCACACTAGGCATCCATCCTGTGCTATAATCTATATTCATCTCAAAGTAAATGCTTCAGTATTATCAGTATAAATGACGTCATAATGGTGTCCATGCGCACCTGTCCGCATTTTGCATCCAAAAATGTGGACAGGTGCTTATGGGTACCATTATGACGTCATTAGCTTTTAAGAGTTTTGAGCCACCTTGCATGTTATCGGTAGCTATTTTAGGAATGGCATTTGGCTTATTTTTTTTAAACTGCTTGAATTTGCGCAGAAATGTCACAAAACACAATACAGCACATTACATGCACATTACATATACATTTTGTAGTTAAGAGGCTGCTTCGTAAAATACTGTTTCACTCAGCTACCCGCCCCCTCTCCATTTTGCACTTCTGGGTCTATGATACCTGAATTGGCTTAGCTTCAACGATCATATCTTCATAATACTGTAGCATTTACTTTGAAATTTATATATGTTATAGTTCAGGCTTGATGCTAGAACGCTAGTATTGCAAAAACACGATTACACAAAATTATCTCGATGGAAAAAAAATCCTATGTTGACGCGCCGTAGTTGAGAGCACAGCAATGTCACTTTATTGTGACTATCTGAGGTATAGTATAGGCCGTTAAATCAATACCTATTTAATAACTTTATTGTTTTCGCCAATTAATTCCATGTCGTATGCTGATAAACAGTTTTTATTTTAATTTAAATCGGAGGGTGCAATGTGTGTGGGAAGATTTATTGAATGTCTTTTGAAATCGTGAGAGATCCAAAAATAAACACACTTTGTTTTGTTGTTGATTCAAAGTCAATGGGCGCACCAGATGCGCATGTTTTCAATTTAGTATTTGCAATTAGTATTATCAGACTAGTGATTGTAATGTCCAGTAGGGACTTCATTCCCGACATCTTAATTTATGTACAAGTCCGTCAAATACAACGGATATCACAGCCGTCTACTGCACGACCGATACCCGCCATATTGGAACAAAAACGACATCGATTTCCACTGTTGCTTTTGTTGTTTACAAATTCGTCTAGGTATCGGTATCCTCTGCGGTCTAGTTGTTCGCCCACCTCTGTCTATCACCATGACAACAATTACAAATTGTTGTGTTCCGGCATTTAGAGGTTAGATAGCCAGTTCCTCAGTTTGTTGAGGATTCCGGGAAGTGCGCTCGGCCAAGCGCTACCCCTTCGTATAAAAAGACGGTGAAGAATGAATGAGTTAATGATAATCCTGGTCCTCTATGAATCAATTATTAATTGAATAGATATACAATGATCGAGACGAGTCATAATAGTGTCTTCGGATATTACTCATTTACGATTAACAAGAAACTCTGTTCTCGGATTCACTGAATAAATTAAAGGCTTCAGCTATCAATGGCGTGTCTGTTAAACTCGCTCGTTCATTACTATTGATCCCGCTGAGATACACTTACGCCAAGTTTGTAAGTTTATCACTATAATTTTGGGTCATATAAGCCCATTGTTGAACAAAGCCTTTTCTCGAAAGGCTCCCTCCATTGTGTAGCTCGTTCTTGCCCATGCAAGCCTCTAGATTCAGAACTGACTGTATATAATCATGAACCGCCTCTATCCATCAACATCACGTGACCGCCGGTCACAACATTGCCCCCGGTGAGGTCACGACAAATCGTCTGCTGAATGATGTGTTTATAAAAATAATATTTTATTTCAGGTAACATTAGGCAAGTAAAAGATCTTAATAACTTATTCTACGGCCTATGGCAATGTATACCTTAAAACTAGCATAAATATCATATAAAAACGTAATTACCTACTAGATACTCGATTAGAAGCGGCCCTATGTGACGCAATGTCGGTGTTCCGTTGCGAACGATGTTTATGGCATAGGGTAGAATGAGGTGAATCTTGAACCCATGTAAAATGAGATAAAAAATTGTTTCATACCTCCTTACTTAACCTAATCTTGGATTTGCTATGCACTGTAAAATGTTTGTAGAAACCACTCTAAGAAAACTTGGGGGTTTTCCCAAATTTATATTACGTAAGTATTACAAGTTAACTCTTATGTACTTATTTGTAATTGAATTGAATTGAATGTATGAAAAGAGCATCCATGTAAGACCCCTCGCGCGAAGTGAACTCTTTGTACAGAGAGCACAAATAAGGTTAGTTTTTATAAAATGATGATTATTAAAAACTTGTAAAACAATTGTTTCATAATTCGTCTATATATTCAATGCATTAACAAAAACTTTGCAACCCTGTAGTCAACCAACGGGTTTTATACTATTATATGTATATTTAACTATTTATTATAAAGAAGATAAACACTAATAATGCAACCAAATCCTTTCCAGTAAAAAGTTACATACAAACTTATTTCGTCCTTTCAGAGGGTAAGAGGGGCGATAAAAAGTTTACATGATCATGGCCAATGGTATCACTAATACTGCTAAGGAATGGAATTCATTGCCCGCGTCTGTTTTACAACTACGATTGTAACGATTGCTGATCGAACTTACAATATTGGAGTCTTCAAGTCTAGAGTAAGTTCAGAGGTTCCTTTTAGACAAGCGTGTTCCATTTTAGGCCACACCTTTACTTGTCTATCAAATGATCTGGTGATCATTCACCAAACAAGTAACCACTTTTTTATATTGGTGCGTTCATACGCTTGACCATCCAATATATAAAAGTGGCCACTTAGTAACCACACTCAGTCGAAAACCTCATCTTTGTCCGTTTTACCTATTTTATTTAAAAAAACGGGATTTATATGACTTGCGCCATAGCTCGAATCACCTACCGAAAAACTGCCGCGGATTGAAAAAAAAGCCGCATTTGGTCATGCGACATATTAAGCCACCAAAAACGTTTGGCTACAATCGAGCTGCGATCCACTTTAATTTGTGTTGTTGTGCGTCCCATAAATTAACCGTCCTTGTTATTCAGGTTGTGATAATTGCAGCAATTATCTCCCCCAACTACAAACTGGAACGTTTGCTTTCCGGTACTCTTTGTCCAACACAACGAGATGAAAGGTTAAAAAACGCCTCATTTGCATTTAGGGAACAATGAACTTGGTTGCAACACTTGAGTCATCGTGCCGAAGAATATTGAGTCACCTAGATGCAAAAACGGCAAACAAAAACCAGCCTACCAAAAAGGAGTACATGAAATAGGTACTCGTAAATACAGGTTTGTTAGTTTTCTGTTGGAAAATTGGCAAGGAAAAGTCAGTTCTAAAGGAAAAACTTTATTGATCATCTCAAACGATAATGCTGGAAAGAACCAGCCGTTAGCATCCGCTGTCATCACTCGTTTGATCGAAATAACATGAATATGTTAATAACTGCTATGGATTTCGCTAATTTAGCAATACGAAATAATGACGGACTACTTACGATATGCGATTTGCGTCCAAATGGTACTGCTCCGTAGTTTAGTTCTCAAGGTAAATCGGTTCGTTTCGCTTCAATGAATCCTTTTAACATAAATTAAGTAGCTACCAGGTACCTACATTATCTACTCGTACACTTTAGTTCCTTACTCAGAGGTTGTAAATGGTGACACGTGGTTATTAATCAAGTGAACTCTGAAAGCGTTGTTTGGCTATAAACATTGTAAATGGTGAAACTTGTCTATGGATACTCATGAAATGAACGTTGGAAGCGTTGTTTGGCTATAAGCATTGTAAATGGTGACTCGTGGTTACTCATGATGAAGTGAACTCTGGATGCGTAATTTGGCTGTAAACATTGTAAATGGTGACACTTGGTTATGGTTACTCATGATGAAGTGATCTTTGGAAGCGTTGTTTGGCTATACCTAAACATTGTAAATGGTGACACTTGGTTATAGTTAGCCATGAAGTAAACTTTGGAAGCGTTGTTTGGCTATACCTAAACATTGTAAATGGTGACACTTGGTTATAGTTAGCCATGAAGTAAACTTTGGAAGCGTTGTTTGGCGATAAAATTTGTAAATGGTGACACGTCGTTACTCATGAAGTAAACTCTGAAAGCATTGTTTGGCTATAAACATTGTAAATGGTGACACGTGGTTACTCATAATGAAGTGAACCCTGGAAGCGTAGTTTGGCTATAAACATTGTAAAATGGTGACGACGCTTCCACAGCTTACTTCATGAGTAACCATAATTTGTTTACTCATGAAGTAAACTTTAAAAGCGTTGTTTGGTTATATAAATGGTAAATGGTGACACTTGGTTTTGGTTACTCATGAAGTCAACTCTGAAAACATTGTTTGGCTATAAACATTGTAAATGGTGACACGTGGTTACTCATAATGAAGTGAACTCTGGAAGCGTAGTTTGGCTATAAACATTGTAAAATGGTGACGACGCTTCCACAGTTTACTTCATGAGTAACCATAATTTGTTTACTCATGAAGTAAACTTTAAAAGCGTTGTTTGGTTATATAAATGGTAAATGGTGACACTTGGTTTTGGTTACTCATGAAGTCAACTCTGAAAGCATTGTTTGGCTATAAACATTGTTAATGGTGACACTTGGTTATGGATACTCATGAAGTAAACTTTGGAAGCGTTGTTTGGCTATAAACATTGTTAATGGTGACGACGCTTCCAAAGTTTACTTCACGAGTAACTATAATTTGTTTATTCATGAAGTAAACTTTGTTTTTTTTTTTTTGGCTATGACTTTGAATATCTTGAATACCGGTGATATTGCTCATTGAATGTCGACATAATTATGCTATTTCTTTATCTGAGTATTTTATACAACACGCACACAATATAGGTAAATGAAATATTTCCGTAATATTGTGGTTCTTGAAGTTGACATACAAAAATACTTACCTACATTGCTAGAATTGTGACCAATTTGTTGCCACATATCTCGTTTCGATCGTAAATTAAATGAGTTTCATTTAAGCTGAGATGCCAAGTACGTAATTTTGTTTGGCACTATTACATACGATACCTTCCATTATTTCTAGTGGTATGTCTCTATCTTCAATTGTATTAGTAAATGCCGTGGACTTAGTTTGCGCTATCATCGGTTAGAAAAATGAGCAGGGAATATACACAGTCAGGTCATAAATTCTGTCACAAGTTTAATATAAAATAATTGAAACAAGTTTATTCATTATGTAACCATTTATATACCAAAATGAACTTAACGAAACATAGATTCTTATGACGATAAAGTTTATTCAAAATGACATCCGTGATTTTGAATACAGGCCTTCAATCTGCGCGGCCAGTCGTCTATCGCAGCACGAACGAGGTCCATGTCAATATCGGCGGCTGCCGATATTGACATGACCATGGTTCTTGAAGTTGACATACAAAAATACTTACCTACATTGCTAGAATTGTGACCAATTTGTTGCCACATATCTCGTTTCGATCGTAAATTAAATGAGTTTCATTTAAGCTGAGATGCCAAGTACGTAATTTTGTTTGGCACTATTTCATACGATACCTTCCATTATTTCTAGTGGTATGTCTCTATCTTCAATTGTATTAGTAAATGCCGTGAACTTAGTTTGCGCTATCATCGGTTAGAAAAATGAGCAGGGAATATACACAGTCAGGTCATAAATTCTGTCACAAGTTTAATATAAAATAATTGAAACAAGTTTATTCATTATGTAACCATTTATATACCAAAATGAACTTAACGAAACATAGATTCTTATGACGATAAAGTTTATTCAAAATGACATCCTTGATTTTGAATACAGGCCTTCAATCTGCGCGGCCAGTCGTCTATCGCAGCACGAACGAGGTCCATGTCAATATCATGGCTGCCGATATTGACATGGACCTCAAGGATGTCTTGAGTGACTCCAAATTGGGATGAGGCTTTGAGCACGCCTTTTCCTCCAAGTGTTGCCATATCTTGTAATTTAACGGACTCAAATCTGGACTGGAGGAGGGCCAGTCTTCGTGCCGGATGAAGTCGATTTCACGCGCCGCCAGCCAGTCTTGTGTGCTCTTCGCTCTATGAGCTGGCGCCGAATCTTGTTGGAATACCCAGTGCCTGTTATTGAACATGGTATGAGAAACAGGTTCCACGAGGTTCATCAGGACTGTATTTTGATACACAACTGCATTCATTTTTACACCTTTATCACAAAAATGTACCTCTGTTAAGCCCCAATAAGAAACTCCCAAGCATACCATGAGCGAGGCTGGAAAATGACCTCGTTGGACACTCCGAATACGGTTGCTCGCTTCTTCACTACTGTGTGCGTACACCTTATCATTTTGTTTGTTGTAGCTCTCTTCTACGGTAAAAATTTTTTCATCCGAAAAAAGAATTTCCCGATATTTTTTTCCCGCATACCGCTTCAACAAAGCGCGGCATCTCTTCAGTCTCAGGCCCATTAGACGAGCATTTAAACGATGTCCTGTTTTTCTTCGATATGCCCAAAGCCCTAAGTCTTCATTTAACATCCTTTTCACCGTGGTTCTGCTTAACCCCATCTGAAGGGCCAACAGATTCTGCTTACTTTTGGGATTTCTTTGAATTCGCGCCTTCACAGCTTTTATCACTGCTGGAGTCCTAACAGACCGAGGGCGACCACTTCTTGACCTGTCATCTACACTAGAGTCTTCATTGTATCGTTTGATGGTACGATAAACGAATCTTTTGGTTATATTAAAATTTTTCAGTATGTCAAAAATTTGAATTGGCGCGTAACCGCAACGATGCAACGCAATAACTGCAACACGGTCTTCTTTAAGCGTCCACTCCATATTTAAAAATGAGTAAAATTCGAAATAGTATACATTTTTATTTTCATGAACAATTCGAAATTCGAATTCAATAAACTTTTTTGTGGCCAGCATTCTAAAAGAAAAGTTTTTACTGTGTGACAATACTTATGACCTGACTGTGTAAAATGACGAAGATCTAAAAATACTTACTTATCCAACACGTATCGGGCTGAATAATTATTTATCGCTCAAATCTCTTAACAAAACCTGCTCTACTTTACTTCCTTGTATTGTACCAGGCAACTAATTCCTAACGTGGATCTCTCAAGTTTTAACGATAGTGATATTTTTAGCATTCCACTGAACCTACGCTGGCGGTCTGTCTCTCCTTTCATTAAAGGGCCTGTATCTTTTGATTCGTAATAGGTATCTGGTTGAAATTTTCAGAGAATATGACTATGATGGCGGATTACATGATAACTGATAAAAAATCTTGAATGTATGAAACGTACTTTTTCTTTAATTTTGTGTCGATTTTTATTTTAGCTCTGAAAAAGCAGTAATGCCTACATATTTGTATGTGTTGCCTTAAAATGTGGGTTGGAACCAGCTGTGTGCGTGTCTGACTCGCACTTGGCCGGCTTAAGCAGATTTTATGGTGGCTACTGCGCCACACTACACGCAATAGCTTCCTATATCCATATTTGGTCGGGGTCAAACCGTCTGCACCCAGATCAGGTTTTTTATCGTACTTGCCCATCTGGCAACAATAAACTTGGAAAGTCAACCCACCCAAGCCTTTAATTTGCAGTTGTTCAAAACCTTACGTCACTGTGCTGACCCTTTCCGGGTTACGCTAAAACTGTACTTTGTCTGACGGGTGTTTTCTTGTAAATACGGTTCTTAGTTTATATTATGTACTTTTACCTACCTGCCTTCCCTTTGGTTAATAATAGCTGACGGTAGGGTCAGCTATACAAACGGTCATGCAATATTTATGATTTCCGAGATTAGGCTTACCACACCTTACGCGGATTGATGAATGGGAATGGCTCAACGTACCTATGCTTATGCGAGCTCAGTGATTCTAGCAATAATTTTATATCCTAGGGCTCTAGTCTAGACTTGCCAGTTTCGTCACGATTTTTTTATACGAAATAGGTTAGCTCTTTAACTTGCGAGGGCAAGAATAATAAATAAATAAATATTACAGGACATTAACTTTCAACAGCGCCATCGATTACGGATAGAATACTTAAATACTTTTTGTAAATACATACGTACTGTATGATACAACACCCAAACACAGAACAGACATCTATATTCATCACACAAATGTTTGTCCTGGGTGGGAATCGAACCCACAGCCTACAGCGCAGGAGGCAGAGCTACTACCAACTGAGCTATGAGGCTTGTTAAAGAATAATGTCTACGTTGTGGAGCGATTTTTCTATGAAATGTATCTCAAGGGAACTGATTTATGGCATGAATGTCTATGATAGCAGCATCTAGGCCTTCATCCCATTCCCGGTCCAGATAAACATGTGCAAAGTTTCAGCTCAATCCGTGCCGCAGTTCTGTCGTGAAGAAGGAACATTTTTTTTTCATTTCAACTTTCGCTTTGGATGAGGTTGGTATTGGTATGAATGAGCTCATCCAAAGCGAAAGTTGAAATGAAAATAAATGAAATTTTAAAACCAGATGCGGATAGTTAAACACGTATTAACACTGATTCAGGCGTTACTTTGGAACAAATCCGCTAAGTTTCTTTGAAAAAATCAAATTGACACATGTTTTGCCTTTACATGAGGCATCCTCAGTAAATGTTGTCTTGCTGCTAAATTGACGAGCCCGCCAGCCAACTAGACTAGAGTAAAAGCGGATTTGTTAATAAATATTTTTTTGTTTTTAAATTCAGATGCAGATGATAATTATTATTAGCAGTGTGTCCAATAGTTTCATTACCCGTAAAGAGCACGTGTTGAATGGGCAAATAATCCGAGACGAAAGGTCCATTACTGAGAACAACTGCGTTCTCAGATTAGGTTATTTATGCACAACCTCTGTTTCTCAACCGGGATTTGATCGAATGTTAACGAATGTTTCCTGTAACTTGTTCCAGGTCTGGCGCTGCTGATCGCAGGTGGCGTAGAGTACTCGAACACGCCAGTCCCGACCCCGGAGGGTGCTGAATCTGGCACCGGTACTCTCATTGCGGGGGGAGTGCTTCTCTTCGTTGGTCTGCTGTTTGCTGGTCAGTTTCTTATTGTTATAATAATACTGGTTAACCCTCCCAGTTTTACTTCGTGGTTCTACGTAAATGCATGACTTATTGAGTATTCCTGACATTTGTTTAAAGCGATAGATGAGAAGCGCTTTATTTTATTGAGCTTTGTAATGTTGGATTGCGATGCGGAGGGGCAAGTCTTGAATCGATCTTAGATCAAATAGTTCGTTACGAATTTTACAATCTGAAAGTAAGGCTTTTCAATATGAACGCACCAACATTAAAATCTGTCGTCAAGTGGTCATCATCATGTCACGACGACTCTATAATTCACTTTCCCCTTTAAGCGCTTATTACACCGTCCTAAATTCAGATGTTTAAGCATCTGAATTTAGGAATCAGTTTGCAATGAGAGCGTGAAGGCGACGGGCGTGTCGAGTCGAGCACAAGTATGGCTCCCGTACCTACTGTCCGAGCACAAGTGCTAATAAAATAAGTGCTATTACACTTGCATAAATTTAAGACAGTGTAATAAGCGCTAAAAGTATACAAGCGATCTGGCAGACGTACTATATGTTGTGCTTTTTACAATGAGGTAGTAAGTAGAGTACACATATCAAAACCAATCAACTTCAACTAAGCTGAGTACCCTCATTAACTGGACTGATACTAGGGCACGAACGAGTCGTCGGCGATGGTATCAAATTCAACACGCATTGGTGAATCAATCTCCATACGGCGATACGACCGCGACGATAGTTAGATGGAAACATCGGGTTGCACTCTCTTGTCAATAAGGCCATCTCGTGGAGGCTCCACGAGGAAGCCTTATTGACAGGCTACTATAAGTAATAACAATAATATAGCCTCTTTATTACCATAAAACACAGATAATTAGGTAATATTCATCATGCGTTATTAAGTAAATAAATTAATTAAATAATCAAATAAACATTCGCGCATTAAATTCTAATCAGTAAAATATTCAAATAACACTTTACCACGGTCCTTAGGTAATCTGACTGATTCCTTTGAACATAGTTAGTTTAATTGTACTTTTTATTGCATAAAAAAAAAACTGTATTTTTACCATATATCATTAATGTATTATATAATTGATAGACAACAAACATACATTACTAACTTTTATCTAGACAAAAATATATATAGAATAGTTTTTTTCCCTCTGCTCATGGTTTCTATTCCAATTCCAAGTACTTAATCGTTTAGCCAGAGTTCCCCATCACCGTCGATAAGCTTGCCCGTTATCTTTTATTTATATTGAAATGCTTGCATTAGGTTTTATCAGGTATAATCAAAATAAAACACGGTTGAAGTCCGTCTCATCGGCCTTTTTGACCTTTGGAAATCTTTTATTTTCACTGTAGGCACCTATTTTTTTGTCGGTGTGTGGTCACATTTGTACCAAATTATAATCAACCTTTCCACAACTTTCTTTTTATTATCTCTAATTTTCTTTTGATAGTTTCGTTTTTTGTTTTCCTGGTAACAAGATAAGATAATGAAGGCGCACTTTACCCGGAATCCTCAACAAAGTTAAGAACTGGCTATCTTACCTCTAAAATGCCGGAACACAACAATTTTAGAATTGTTGTTATAACGACAGAATTGGGTAAGTAAGATGGTGGTAGCAAGCCGGGCGGACTTAAAACAAAGTCCTACCACAAACCAAACCATTACATTTACCAACAAAATTTACAACGACGACGGATAAACTTTGAACATTTTAAAATAAGTACTTACTTACCTTGGAATGCGATATACTAATGACATAATAATAAGGTATTTAACCTATCTACGTGATTTAGGTAATTTACGTTATGAGATCGTTATTGCCTTGAGAATTCCTCGAGTAATCATATGAATATGAACTAGCTGTAACCAGAAGCTTCGCTCACGCTTTTAAGTTTTTAAAACCATACTACCATTTTGGTATCATTTCAGAAGTGGCTGCAATATCGAGCAATAGCAGCAAGTTTTAAATAACTTCTAATAACGACTACGTTACCCTTACATTAAAATATAAGGTTTCACAAAACCCATTTATAAACGATTATTATTTAATGTCTTTCGTTAAAATAGTAATACCAACAGAGTTCAAACTTAGTGTGGTTAAAGTGGCTTACCTTGATTCAGTATGATAATACATTCTAAAAACTGGCCAGTAAATTGAAAAATGTTTTTTTAAAGACATTATCTAGTTTGAACTTTGAACTCTTGGAGTACTTGTGCGATTCGAACTTGGCCGGTTCATTTATAAGGGTTTCGTACCTCCGATGACAAAACGGAACTCTTATAAGTCACACTCACCTCACCCCCCATATTATCCGAAACTACTATTCCAACCACATTCATGGAATTTGGTGACGTTATCATGCACCGATTTTATGCATTCGTAGTTTGAAAGTTATTGAAGAAAATAGACTAAATTACCCCTTTATTTACTTAAACCTTTAGTTTATCACCGAAACTACGGAGTTTAAAAAAAAATTGATTATGACCGTCACTATTTTAAAAGAACTAAGAGAACTTTGTAAATTCTGCTGGAAACGATAAATACTTACAGCGAGCATACAATGTAATGTTGTCTTATTTCAAATAGTTCGGAACCCTCTTCACGTGAGCCCAACTTGCACCTGACCACTTTATTTTATTATTCTTAATAATCATTCTGATTTATTCAACTGTATAATTCATCTTTTAAAGTAGGTAAGTAACGTAAAATTACCGAAAAATACATAAATATTTATTGGGAACAAATTAATTCAGAACATGAATGGCGGTACTGTCGTCTAAGCAACTTGAGCTCCGCATAATAATAATGAATTAAATTGGTTAACATTACCACAACAACATAAAATTCGCTCAGTGTATTCAGAACATTATCATTAACGATAACATAGTTTGTCGTGTGCAATAATCAGCTTACTTACTACTCTTAATTTTTCACGTAATTTGCAAGTATCTTTGCAATGTATGTTCATTTCCTAGGGGCAATCTACATACACATTTTCAAGTGAGTATTGAGATATATGCAACATTTTATTCATTACTTCCATCCTAATTGTGGCTTCAAAATTAGGGTAGATAATTACAATTTCTAATCACAATTAGGGTAGTTAGGAGTCTAGGACTTTTGGGTGTTTTGGATGAGCTGTGCGTTGATTGTCAAGCAGCATTACTTTACCTACCTATCCAATATGTATAAACCAGTGACGTGCAATCAACAACCAATCATAGCGTTAACCAGAAAACTTAGCATGCAGTGTATTTAAATGATATTGAAGAATTCTCACGGGAGTCCTGGAATAAAACCAGTCCAACCTGGTCGTAAGATTGTGGGATCGCTGGGAACAACCCTTATAAGGACCTTACCTTACCGGTTTCAAACTGATCCAGTCACTTGATGGGGCTTCGTAGAAATTACATGATTCTTTGGGTTCATTACCTGTAGACTTCGATTTTTTCAAAATAGGATAACATGTTATCTATATTTTATAGACTCTGAAGTTTATGATATGACTAGATTATGTAATAGACGCCAAACGGTTTGTTGTATTCCGTCGGTGCGCGGGAGAGCCAGTTGCTCAGTTGACTCATACTTTTATAAAAAAAGTTATTCAATGATTGACTGAAAATATCTGTAGCTTACTAAACTTCACCTGTCTGTTGTAATTTATTTCACTGGATAAAACTTTATCGATATATTTATAAAAACAATTCCAATTTATCTAATGCAATTATGTTCAGTTGCATTAGGTAAGAAAAAGAAGCATCTCAAGTAAGAAATCGTTATCGTGTTTCCAGATATAAACAAAATGTGTTCAAATTCATTATTGGGAGCGGCTCTGTAAATAGCTGACTAGTGCCCTATATAACTCGCTATACTTATGTATATATACTTGAAGGCTAGCGTGACGACGACGTGACCCTTCATTGACGTAGCCTTCACATTACTACTGCGGGGTTTATCGTTATGGATACCTTATTCTGGCACCGTAGTACGTAACGAACACAAATAACTCGCATGTGGCAGTAGCCCGAAATAGTTCAATGTTTGTTTTTCCTTGAGAAAAGAACCCGCTAAAGTCCAGTATAAACCGCATCTAGCACCTACTACATTGCTTTGGAAGGATATATCAACTAAGAGTGTGGAAATAAAACAGAATGCCTAACCGAGCTACTGAACGAAACTCCGATATGAATTTTATCATAGAAAACTAATGCTGTATATGCAAGACGGTTATGTATAACGACGTAGGGCCTATCTATATGGGATATCGAGAAATCTTAGACAATCGTCATGTGCGTTCAATCAACTGGCCCATAAAACCGAATGGCACGACCCACAACAGTGTATTTTGTTTTGCAGGCGTAGGCGGACTGGCATGGTCTCGAATCGGCGGCGGTAAGGAGGCGGCGTCGAGCGGAGCCGCGGCGCTGACGGCTTTGAATCCCTCGACTGATCCATTGGTAGCTGCCCAGTACGCGCCAGTGCGCGATGCACCACCTGCGCCTGATGATGAAATGCGCAATCTCATGGACAACAAGGAGTGGTGAGTGTTACGTCTGTAGAGATGTATGGAAGAGGGGCGCCTTTGACCTGTAGTGGGACACTCCTGGCTTACGAAATAAATATTATTTGGAAGCTTGCGCAGAAAATCTTCTGTTCTCATTTCGCACGTTAACAAGCAGCTTATTATCATCCGGTTGGGCAATGTGGGCGTGCATGTCTTCCAATAATTAATATCGGTTGTCAACACTAAAACCACTCAATAAACCTTCATTCACCATCTCGAATATTTTTATTATTGTACGTCGGGGAAGCGCTTGGCCTTCATCTCACCTGGTTACAAGTTATGATAAGGCCGAAGGTGGAAGCGCACTTCACCCGGAATCCTCAACAAACTGAGGAACTGACTATCTTACCTCCAAATGCCGGAACACAACAATTTTAGAATTGTTGTAATGGCAACAGCATTAGATACCTAAGATGTTGGTATTTTTTTTAAGTCCAGGCGGATTTAAACAAAGTCCTACCACCAACCAAACCAAGCACAATATTGTACTCCCCTGGGGATCGAACCCGGGACCTCTGGATCTGAAATCGGTGAACCACTAGACACTGGGGTCTAGTGGTTCAACCATAAACAAATTATTTATAGTTCAACAATTTCAGTCACTCATTCCTAAGAAATACAGAGGAAGCGTCATATCAACTACGTAACGAGTCATTATAATGAGCCCTTGCTGGCCTTTACCGTGCCAGTGTATTGTCAGCCGGTTCAAGGTGCGAAGTAGCAACGCATTGTCTCGACTTGTTTGCTCTACGATTCCTAGACTTGACGCACGCTGTAGCTACTCTGCCATGTTAAACACATTATCACTTCAACGTCCGTTCGTAACAAATTTATTATATCGCTCCATTTCTATACACGACCTGAGCGCATGATTTCTCTAAGAAACGAATACACGTACAGAAATAATAATGTAGACCAAAAAAACTACATTTTTATTAGGTACCTACTTTTGTCATATGTACAAAAACAAACATCAAACTCGAGCGGTTTACAAATGCCGCAAAAGAGTTCCACGTTCCACCTCTAGCATGGCTACATAACCAGACTTTCGTTACCAAGCCCAATCTATTGGACTCTTCAAAACCATTGAGCCCAAATTTTTGCAGTGCACAAAATATTTTTGAAAGCACTTGGTCCTTATAAGTGAAATATAGTCTTGGGAGCCCGCTCAGACCGTGTACATCATTGAAGATTTTGACACTGACTGCCTCCTACTAACTTAGTAGATAGGCACGCCTTAATTAGTTTAGCATGCCTAACAGTCAGTTGTTAGCTAGTAATAAATACCCGACAGGTTGCAAATCCATCGGCTCACAGCCGCTTATCCTTTGTCGTACATGCTCTGATATTGGAAACAACAACAATCAGTCTATTATATTAATTTATGCAACGTAGTCTATACCAATATTATTAATGTTTATCTAACGAACCTTCATGAAATTTGTCAAAGAGCCTAGCCACGGGAAGAACATAGTTTTACCATAGTTTGGGTGTTGTATCATATAATACGTAATCTAGTTCCCATATGATATATGCTATTAGTGTGGGGCTAGATGGCGGTGTGATATCAATGTCCGGTAATATTTATTATTATTAGTTTGGTTTTTATCCGGGCAGCCATCACGCGGGAAAAAATTGCAAGTACTACAACGATCAGTGTGAAAGCTATAGCTTTTGTTTTCAGCCTGAGCAGCGCGGAAGAAAGCGACAAAATGCTGGACGGAAGGCCTTCGGTCGCGTAATCATCGAACTCTCTCGCCCTTCACTAGCCCTAAGCGACGGAGTGGTATTCGCGACCACCCT
Organism: Venusia cambrica; assembly: GCA_951394065.1. Classification (NCBI taxonomy): domain Eukaryota; kingdom Metazoa; phylum Arthropoda; class Insecta; order Lepidoptera; family Geometridae; genus Venusia; species Venusia cambrica. The sequence continues at coordinate 9,182,833 of OX596043.1, read as the reverse complement.
GTATACCCTAACATAAGTTACATAGAGTTTATTTTTATGACATTTTCATTATGATATGGCTCGTTATCAGCTATCGCAATATCACTTCGTCGGGTCCGTAGAATAAGGATGCATTTTGTGGTACAAAGAACGGTTCAGTGTGTAGGAATAATCGAGATCTCTAAGGGAGATGTGTAAATGTCGTGTACTTCGTCGTGATATTTTAATTTTATGCACGACATTATTTCAGTATAGCATGTTTACATACTCTGACATGTATAACCATAGAAGGTATATTCAAGTGTACTAATTCTATTGATAGGCACAAAATTTGTACTACATTACTAATTGAATGTTCAGCTAACATAAATTATTATCTCTCTCATTGTAAGAATGTATGTTACCCAATCTGTAATAAAGTGTATTGTGTAAAACGTTCTATTTTGCAATAATGTATGAAGCTTGGTAAGATTTGTCTAAATCAGTAATTAGTAAAAGACAAGTGGCCAAATTATCGTCCAGAAATTGTATTAGAATGTGTAAGATATCGAAAATAATTAACCTACCGATTTAAGAATGTACCTTTGTATCTCTTATTAAATTGGTACCTATATATTCGATTTATTGATCTTCTTTGAATATCTATGTTGTGAATGTTTTGGCATGTATATTCGTAAGTCAATTTTATTATTAGGCACATCGCAATCGTACGTCTTGTTGTTTTTTTCCAATCCGCCTTTAGTTTGCCCATTTCATATTTTAAATCCCTGCCTAAAACTCTTAAGCTTATCGTAAAACTTTTAACTTTTCCAAGACGGAAGCGAAGGCTTCAGACGAAAATAGGAGCGTTCGATACCCGCAGTCAAATAGTTACAGGTTTTCTGGGAAAGTTTAAATTCAAAGTGCATATTTTTTGTAATCCCATTTTGTGGTATTATTTGATTCCGTCCTTTCTAGATTTAAGTCTAACGCTGTAACTATTTTACCAGTAAATTGGTCGGTCGGATTGCATAGCATTTAATTTGCATGATTCTATTAATATTAACTTCTTGCTCTCTGAAAGGGCTCACGAAAATTAAAACATAAGTATAATACTTAAAGGTTTTGAAACTTAGATTATATGATTAGCGTTTACTTTGTAAGCTTAACTCGCTTGTTATTTTCTTATTGTTTTAATATGGTAGCATTTTGGATGTTACAGGAATTACTAAAACCCACTTGGGGAAAATTTAAACGAGATCGTCCAAAGTGTATCTTTTGAAATAGCTAAGGGTGAAGCAAATTTAGCTGTTAGATTAGACATTAAGATAAAGTTGCATTAAAATTATATTTAATTTGCTTATTTCTAGAATTTTATTTTATGTAATGCAGGAAGCATTCTTTTTATTTTTGATTACTTTTTTCCGAAGATACCATTATCCATATATTTGTGTTATTTGTGATAAATAATTTTCTATTATTATTGAATGTTTTTTGTATTTTATTCCTAACAATTTATTTTTTAATTTAAATTTGAAACTATAGCAGTATCTCCGTTTATACCTAATGCGCGCGCAGGATCGCAACTAATAAGCTTTTATTATAAAAACTTCATCAATCAAGAATTTAATTAAGTCATAGACACTGCTGTTTTAATAAAATTGGGGTATATGTTATATTTTTCCGATACTATCATCACAACATTCTCCGACAACCAATTTATTGTACTTATTATTATTATTGTCTTATTCTGTTTCACTAATAAATAAGGTAAAATTTAAAATTGTTGTTTTAATTTCTTTACCTACTCCATTTCATAAATACCCCAATATCTAAAGGACACAAATTTAATGCGATATTCAGACAAATGTCACATTAAAATATTTTTTTATTTTATAATAGTACTTGTAAATCAATCTTAAATACAATGTACACAATACGAGTGTAAACTTAAAGCTAGTCAGTCTATATTGGCGCGGCGCCACCAAGGAGTCCCCGTCACCTCCTCGTCACACACATTGACTGTGGGCCTGAAAAAAAAATGTATCATAAGTGGGCATAGAACAACACTGAAGATGGCTTGGTTTAGGTTAAATATGGACATTGGTATACATTAACATCAAACACATCTTGGACTATGAAAGTGAAATTTGGGACCAAAAACTATTCAACTCAATGGTAATATGCTTTGTGTCTGAAATCTATGTCTATGAAAGAACTTAACTGAGTTTGGCCTATACTTCGTAGCCAAACTATTTTGGCCATGAGGAAACTTAATTCGTAGTAGACAAGCTGGAGTCCTAGTAGTCACATAGTAGCTGGAGTCATAGGAGTCGCTGTAGGCTGTGGGTTCGATTCCCACCCAGGACAAACATTTGTGTGATGAATTCAGATGTTTGTTCTGTGTTTGGGTGTTGTATCATATAGTACGTATGTATTTACAAAGTAATTAAGTATTCTATCCTTAATCTAGTTCCCATATTACAAGCTATGCTTAGTTTGGGGCTAGATGACGCTGTGTAAAAAATAATGTCCTGTATATTATATTTATTTATTATTTTTATAGTTATAGTTAATTATTATAGGTATGCCCAACTAAAAAAAAAACATCAAATACTTTTATCGCATATTTTAGAGATAATGTCCGGATATTTCTTCATGCAACAATTACAATTGATTGTTCGGAACGAAATTATTATTTTCTATTTGCTGTATCATGTGGTGAATACTTCAGTCCATGCCTTTTCTTGAAAAGATGTGATAAGTGTTTGACTATGTAGTGTGTTAATTGTTGTAGTTGGGTGGGTGATAATTAAACTATCACAACTGTTTGGCCACGAGAAAACGGCCGAATCTTCACCCGACCATCAGTTCATCATGCATGACACATTATTGCTGTGGGTCACATGTACCTGATAAACAGCAATAGCAATAGGTACTAGACCTAAATACAGTGTAAGTCTGTTTTTATACCCAATAAATAAGATAAAGAAATGTTCGTTAGTTGGGGATATAGTATCCCCAAATACCAATATTTATTCAACTTGCTTGGGATGACAATGGGTTCTTCCATTCTCATACCAACTAAGCTTATTATAATATGAAAGTGCCTCTGTCTAGAAGCACATTCATACGAAACATTGACTCAAGCCCACTTTTATTACCACTATTTTGAATTGTATGAGGAAGTTGTGATCTGCTTAATACAATGCAATATTTACCTGTACACTTGATTACGAGGTAATGTGGTCGTCAATAAAGGACAAGCAGGTGCCGGAGCTTCCTGGAATTGCGAAATTTCACAATAAGATACAATTTTATAAAAAACAATATCATTTGATGTTCATTCATATTTGACTACCAATATCACCTAAGTATAAAAATATTTGTGCCGAAGTGGTTCCAGCTAACGAATAGGACCCCTCCATTTCCTCCTGAGGATGCCGCAAAAAGCGACCAAGGGAATAAAATACACCAGGAATGCAGCAGCATCCTGTTGCAAGTACGTAAAACAAATACTGCGATCACCAATCCACCTGCCATGCGTGGTGATTATGGCCCTCCAGTCTTGGAGGAGTCTCATGTCCAATAGTGGACGGTTACGGGCTGTTATGATGATGAAAATATTTATACCAGAAACTGGAGCTATATCTTCCAGAGTACAGTCGTTCACTACGATCTCGCACCTCAGTTAAGAGTGAAGAATATACAGGTGAGTTTTTTTCAGGGCCACTGAGGCCAAGTCTGAAAGTTATCGAAAAGTCATGTTGGGAGTTACCAACGTGCTCGGTTTTTTATAGTTATTATACATTTAAAATTTTGAAAGTTTTCCAACAACTTTGGGCGCATAGTCATCATACATTACTTTTTTTATTATCAAACAAAAAACTCAAAAATGCATTTTTTTTTAAACCGAGCACGTAACTCCTAACAAGACATTTCGATAACTCTCACGGTTTCAGACTTGGCCTCAGTGACCCTGAAAAAAAAACTCACCTGTATATTTAAATCATAGTTTAAAGGAGTAAAAAGATTTCGGGACATTAGGAGCTGCATTTATTAATTTAAAAGAAAATGTTGGCTTACAAACTCCTTGAGAGGTCCATGCCCAACACCGACACTGTTTGCCACATCTACAACATCCTTGCACCATTACAAAGCGACCGCGCTAGTTACCTGTATACATGTCATTGCTATGTGCGAGGTGGCTCTCATCTTGCGCTGGCGCAGCTCGCGTCGCACGCAGCACTGCACCCCGAGAAGCACGCCGCATACACACGACGCCAGGCAGCCTGACGAACACAACATTAAAATTAATAAATATTATTATTACAGGACATTGATTTCACACAGCGCCATCAAGCCCCAAGCTAAGAAAAGCTTGTAATATGGGAACTAGATTATGGATAAAATACTTTCATACCTACCTTTTTTTTAAATACCTATACAATACAACACCTAAACACAGATCAAACATCTATATTCATGGCACAAATATTTGTGCCGGATGGGAATCGAACCCACAACCTACAGCGCAGAGCTGCCAACTGAGCTGTGACGCCTGTCTATTTGTATCGTCGTTTGGGACCTATGTCCAGCAGGACGTCCGCTGCAGCATATAATGATGATGATAACACAAAGAATGTCAATTTGACAATTTGTTGACACACATGGAGGTTGCCTGGAAGAGATCGCTTTCATCGATAAGGCCGCCAATTGTTTTACCAGTGACGCTTAGATTAAGTTTCCACTATCTGTATTTTGTTATTTTATTTGTAAATGGTGAACAATAAAGAGCTATCTATATATCTATGGGAGTGCCCTTAAAATTTAATTATTACTACCGACCATATTAAGGTAGTTGATGGCATACAGTGCCAATTACGCAATACTACTTATTGCTAAGTTTTTTTTTACTGTAGAGAACTTTTACTTTAATGCACAAACATCACATCAACAGGCCATTAGTGTCCACTGCTGGACAGAGCCACTTCAAAGCTGGAGGGTTTGCCATAATCACCACGCTTGGCAGGCGAATTGATAATCGCAGTTAAGGTGTACATAATATACATAAGGAAGCTGTTGCCTTTCTGGTGAGATCCCGTAGTCGGCTATTACGGCAACCGTGGGCTGAGTTGCAGATGTCGATTCTTAAGCCGTCACCACCACGGCAACGGCACATTTATATGCAGCCACATGGATCCATGGATCCATTCATTACCTCTTATTATTTAAAGAAAAAATCTGTGCTAAACCAATTTACCTATTATAAGATACACGCCATTTCGAGTTCAGTCACAAAACTGTCCTTTATTTATTGAAGTACCCTCAAAATATCAAAATAATAGAAATAAACAACCAACTCAAATACATAACACCTACATAGTATTTTGACACTTACCTATGTACACTAAAACTCCAAGATCCCCATTACGATTTGTACGCCTTAGCACAATACCAGCAATACACAGTGATATACCAGTTAACACACCCACAACAAACACTATCTGAAATACAAAATAATAGTTTAATATCACACAAAATTTCCACAGTTCAGCATTTATATGCAATTTTTATTTATATAAAAATATTAAACCTCTTCCAAGTGAATATTGCTTCCAAGCGATAAGACCACCCCTTGAATATACATTTACAAGTAATCCAGTTTTATTTTAAAGAGGTGCAATAAAGTATTTTCATTCATTTATTCACTCATCCATATTAATTAATCATTTGATAAAAAAAAACTATTTCTGAACTATTGTTTATTTCAGTTCATTTTCCTTTTGTTCTAATATATGTTTATTGCATCCAACTGAACTCCAGATAGCATCTGCTACTTCTTTCACCCACCCAGATGTTGTTATATGAGTTTGAATTATGAGCTTCAATTGAACCATCCTCTCACATTACTGATCCAAGGCATTTAAATGTTTGATATCTGTGTTTATAACGGGAGCCAAGTTACAGACCATGTACATACCTACTGTTATCGTCCTACCATTCCCAGATCTTGAGGGTGTGAGATGTAAGATTGATGCCTCTAAAATTTCAGCAATCTAACACACATTTCTTTTATTTTTATGTGTACCTACTATATCTCCAAGAGTTGGGGGAATATTATCAGTATTTTCAGTCCAAGAGTTGTAGTAGTATATATTATATTAACTCGATGGGTGCTGTAAAACACTCACGGTGTGTTTTACATAGAGAGCGAGACGTGCAGCACCCAACGAGTTAATAGGTAGTAATAGTAGATAGATATTTAGGTAGTCACCTAATCTGGTACATCAACAATATTTTTTTTATTTTTATTTCCCACATTGTTTTAGGTTTACACACCATAATTGCTCTTTCACACAACCACTCGTCGTCAAATGTTCCAATACATAGAACAATTCAAATCAGAGGTGTTGGAATTTATGTTGGGATGTCATGGAAGGGGTTTGACTGCACACATCCCACATCTCTTTATATCTTTATTTTTGAACTACTAATTGCTAAAGCAATGATTTTGAAACACATTAAAAAAATTAGACATCATCCTGTTTATGTGACTGGAAGGGGTGACTTTTTATACCACTAATGTGGCATATAGACATATGGCTGTCCAAATGGAAAGTGGTAACCTTGGCTGGTGGATGCTCTGCTCGCAACACCAGAAGAATTACTTGCAGGTTGCTGACCCTAAAATGACTTATTAATTTATTGTATTATGCCTACCTACAATGACAAATGGTCTATGCTTTGGTGCTTTGCTCTCATTCTGGCTTTACATAGAATGAAAATTAGTATGGAGAGAAATCCTCAATCACTCAAGAAACAAAAGATCTCCATCTAGTATGTTTTACAGCTCTAGCATTGATGTGAAAACTTTAGGGGTATATAAAGTTGTACTTAAGTTGTATAAATCAATATAATCATACCTGTAAAATATAATAGCACACATATTCAAATCCAGGGCAATGGCCTCCACAAGCTCCAATATATGGTGCTTCTGGACTCACTGATGCAGGTAGCGGCGATCTACTAGCTATCCTCTGCTCATTGCAGATTGGCAATGAAAATGTTGATGCACATGGGGGGAATGTGAATGTATCAGATGGTGCTCTTGTAACTTTCTCAGCTCTTTGGTAATTACGCCAAGTATTTGTGCTGTATGGTGTGTGGTATACTGGGGAGGGTGGGCCATATTCTCTAAGTGTACCATTGTAATGTGGCAGCTGAAATATTGATAATAGAGTTAGGTAGAGTAGAGAAGTTCTGCTAGCTGTAACACACAATTCACTAAAACTTACATGGTATGCGTTATCCGATGTGGAACTATCTGTTCCAGCGACTTGATACACAGGCGTGTTAATATCTTCAGCCCAAGGGTACTTCGCCCTTTGTTGTGCCGCGGACGCAAACTGCTGCTCACTACGTGGCACCACCGTGGTCTGGTAAGGGTGCACGCTTCGAGGCGATAGCTGTTGCTTGAACATATTTACCTACCACTCATCTAGAAAAAAAAATATTCGACAAACATGCTAACTTTTCACGTAAACAATGGACGAAATTCACAAAGTTTACAAAGAACTATGCTCAGGTAAATGAATTGAATGGTAAATTACCTATATCTTATAAACAATCATCGTAGATTTTATCTGAACTGAAACTATAATATTTTTTTCAGTTTATCTAGACTAGAACACTGAGCATATATTAGAGCAAACAAAACAAATTGAGCAACAATGCCACCAAACGAACGAACAAACGAAAACGAATGAGAGAGAATGAATGGATGGACAGATGTCAGATGGATGGATCACCGTGTTGCCAACAGTTGAGTTAGCTCTCCACCAAATTCAACATCTAAACCCACCAGAAAATAACTAATAAAAAACGGTCCAGAGTCCTACTCTCATAATCGCTATATTTTACACTAGATATTTTTAAGATATTTCTAAGTTTTTACGAAGAAAACAATAAGTATATTTAAAGATTTTTATTCAATAAAAAGTAAAACTAAACTAACTATGTACAAAGGAATCAGTCAGATCACCTAAGGACCGTTACAAACGGCCTATAGGTAACTCAACTGTTCCAGACCAGTACCAGACGGAAGCGTGCCCAAGACACTGGCTGCATTGCCACGCTGAATAGCTATGCTAATTCGCTGGCCTAAATAAGAGCCAGCCCTTGGGTCACGTGTCGCCTCAATCAAAAGCCCCGCAATATTTTTGAAAACCCGGAGGGCACCGGGTCCCCACGGACCCAAGGTCTCCACCCCAAAAGGCTCAAATAGGTAAGCTCTGTCGAGACCACTATATTTGCGCCTTTTGTGATCCTCGGCCGAATCAGCCGCCGCACCAGCCCTAACTGATGTCCCAGGCAGATGAGATGGCGCTAGGGTGTCGACGCAGGTAGCGTCCCACACCAAAGGCCTACCCATTTCCCAAGGGACAAGAGTCATACCGTCGGGCCGCTTACCATCATCACGTAACAGACCATTCGGTTCAAGAACGGCTGGCACATTGACACCGGTAAAAGCTCGACGGATAATGTCATTAAGACTGGCGTGGCGCGAAATCCTGCCGGCAGACCTTGTGCACGAAAGTCCGTGAAAACCAAATTGATCTACGGCCGCACCGCACCGGCACTGGTGAGAGGCGCAGCATCTTGCACCCAGCCGAAGACAAGTGGCAATACGGAAAGTTACAGGATCCATAAGTGTACCAGTGTATATTAGTAATTAGTTTCCTTTATTATTAGGTAAGTAGTTAATAAAATCAGTAAATCAACAAACTGAATTTGATTACACCAAAAGCAATATTTTATATTTGAGGATTTTATGGCTCACATTCTTTAGTACCCATAAGTTGTGCTAACTTAGAAGTTTAGATCTTTGTTATACGACTTACACATACACACATCCACAAACCATCCCGCTCACACATATACACCATTACAACGTCTCGCGGACAAAAGCATTTTTGGCCAATCTCGAAACTGAGACGCTTCGCTCGCTCGGTCAATTATATGGGATTTGTGTTTTTATTAAATTATACTTGTGTGTGATGTGATCACCACTAGCCTACGCCTTGGATTGGAATAAAGAAAAAACGTTGCTGATTATTGATTTAAAGAGAGAGGGTTGCAATTTGGATTCTTTTTCGGTGGATTATAGGATATTAAAACATATATAGTTGCTCACTTTAAATAAATCATCAATTAATAACTTTTGATATAGGTATGTCGCAGGGACGGCGCTGTAAGTATGGCCTCATACGGAATCTTATTTTTTCAAAAATAAGATAAAATTTGCAATTACGAGTACAGAAACCACGTTTTCCTCGTCCGAGGTCATTTTTCTCGTTGAGTGAATTGAATTAACGAGACATTCACAGACATCGGAAGCTGCAGGAGACAGACTGTTCATCTTACATGTTATTAGTGTTCTGTGAAACAGCCTCGACGATGATAAAGTTAGTGTGCACATTTCGCAGGGATCGTCGTCCCTATATTGCACCACCAATAGTGTACAGCCTATATTTTTAAACCATGGCTTACAATTATTGGTTGTTCATTATTGGGCCGTACATTATCCCCACGTGCGTGTATGTTCAGCCTATAATTGGAAGCCATTTGCTTCTCATTGGCCGAGAGTCATTCAAATCCTTGAGCCATAATTGGTCGCTCAAGATGAAGTAAAGAATCACGCCTCGTTTGTACTGAACGAGTTCAAACAATACATTTACAGTGTAGAAATGCCAATACATAAAAAAGCAAGCAAGCATATTTTCTAGGACGAGCTCCCGCCAGAAATCTCGCATGTCGATCCAAAGAATCACTTCACCCACTCAACCTGCGCTACGCTCCTCTCAAGACCTCCTTTGCGAGCTTCTGGCTCCGCCTTTTTATAAACACACCCCAATGTCACGCATAAGATGTAGAGTCGGGGCTGGCCATGTTGGTTTTGTCATTTGTTCGGTACGGAAGTCAGCGGGTAGTACGGGAATCCGATAAAAATATTCAACAGTAAAAAATGAATATCTAGGTTAGGTACTCTGTGGAAATAAAGCTACACTCGCCTTGCACTCGCCCGTGAAAACAAGGCATCAAGGTACTCCACAACAAGAAAAAAGTGGACTCGGATATTGGCTGTGCATTATTGACCGTTGATAACGTGCCAACAATCCAAGTCCACTTTTTATATGGTCACCAAATTATTGGTTTTGCATTATCGGGTCGTACATTATTGGCTGTGCATTATTGTCTACTTTTCGCAGAGTAACTTTTTAAATGATATAATAATAGGGCATACATTTGTGATCTGAAACAGGAAACAGTGAAATGTCTAAATAAATTTATTTTACCGAAAGAAAATAAATACCGATGTAAAAATCACGGTGGTAAAAATATGATTATTTCTTGCTATCCACCCTCTAAGATCATGACCACGTAAAGTCAAAAAAATTGTGGTGCGGTCTGTAGCTACAGCCAAAGCTACATCAACAAAACGTCGGTCAGGAAACCCGTGAAAATGTCTGAAGAAAACTGAAAAGCTCTATAATGAAACGGTCGCATATGAATGACATAATCTCAAAAAATAAAGAAAACGTAAGTATGCCAGACAACGGAGACAAGATAAACGCCAGCGGGTTCTGCAAAGACTTCATTCGCGGCAGCTGTAACCGAGAAAACTGCAGGTTTATCCATGAGCTGCCGCCTCCAGCCTACCTGAAGGATCTGTTTCGTTTTTGTCATGATTTCCAGAACAAAGGCTGCTTTCGATCAAACTGCAGGTTCATGCATTGTTCTAAAGATGAGGAAGACAACTTCTACGAGAACGGAGTGTTTCCTCGCGGCCGTTCGGATGTAGCCAACAGGGAGCTACCTCCACCACCCATGAGTATACCCCCCCAGCATCTACTTCAGCACCTCTTGGTTCACCTCCGGGATGAAGAACGGCCTCCAGAAGCTAAATTAAGGAGATTCACACATGAAGGCTGTGAACTCGAAAATCAAGTTTTAGCTAACTCTAATTTATGTCCCAACTGTGAAACTTTAGAGCACAAAGTCAAATTACTACATGAAAATATTAGCATTCTACTGAAAAAAGTAGGAGACTTGAATGAAAAAAATATACAATTGACATCTATGAATGAATTCTTACTTGTTCAATCTGCATCAGTAAGAGACCAGCCATGTGTGATAACGTCTAGACATGGCACATCAGCCCCTGTGTCTCTTGCCACAGTGAGTGTGACTCCTGTAGTTAGCCTGGCTGGAGCCCTGCCAGCTCTAGTCCCCACAGCTGCTACACCTAACTTAACTCTTGCCCCAGCCGCCTCCCGTGCCCAACTTCTGACTCCAGCTCCTCAATTACTCACAGTGAGCACCACTCAGCAACTGGTTGGTAATTCAGGTGCTTTAATTTTCACAAGTGCAGGAGCCCAACAACTGATGCAGGTCAGTGAGTCCGGAACTCTCATGGGCGGCGGCCAGACTGTTGTAGCAGTGCCTGCCCAGTTGACTCTTGCACCATCCACTCAGCAGCTGATAGGCAATGCTTCTCAAACAACCGTTCAGCAGCTAGTGCAATCTCAGTTGGCTCCACAGCATCAAGCTCAACAGTTTGCAGCACAGCAATCTGTGCAGCATCTGCAGTCTCAGCACCTAGCCCAGCAGTCTGCTCAGCACATGGCTCAGCAATCTGCACAGCATTTGGCTCAGCAATCAGCTCAGCTAGCAGCGCAGCAATCTGCTCACCTTGCACAGCAATCTGTGCAGCATGCGCAACACCTCGCCGCGCAGCAGTCTGCGCAACTCGCAGCGCACCAATCGGCGCAACATCTCGCCGCCCAACAGTCGGCTCAGCATTTAGCTGCTCAACAGTCTGCACAACTAGCGGTCCAACAGTCCCAGCAACTAGCTGCTCAGCAATCTGCTCAACAACAGCTCGTGCCATCAGCGCAACAATTGGTGCACCAAACCTCCACACAGCAGATAACAATATCAAGCTCCAGTCAGCCACTAGCCATGGCCAACTCTCAGGCGCAGCCCATGTCTTTTCCGATGATGTCCCAAAGTATATTACCACATTGATTTTAATATTTTTCCCAAAACTAAGAATTTAAGTTATATCATATTAATAGTTGGCTATTTCAAATAGACAAAAATAATAAGGTAGGGCCCTCAGTTTAAGTTATGTTTTATTTAGTTTATAGCACTGCTCCACTTTTGATATAGTGAAAATAGGTCCTTTTTAGTCAAGTGCACTCCATCTCAGGCCACATCTTGATATATTTTCAATGAAGCTGGTCTAGTCAAATACCTGGCTATCACCAACTAAGAAAGAATATTGACAGAGCTAGTTAGGAACTAATTATATAAAATAAAACACTTGTCTCTTTTGTAGACAAAGTTTATTGAATGTCTTAATTTAATAGTCCTAATCCAAACTATGTATAATGATTAGGATGTAATGTGCTAAATGAATTTGACACTATTGTGTCCAATTGTATGTAGGTAGGTAAAACTTATATGGTGTGGTAGGCAATTACCTAGTCCATAGTAGTAAATGAAAAGCAAATATTTTCGAATAAATGCGAATTTGGTTAAAAATTACTTGCTCTGTGTGTAAGTTAAATAATTTACGATTGAATATTACCCACTGTATTTATTTTAATTGACCATGTTAATTAAGTCTGTTCGAAGACAGCTTTCGTCGTCGTGGCCAAAAAGAGTACTAATATGATTGCCGATTCTATGACGCTCTTAAAAGACGAGAAGGGCGCCCCTAAGTTTTTTTTTTCTGAACAAAAATAACACGAACAAATTAATCTAATACCTATTTTATTTTTTCATTCATTACCCCTTACAGACCGGTCGTTAGGGGGTAATGTAATTTTTTTTGTCTTTGTAAAGCAAATGTGCAACTATTCTCTCCTCTCTTAAAAGATAAAGGTATAAAATCAACTTTACACGTGTTATTAAAATTCATTATCTTTCGACAATGCTGGTGAGTATTCATCAACTACTCTATTATCGCGAATGTAGCATTCATTATTCTTATATTTTAGTATTTTCCCTTGAATGCCTATTACGAAATGACCCTCATGGTCGAAAGCTATGGCTGTAACACTACCGGGTACATTCTCCACTATATTAAGACTCCCAGTGTTGTTTTCATGAAAGTAGAATAGTTTTTTGCAAGCCACGAAGACATTGTTCTTGTCGAATGTTATTTGAGCATTGCCATTGTAGCTAACATCAGCGATACAAGTGGGTTGGTCGTGTGTAGATCTTAGCACATACAGTTTGTCTTGTCTTATAAAATAAAAGTTATTTTCGCTATCTATGGCCATTTCATTCAAAGCTTCAAGATTTTGGAATCTGATTTTTCTGTTAGTACCCTCTAAAAAGTACAACTCTTGAATGCCGTTAACGTTTTCTATAATGTACTTGTTGCTGTTTTTGTCTACAACAATCATGTCTAGTTTCATTGATGAATTGGTGACTGCGACGGCAGCGAGGCAGTTATAGTCGTAGGCGTACATTCCCTGACCAGTTCCGAAGTAGACCTCCGACTTCTTTACGTCGACAGCGATAGAGTAGCTAACGCCCTCTGGTAAACCTGAGGACAGTTATTTATAATAGACTAGTGAAACGCTAAATCATCCTGTGAGAATTTCTACAAATACTTTCTTAGTGCACCCCAACAATACAAAACTGCTACCCTTAAAATCCTGGTCTCTAGCTCCTCAGGTTTGTGATGTACGTTGTTTGTCAGTCAGACATCAGTAGGTACGCGACGTAAGTATACCTAGGTACCTACCTACCTATTTAGTTTAAGGTAATATAACACGTGTAGTTTTTAACAGACTTCAAAAAAAGAATGTTCTCAATTCGTCGGAATCTTTTTTTTATATGTTCTGCGATTACTCGAAGACGCTTGGACCGATTTGGAAAATTCTTATTTTGTTTGAAACTTTACAGGTGGTCCCATCCTCATCAGGTCAGGATATGATGATGGGATCCAGGAGAAATCGAGAGAACTCTTCAAATATAGGATATATATCACACTTGAAGCGATTTGGGTATTTTTAGGGTGTATTACCTCAAAAGTAAGTCCATCTGTCATCAAAGTACTTATTTGGAAAATATACGCCATCCATGTAAACGAAATTGTAACATACTCTTCATTGAAGTCTGTTTTCTTTTTAGTTTTTAAAATGTAATTATTACCTTGGTCTAGTCCTCACCAAGACTGGAGGCTTTGAAGAAATCCCCAAGGCGAGTCGGAGATCCTAATTTTGTAACCTAAAACATTGCTGCCCATTTCCTGGCCTTCGGAGTACCTACCAACAAATCGCTTACTGCGGGCGGTGTTTGGACTAAAGAATAGGGCAGGGTACCTAAGTAGCTAGGTATGTAAAAAGTGCATACCTGTAACTGTTTCCGGAGTTGTAGCCTTGTACTTCACAACTTTGACATTGAATCGGTAGCCCTCACTATTAAGTATCGATTCCACGTAGAATAGATTTCCGTAGGTGTCGAAATGGGCGTCCATCGGTACGACATCGTTACCGAGATGATAGGTTTCGGTAACGTTGTACCGGTCGTTATTGATGTGTAAATCGGAAACACATTTCCGAGGCAGGTCAAAAGTGAAACAAAGTTTTATAGAGAGTAAAAACACTATATTTTTTACCCACATGACTGCACTAGATGAAGCTTTCAATGTGAATAATTAGTTTATTGAAAAAAATAAATAAAATAATATCATTTTTATTGATGGCACTGACCACATAAAAGTGTTAGTGCTTTTAAAATGGCCAATAATAAACAATTTATAGACTTTATCAAAATAAACATTAACTATCTAACCAACTAGGAAATTAATAAATTATTGCTGTTATCACTTTTCCTACAATGTCTATAATGTATTAAAACATATAGGGGTAGGTACCTACCTTCTTACAATTGTTACAACGCTACTAGGTGATCTAATATATTAGGTCCTTACATATGAAATTGGCGTTTTGTCGTACTGGCCACTTTGATCTAAAATATCTCCTCTTTGGTTAGGAATTCCAAATTCAAATTTAAACAGCTATTTACTCATGCATTTGTGTTTCGAAAACCGTAATTCATTTGTTTTTTTCTATTTTGCTTTTTTTTTCTGCGTCACTCATTTCACAAAATGGAAAACTTAAAATATCGCATTATTTACGAGTACGAGTTCCACCGTGGCACCAGTGCTGCAGAAACGGCTCGAAGGATTAATGATGTGTATGGTGGTGGTGTCGCAAAAGAAAACACGGTGCGTTTTTGGTGTCAACGCTTTCGTTCTGGAAATTTCGACCTGCAGAACAAGCCCCGTGGACGGCCGGAGACCAAGGTCGATAATGATGAATTGAAGGCTATTGTGGAAGCAGATCCATCGCAAACCACATCACAGTTAGCTGCAGGCTGCGGTGTTAGTGACAAAACCGTTTTAATCCACTTGAAGCAAATTGGGAAGGTGAAAAAGCTTGAAAGGTGGGTACCTCATGAATTGAGTGAAGCAAACCGACAAACGCGCGTCGACTGCTGCGTTACATTACTCAACCGGCACAATAATGAAGGAATTTTAAATCGGATCATTACATGTGATGAAAAGTGGATCCTGTACGATAATCGTAAACGCTCATCGCAATGGCTGAACCCTGGTGAACCAGCAAAATCTTGCCCCAAGCGAAAATTGACTCAAAAAAAGTTACTTGTAAGCGTTTGGTGGACTAGTGCCGGTGTCGTACACTATAGCTTTCTTAAATCTGGTCAGACGATTACGGCTGATGTCTATTGTCAGCAACTGCAAACCATGATGGAAAAGCTCGCTGTTAAACAACCGAGACTT
The DNA here is from genome assembly GCA_951394065.1 of Venusia cambrica. NCBI lineage: Eukaryota > Metazoa > Arthropoda > Insecta > Lepidoptera > Geometridae > Venusia > Venusia cambrica. The sequence goes on along the minus strand of OX596043.1, from coordinate 9,166,989 downwards.
TTCAATCGCTCTACGCCACTGCTGCTTCAAGACAACGCTAGACCACACACGGCCCAACAGACGACTACCAAATTAGAGGAGCTTCAATTGGAATGTCTAAGACATCCACCGTACTCTCCGGACCTTGCTCCAACAGATTACCATTTTTTTCGAAATTTGGATAACTTCTTGCAAGGAAAAAAATTCAATTCCGATGAGGCAGTCCAAACCGCTTTCAAAGATTTCATTGATTCCCGTCCGAATGGTTTTTTTAGTAAAGGGATCAATGAACTACCTATAAGATGGCAAAAGTGTATAGATAGCAATGGTACATACTTTGATTAATAAAATATATTTTAATATGAAAAAATTGCCTGTATGTTCCTCCCATACAAAACGCCAATTTCATATGTAAGGACCTAATACCTTCCAAGGAGTGCTAGATGTATAATGAGGCACACGCATCCAGGAATCGAGCTGAGGGTCATAAGATCAAGAGCCGACTACCACTAGACCATGGAGGCTATTATAACTATAGCTGAACTACTGAGATCATCGAGTTTTTGATACTGCTTACATTACGAAATAAGGATTCCTATAAGATTAATCAAGTCCTAAGTATTCCATCTTTGTTTCTAAAGCGGTAGTTTGTAAGTTTGTACCTAGATTAACTGCACGACTGGCTATATTTTTTTTATATTGTACTACTGGGAAGCGCTTGGCATTCATCTCACGTGGATTCAAATTAATATATATATATTATATATTCAAATTAATATTATCGATAAGAAAGTAACGCACTACACCCGGAATCTAACAGTCTGAGGAACGGGCTATCTTGCCTCTAAGTGCCGGAACCTTAGATAATTGTTTTTTACAAATGATTTCGCACCATCCGATAGAACTCCATACAACAATTTAGAATTGTTATAGCGTCAGACTCGGGTAAGATAGTGGTAGTTTAGGTTTAGGTTAGACTGACTTAAACAAAGTATTACCATCAACCAAACCAAGCACAGTATTGTACTCTCCTTGAGATCGAACCCGGGACCTCTGGAACACTGTTGGACGAACCAAGAGACCACAGAGGCGGTTAAAATAACATATTGCATATCACGTATTGTAACAAATTTCCCCATTCTGCGCCTGTAAGTACGAAGGAAGTCGCCCCTGCCGCTCTCCTTTCAATTTGTGTATCTTGTACTGATGACCGCGTAGTATTTTTCTGAAGAAAACACATTTTTGAAGTTTTTAATGCAATCATTCAATGAAAAATGTTGGTACTAGTATTTTTCTGAAGATGAACACAATTTTGAAGTTTTTAATGCAATCATTCAATGAAACATGTTGGTACTAGTATTTTTCTGAAGATGAACACAATTTTGAAGTTTGAATGCAATCATTCAATGAAAAATGTAGGTACTAGTATGTTTCTGAAGATGAACACAATTTTGAAGTTTTTAATGCAATCATTCAATGAAAAATTTATGTACTAGTATTTTTCTGAAGATAAACCCAATTATGAAGTTTTTAATGCAATCATTCAATGAAAAATGTAGGTACTAGTATTTTTCTGAAGATGAACACAATTTTGAAGTTTTTAACACTTTAACTGCTGAAAACACACCGTATGTGTTATTTCGCGAGTGACGCCAGTGCAATCATTCAATGAAAAATGTAGGTACTAGTATTTTTCTGAAGATGAACACAATTTTGAAGTTTTTAATGCAATCATTCAATGAAAAATGTAGGTACTAGTATTTTTCTGAAGATAAACCTAATTATGAAGTTTTTAATGCAATCATTCAATGAAAAATTTAGGTACTAGTATTTTTCTGAAGAAAACACAATTTTGAAGTTTTTAATGCAATCATTCAATGACAAATGTAGGTACTAGTATTTTTCTGAAGATAAACACAATTTTGAAGTTTGTAATGCAATCAATTCAATAAAAAATGTAGGTACTACTAACGCTTGGGAGTGGAAAGTCTCATGCGAGTTTCCTGAACTCCTTACTTAATGCAAGTTATAATTCCGAAATACTGGCCGGTGGTTGATAAAACATTCCAATAATCTAGTAGAGCAACATGATTTTCTACTCCTTATTAATATCTATTTTTTTGTACTAAAGGGACGTGCTTGGCCTTCATCTCACCTGATTTTTCATTATGATAAGGCCGAAGGTGGAAGCGCACCTCACCCGAAATCCTCAACAAACTGAGGAACTGGTTATCTTACCTCTAAATGCCGGAACATAACAATTTTAGAATTGTTATTATGGCGATAGAATTAGGTATGATGGTGGTAGCTAGCCAGGCGGACATAAAACAAATCCTACCACCAACCAAACCAAGCACAATATTGCTCCCCCTGGGGATCGAACCCGGGAGCTCTGGATCTGAAATCGGTGGGTTGAACCACTAGACCACTATAAATTAAATGCGAATGCGAGTGTTTTTGTTACACTTTCACGCCAAAACGAAACGAATGAACGGATATAACTGAAACGTTGCTCTAGAGCGGGAAGCAGACGTACCCACTTCCAATAAATCAGTTGCCGTGGGATGGGAAATCAGACGTCAAACATCGCCAAACAAAACTGATACGTTATATTTTGCTCCTTCACGCAAAAAGTACTGAACGGCAAAGCTTTAATATTTATTTTACTAAAATTAATCTCTTTATTCAATAAAAAGTACAATTAAACTAACTATGTACAAAGGAATCAGTCAGATCACCTAAGGACCGTTACAAACGGCCTATAGGTAACTCAACTGTTCCAGACCAGTACCAGACGGAAGCGTGCCCAAGACACTGGCTGCATTGCCACGCTGAATAGCTATGCTAATTCGCTGGCCTAAATAAGAGCCAGCCCTTGGGTCACGTGTCGCCTCAATCAAAAGCCCCGCAATATTTTTGGAAACCCGGAGGGCACCGGCTCCCCACGGACCCAAGGTCACCACCCCAAAAGGCTCAAATAGGTAAGCTCTGTCGAGACCACTATATTTGCGCCTTTTGTGACCCTCGGCCGAATCAGCCGCCACACCAGCCCTAACTGATGTCCCAGGCAGATGAGATGGCTATTTCCCATTTCCCAAGGGACAAGAGTCATACCGTCGGGCCGCTTACCATCATCACGTAACAGACCATTCGGTTCAAGAACGGCTTTTACTTACTTGGTATTGAATTTCTTGAAACAGATATCACATTCGACCGTGCCTTGCCTCAGATGTATATCTTTGACGTGTCTCTTCATATCGTGTTGGAATGAAAACGCTCTATCACAATAGGTGCACTGAAAACGTACATACATATTAAATATCATGGAAAAAGACATTAGAAAATGATTTGATAACTACAAGCATCGATTTTTACTAAACCAATCGCGCCTTTTGGTATTCTAGTGGCCATTCTGCAACGATATCATCGCCATAATGAAGCGATTGGCTTAGTAGAATCGGGGCCCGACTGGTCTAACGTTTCTTCCTTCCTTTCCATGTGAGTTTGGACTGTACGAGCCGCCGCCAATAGGCGCCTGACACTACCGTAAGGTAAGTTATACCGTATATTTCGTCCATGGTAGTACCCAAACAATTCAAATATATTTTTTAGACACAAAAACTGAGAGTAACAGTAACAGCAAATTATTTTATTACTCTAAAATAGTTCAAATTGCGTTTACAACTTCGCTTTTACACAACAGGGGCCAATGGGATAGTTTCGAATTATAGTTTTTTCATTAACAAAATATTCATGCATTCCAAACTTGATTGGATCTATAATTTGGATGGCAATGTGTTTGGAATTCAATTTGTCGAGAAAAAATACTATTCAAGATTACCAAATACTTAGATAATTAAACATAGTTCATGGTCACCTCTTTACTGTGGTTGTGAAGGGGGCTTTCATTTTTAGACTGGTACATATATATCTAGACGTGATCGACCCCGGGCAACGAATTCGCTGGTTTTTGCTAGCAGTTATACCGCTAAATTATTACACCTCCCAATGTTTTCAATTTCTCTTAAAAACCATAATTTCCCTTCGGCCGCGTTGCCAACTAAGTTCCGCAACCAGGTTGTCAAAGTGTAGTTTATCTCCTTTCACAATAACCTATTTGCGATGTTTTTCCTTATAACGTACGTATGTAACTACCAGTTGCCAGCTAAGAATATATTTCCCGCGATCACACCCGAGTTTAGAAACCAGCTGCTACAAAGGAGATTTTCCTCTGTAAATTTTATTTTACAAATGTTATTGACTGTTCAGTACAAACCTTGTAAGCTTTGTTTGCGCTATGGACGTGTCGAATGTGCTTTGACAGATTACTGGCTGAAGTCGTAGCTTTGGGACAATGTGGGCATCTGTACGGCCGCTCCGCCTCAGTCAAGTGAGACCTTTTATGCACTTTCAGTAGATCCAAGGTCCGACCTTGGTACGGACACATTTCACATTTGTAAGGAAATATATTTTCGTGCGTTGTCCTGCAAAATGTGTAATGAATTAGTTGTTTACCTTGCCGGAATGCAACGGCCGTGTTCGCATGAGAAAGTTATTGTAGGTGGATGTCACTTTCAAACATTGAGTGCACCAGTAAGGCAATTTGTCTTCCGATAAATAAGTTTTCTTGCGCATTTTCAAAAGTTCCAGCGTGCGCCCTCTATATATGGACACTGAGTTATCTGTTTAATTTGCTAGTATTAACGAATACGGTTGGTGGTGCTTTTTTTCCAAGCGGACGTTTTCCCTTGCGAACACGATTTAACATATATTTTCCTAGGCTTTATTAAATTAAGAAGTCCCAGTATTACCGCTCCCCATTCAAACGTGATTTTTAGTTCGTTACGTATAGGTAGGTACCTAATGTCAGGTCCGATTAAAATGAATGGTCAGTGGTGCTTTTATTTTTCCTGACGGAAAAGCATTTTTTATTGTGTTTTTACAAAAACTAAGAGATTATCATAGGTATAACTAGTAATTATACCTGCAAAATTTTAATAGAATTGTATGTAATTTCTGATTGAACGAGAACTACATAGGTATGTTTGTATGTGTAAGCTGGTGGTCAAACGGTTGCCTATCGCCTACAACAAAAAATGTACTAGAGAGCGAAATTCAGCAGCATTCATGGACCTTCTAACAATACATTGAACTATTTTTACTATTGTTTGGTTAGATAGGAGCTATCCTTTTTTTTTACGGGGGCAAATCTGTTTGCAGACACCCTAACTCACCGAGGGATGCGAAAGAGTAGTGTGAGGATATCGGACTCGTCGACTCACTAAAACCACCCCGGCGGCCGGCCTCGATGCATACCGAGGGGCTCCACAACTCTTTATAGAACATTTTGGTGCCCCTCTCGCATATCGCCTTTAAAAGCTATCCTAGCTCCCAACGAGTTATAACAGAAACTACATAGCGAACTTATAAAACCACAAACTTGTGAACCAGTAGACTTGCTTGAGATTTTGAAGTTTTTCCGCACACATCACATAGGAATCTTTTATTTGGTAAACATGGCTCATCTTTTCCTTGATCTGTTTCTATTGTTTTGCATGATTCCTGAAAGAAATGGACAAAATTACATATTCAATTTAAAATAACAAATCTCACATCTCAGTTGGTAGTAACTCTGCCTTCTGCACTGTAGGTTGTGGGTTCAATTCCCACCCAGGACAAACACTTGTATGATGAATATATTGGATTCTTGGATGTCTTTAATCCAGTTCATAGTATATTGAAAGCTTTGCTCAGTTTGGGGCTAGATGGCCCAGTGTGCATGCAATTCATGTCCTGGAATATATATTTTTTTTCAAATATAAATTATAATAATTATTATAAAATACATAGCTACTGTATGCAAGTGTCTTGTCAATTAACATCGGCCACTTTCTAAGCACTATAGATGTCCTAAGAGGTGAATAAGGGATTCACACCAGGACTCAATCATCACCGGTCACTGGTGCCATTTTTCCACTCATATCATGTACTCTTATTGCTATATATATTCCATAATCCAAGATAATTGACTTGAGCTAGCAACCACCCACGGGGTACTGGGCAGGCCTTCATCCCCGTCGAACGGCGGGAACGGCCTGGCGACCCAGCTGTTCTCGCCATCCCCCCCAGTCACACCGGGGGGGCCTGTGGGACCCCTGTAAAGGGGCAATCGCTGGTGGTGTTGTGGCGGTAAAGGCTTTAGCCGGATTCCCATGACACCACCACTCGGCGAAAGCGGGTCACTGCGGAGTTTAGTGGGTATTGCCTGTCGCTAGGACGGGTTGAGTCCCACACACGGCCTCGTCCCCAACGAGGTTATGGTGCCTAAACGCATTCTCCGCATAAAAAAAAGCAACCACCCTACGGAAGTCAAAGCTACTACCATACCATACACTGGTACAACTTACACTTACTGGTAATTCCTTATCAAAGTATGTAGAAAGTATTTCTGTGCAATCTTCCGAGTAGTTTGGAGAAGGGATGTCGGGAAATGAGCCCTCGCTTTCTCCTTGCTGGTTTATATGGTGTTCCACTGGTTCTGTATTTGTTTCTGAGAAAATAACATTTTGTTACAGCTTGAGGTAAAAATGATCATGATAATAAAATATTATAATATTTTTAAAAGGTACTTCATAGGATAGGTAACTATATCGGGAAACAAGTATGTTAACATAGTTTAAATGTTTTGTGTTTTTTTGTTTAAAGAAAGGACTTTGTCACTTAGCGATCACATCACAGTGTTTAAACTCCAGTTCAGGATTAATTTTTAATCCTGGAATCATAATATTTTTTTTATCTTTTTAACATTAGAAAATATCTACCTACCTACAGTGATATTTGAATAAAAGAAAAGCAACATTTGATTGAACATGTAACACAAAGATAAAAAAAACATGATAAAATTATATAACAATATGTAGTGAAGAGAAAACTTTGGAATTTGTCTCAAGTTTTCTCTTCACATTTATTCATATAATAGATTACTTACCTTTCTTGATGGCAATTTCAATAATCTTTTTGTTGGTTTTCTGGCACATTTCTCGAAACATAATGCAACCATTTAGAAGACCTAAACAGTTTTTGCACATGTTGTTGGATAAGCGGTCAGTTTTTTCCATCTAGAAAACAAAGTCATTTTTTATTCAGTATTATTATTATTGTTATCATCATCATATTTTCTTTGCCGACTTCCCTACCAATCTCTTTGTTTTACCCATAAGCTTGCAGTTGCACCAACTTTTGTTAATTTTATATCATTAAACTCATCATCATCATTTCAACCAATACATGCTGAAAAAAACATCAAGGTAGGTTCGGTAACTCAAAAGGAAAAGATGGAACCCTTTGTTGTCCGGAATGCGTGGAGGTATCAAACTGAAATTCATATCAAACACTCAGATTCAAATGGAGCTGTGAAAAAATCAAACTTCTAAACCAACTCAATCAAAAGATATAGCCGTTTATGCCGCAAATTTTCAACACTCGCAAGGGAATCAAAACCAACAGAGTACTTTCCGTGAACTTAGAATCTTTAAATTTGGTATGAGGCAACGTCTTATAGCAAAACAAAAGAAAAATTTCGAAAAGCATAAACTTTTAGTTACCTAATTATAATAAAAATATTTTTAATAATTTTAAACTTATTTCATGAACACATAGTGGTATTATTTTATATTGAAATTCATATCAAATACTCGGGTAGTAAGGTAATTAGGCCTTTAAGCTGTAACAAAATCAAACTTCTATGTCAATGCAATCAAAAGCCTAAAATTTAAGCCGCTTATTTTGAAACTAGAAACTACTGCGAAGGTAATCAAAACCTAAAGGATACTTCCAATTATTAGACCTCTTATAGGTGATTTACACTGTGAAGTGCCTATCAAGTGCCAGTGACAAGCGCAGGTGTGAAGTGACTATCTTGCCTATTTTATTATTGTTACCACCCCTGCACTTGCAGCATTGCCATAACTATACTGACTCTGCCAGCATCTGAGTGTACCTCCCAAGAGTTTTCTCATGATGTTTATAGACTAAGAATTCCAACACAAAAGCACAGTGATACTCAAAGGATACAGCTTTGATTCAAAGAAAATGATTGATTCTCACCCTGACACCTGAAAAATTATGTATTTCCTCAGATAAGTTTGGATGAAAAAAGTTATTGAATATTGGTATTTCACCCGCTTCTTGATCACAAATTCTACACATATTTATACCTTTAATCGATTTTATAGTGGGTTTCCTGAAAGTAAAGGAATTATCACATTACACAAATACGATAAGAAGTAGGGTAGCTAAGCATACAGTAATTCATAAGTACAGGGTAAGCATTGTATTTTACGTGCGATTACGTTACACTTTTCATCATACTTGTCAAGCCGTCGCGTCGTGGTCGGTAATCAGTAAGATAGTTTTGAGATACGTACGGTTTTACCACAGATTTCTTCTTTTTCTTTTTAGATTTCGATAGCGCGCTAGCCATCAATACGGATTTTAATAGTAAAAGCGAAGTCATTTGGTTTTTCTGAATGAAATGAAATGTGAACGAGAGTAAATCTCTCAACTTCCTTTAACCAACGTACAAAAAGAAGGCACGTACAGAAGGCGAGCTTAGGCCTCACACGCACTCAGCTTGATTTACAAAATACAAAACCAATTCAATTACGAATTTACGAGCTTTGTAACTGCGTGCATCACGATTGTGAAAATTCAACAACAACAAACAACAAAAACAAAGAAAAGAGTATAATATAATATAACCGTGTGGTTGATCTGAAACAACCAAAACAAATATCATCGAGTAGAAGGCTGTTATGAAGACACATACATAATCAAAATCAGCTGCTGTAGATTTGTTATTGTTATTCTGAAAAGGTGCCCTATCCGTAAAATTGCAGTATATATAGAACACAATGAAGCGGAATTGCATCAATGAAAACTATCAGCAAAAACGCTTTCAAATAAAATTGTTGGCTAAATGTGGTAAATTGCATGCAAGTCAAATGCTTTATTTACGTAAACAAACTATTCAATATCTATTGTTGTCTAATTAAGAGACAACCCACATGTTATATGTATTTTTAATGTTAATAACACTTCTTCATAGCTAAGAATATGCTAAGAAGCCCTAAATAAACAATAACTTAATTCTAACATAAGCATTGAATAAGCTATCATAAGCTTTAGGGTTAAGTTGCATAATGACCACGGCTATCTTCTTAGCAGTATACTGCATAGGTATTCAATACATTGAAAATGTAGTTTTTAAATGTAATTAAATGTAGGTTGTTTATTTAATAAACAACAATAAATGTTGAATAGTTTGTATTAAACCATTGCGGCTAAGAAATTTTCTTACTTACTTTTTAGAATGTGATTTTTCAGAAGTCGGGGAAACTTAATTTTAATTGTTATAGATAAAATAAAATTATTAGTATGGGAAACTGAAATGGGAATTCATTACAATCTCCACACCACAAAAAATACTTTTCCTGGTCCTAAAACCCTTTTTAGTGCACATTTTAATGCTATACGTTGTTTATTGCAAAATAATAATCATTGTTCGAGTGAGCGAAACAAACGAGATCTCTGAGTTAAGTTGGGAAATCCGGCACTGTATGTATGTATGTATGTGGCAATGTTTGTGACTGCATTATTCTCCAAAGGATTATCCGATTTTCATGTCATTTAAACTAAATAGAGATAACGTAAATATAATTTTATTGTCGAGTGGAATTTTTGATAAGTAGTGTAGTAAGGGGTATATTTTGAGATATTGGAGTGAAATGAAATACAATTTTCACCCATATCTTTTGAATGGCTGATCCGATCAATTTAAAATTTTGAACAAGCAGAGATTATAATAATACTCATCAATTGTTACGAGGATTTTCTTGACACTAGGTTAGTTTTTGAGAAATAAGTGGGTGTTAACTTGGTCGTCTCACAAGAAGATTTTTGGCTTGTTGGGTATAATTTGAAAGAGTATCGGCAGCACATTCATAAAATATATATTTTATTTTAAAATAGAGATGGTTTTCGTAACAAAAGGGTGGATTAAGGGGTTAAAACGCTTGGTATATATTGTAGGGTAGACTGTTAAAAGGGTTTGACTTTACAATTAACTTTCTTTTGGTTTGCTGAAACCACCCCTGTATTCAAATTAAGGGTTGCAAAAGGGGTTTATAAGAATGAAGTCTTGAAAATGTGTTAAAACCTGAAATATTATATAGGTTGAGACTGCAGATATCAAAATAAGTTTATTTTGCCCTTATTAGGGGTGGTTTTTAAGATGAAGGGCAAAAGGAAAAGGATGATGATCAGATATGAAAGGGTATTCGGAATCTGGAATTTCAATAAGACTGGTCTATTTATTTTTTATTATTCGCTCAATAGGGAAGGGTGTCGATAAAATCCATGAATTACTTTTGGGGTGTCATGCAAGTGTTTTGACTGCGCATTCCATATCATCAGTAAATTATTATCCACCACAATATGAAAAGAACTTCCTCTATAACTGTAAGGTATTGCCATAATATTCACGCTTGGCAGACAGATTAGTGCTCACAGTTAAAGTTTTGTTAACATACAGAAAGAAGCTTTTTTGTTGAATTAACGACATCCGTAGGCTGGAAGGGTAGATTTTTAAACCACGACTACTAAGGCAATTTATTATTATTTATTTATAAGTAAGGTGTGTATTGAAAGCATACATTCAATTTAATTAAATACTCAATACATTTATTGCCCATGTAAGTTACATTAAGATCTTATTATACTATTATTAAGCACTGTGCAAGTACCCTATTAGGGCATTGCAACATTTTTGAAAGAGGGGTCATTATTATTATAATTATGGTCGATAGGAAACTAAAAATATATTAATTTCATGAGTCATTATATGCATTTAGGTACATAGTCAATTTGTTATAATTTAGCATGAATTCAGGAAAAAAGTGATATAAGAAAAATATTGTATAAGTTTGAAAATTTCCTACATTATTACATGCTTATCATCGGTAATATATAAATAAATAAATAAAGTAGGTAGAGAAGAGACGCTACGATATGATATCTCACAGACTAAAAGGAAGCTAACGCTTCGATATCTAAACTAAAGCCGTACCTATTTATCATAGAATGATAGGACTTAGCCTAGCCGTACAGCTATACCACATTATAGTAGTCTGTGGCTATACCTTTAATATAATAATAGTATATGTACCAGTACCATAGTTATTGATCTGTGCATAAGTCTCATCTGTCTCGATTTCAAGATTTTCAAGTCGAGTTGATTCGATTTTGTTTGTTTATTTTGTTTGTACTTGTATGTAGGTACATACTCAGTGTATTCTTATTCGTATAAACGTACGTAGCTACAATAAAATACATAGCTTAGCTCATAGATGCTCGAGAGTGATAGTATTCTATGCTGTGACTGTGATGTGAGTGAGCTACGCTACGTAGTGTACACCACAGTACACTATTGTGTTTAACACCTATTCTCGCACCGCAATCGAAACATGTGTTTGTGATGTGTTTTTGTAGCAGATTCAGCGATTGAAATAATCAGCCATCCGCTATGGCGTTTTTCATTACGAAATCAATTTTGTCCAGGATGAGCAAAGTTCAATTACCAACTCTCACGAATCCAGAATTAGTGACGAGTGGCAATGATCATTGGCAGAAAATGTTTTCAGATGGGTAATATAGCTAACTAATAAGTATATTAATAATCCAAGTAGGATATTATGTTAAGTATCTACCTAGTAAACCTAGTTGAAAGTTTAATAAACTACAACCCAACTGCAAAATTGTAGACAACACGGTTTTATGAAAACACATACCTATCATAAAAGCAGGTACATTTCATTTTCATAGTACCCTAGAGCGATGAAACATGATTATTATTCTCTTCCCCTCATTATTGATTTACACCTCCCAATATAAAATAATGTAGTCTGTCCCTCTATTGATTAGGGACAAACTAATTGACACCTCACTTCATACATCAAAATCTATCAAACTTATGCATGATAGATTTTGTCTGTTTAATTTATTTTATTATATTAAACAAACTCTCGAAAAACGAAGCCATTAGAGCAGAAGCAGTTGGGTAAAAAACGAAATGGACTTACAACTTTTTACCCTTCAAGTTTTCACCTCCGAATAGATACAATTTGTGTAAATTAGAGTGAATACCTTATCTAATCCTGTGACTACAGTACCTGTACTCTGAAATTTCCTATGCCCTTAACTTCTGCACACAAGCATGGATTTATAATGATGCCTACACAAACTTTATATAGATATGGCCAATATTCGCCGATATGATATAGGCATTAGAACTTAGTATGCAGTAGAACACTTTGATCTGTCATATCTTACTATTCCTAAATAAAATAAGGTTAGACCTGATTAGATCATACTTTTTAAGAGTAGAAGCCCCTTGTAAAAGGGCTCATCTTGGGAAGTACTACCACCATAACTATTTCAGCTGCCAAGCGGCATTGGTGTTTTCCGGTTTGTAGGGTATAGTTGCTGGTGATATTATGGGCATGCAAGGCTTAACACTTAAATGCCTTAAGTTGATGGTTGATGAAGTCATATTGAAAACATCCACATCATCTAGTATAAAAGAAGTGATTGTGATTGACCATTCACAAGAGCACTTCAATTATTGGGTTATTTAGCAAATATTTTCTGTTTATTTTACAGTAATAATGGGAACATACCTCTGGCCAAAGCCCTTATTTGCAGAGTTTGTGGAAGAGATGGCTGCACTCCTATCACAGAGAAAATTAATGAGGTTACCATTAGCCAAGCTATTTGTTTGGTTACTAATGTCTGTGTAAGTATACTGGGTGGTATATTTGAATACAGATACAATTGCCTAAACCTTTGCCTTGATCAAGTAAATAAAATGATTACTTCATGCATAAATAGATTCACACCTTTTTACTTATTATGATCCTTGCTCAATGCTATTGCCTTGTTCACTCATTCACTCTAATCACATTCTTCGTACATGCTCATTGGTATAGGGTACCCACTTACTAATGTCCCAGCCTGCTTGAGAAAATCTCTGGTCAGAGAACATTAAATGTTAATGAATGTAAACTAAAACTTTAGTTGTACTATTTATACTCACAGTGTTTGTAATTGTAAGCATTTTTCTAAAAACATTTTCAGATTGACTCCAATGATTCCTTACCCAAGTTCATATGTACTAGTTGTATTGACAAGCTGAGTGTTGCTATGGAGTTTAAGAAGACTTGTCAGTCATCTGATAAGAGGTTCAAACAAATCATAAATCCAATGGGTAAATATCTATATAATAGTATGTGAAGAGAATAATTTGGATCCTTTTTTAGCAAATTGAGCATACATAAGTGTGTAAGATTTGGAATACCTAGTTAAAGTTTTGACCTGAATGCCTAAGGAGAGCTATGTTTTTCGAGAATAGTAGGTATATGTCACCGTGAGATTGTTAACACCGTCCGTTTGTAATATGCCTCTATCACCGTCAGGTTGTAAACACCGTCCGTTTGTAATATGCCTCGTCATATTACAAAGGGCCGGCAAATTGTCAACAGCAACTAACATTTACAATTTTACGCATTATTTCTAGCTTCTCTAGTTCTGCCGCTTGCTTTAGCATAGACACAGACCTGCCTCACTCTCTCAAGAGGGTAACGTGAGCAAATGGCCTTACAGGAATGTACAATCGAATCCTGTAACGTAAGACTAGTGGTTATCCTTCACGCGGTGCCCCCCGTTCTCGATCTAGTTCCATCAGAAATAGAGTTAACTGAAACCACACGACGACTTCTGTCGGGATGGAGAGGTCATGTCCCGACGGGTTCATCATCGATCACCATTTATGCTGACCGTTTACAATAGCATATTACAAACGGACGGTGCTTATAATCTAACGCTGACATACCTATAAATATGAACTCTATTTTCACAAATAACAAATGCATGTATATCTTATTAATTTAGTTATAATTAATGGTGAAATAAATGAACAAATTAATTAAAAATAAATTTATTATTATTGTCTTGCAGGGGACCCCGCAATGCACTTATACCCATACTCCAAACACGATTTCCACCTAATTCTACATGAGATGAAAAAAGCCAAGCAGAAGTTAGAAGAAGACAAGGCACGGCTACTGCAAGCTAAAGAACAACAGAATAAGAGGGTAGTCAAAGGGAAAGAGTTCAAATGCGGAACATGTGATATGACTTTTACAGAGAAGGTTGGTATTGTTATTTGTACATTTAACATTGTATTGTTACTACAAAAGTTAGGTCATATACATGTTATGGTGATAAATTTAAACAGAATGAAGAGTCAACTTGTTTTTCTCTTTGTCCTTTGACGTTTAAAATGACCTAAATTTTTTTTCGCAAAATGGCCACTAGTATACCAAAAGGCACCTATAGTGGCGAATATGCGACAACACCATTTTCATAGTGATTAGTTTTGTATAATCGGGGCCTTGTTCTTCCGGCTACCATTGGCAGCAAAACTTCTTAAAGCTTTTGATTTAATCACATCACATCACCAGCACGCTATCATCAACTGTTCAACCTAATGCACGCACACAGGAACATTGATGAGTTTGTTAAAAGAAGTGATGTACACAGTGTTAATACTAGAAATAAAAATAAACTTGACATACCTAGGTATCGCTTAGGAAAAGTAAATAATTCATTCTTAGGAAACTGTGTACGATTCTATAATAAGCTTCCTCAAAGCGCCACCAAACTCTCTGCTCGTAAATTCAAATTGTATATAAAGAATAATTTAATTAAAAGAGCCTACTACAAAATAAGTGACTATATCGACGATAAGAACGCGTGGCCCGATGTTGCTATACCAGTTGACAGTTAAATGGTGATTTCTCAAGGTCAAGAAACTGCCCATTAGATAGTTATGTAGTAATCAATGTTTTAAGATAATATTAAGTTTTTAGTTTTATGATGTAGGTAACACTTGTAATGTTATTAAATTATTATAAACAATGTACCTAAATGTTAAATGGATCATCAAAAAATTAATCAGCCCGAGGTTCTTGCCTTTCTCCTTGTGTGCTGGTCGCGATTCCGAACAGGCGGTAGATTTGACGTTTCAAAATGATCCTAAAAATCTTAATGAATAAAAATATTTGACTTTGACTTTGACTTTGACTTTGACTTTGAACCTACTCCTCGCTTGAGATTCGGGTTGGATGTGAAAAGTGACGTATATTGTTACAGGACTTGCTGTCGGAGCACCGCCGCGACCGGACGTGCATGCGTCGCGCGTGTGACGTGTGCGGCCAACTAGTGATTAGCATTCGTCAACATATGCGCGTCATACACAAGCAGGTGGTCCGCCATCGGTGTCCCACCTGCAACAAGGAGTTCCCAGTGCTGGCCCGTTTGAAGAACCACATGTGAGTGTCAACTGTGATATTGTATAAAAAACGACAGATCTCACTGAGGAACCGAGGATGAGCAGCAGCATCCTGCATACCAACGAATTCTTTGCTATTATCAATCCGTCTGCCAATCACGGACAGCCGTGATTGGCAGGATCTTTAATATTTACTTTAGACACAAAATACTACTAATAATAATACTAAATACACGTAATATAATAGTAATAAATAAATAATCATAATTTAATCGTAAATACTCAATTTTACTACAACAAATAGGTAAGTACATCAACTTGTGGGCATAAAATATCTATAGCTATTCTTTCAATACTTATATCACACCTACCCAAGGATTTATAATAATAAGCTTATTTATTTAATTTACATATATATATTTATATATTACCCATACATATAATACATATGTATTATATGTAAGTACTGTATATACCTACTAATTTGAATGTATCTACAGTAACCACTAGTATCAATTATTTTGTTACCTACATAACAACAAAAAAATAAAATTAATAGTAACGACTGAATAATCCTATTGGTGGTGGAGTAGGACATGTTGAGGTCCGCGTGGCGTGGCACCCTTCAGTTGAAGTCCAGCGCCAAGCAGTTCTGTTCTGTCGGCGCGTGGGAGTACCAGTGCTTTATAGCAACACCCTCACTCACACTAGTATTATTTTATTTTGTACTTTATTTTTAGTACACGTTTTAATAATGGAAGAGCGAGACCCCCTAACACAGGTAACTTGTTACTTAAAAGTAGGTCACTTATAATACAAGATTTGTATTTTTATTATATAACATATTTTTAAAGATTTTATTCACATACTTAAAACTACTAGTACACGTAATTTAAACTTAATTCGTTGCAATTAACATTAACGTCATCGGCAGCTGCCGCTATCTGTGTGCAATATTTCGGCAAAGACCAACTTTCTCCACTCTCTGTACTGTGCTTTTTTTTTTTTTTGCCTCAAACTAAGCATATCTTGTAATAATGAGGCTTGTATTGTACCTAACCTGACATTTATATTCCAGGATGGTTCACTCGGACACATTCCACTTTTTCTGTGATCTCTGTCCGTACAAGAGCAAACACAAGTATTACCTAGTCATGCACATGCGGACTCACACTGGAGAGAAGCCATACAAATGCCAGCAGTGCCCCGCTACTTTCGTTAATCCGTCTAACTTAAACAAACATAAGCTGACACATCAGGACAAACAGTTTAAGGTAATTTCAACATGTTTTCTGGGTTCCGTAATAGGTAGACAGTTGAAATGAGGCAGAAACAGAGGAGTGTGTATATATTGTTTCCCCTTTAACAATAAGGTCCCGGGTTCGATCCCCATGGGGAGAACAATATATTGTGCTTGGTTTGGTTGGTGGTAGGTTTTTATTTGGGTCAGCCTGGCTAGCTACCACTATCTTAGCTAATTCTGTCGCCATAATAACAATTCTTTAAAAAAAAGTTGTGTTCCGGCATTCAGAGGCCAATTCCTCAGTTTGTTGAGGATTCCGGGTGAAGTGCGTCTCCACCTTCGGCCTTATCTCAACTTGTTACCAGGTGAGATGAAGGCCAAGCGCTATCCCGTCGTACAATAAAAAAAAAAGCATGTGTACAGCGCCATCTAATCTCAAAGCTTGGCAATATGAAAACTAGATACGAATGGCATACTAATATTTTTTTTTTTAAAGACAACGTACAATTATGTTTTGTAATGATATGTTTCTGTATTTTAAAATAATGTATATTACTGGACGTTTACTCAGCGCCATCTTGCCTCAAAGCTTAGCTGGCATAAGCGTTCCCATAACTAATAGGTATGGGAACTAGATCACGGGTAGAATACTTTTATGTACACTTTATTGTAAAGACATCATAAGCAATGTTTTCTATTGATGTGTTTGTATAATTAATACGTGTCTCAGTGCATGATGTGCGAGAAGGCGTTCCGCACAAAGGGCGCGCTGCGCGAGCATCTCAGCGCGACGCATATGAACATCAAACACACCTGCAATTACTGCGGGCGGGACTTCTGCTACAGGTATTTTCTTTTACTTCACTTACTTACTTTTAGATAATGCATAACGAAAGGTTTTTTTTTATGTTATACTAGGCGTCTCCTAGCCAAGCAAGTAGCGCACCTGGTGTTAAGTGTACTCTTGCCTATGACAAAGCCTTACTGCATAGGTCACATCCACAAAGAACATAGCCTACACGGTACTGCATTGCGCCCGTCACCTTTAGGCATGTCGGTGTTAAGCCTCACGTACCCGTAATTTCACCGGCAACCATACCCTTCAAACCGAAACAGCAATGCTGCTTGGCGGCTGAAATAAGTATGGTGGTAGTAATTCTCCGGACGAGCCCTTTCACTAGGGGCTTCTACTGCTCTTAAAAAAAGGCGTTTTAAAGGTGGTAAAAACAATAATGAATTGGAACCCAATTCACAAAAAAACGCACACAATTTTATTTCAACAAAGTTCATCAACCTTTGTCACAAAGCAAATGTCAATTGGAATCGTCGAGATTTGCTCGAACAGAAACTCGAGGGGTTCACTATTATTAGATGGATATTGGAATGGCTTATTAGCCAATGAAGAGTTCCAATATCCATCTCCCGGGTTCATCACCAGATCAGATAGTCCACTCCGAGATAAAAAAAATATTTTTGTTACTTTTTATTACAATGTGTACTTACAAAAGTTACAAGTGAATCTAAAGTTAGACCCGCTAAACGATGGGACGTCCACATCGTACATTTAGCAGAACATGGAGCAGAGTCGCTAAATACCGAGAGAAATGGAAAGAGCTGGAGGAGGCTATCACCGCCGATAAAAGCGGTCTGTGCACGAGTAAAGAATAGAAAAAAAACCGACGTTTATCTACGACTTTAGCTTATACTTTTTACGTTGTTAGTTAAGTTAAAATATTTGTGTAAAGGAAAATAAAAGCTGTTATTATTGTATTGTTATTGAAGGCGTTGGGGACAGGTTCGACAGTGGTAACCCAGTAAATAAAACCCGAGGATGAATTTACTCGATATATTGATTAGCAATACAAAAAAACTAACTTTGGAGCATGCGGTGTGCGCGGGACTCGTATTTCGACTATTGTATTCTGTGAACTACCGGTAGCCGTTAGCCAGTGTAGCAATGCTATTGCGGTTGCCCCTTCCCTCCGCCGTCCTTTCGTTCCCCTCATGCTCCCGTGCGACATAGATACACGCTACATTTACATTTATGTACTTAGTTTATACATAGAACATTATTTTATTTAATTCGCGTCGCTTACAGTTATTATACCATTCTATCTTATAACAAGCCTCATAGCTCAGTTGGTAGTAACTCTGCCTTCTGCGCTGTAGGCTGTGGGTTCGATTCCCACCCAGGACAAACATTTGTGTGATGAATATAGATGTTTGTTCTGTGTTTGGGTGTTGTAAGTATGTATTTAAAAAAAAAAGTATTTAAGTATTCTATCCGTAATCTAGTTCCCATATTACAAGCTATGCTTAGTTTGGGGCTAGATGGCGCTGTGTAAAAATGAATGTCCTATAATATTTATTATTATCATTTACTTATCTAAAAAATACATAATATATTATTAGACATTTTTACACAATGCTATCTAGCCCCAAACTAAACAAGGCATGGTATATAGGGACTAGAGTACATAGAATATGAATATGTCATACCAACAATTCTAAATTGTTGTGTCCTGGCATTTGGAGGTGAGATAGCCGGTTCCTCAGTCCGTTGAGGATTCCTTGTGAAATGCGCTTCCGCTTTCGGCCTTATCATAACCTGAAACCAGGTGAGCTGAAAGCCAAGTGCTTCCGCGTACAATCAAAAACAATCATACTAGCTTCAGACCCGCGGCTTTGCCCGCGTGGTACCTACGCGGTTAAATTGCTATGTCGTAATGACACCTCCCACGTCAAAATCCATCAAGCCGCAAAGCGTGCCAATGAAATAGACATACAAAAAACTATACTCAAGTTCAAGTCATAACCAAACCAACATAAACCCTCTAAGTTTCTGCCATCTGTTTTTTTGCAATGTTATTTGTAAATGGTGAACAGTAAAGAGTTATCTATCTATCTAGCTAACCCTCCTGTTGCAATTGGGTAGTAAAACCAACCAATCAACTGCATAATGTCTACCTGTGGTTTTGAAAATCATAAATTTCTGCAATCATATAATAGTAAGGTTATCAGTTATATTTACATTAACCATATATATTTTTCTCGTATGTGCTCAGAAAGCTCATATCGTTAGACGTACCTAACAAAGATAACCTTATTCAATTTTACCCTCTATCTGTTTATCCCAACCAATAAATGTGCTATATTGTATTAACAGATCGGATCTACGCAAGCATGAAATACGCACACACAACCGAACCAAACGCGATTACATTGGCGGAGAGCCCACCTACAAACAAGTCGAACGCTTGCAGAAGGTAATTTATAACTTAGGACATACAACCATACCATTTTTTACAAATGTTATAATGACACCACAATTCACAACCCACGACGGGACTCGAACCCGCATCTTTTCCTAAAGCCGGAAACGCTCTAACCAACTGAGCGACGTATAGACGCAGATTTCGATTTTTTGTGTCATATCTCTCAGCATATTATCAGCGCTTTAGCTGAGAGATATGACACAACAAATTGAAAAAAAAAAACATAATTTTTACTCACCTCTGTAGTTAGATGTAAAATACGGTTTCCCCGATATATCAAAGTCTTTATAAGCATATGAAATGTTTTATATGCAATCAATAATAAAAAAATAAGGAAAAAGGATTCAATATTAATTTTATGTCATTGGGTCTTATACAATAAATGTTACAGGACATTATCACACAGCGCCATCTAGCCTCAAGCAAAACATAGTAATAAGCATGTACCTTAAAATTTATAGTTCCCAATTTTTTTTTTTTTTGAATTTGAATGACTTTGAGTCCTTCAAATGTTCCTGATGTACATTTATATTTATTAAAATGTGTAGGTACAAGTTCAAGAAACCACAGAGATTGAGAAATGGCCGGCTCACGAGATAATAGTGACGCAACCAACACAGTTGTTACAAGCGACCTACCTCGATGCAGAAACAAACAAGACTTATTGCCACTCCTCTCAGACCTTATACTTCACGGATGGCTCGACGCTCATACCGCACTCTATGGACCAAATGGGTATGTAGTGATACTAACAAATTATATAAACACTCGACGTGGACTCAAGCCTCTTCGCTCAAACTATTTACTACATGGACGGTTGGCTCGCGCTTATACCGCACTATATGGATCAAATGGGTATGTAGTGATACTAACAAATTATATAAACACTCGACGTGGACTCAAGCCTCTTCGCTCAAACTATTTACTACATGGACGGTTGGCTCGCGCTTATACCGCACTATATGGATCAAATGGGTATGTAGTGATACTAACAAATTATATAAACACTCGACGTGGACTCAAGCCTCTTCGCTCAAACTATTTACTACATGGACGGTTGGCTCGCGCTTATACCGCACTCTATGGATCAAATGGGTATGTAGTGATACAAATTATGTAAACACTCGACGTGGACTCAAGCCTCTTCGCTCAAACTATTTACTACATGGACGGATGGCTCGCGCAAATACCGCACTATATGGATCAAATGGGTATGTAGTGATACTAACAAATTATATAAACACTCGACGTGGACACAAGCCTCTTCGCTCAAACTATTTACTACATGGACGGTTGGCTCGCGCTTATACCGCACTCTATGGATCAAATGGGTATGTAGTGATACAAATTATGTAAACACTCGACGTGGACTCAAGCCTCTTCGCTCAAACTATTTACTACATGGACGGATGGCTCGCGCTTATACCGCACTATATGGATCAAATGGGTATGTAGTGATACTAACAAATTATGTAAACACTCTACGTGGACACAAGCCTCTTCGCTCAACTTTTTACTACATGGACGGATGGCTCGCGCTTATACCGCACTCCATGGATCAAATGGGTATGTAGTGATACTAACAAATTATATAAACACTCGACGTGTACACAAGCCTCTTCGCCCAAACTATTTACTACATGGACGGTTGGCTCGCGCTTATACCGCACTCTATGGATCAAATGGGTATGTAGTGATACTAACAAATTATATAAACACTCGACGTGTACACAAGCCTCTTCGCCCAAACTATTTACTACATGGACGGTTGGCTCGCGCTTATACCGCACTCTATGGATCAAATGGGTATGTAGTGATACTAACAAATTATATAAACACTCGACGTGGACACAAGCCTCTTCGCTCAAACTATTTACTTCATGGACGTATGGCTCGCGCTTATACCTAACTCTATGGATCAAATGGGTAAGTAGTGATCCAACGATAAACACTCGAACTGGACCCAAACAAGACTTATTGCCACTTCGCTTAAACCATTTACTTCACGGATGGCTCGCGCTCGTACCCTACTCTACGGTCGAAATTCAAAGGTGGAGGCGCACTTCACCCGGAATCCTCAACAAACTGAGGAACTGGCCCTCTAAATCTCTAAAACCTCTAAATGCCGGAACACATTTTTTTTTTAAGAATTGTTATTATGGCGACAGAATTAGGTAAGATGGTGGTAGCTAGCCAGGCGGACTTAATCAAAATCCTCTCTGGATCTGAAATCGGTGGGTTGAACCACAGGCGGTTAAAATAAATTTAGTATTTATTTTATTTTTTGTGAGCTGTAACAGCCCTTGTGGTGAGACTTTTGTAGGCATCTAACTGACAATGACAAGCACAGAATCATCTAGTACTTATTAGGCAATGATGTCATTGT
The DNA here is from genome assembly GCA_951394065.1 of Venusia cambrica. Lineage (NCBI taxonomy): Eukaryota > Metazoa > Arthropoda > Insecta > Lepidoptera > Geometridae > Venusia > Venusia cambrica. The sequence continues at coordinate 9,144,700 of OX596043.1, read as the reverse complement.
GATTGCAAGCCACCGTTGTATCAATGAAGGATTTAATGGGTTTCTATTAATGAATATTGGATTGTTTGACCCGACATATTGCCTGTGGAAAAACACAGTTGAATTCGTGAACGCAATATAACAGACGCGTTCGATCGATCAATGTCCACAATATCCAATCACTGGACAGGATGGATACCCGAAGCGACTCATCAATACTCCAGCCTACCGAAAATATCGCAGAGCCGATGTTTACCTAAAACTGATGGATCGTTTCATACAAGTTTCCTTCACTCCTTATTCGCTATGACATAGGAGATCCAATGAAGTGTGTGACGTCATCACGGGTTTCACGCGATGATTCCATGCAGATATCGTAAAAATCCCGTATTTTGTCATGTGACCAAACACACCGAATAGGCGCAGTAGAGGCTTTACAACAGTGATTATCGATATTTATACTTGTATTCACTTTACAATAGTGATTATCGATACTCATATTTGTATCCATTCGATTAATTCCACAACAATCGAACGATCAACTACCTATACTATAGTCTATTTGTAGGTAAAATAACTCATGTAAGTAAATAAGCGACTTCTCAAAAAGGAGGAGGTTCTCAATTCGGACGGTATTTTTTTAATGTTTGTCCACCGATTTCGAGCGACTTCTTAACCGATAGCGAAATTCTCTTTTTGATCGAAAGAGGTAAGTCTGAAATTGGTCCCATTTTAATTTGGCGAAAGTCCGATGATCATAGGGGCTTAAGTCCTCAACAGAGAACAGCAAATCATAAATATCTTCCCCGGTGGAGGTCCGATTTGCACAATTATTTTTTTATTTTATTGTTTTTTTGTTTTATCCGGTACCCGGCATCATTATCCGTATAGACGGATCCGGAAACAATATCGAAACCGCCGGATACCGGTGCGTCTCTAATTGTCAGTCAGTCAATCATCTATTTCAATTATTACATATTTGGTATATGGTACATATTTGGTATATGGTACATATTTGGTATATGGTACATATTTGGTATATGGTACATATTTGGTATATGGTACATATTTGGTATATGGTACATATTTGGTATATGGTACATATTTGGTATATGGTACATATTTGGTATATGGTACATATTTGGTATATGGTACATATTTGGTATATATGTCAGCGTTAGATTGTAAGCACCGTCCGTTTGTAATATGCCTCGGCATATTGTACACATGTCAGCATAAGATTATAAGCACCGTCCATTTGTAATATGCCTCGGCATATTGTAAACGGTCGGCAAAAATGGTGATCGATGATGAACCCGTCGGGTACCTCTCAATCCCGATAAAAGTCGTCCTGTAGTTTCAGTTAACTCTATTTCTGATGGAACTAGATCGAGAACAGGGGGCACCGCGTGAAGGATAACCACTAGTCTTGCGTTACAGGATTCGATTGTACATTCCTGTAAAGCCATTTGCTCATCTCACCCTCTTGAGGAGAGAGTGAGGCAGGTCTGTGTCTATTCGTAAAATTGTAAATGTTAGTTGCTGTTGACCGTTTGCAATATGACGAGGCATAATAAAAACGGACGGTGTTTACAATCGGACGGTGACAGAGGCATCTTACAAACGGACGGTTTTCACAATCTCACGGTGACATATATAAATACTGAAAAAGAAATCATTAATCAATTCAAAAATCATGCTTCTATGGTAACACAGACTTAAAAAGTATTACATTACAATCTATATATAATTCGAATCGGCTTGTAATTTTATACCTACCCATGTGGAAGTAATATATTTTTTAACCTTCGAGGCACTCCTACTATTTACAAACGAAACGAGACCTCAGCCTCCACGTCAAAATCCATCAATATTTTTTCCTATTCACCTATTTATCCTATTTCGACAAGAGTGCAACTGTCAATGTCAATTAATTGTACATACATAGCATACAAACTCTCGAGAAATGGGTTATGTTTTTCCTTCTGAGGTAATCGGTTAAAAATGTAGTTAAAGGTACAAACCCAACAATTTGAATACCTAACTAATGTGAATATAATGATTATTTTTGTTACAGTTCACCAACAAAGCGTGGAAATTACGCTGTAAGTACTTTTGTCGCTTTAATGGATATTAAAATTGTCCTACAGATTAATTTGCGATGGCCCCAAAAAAATAATTTAAGTCTTTGTGTCTAGAGAATTAGGCTGTTATTCCCCTAATATTTAAGAATCATCTTGAATCTGGTCGTGACACCTTAATTGCTTTCTTTTCACAGTTGAATTATTTTCAATCGAAAGCTTTTTTTCTTTGCAGGCCTGAATTAACGCTAAAGAAGGATGACCCAAAACTTAATTATGAACCACAGCAGACTATTGCTTATTTTTAATACCAGGCTTGGTTTTGTGATTGTACCTATATTTGTATGTTTTGTCTAATCAAATCTTAATTATAAATATTATATCTAATCACCTTGAAAATCATTGCAAACTCCAAAGTGATAAAAATATTGATTAATAATTGATTAAAAGGATCGATACGATTTATATAAAATCCTGCCTCGAAGGAACGACATTTCTAATTTATTATCACTATGATACCTAAGATATGATAACTAAGTTCACATTGAATTGTAAAAATAATCAACATAATTACGAAATTATAAACAAATGTATTCCTTATTATATATGATTATAATTTTAAACACTGTGTATCATCGAATAAACCTAATTTTATACACAAAATAATGTTTTTATACCAATACAATTATTTGTGGCATGTCTCAGCAGAATTTAGCCAGATTTGTACAGGAAATAAAGGCTGGCTCTCAACATAAATGTACTAAGACTCAATCTCGATTGAGTTCGAGACGCTCGATTGAATGAAGCTACAGGAACATTAATTTTTAATATTACAGGACATTAATTTTTACACAGCGCAATCTAGCCTCAAACTAAGCATAATATGGGAACTGGATTACGGATAAAATACTTAAATACATTTTGTAAATACATACTTATCATACAATACAACACCTAAACACAGAACAAACACCTATATTCATAACACAAATGTTTGTCCTGGGTGGGAATCGAACCCACAGCCTACAGCGCAGAAGGTAGAGTTACTACCAACTGAGCTATGAGGCTGGTTACATACTTTTTTTTTGTACGGCGGGGAAGCGCTTGGCTTTCATCTCACCTGATTTTTCAAGTTATGATAAGGCCGAAGGTGGAAGCGCACTGCACCCGGAATCCTCAACAAACTGAGGAACTGGCTATCATTTTTTTCTATCCTTGCCTATTTCCTAGATGAGGTCATCATTTATAGCACACATCATGTGTGCCTTGGTAGTAGTTATATTGTAAGGAATATGTATTCTTAGTTTTAAGGTAGTATGTTTAGATGGGTTGTAGACTACGTTTTCTAATATCTACTGAAATAAATGTTATATTATTATTATAAAAAATCGTTTGTGTATTAAAGATAAAACGCAAACAAAACGTAAATTGGTAGGTACCTATACGTCTACTCTCATTGAAAAGCCATGAGGCGTTGTAAAAATACGAACGGACACAATCGTACAACGCTGACAGTAACGTGAAACGTAATAAAATTCCATCAGGAATGACAAGAAATACTTATTTGCTTACGTTATCCGATATCTAAACATACCTACTACTCGGAAACTGTGTCCGCATTAGCGTTTCTGACAGATGCGATAATATTGATTCAACATAATTGCTTGATAATTTTCATCAGTAGGATTACCTACTGTAGGTATGTATGTATGCTCATTGGGAACTTGACGAATTGAGTTGACCTTATGCTCTATTATAAAAATAAGACTTATAAGAATAAATTACCAACATATATATATTTTTTATAAAATTATAGTATAGTAGTACTATAGTAGGTACTTACTCAACACTTTAAGCTAATGTAAAATCTTAACAGGATTGCCTATAAAAATAATATTTCAAAGATAACCCAGTCGATCATTGTCAAGTAGGTATTTAAAAATAATAAATAATACAAGATAATAAACGCTATATACAGCATGCTAGGTACCACGTTTTATATAGCACACTCAAATAGATATAGCATAGGCAGGTAGAGTAGGTAGATACTCAAGTCGACAATTTCCTAATAAGAAAAATCAGTATATCACTCTAAAATACTCGCAAAACCACATCGAATCTATATAGTTTCTGCATGGTTTCAACGTCAGGCTTTTAATTTTGATACAAAATGTGTAGTGAGAACGTTTTGTAATTTCTGACTTCAAGACGGTGCCTTCTTTAGCTTCAGTCGGTTCCATAGACTTTTAATCCTTACAGTGAATCGATTTGCATCAAAAAAAGTAATTGTATAAATTTATCATTTTCATGCTGCCTGTATATATTTTCTTCTAAATGACTCCAAAAGATATGGACAGTCTTCTTGGAACGTTATCCGTAGCTTGGTAATATGAACATGCCGTTGCTGTGGATGCAGGTCTAAATGACTCCAAAAGATATGGGCAGTCTTCTTGGAACGTTATCCGTAGCTTGGTAATATGAACTTGCCGTTGCTGTGTATGCAGTTCTAAATGACTCCAAAAGATATGGGCAGTCTTCTTGGAACGTTATCCGTAGCTTGGTAATATGAACATGCCGTTGCTGTGGATGCAGGTCTAAATGACTCCAAAAGATATGGGCAGTCTTCTTGGAACGTTATCCGTAGCTTGGTAATATGAACATGCCGTTGCTGTGGATGCAGGTCTAAATGACTCCAAAAGATATGGGCAGTCTTCTGGAACGTTTTTCCGTAGCTAGGTAATGACCCTGCCCTTACTGGCTCTTGCTGGCCCCTGAAAATCCACCCTAAATAGAGTACCTACAAAGGAAGCCCAAACGGCAAAGTTTTCGCGATATAATTATAGAGATAACTTTTGCTTGTGGCTCGGAACTTTCCAAATTGTTTCTTAAAGTAAGTTAAAGTGTCAACCGCGGTAAGTATCCAAAGATTCTGAAGATATTTTATATATTAATGTGTTCTGAATGTCTGATGAGATGACCCAATATCCACCACTTTATTGTAATAATGTATGACGTATAGTTATTGGAAGCAGAGCATTTGCATAATGGGGACATCAAGATGATGGAGACTGCTCCATTTACATGAATAATTGATTGTTTTCCTTGCTTAGGAATATCGTTCTCTATCTGAATTTAAGATTTTAGACCGCGCAGTAACTATTTGCTATTGAAAGACTAATGAGGAAACTGTTTTGTAAGTACCTACTTACATATAAACTTGCAAAATTTCTGGTTCGTCCCAGGTCTTTCAAATGGTTCTGGGTGGCAAGACGGCAAGACCCATAGAATATATAGATATCACATTATTGATTGTTCACCAAAATAACAATCAAGGAGCAGAGCTCAATACAATTATTGTAACAATGAGCGGCCTTGCCGCTCAAGGGGCGATCTCTATCAGACCTTTGGATGGACTGTTATATTTAAGATGGGGTAACAATGTTGTTAACAATTCTAGAAATAAGTGAATGAATGAATGAATAAATTATATTTAACTGGGTTTTCTTTTTTTAGAATGGTCGGTTATTGACCTCGTAACTTGAACAGGCAAGGATAAGATCCACGAAATGCTCTTGCCTGTAACAAAGCCTTACTGCGTAGGTCACATCCATTCATTCACCCATCACTTTCGCGGACGAGCTCTTTCACAAGTAGGTTCCTACTACTCAATAAGTAGTTTCGAATGTAGATGTTTCCGAGCGGTTTGTCCTTCTACATAGTGCAAATGAAGTACAAATGTATAGGTACAGTAGGATACCCATATAACATAGGTAGAAATATATTTGTTTTGTGTACTCGATATAACTTTGCAAAGTAAGATAACAAAAAAATTGAAAGGTACTTATGTTGGTAGCTATACTGTAGATATCCTTTATATTAAAACTATAAATCACATAAAGTAGGTATCAATATTATTCTAGGTTCACGAATAAATGGTTAAAACTTTAACCGAAAACCAATCAACGTTCTCAGTGTTTGCCTTGTAGTTTGCAGACAACATGGATTTTAGTCTGGCTGGAGCCCAGTAGGCTTGTACTGTTATGTATTCTGTGACTGGGGTTCGATAGTAAATTGTTTGCGTCTTTGTGGCTTACCCTACTGAATAGCAAGCTGAGCTATAGTATTAATTCGGCAGCTTGGGATCAAAGTCTACGTAAACAGCTCCACAGCTTATGGATAGAGTTGAGTAAACTGCCGGTGATAAACGGAATACTTACAATTACAAGCTCCTAGTCCTATCTACTAATTTCCTACCCAGACATAGTACCTACCTCTTGATCTGAGACCTTTTGATTCTGTTATAAACCGTAGGTACTTACATCTACCGTAGTAGATATCTATCTAGTTATAAGTAAGTACCAAAGTAGTTTGAATTATAATCATGTTTGAAATTCTGGTAGTGCATAGAATTAGTTGATCGAGTGAGCCAGCTCTCAGTTAAGTTGGGAAATCCGGCACTGTTTCAATGTTTGTGACGGCATAACTCTCGAACGGAGTATTCGATTTTCATGAAATTTAAATTGAACAGAGAAAACGTTAATAGAATTTGATTGTCGCGGGAGATTTTCGATAAATCAAAATAAAATAAATTTTGAGATATTGGGGTGAAAAGAAATACAATTTTGCGCCCATATCTTTTGAATGGTTGATTCGATCAATTCAAAATTTTGAACATGCAGAGATTATATTAAAACTCATCACTCGGTTTGAGTATTTTTTTGACACTAGGGTAGTTTTTGAGAAATAGGGATGTTAAGTGAGACGAGATGATTTTTGGCTTGTGGGGTGTCATTTGAAAGAGTGTCGGCTGCACATTCATAAAATATATATTTTACTTTTTATTAGGGGTGTTTTTTGAAACAAAGGGGCGCGTTAAGAGGTAAAAACGGTTGGTAGGTATGTCTTGTAAGATAGAGAGACTGTTAAAAGGGGTTGACTTCACAATTAACTTTCTTTTGATTTGCTGAAACCACCCCTGTATTTACATTAAGGGTTGCAAAAGGGGTAAATAAAATTGAAGTAATGAAAATGTGTTTACATGAAATAGCATATGAAACAGACCGATTTCAAAATTAGTTTATTTTTCGGAATTTCAAAACGGGTCTATTTTATCTTTTGTTATTCACTCAATACGGTACGGTACGGCCATTATAGCCACCACGCTAAGCAGACAGATTGGTGCTCACAGTAAAAGTTTTGTTTACACAAAGAAAAAAGCTGCTGCCTTTTTGGTAGACTTTACGACATCCGTGGGCTGAAGAGGTAGATTTTTAAAACACAACTACTAAGGCAACAGTTTTGAGAGCACTTTTCAAAACGCCGTCGACCTTTGTTTCATGTTAGTAAGGATACATTACGTTAGCAACAAGAGAGAGCCTCGAACACTCAGGTGAATAAAGAGAGTTCGAGATAAAAGTGCTTAAGTAAGGTGAGAAAGGTGTAATGAAAGCACATTTTTATCGTTTGTTAATGACGTTCTATTTGAGAAATGATCTCCGTCACAAACCAGACACCACGAGATCTCAGTTCGGGGCGTACTACTAGTTGGTAACAAATGGTAAGTAGAATGGTATCTACTTTAATCCATTCTCCGCTATTTCGTTCCTTGCATATCGAGGCGCCTGAGGCTATATCAAAATAGGTATAGGTATACAAATATAAATCTATTTATTGATTATTGATACTACGTTACCTACACTAAGATTTTAAATATGCGCTCGTACGGAAGAGTGAGATTTGGCACCTATCTAGGAAGTTATATTTTAATGTTTAGTTTGTGTGATGTAATTTGGATCCCTGTGTCTAAACTAGTAGGTATAAGTACCTATTAATTATTGGCAAGTGGGTATATAGGTACGTAAGCAATAAGCATAGGTAAATCAATTGGTATGTTAATTTTCAAGCAGAAAAAGCTATTTTGACAGCATATAATTCAAACTTATGGCGGAGTATGTCAGTTAGAAATATATTTAGCACCCAGAAACACCTCGCTTTTTTAATTTGCTGACAAACAAAATGAATTAATATATTTTGGAGCTGACCAAAACCTCTTCAATTAGCTCGTGTAAATAGTAGCCTTTAATTGATTATTAATTTTTTTTAACATATTTATATTTACATGATCGTATACTATCCTTTCCTCTCAATCATTTGAATTCAGCAATGTTGTTTGTTTTTTTTTGTGGTTAGTCAAGCGTCACCAGCTTACCTACTTGTAAAACAAGTAAAGATGTGGCCTAAGATGGAACACGCTTGCCTAAAACGAACATATTTACTCTGGACTCGAAGATTGTACTCGTGCGGAAAAACAGACGAAGGCAAGGGATTTTAATTCCTTTAACGTAATATTAAATTCAGTAGGTAGGGAAATCCCACATGTAATAGGCAGATGACAAACAAATAATACTTTGCACTAGTAAAGAATCGTCAGGAAATTATCTTTGCTTTTGAAAGAGTTAACTTATATACTTACTCAGATGTAGGTACGTACACACTATCAGCAAGTGGTCAAATGACTTAGGTACTCCAAGTACACCTAGGTACCTACATTATTCTTTGAACAGCACACCAAACCGATTAGGTTCGAAAGTAGGTAACTACACATATACCTATAGGTACAGCATTTTTGCCAGACATGTATACTTTTATTTTTTATTTTACGACGGGGAAGCGCTTGGCCTTCATCTCACTTGGTTATAATTTATGTTTTAGTAAAAGTTTGGTATGTATGTAGTTGAGATAAGGCCAAAGGTGGAGGCGCACTTAACCTGGAATCCTCAACAAACTGAGGATCTGGCTATCTTACCTCTAAATGCCGGAACACAACAATTTTAGAATTGTTATTATGGCGACAGAATTAGGTAAGATGGTGGTAGCTAGCCAGGCGGACTTAAACAAAGTCCTACCACCAACCAAACCAAGCACAATATATTGTACTCCCCATGGGAATCGAACCCGGGACCTCTGGATCTGAAATCGGTGGGTTGAACCACTAGACCACAGAGGCGGTTAAATGTTGAAAGTAAGGCACCGCCTTGCCTTGGGAATATTGCTATAAAATATAAGTAGGTATATTTTATGTGGAACTGCTTGTTAAAATCATTTACAGTTGCTCGCTCGCACCATAAACGAATTTCGCCAATGTAAATACTCTTTTCTCTCGTTAAGTCGCGTCGCAGGAAGAAGTCAATCATAATGATTTTTGTCAACCTGACCTAATTCGATTCTGTTACGTGTGAGTCAAAGATCTTATAGCATGTACAAGGGCGTAGCTAGGGTTTTATTAAGGGGGCAGGCGTAGACAAACCAAGAATACCTTAATTTTACAAAAAAGTAGTCAACGAGGTTCTTCACAAAAACAATTGAGGATTCAGTTGTATCCTTAGTTTTTTGTTCAACGGTTCGGTGTTACTGTACACTGAGCATACATACTTAGGCCGTTCAAACGGTTTTCAGTCATCTTTGAGCTCAGCCATGTTTTTTCACGACGCAGTGTAGAAAAGGACCTCTCCATTTTACTTGTAGTTCAAGGTTGTGCCAAGGAAATAAGTACCCATTTATTTTTTGTTACCGGGGATGAAAATGTTCCCCACTTCAGTAAAATCCTGTTTTTCGAAATCTTTTCTGGTCATACCCTTGTTCTGCCATTTTTTATATCATAGTTCGGCAGCTTGATTAAAATTAAGTAAATCGTAGTATTGGCAGAAACTCTGTGCTTTATCTTTAAAATAAATTATCGACATACTTATTCATCGTTGTACTGAGATGTAGCGACATTAATCCGAAAGCAGGCAAATTTGGTTACCAAAACGCTGCTCTAGTGCAGATATCAGAGAATCTAAATAAGGAATGATAAGCAGGGGCAGGGGGGGCGCTGCCCCCCTGCTACGTACCTCGCTACGCCCTTGAGTATGTATAAAGTCTTTAGTGTGAGTTTACCATAGCCACAAACTATATAGAGATGTTAAACGCACCATAACATCTTTGGCATATGTGCAGCAGTCATGGAGTAAAGTATAATCTACATATTATACCTACTGTGAATATACCTATATTAGACTCTACATTTCTGAGATTTTTCTCAGAAATGTAGAAAAGATGAGAGAAATAATACTCATTGGGGACAGCTCGGACAAATTAAGGCATAGGAAGGAATGCCCGTCGCACGAAACTAATTTTATAAATCTTGTAGGTTGTCTGTTTTGACAAAAAATAATTTACTCTATGAAACTTTTTAAATCTTCTAATTAGTTTTTGTTTTATCCAGCTTATTTCGAGGCTTAAATTAAATGTTGGAATTTAATAAGTCAATAATAAAACCGAAAAAACTTTGTTCAACAATTATGAAAGGATTTCAATGACCCTGACAGAGGTTTTCTGATACATACATCAAAGATCCCCAGTTGTTTTTATAACCGAAGTAGCTGAGAAGGGAATGGGAAATTGTACAGCTGCGTATCTGCGAACACGGCTAAATATCGGATTACTTCTTGCCTCGAGAGTGGCCGAGGGAAATAAGATATGACTATAGGGAAAAGATCTCGGCGCTGGTAAATTATTAAAATGGCAGCAAAAATATTTAAGAATGCTATATATCACTTTGTAGCTTTCTTAAATATTTTTCCGAGATCGGAATAGCGATTATGTTTCCTATTTATGACTAAGGGTTCTTGTACTTGCCTGCGAGTACCAAATACCAAGCTCAGTGACTTTTCACTGCTTTGAAGTAGTTTATGTATTAAATAGCTTGGTGTATAACTAACTAGCTTACACAAGCAACTTCGTCCGCGTAATGACATTTTAAAATAGGCGCAAGAATTATTTTATTATACTGATGACTATATATTATATTATATGTAATACATATATTATTATCAAATTCTAGAAATTAGTCATCAGAGAAATGACTTCTCGACTTGTTCATAAAGGTTATTAGAAAAATAGCGACCTCGATACCGATTTGGGCATAGTAGCGCCTTATTATCACAAACTGTTACAAAATAGCGAGTAGTTCACTCTTCAACGACTGGCTCGATCCTGCCCTGCGACGAGAGCGCGCACTGTTTTCATAGGCCGAGTGACGTCACGCAAGTTGTTTACTCATCGTTGGATGGCACCTCAATTTAAACGTAACAATATTATGTGTATGACTCTTGTCCCTTGGGAAATGGGTAGGCCTTTGGTGTGGGACGCTACCTGGGTCGACACCCTAGCGCCATCTCATCTACCTGGGACATCAGTTAGGTGCCGCTGGTGCGGCGGCTGATTCGGCCGAGGACCACAAAAGGCGCAAATATAGTGGTCTCGACAGAGCTTACCTATTTGAGCCTTTTGGGGTGGAGACCTTGGGTCCGAGCCGGTGCCCTCCGGGTTTTCAAAAATCTTGCGGGGCTTTTGATTGAGGCGACACGTGACCCAAGGGCTGGCTTTTATTTAGGCCAGCGAATTAGCATAGCTTTTCAGCGTGGCAATGCAGACAGTGTCTTGGGCACGCTTCCGTCTGGTACTGGTCTGGAACAGTTGAGTTACCTATAGGCCGTTTGTAACGGTCCTTAGGTAATCTGACTGATTCCTTTGTACATAGTTAGTTTAACTGTACTTTTTATACATGTACATTATATATCTGTCTGAATTTGATCGATAAGCTCAAACATAGTGTGCAGACACGCACACCGAGGGTTCCGGCCCACACTTCCAGACAAAAATTCAGGGTTGTTTAGGTCTTAGTTCGGGTCCGACTCACGCTTGGCCAGTTTTTATTATTTATTTTTCATTTACTTCAAAGTATGCATATTCACACCAAGTTTGATATAGGTAGGAAACAACATTTTACAAAAACATTGCTTGTATGGGAATCGTGTTTAATTTTTATCTTTTGTCAGGTCTGAAAATAAAATCTACTACCTGTTACAATTCAAAAGATTTACAGATTTCGTTAAATATTGAACCCTTTAATTTTGAAAATTCTAAAAAACCCCCAAATATGCCATTGCCAATTCCATATAGGCAATCTAAATACGATTTTTTAACCGTCTCTCATGAAGGTTACGGAGATATTCAACTTTTCACTCCGAACTTTCAACCCCATTTTGAACCCCTAATGGTGTGCATATTCAAAATTCTTCTCTTAACAGGCATAATAATGGCATACTTACACACCATGATAAACATATCCTCCAAATTGCAAGCCTGTACGACCAGCATTTTAGGCTGTGCATTGTCTTGTTGGATCTGTCAGTCAAGTAGATCATCTAGCTGAATCAGTCAGTCAGTCAAGACTTTTCCTTCCGTTTCCCGCTACGTCATTTAGCCCGCTATCGTAACGCAAACCGAAGATTCGATCTAGCTGGCACTTTTTACCTGTAAATGTGTTACAGGTAAAAAGTGCCAGTTAGTTCTGAGGCCTCAGTCCGGGTGAAACTCACGCTTGGCTACTTTTTACAATTAATTGGTATATGGGGTATGGGGTATGGTATGGAGACCCCCTTTTATTTTGTTGTTTTATTTATTTTCTTATTTTCTAGGTCAATAAATGTGATAATACACATTCTGTGACCGTATCAACCTGCTACCTGATACATTTCAAACGATATAGCTCTTTAAAGTTTGTTTTTTTAAATAAGGAAAGGGTAGCCCTTAACTTTAAAATTATTAAAAACCCTAAAATACGCCATTGCTTGTATATATATATATATATATATATATATATGGGCAATCTACATACGAATTTTCAAAAGTCTATCATGTACGGTTTCGGAGAAATGCAATATTTCACTCCGAACTGTGAACCCCATTTTAAAACCCGTGGGGTGCGAATTTTCATAATTCCTTTCTTAGTGGATCTCCAAATTTCATGTCTCTAGGACTAGCGGTGTAGGCTTTGCGATCATATATCTATCAGTCAGTCAGTCAGGACTTTTAATTGTATTTATATAGATTAAGAAATAACGTTCACTCATCTCTGCGATATGAGACAGTTTCGTGAAGTCACTGATTTCCAGAGTATTGGGGCTGTTGATTTCAAGAATTCAACGTTTATTTTATCAACAAACAAAATGAATCTAAAAAGCGAGGTGGTACTGAATGCCATAAAAACCTAACAACCTACTGACGTACTCCGCCCTATGTTCGTGTCATTTGCTGTCAAAATAACTTTTTTGTGTGTTTATTCTATCAGTTACTGAATAAATTAAATAATATGAAATGTGTTACCTAAATATCTATAATGAATTGTAACCAAATGTGTTCACATTTTTATGTATGTTTTTTGGATTTTTCCTTTTATACAATTTAAACGGGAAGGTTCTTGGCCTTCATCTCACCTGATTTTCAAGTTATGATAAGGCCGAAGGTAAAGGGAAGCGCATTTCACCCGGAATCCTCAACAAACTGAACTATCTACCTGTAAATGGCGGAACACAACTATTTAAGAATTGCTGTTATGACGACAGAATTAATTAAGATGGTGGTAGCTAGCCAAGCGGACTTAAACATAGTCCTACCAACAACCAAACCGAACACAATATTTTACGTAAGGAACCGAACCCGGAACTCTGGATCTGACACCGGTGGGCGAACCACTAGACCTTAGAAAAATATATAATAAATGGATTATCTTTCATTCTTCCTAACACGAGAACTATTGAAATGGTACAAATCATGGTGCTGACCCTGAGGTTCGTGGTTAATAATACAAATGCAATACCATTTCTTCAGACTGTACCTGAGTAAATATTTTCACTAGAAAACCATTTCATTATGCAAATAACTTATTCAATTCTCTGGCGATCTGTTGAGCTTATACCGTGAAAGCGATCAAGGAGATTGGATCCTTACCGAGCTTTCTCTTAGATCTTCCAAGAGCTGTATAATGTCAATTTACGACTAAAGTAAAATACCGTGAACTTTATTCGATTTACTGGATTCCAAATATTTTCGGCTCCCAAAAATATTGTAGTCCTGGAATTCAGGCCTATGTTGCGGATTTATCTTAAAATTGACAGCTTTTACCTTTCTCATACTTTGTGGGATGGATAAAATAATAATGATTTAATCCACAGATTTGCGGGGAAAAAAATGAATTATACCATCTTTTCCTCGCAAATCTGTAGGATTCCCTAGGCTAGCCATAGATCATAGATGGAATATGAGAGTTGGAATATCTATCAGGCCTAAATTGATAAATACGCAACTCAGGCCTGAATTCCATTTTTCTCACCGATCACGATCTCCACGGTATACTTATTTAAAATAGTAAATCTTGACATATATATATTAGTGAGGTTTGTGTTGCTCTATCAGTATCAGTAGGTAAGTAGATATCTACATAATTTGAATTTGCAAATGATTAGATCAACATTAACCTCTTTCTTTTACATTCCACGTAAGCGTATAGGACTTTTCCTTCGCTTACGTGGAATTTTAATCAATCAGATTAAAGAACCACCTTACCTCACATACCTACAATGCTTATCTAAGAAAAACCTTTCAGAGCCTGCTTTGCTAACCTCCGAGGGAGGATACCGGAGACAGGAATAACGATAATTGATGTGCGCATCAGAATAGCACTCCACCCGGTTGAAAGGTAATAGATCCGTGATCGTAAATAGGCTTCATCTGGATATCCCCTGCACCATATGGCCCATAAAAATTTAAGAGCGACCATCCCGGCCATTTTGGCTACCTTTATTAATACCTATCTTCAATCCGGTTCCAATAAATAGAGGCAGAATCCATTATATTTAACAGCTTTCGAACGATGTGCAAATAAAATTATACGAATTTGTTTACTCTACCTTGGGGAGAAATTCAAATTGGAGGCTTCGCTTTTTAATATTTAACTAGCTACTACATAACTCCTATTGTAAATAGAGAAAATATAGGTTGAAAATCTTTTAGAAAACTATTTCGTTATTTCGTACTTTTAATGTTTTCCTAGTATTCACATATTCATTGAAATAAACGTGTAACCTACAATACTAACTCGTTTTATTAAAACATGTTATATTTAATCAGGTAAAAAATATGAAATAAATTACCCTTTTATCGTTAGTAATAATACGTTCTTACATATAATTTTTTACAATGACTTAGGTTGAGTCCTTTTTAATTTTTTTTATTCGTTGTTATGCCTACATTTTACTGAGCATGGTTCTGCCGATGTTTTAAATTATCACACGTGGCTACCGACAAAAACCAGCCATGTGTTCGTTAAAGGGTAACAGACCAGCGGAATGCGTAACTAGGGCAACGTAAGGTAAATATAACTCGATTTACTGCAGAATCAACACGGTGACCGAAACCGAAGTGCAAACCAAATACGGACTAACGAAGCCTTCGCTAGCGTTAAATAAGTCCACGTGGACCTGTAACCCAAAATACAAATAAATATTTTTATTGTACGACAAGGAAGCGCTTCGCTATTATCTAATAATTAATATAGGACAATAGCTAGTAAGTATATACAGTAGTATAGCGAGTATCTAATGGCTAGTCGTCATAACAACAATTCTAAGTAGATGTGTTCTGGCATTTAGAGGTTAGATAGCCAGTTCCTCAGAATGTAGAGGATTCCGAATGAATTTCGCTCCTTCAGCCTTATCATAACTTGAAAGCAGGTGAGATGAAGGTCAACTTCCCCATCCTACAATAAAAAAAAACAAAAACAAAATGAACAGTGTAAAATATAATGCTTAGATTTCCTAGATTGTTTTTCTCAGATAATTAAATTTTAAAACCAATAAACATGAACTACACCGTTGATTTTAGCTGAGGATGTCAATGTAAGTATTGCGAAAGATTAATGCTATTAATTACGTTTCTCCAAGTAGAATTTAATTAGCAAATAAACAACAATCCAAGAGAACATACTACCAAATATGGAACAACAATAGACGCAGTATTTATAAGATACCTTGATAATGTTCTAACCAACTCATAAGTAACATACATTCAGTTATCATCGACCTGTTATCACAGTAATACCGTCAGAGGCCACATCTAATATAACTATTACGATAGTCACCAATAAAGAACCAAGTGTCTCAAAAAAAATTTACTTAACGGCTAAGCCGTCTCCAGCCATTTACAATACACAATACAATATTCTTTATTGAACACCAAATGTAAATAAAATTATGAACTAATTCATCTTACAAAAAAAAAAAATGCACAATGGGCGGTCTTATCGCTAAAAACGATCTCTTCCAGACAACCTTTGCATGGACAGAACCAGGAGGATGTAAATCACACATAGGCGCACAATAAAATATTTGGAAAAAAAAATACGCAGTATACTAAAAACTAGCATCCGCAGAAAATAATAATACAAATTCCAATACAATATGCATAAACATACATAGATAACAGATAAAATAGAATACATACCTATTTAATAAGCATTTATATCTCGCAACCGCCACGATGTGGTCGACCCATCGAGTGAGGGGACTTTCCACAGTCCGTTCGCGTGGTCGTCAAGCGAGAACCTTTGTTTCCTAGCGGTTATCGGTTCTTCGAGCCATATGACCTGAATATTGCCTAACTAATTCTGAGAGCTAATTTTTTTTTTATTGTACGACGGGAAGCGCTTGTCCTTCATCTCTTGTTACAAGTTAAGATAAGGCTGAAGGAAGGTGGAGGCGCACTTCATCCGGAATCCTCAACAAACTGGGGAACTGGTTATCTTACCTCTGAATGCCGGAACACAACCAATTTTTTAAGAATTGTTATTATGGCGATAGAATTAGGTATGAATGCTATGTAAGTAAATTTGGTTTTCTTACGGATATCCATATTATGAACTGTACAGTACTGTACCTCGCTGGTACGTTTTATTACTTTCATTCATATTATATAATAACTTGCTAGTTTGTTAAAATTCACTAGCTACGAATTTACGAAAATGTAGCACTATCGTAGATTCGTAGCTAGTGAGCTAGTGAGACTTTGTACGAACATGCTACGAACACGCTACGAACTTGCTACGAACATACTACGAGTTGCTACGAACATTCTCAGACTAGCTACGAACATCCAATCCAACCATCACAATTCTAGAATTCTGCTAACTTGCTACGAACCTGTGAATCTTCCTAAGGTTGTCTAGTTCTCTCGTGGCTAGTGTTAATTCGCTTAAATTTGTCTACTGGTCATAGGTCTCCCTCAGATTGCAATATTTGATTTACCATACCACTAGTCGCCAATTTACGAGTTCCATGAATAGATAAGTACCCACATAAGTTAGTTACGATCAAATGCGGGAATGCTTTAGGCAGCTTCTCGGAGAGCTCGCTCCAGACCTCATCATCGCCTAGGTAATGCCCAGGCAAGCCTTACCTATTTAAAATTCAAGAAAATGCAATGAAACATTAACGCCCTAATATGATAATTTTATTCCTCAAATTATCGTGTCTTGAATGATGAATAATTAAGAGGAAGATGAATACGAATAGCGTCGGTCGTAATGAAAAATGTCTCTCGGCAAGTTCCTATTGCAAAACATTTTTATTGAAAAGACTTTTAATGAGTTTGATTCGTTTCTCGCAATTTTCTTGTTGGCTATGGTGTAAAAGCCCTACTTTTTTAGGGTTCTGTGTCCAAAGGGTGCCAACGGGACCCTATACTGTTTTGTTCTGTGTTTGGGTGGTATATTGTATGATATATAAGTATTCTATCCGTAACCTAGTTTCCAAATTACAAGCTATGCTTAGTTTGGGGCTAGATGGTTCTGTGTGAAATTAATGACCTGTAATATTTATTTTATTTTATTACATATGGCACACAAAACAGAATACAACCAAACGATCAGATACAAAAAAGGAAACATTTGAATTTTTAAACTAGGTGGTATTCCAAAGCATGTGTACACATCACGATTGAACAAATTTAGGAACAAGCATTACAAGAAGAAAATTAATGATTAAAAACAAGTGATTTGTTAGTGTTGTCACTCTGTAAGCAGAGCGACATAAGCAAGTTTTTTAAACTTATGCAGATGACCACCATTAAATATATCAATTGCGTCACCATGGCTATCCAGTAAATCATTATAAAGGCGGCACATTCTTACAACTGGATTATAAAAAAATGTGTTGTTTTTATAGACATTGAGGGTGAAAGTGTTCGTAAAGGGCCTACGAGATCAAATTTTTGTGCTAAAGTTGATAAGAGAAAGTAAGGTGGGTGAGTCAATATGGGAGTGGATTAATTAAAAAAGGTATTGATACAAAGCCTCCGCTGTCCGTCCATACTGCCTGACGTTAGGATGTATCTGTCTCATGAACCGTAATTTTTAAGACATTTTAGCGATAAAAACGATATAAAAAATATCTTAAAATTAGACATTTTATTTTTATTCAATAAAATGTACAATTAAACTAACAATTAAACTAATGTACAAAGGAATCAGTTAGATTACTAAGGACCGTTACAAACGGTCTATAGGTAACTCAACTGTTCCAGACCAGTACCAGACGGAAGCGGTAAAATTAAATATTCAAGCGCATTTTTTTTCATTAAAATGTGATTCGGATTGTTGGAACCAACCGTGTCCAGTTGGTTGTGTTTATTAATTTTACTGTAAGACTTTTGTTTATATTCCTACCATAATTCTGGTAAAATGTTACCCGTAAGAAAATATCTGTCTAGCGGAAAAGCAAAAATAGACGCGTGTAGTTCAATAAAACAGGTGGATAGGTTATACTAAGCAAGCAACATTTTACCATATTCTTTGCCAGAGCCACCCATTTATATTACGACCAGTTCCTTTGGAGGATATTTTTACGTTTTTATTTCTACCTTCTCGCAAAGCCGAGTTCAATCCGACTAAGCTCATAAATTAACTAATTACCTCGGCGACTATTTATCTTGATTCAGCGAACTGCTCACTGGCTCTCGAAGGATTAATCACGATAATCTAGATGTAGCCTTTAGATTCTAGTACTGACATACCATTCTGCTCACGAATACTCAGTGCCTATGTGCCTAGGTCATTTGCTCGTTTTAAGCTGTTGTTCTATTGCGATCCAAAGCACTTCACCCGGAATCCTCAACAAACTGAGGAACTGGCTATCTTACCTCTAAATGCCGGAACACAACAATTTTAGAATTGTTATTATGGCGACAGAATTACGTAAGATGGTGGTAGCTAGCCAGACGGACTTAAATAAAGTCCTACCACTGCCAAACCAAGCACAATATATTGTGCTCTCCGTGGGGATCGAACCCGGGACCTCTGGATCTGAAATCGGTGGGTTGAACCTCTAGACCACAGAGGCGGTAAAGCTTTGCAGGCGCTAGTGTGGTTTTAAAGGCGGCTTTGTAGTGACCGCCACGGGAATCGGTTTTTCTTTCTTCGTAACCTACATAGTTCTTTAACGACCTCTACAAGTCCAGTACCCGAGACCGTGCGCCCTCCTAATGAAATAGTCTTACATATCGAACATCAAGTGATTCAAGTCTGCAATGTCCTAACTAAACTGAGAACAAATATCACAGGATATCGGGATCGAAGGTCACACACCCGATGAATGGAGGTGGCTCAAGGTCGCTTAACAAATAATAACTTAATATGCTGTACTCGTAAAAGAGATATTGTAATGAGAGATTGCCTAGCGTGGATCACAGTGAAACACCAACTTTATGCTAAACTATGAGCCAAGTTCCAGCTATGGTTAATTAATTCGGTGAAATTAATGAATCCATTAGCAACACTCGTAATATATGAATGTGTAATTAGATACTGTTTATTACGTCAAACTGCTTATGGCGTCAGTATTCTGATATCTGTTTGATATTGTGTCTAGTCTAGTTATTTTCTTGGTTTACGATATGTTATCGATTATTACGATAAGTCCAAGGCATGCTTCGAGGTCTTTATATTATATCTATATTACGACGAGGAAGCGCTTGGCATTCATCTCATCTGGTAACAAGTAAAGCTAGATAAGGCCGAAGGTAGAGGCGCTCTTCACCCGGAATCCTCAACAAACTGAGGACTTTTCACCGACGAGGTGTTGTGTAAAGTTTGAGTTTGTTGTGTGAAAGCTTAAGGTCTACGATGGAGTGAGCCTTCTTAGATGGGAATATGGAGGATATTATTTAAATGTTAGAAAACAATTTTGCAGTCAGCAACATAGCCCCTGCCTAAGATGAATGACGTAAAAGGTGACTAAGGGAGTAAACAATTCCAATTGTTATGTTCCGGCATTTAGGAATAAAAGCGAGTAGGCATATTCAGTCTGGTGAGGATTCCGGGTGAAGTGGATTTAGAGGCGTGAAGAGGAGAGGATTAAAATAAGTTTAATATTGTGATTGAAATAAATTAATTATAAATTATTAAAAAAATAAAAAATAAGTGCGCTAGAAATTATTATAACTCGACACCAGGTGAAATGAAGGCAATAATAAAGGCGCTTACCCGCAAAGTATTAAAAATAGCGGTAAGGCGTGTTAAAATTCCACTCTTGTAAATCTGGATAATAGCGTGAGCCAAAGCCAAAAATCCCCAGGTTTTATTTTACGACTTGATCCGGATGTCGATAGGTATGAAGCTAATCCAGGTACTTCCAGTTAAGAAGGGTCGACCCTTGTAATGGCTAATTTCTAAGAGCTTTGTTATAACTCGGGGTTTTTTCAGACAACAAAGATAGTAAACTAGCATACGGTGGTAAGACCCACCGATGGTAAGTGGTTGTGATTATACCGTATTCTATGGACGCTTGTAACACCAAAGTCATCACGTACTGGTAAACATCATCTGAGGTTTACATAAGGACAAGTAAGTACAACTGATCCAAACCAGTATTGTATTGCCACGTTGAGTAAAATGCAAATTCGCTGGACTCGTCTTATATGAGTCCTTGAGCCATGCGTCGTCTCAATAAAACTCGATATTTCACTAAAAGGAAATTCTAGAACGATCTAGGTCCGTGTAGTTTGGTCTTGGATCCGTGTATTGAACACAATATCCAGCACGCGTCAAGCGGAATGAAAGCGGAAGTGGCTCGCCAGGGCTAGTGCTTCTGTGATATCGACAGTAATGAGTATTTGAAGCGATGTTTTGCTAACTTATTATACACACAGCACAGGATGGTTGTAGCTCGGGTTTCTGGTTTTGATTCCCACCGGGGGACAAATTTTAGTGTGATGACTATAGATGAGTATATTTTGTTCTATCCCTGACATATCCAACTCGCCTACCAAGCGTAGAATTATGAATAAGTAAAAGAATATTTTATTGCAAAAAGAATTACCTTACAGAGATGCTTAATTCACTAGTTCACAAGATTGCTTAACTAACTACATAAAACAATGAGATCCCAAACTAGGCGTGTTATGCCTGTGTCTTGGGGCTCAGGAATCCGGTTGACTTAACTCTAGTTAACAATTCGGTGAGTCGTGTTCGTGTGCAAGTACAACTATACAATGGGTTATTTTATTATGACGGACTTACAGCGATACATTTTTGTTAGAGTTTGTGTGAGGGTGTGTGGTGTGTGTGTGTTTGAGGGTGTATATGTGTTAGGGTGTTTGTGTGTGCCTAGTGTGTTGGAGTGTTGGGGTTGTGTGTGTGAGTGTTGTCTTTTGGAGTGTTGGAGTTGTGATTGCGTAGAGGAAGGATAGGTATGTTCTAAATAAATAGGTATTATATGCGGGGACTGTTTTTACATGAGGTACCTTCTTTTTTATTGCAAAATGGTTAGGTAGGTATTAAGCTTTCGATATAATTAGATGAAACCCTCTGCATCAGCTTCAGAATGTCGTAATAGCCAATCTTTAACCAGTTTTTTACAAGTAAATTGAGAAGTAAATTTTATGTCACACGCTTTGATTACTTTATTGTAGGAAGGGAATGAATAAGAAGGAGAGCGTCGAGCTATTTTGGAATAAGCTATGGGAACTGGGATCCTAAAAGCACGCCTACTCATTATAACATCGAAGTCAGATCTTAGGGTCAAGGTCTTATGGTAGAACCCTTGACCCTGCCTGCTTGACAGTTGCGCATAAGATAAAAAGATGACGGACTCTGAGTACCTTAAATTCGTCATATAAGATATCCATTGGAAATCTGAAAGGTTTGTTGAGAATTACTTGGATTAATGCTCTTTGCGCTCTTTCTACTTGGATAATGTAGCTTTTGCCCACACTGCCCCATATTGAGAAACAATATTGTAAAATGGATTGGCACAGTGCTGTGTAAACCATATACAACGTCCCCTCAGGAGCATAGTCCCTCAGCTGTTTCATGAGAAATATAAGTCTCCTTACCCGTCCAGCTAATTCAGAGGGGTGCATTTTATAATTAAGATTTTCATCTAAGATAACGCCTAGGTATTTCATGGCATTTGTACGGCCTATAACATTACATGAACATTTTGCTCCCAAACAAGTATAGTGTGTGCATGTGTGGAGTTTAAGTGAAAAATCTAGTGACGGGGTAGTTAGGATCGTTTTTGAAAAGGCCATGAATCTATTCTTTGAGACGGTTAACTTCTTAGAAAACTCACTTGACTCCAATCTACTGACAGAAGATTGGAGTCAAGTAAGTTTTCTACTCTTGAGATACCTTTTTCTGCAATGCCATGAACCTGTTGCCAACTAGGGCCGTGAAATAACAATACAGTATCATTGGCGTATGATATGATTTCTGCGTTATCAAGATGTATCTGAAGAAGGTCATTGATGTAAAGTGTAAACAGAGTTGGCTCGAGGATGCTACCCTGGGGGACGCCGAAATTTATAGGCAACTGAGTGCTAAAGTCAGAGTTAATTTGTATGCTTTGACTTCGATTTTCTAGATAGCAGTTGAACCATTCTTGAGCTACACCTCTGACGCCGTATGATTCCAACTTCTTCAGTAGGAGACCCAGCGACACAGTGTCAAACGCCTTTGCCAGGTCAAGGAACACTCCTATATAACGATTGTTCTTTTCGACGTTCACAGCAACAAGGTTAGTAAACAGGGTAATCGCATCTTCAGTTGAATTGCCCTTTCTGAAACCAAACTGCCTGTCAAAGATTACCTGGTGTTTCTTGAAAAAGGGAATAAGCCTGTTGCTAACAATTTTTTCTAAGACTTTTGAAACTGAGCAGTGCTATTGGCCTATAGTTTTCAGGTGTTTTTCCGACCGCTTTTATAGATGGGTGATACAGCAGCAACTTTCCAACAGTCGGGAAATATACCTGTTTTAAGACTTAAATTGAAAATGTATTTCAAAGAAATAATTAATGAGGATAAAGATTTTTTAATCAGGGAAACTGTTAATTTATCAGGACCTGGAGAGCTATCCCTGTGTAGATTTGTGACTATTTGATGAATTTCATATGGATCGGTGGGGTATAAGAAAAGAGAATCTGCAATTGACCTGTTGGGTCTGTAAGACTTAATTAAAGTTTCCTGAGTCGTTTGCAGCCTGACAAATATGTTGTCTGCTAGTTTTGTAATTACAGATACAAAATGTTGGTTACAGTTGTGAAGATACAGAGAAACGGACGAGTTTATCTTGGCCGGTTTTCATAAGTTCCGTAGCAGGGTTGATTCTCTGTTGAGTTTGTACATAAAGTTTTTATGGATTTCCATCGTTTTTTTGGGTTGTTTTGTTCAATTTGCTGTCGGTTGTAATCTGCCTTGACTTTATGAAGAAGCTGGTTACAAAAAATGCGCCCGTCAACTTGAGGCATAAAGGTGTTAAGCCTCACGTACCCGTAATTTCACCGGCAACCATACCCTTAAAACCGAAACGCAGCAATGCTGCTTGGCGGCTAAAATAAGTATGGTGGTAGTGATTCTCCGGACGAACCCTTTCACTAGGGGCTTCTACTACTCTTGTATAGGTTTTGTGATGGTTTACATCACCGGGATTAGTCCTGCATTCATTATGTAATTTATCCCGGTGCCTCATGCATTTTAACAGGCCAGGGGTGATCCAGGGCTTAACCCTTAACCATCTTACGGCCAATTTTTACCAGACTTGTATTGGCGTCAATGACTTTGTTAATGGTGGTGTAAAAATTGGTGATAGCACTTTCCATAGCTAGATCATTTATTACTTGGTACCATTCCACGTTTTTTAATTCTATGGCGACAGCGTCAAGATCAGTTTTTTGTCTCCATCGTTGCATATGGTCATTTTTAGGTCTTAGTTTTAAGGGCAAGGTCGATATTACTACATCGTGATCTGTTATTGAAGATTGACACACAAATTCGGTAGGTTTACACGATGATTTGACAAAGATATGGTCATGGCAAGCTTTGGACCTTGTGGGTATTGTGATGGCTGAAAGTATTGTATTGTGATTGCTATGCGTGGCTAGCATATAAAGATAATCTGAGGTATTGGATATATTAGGCTTACAGATGTCGATGTTTAGATCACCTGTAAGTACTATGCTTGGTATTGATTTGAGTCCGTATAGTACCTCGTCCAGAGAGTCTGTGAATGGTTCAGTAGATGATGTTTTACTGTTTACTTTTACTAGAATGGAGTCAGCATCTTTTATGATGGGATATAAGACTTCCGAGTTCTGATTATTTGTAACAAAGATTACTACTCCACCGTTTTTATTCATTTGCGTCTATGTACGATGTCCTTTATAACCCGGTAAGTAATCTATTGGTGAGTAGGTAGACAACTAGCATTCTGTGAGCACGATTATGTCGATATAAGAATCGAGGCGCTGTAGAAATGTAAAAAAAATATCGAAGTTACACTGCAAGCTTCTAATATTAAAACAAAGGATTTTAAAATCGTCATTGCATATTTTTAACGTGTCTTTGCATGATTCTGGACCGTTGTAGGAATGACATTCAATCGCCGTTGTTTCGTCTATTTCGTCCGAAACACTTGGTAAAACCATATTTATAAATCAAATAAATTTTGAAGTCGTTCATCGTGAGCCAAGCTGTCGTTCCAATAATAATTCGAGTATTACAATTAGAACCCGAAGCAAAGGGAAAATATAGGTGTGTAGTGTGAGTTTGGATTGTAAGTTGTTTGTTGTGTGTGTTGCATGTGTTGTATTATCTGGTAGCTAAATTGCAGATGTCCGCAGAAAATTTTGTCTAAACTAATGTAATAAGAGAATAAGTTATATGCTAAAAGAAGGCTAAGATAAAAATACATAGCAATTGTTAATCCGAGCGCTCCTGAGTATCCTCGGATGGGGCAGATGAGCCGCTGCAGTTCATCGAAATTTTTGATTTGTACAGCTCGGGTCCCTTCTCGTTTTCGCGCCCACACGGAGCCATGCTTATACCAGCAATATTGAAAGCAAGTGCCCTTACAGCGGAATCGAGCAGCTCGAAATAATTGGCGATTTTCTTGGGTCAGTCGTTCATTAAAGAAGATTTCGAGGGGGACCTCCAACGTCGATGTCAGCGCTATTAAGGTTTCGTTTAGTTTTTGATGCCTTCATAAACTCAGTAAACAATCGGTAGCTATTGAAAGCAATTTGTATCCGTATCTAAGCGGACAGCAGCGCGGCAGCGAGGATAGTATTCTGTGACGCCAGTCGGCTAGCTTCGGGTGACTTCGATAACTCCAGCTGTGGTGCGATAGAGATAAGCACTTTCTTGTTTCGGAGGCGTCTTGCTCCAACTTGAGGTAGCGCGGGGTGAGGTGACAAATTACTCAAAGCTTAATAGCATTTCTAAATATATTTTTTAAGCTGTATGACGATTGTTATTTGGGCTTGTATCACGGAATTATAAGCACAAGCGACGCGACTTCACCTTGGCGATGCAAAAACCCAGATAATTACCAACAGATGAGCGTGAAATTTGTTGCCTGTATCTGTTTTTCCTGAATATTAGGTATAACGTGCCTCTACGAGGCGCGAGTGAATGAAAGACAGAAAAAAATGGCATGTGTTCGGTTACGTTACGTTTAGGTTTTATGGAGTTTTAGGTAGGTAGGTAGTACCCCATAAAACCTAAAAACCGTTCATGAAATAAATTCTACAGGACCACTTTAACTGTCGAATACTAGTTCACAAGCCGTTATTGTAATCAATAAATATAAACAAATCAGCTATTGCCATGTTTTATCGCTTTTTGTTAATTATGCTTTTCCGGTGTAGAATAATAAGGGCTAGGTTCTGCAGCCTCCACTTCTTGAGGTGGAACCTGAGGGGTAAGTATGCATGAGACGATTCTTGGATACTGACCCCTATTTGCGCATTGGCCTACGGATTGGTGAGTGACGATGATGACTGATTTTCTTATTCCTCGTGGTGTGCCATGCAGGTCGATTGTCTCTCTCCGTCTTGCAACTCCTTCTCACTCTTGCACGCGTTACAGTGACTCGTTTATTGTACAAGCTGTCAGACTGTGGAATTCTATTCCACATAATGATCCGTGCATCTAAATCTTTAAATATTTTTAAGTTTGCCTTATATTTATATATTAAGTAGGTATTAAACATATGTGTAGGTATACTTTTGATATAAGTACATACTTATATCAAAAGCATATTTCATTTGTCCATAACATTTTTACTTTAATTCAAGTGGGTACACTTTTCTACCTTTTCAAAGTATCACCTCTCTCTCTCTCTCTCTCCCAAAGATTTGCTGGTAGAAAACTCTTTAAGCTCGCCTCTGTACATTTGTTTTCCACTGACATGTTTGATTCATATCTATGTGTACAATAATGAAAAACAAGAATTACTGACTGAATCTTTACGATCATATTTCGTTCATATTGAAAATAGCCATAGCAACAGTATTTCAGGTATACATTTTTTTGTTTTTTTTTTGTTTTGAAGCTATATTTTTCCAAAAACCATATAACGCGTACCTAAAACTGAGGAACAACCTCAACAACTAGACTAGTTTCAAATACTCTGTATGCAAGGCGGCGTTTGTCAGTGGCTACGTGAAGTGAATATACTGCTTCGTTTGTTTCTTCACCTACATTACATAATGTTTCAACACTAACTTGTTTTGCTATTTGCTTCTCTCACTGCAAGATCTCTCAAAAGAGATTTACTGTGGCGAACCCGGGTATGAATATGGATGTGGATTTGACTACAGGTGATCCTCCGGCTACGCTCAAGTTGATCTGAGAGGATGTAGTCGGTAATCCATGTGCAGGTTCTATGTATTGTATAAAAAGACTCATAGTACAGTTGGTAGTAGCTCTGCCTTCTGCGCGCTGTAGGTTGAGGGTTTTATTACCACCCAGGACAAAACATTTGTGTGATTCATTTAGATTTTTGTTCTGTGTTTGGGTATATATATTATAAGTAAGTGTTAAAAAAAAAAGTATTTTAGTATTCTATCCGCAATCTAGTTTCCATACGCTTAGTTTATGCTTAGTTTGGGGCTAGATGGCGCTGTGTGAAATTATTAATTAATTATTAATTTTAAGAATTGTTATTATGGCGACAGAATTCCGTAAGATAGTGGTAGCTAGCCAGGCGGACTTAAAAAAAATCCTGTTATTATAATATTGCTCTCCCTGGGGATCGACCCCGGGATCTCTGGATCTGAAATCGGTGGGTTGAACCACTGGACCAGAGGCGGTTAAAATTTATAATATGTGGAATATCATCCCGATGATAATACGCTGTGCGTCTGAAATGTATATTTAAAAACGGCGAAGGCGGTTTACGTATAAGATCGTGAAGTATACACGAAGTACAGTCTGTAAAATACCGACAAACACGCAACCTAACGAGCTCAGGCTGTCGAGCCTTCGCTTTCACAAGGTTCTCAGTCAGTCAGACTACATAACGATTTTAAATATTATCGTAATTTTTCACGACCCAGGTTTTGGGGGTTATTTGATATCATAAGTCAGTACTTATGATATCAAATAACCCCATAAACCTGGGGCTTCGGGTATAAACCCAAAATATGTTCAACCTTATCGTAAATCACTTTCTTAGTATCTTCCAAATCGTTAGGACTTGATTTCCGTGTTCGGAAATCACTGAATCCTCTCTTTATTTTAGCGAAAGTGCGTAAAACCAAGAGTTTATTGGAATTAAAACACGTAGAAAGGTCACATTCTTCGTATTTCGGTTGGCTTACCAGAAATAATCGAAGCCTAGCGGCCTTGGTCCAGTATTTCTGGCGTGCCTCTCTCTGGCACACCTTTCAAAAAGGTGTAGTTATAGGTTAAGCATAATTGTCATTATCAAACTTCATCATCGTGACGTTGTATAAAAGTCTCGACTTGTCTACAACTACTTAGTGTAGTATAATAAAGTCTACAAGCTAGTCCTTTAAATCGCATGGTGGTAAACTTTATTTATAGGTACTGTGTAGAAAGAAGTCTAACTGCAGTGGTAGTATATGCTGGCTCTAAGGCCCTAGGTAGTAAGTTTTTTATACTTAATTTTATGTGATTAATACCATTCCAGCAGTGCTGTAAACAACATGGTATAAAAAACCAACCCACCATAAGGTTATTAAAATGCAAGTAATGGAACTAAACTAAATGCAGCTTTGAGGAGGTTAATGTGTGTAAATTTGAAGATCACGGTTGGATTACGTATATATATTTACGGTTAAAACCGCCATTACATCGTATTTTTATTTTGCACCTCGTAAAGAGAAGGCGACAAAGCTAAAAGTTGAGTAAAAAAGCCAGTGTGCAAGCGAAAATCAAGCTCGATTACCTTTGTCCCTGTAAAAGCTTCAGTCTAGTTTCTCAGAACACCTTTCTACGTCATGGAGCACGTAGGTAACTATTCCGACGTTCAGTCAACCTAATTCAACATGCTGCTATAGTTGATTGAATGTCTGTCGTTCCATATTCAGCGATGTGTGAACACGTGTACGCCTGTTGGTTTTTGTGAAAATTTGCAGCTCTTATTTATTCTAATGTACTTTTTTTTATTGTACGACGGGGAAGCGCTTGACCTTCATCTCACCAGGTTACAAGTTGAGATAAGGCCGAAGGTGGAGGCGCAATTCTTCCGGAATCTTCAACTAACTGAGGAACTTAAAAACAAATCCCAGTGGAGCCCTGAGGTACTGCTGTGTACTTTATCACATGTGGGTATGAGGATTAAGTGTATCCTTCTTTTCTTCTGTAGTATACGGGGTTTGTATAGAAAATTGAAAATTTTATTTAAGATTTGAATTTTAAATTAATAACTTGCCACTATAGCTGTAAAATTCTTTAACTATTCTTGCTCAACTAAACTTAAAATAACAAAGGTTCGTTCCAATTTTAACTAACTTTATCCGGTTAAATTCGAGAGAGTTGTTCGTTGCAGTTCATTAATTATGCACGTAAATACCTCCTAAGCACGGATTACTCGCAAATGTTACTTTGGTGTTCCTTTGAGTAGTAGTTCTGTCAAGCGATGGCTTTCTTACAGTAAAAACAGTTAGGAGTAGATGTGATCTACCTCCTAGGAGCCTATTTAACCCTTGCAACGGAATCGCTGGCGAAAAGACAATAATAATAGACTCTGAAGACACGATATTATAACATTATTTAGCTTTCCAATGATGTGATTATTCGTCATACCGTAGGTAATGCGTCTGGTAAGTAGGTTAAATAATAGTTTTGATGGATCGTGTTGAAAGTTTGTCTCCACAATCGTATCTACGACAAAAAGCGATAAAACTAGTTAGGTAGGTACCTAGTTAGTTCACTTTGATTTCCTCGTTCCATTTGAGGAAATTGAAGAAGTTTGTGTCTGGTATTGCAGAAGATTAAACGCATTTTATTTATCTTACTAGCTGTACCAGTGCCGTTTCCCTTGCACATAACATAGGACGCCGTAAATACATATTTACCTCGTAAACTTGGATCTCTCCTGCCTACCCCACAGAAAAACGAAAAGAGATTTTACATCACTGACATTGAATATTACCTATATATTGCAAAGATTCTGGTTTGTGGCGACAGGAACGCGGTAAAGACTATAATATAAGTTCCTGGCAAAGGGACTTGTTGATCTGCCCGTGGATGTCATTAGATTCGACTAAGGGACATTCTACAATGGGCGAGCAGCAGCTTCCATCCATCAAAGAACCTACCTGACACCAATACTAATCTCCAAATCACCTGTCAAGCGTAGTGTTAATGGCAAATCCCCAGTCACTCTCGTTGAGACATGACAGTTGAGAGATAAGTGGCAGCATACACTCAAGTAGGTAGGTTATCTAGGTAGGTTCACTCCATCGTAGACCTAATCCTTGTCTGTGCAAATCTAGAGGTCAAGAGCATGGTACATTATAAAAATCTGCCTCCCACGGTTGTCATAGAGATACCAATACTACAATTACAGACTTGCTAGCTACGCTTTGCCCATCTTCTGTAGCAATACTTTTTGAGTGATGATGTTTCAAATTTCCTAAAACGATGCCAGAATATCAGTTGTCATTTTTATGTTAAGACTTCTTTTAAAGTTAGTACGTATACGCGCAATGGCAACGTCCTATACATTCACATGCAAGGAATCAAATATACCAACCTATTAGATTCTAAATTAAAGAAAAACATTATGTGACATAACTAAAAATTTAAGGTTTTGAAAATTTTCCTTTATGTGTGCTATAAAACGTTGCTTCACGTCAAATTTCAAAATTGTAGGTCGACTGGAAGTATCCTTTAGGTTTTGATTCCCTTGCGAGTAGGTGCGAGTTTCAAAATACGCGGCTTTAATTGCTGTTTCTTTTGATTGCGTTGACATAGAAGTGTGATTTTGTTACAGCTTAAAGGTATTATAGACTAAGTATTTGATATGAATTTCATTATAATACCACTACGCGTTCATAAGGAAAGGGATAAGTTTCAAATTATAAAAAAATGTATTATATGATATAACTAAAAAGCCTTCTTTTTAACCGCCTCTGTGGTCTAGTGGTTCAACCCACCGATTTCAGATCCAGAGGTCCCGGGGTCGATCCCCAGGGGTAGCAATATTGTGCTAGGTTTGGTTGGTTGTAGGATTGTGTTTAAATCAGCCTTGGCGAGCTACCACCATCTTACCTAATTCTGTCGCCATAATTCTTAAAAAAAAGCATTTACACGTAAGATACACCAGTTCCTCAGTTTGTTGAGGATTCCGGGTGATGTGCGCCTCCACCTTTGGCCTTTGGCAAAGTGCTTCCGTCGTACAATAAAAAAAAATTATATATTTATATATACTTGATTGTCGCGAGGGTTTTGATAAGTGGGGTAGTTTTTGAGATATTGGGATGAAAGTAACAAAATATTCGCCCATATCTATTGTATGGTTGATCCGATCAACCCGATATGTTTTTGAGAATTAGTGGTGTTAAGTGAGACAAGAAGATTTATGTCTTGTGGAGTCTCATTTGAAAGAGTATCAACTTCACATTTCAAATAAAGTTATATTACTTTTATAGGTGTGGTTTTTGACAAAAAAGCATTTCGTGGGTAAATAGCTTAAAATGTCATGAATGGGATATAATGATAAATTAACTTCAAAATTCACTATTTGTTTTTATATTTAATTAACAACCCCAGCAATGGTATTAAGGGTTACAAAAGAGGTAATTGATAAGCACGCTTGTCAGACGGCTTGGTGATCGCATATAGTTAGAAAGAAAGAAAGAAAGAAAAATATTTATTAGTTGTTAAATAATACACAGAAGTGAGCTGCTTTGCTTCAACTGAAATCATTAGTCGGCTTTTATTACGTCAATGGGATGTGTGGTGGTGGTGGGGTCAATGGTGGGGTCTATTCATATGCCGCGGCCACCACGGCAAAAGAATACTAGTCTATGAATAATAGATGTATATACTTTTGGATATATTTTTGTTTGGGCATAGTGACTTCCACGATAATTTTGAATAAAAAATCTTTCTATTTATACAGAAGTATAATATATCATATATACGTACTTGAGGATATACATATTCCAGCTAAATTTAAAAAATGAATGTACCAGAAGTAGAAGAACTGTACATATTCGTAGCCTTGGATAATATAAGCAATATTGAGATAATTTAGCCCATCATTTATCATCCCTTATAATCTTGGCTCGGCTCGGATCGTGCGTGCATATACATACATACATATTACATTGTTAGGCAAAAACTCCCCGCTTCTGTACAACATAAATAAAATCTACATCGCTACAGCGGGATAACAAATGTTCCGAAAGGAGTACTGTAAATCAGGCACAATTTTGATCTGGCTCCAACTGCAATTGTTTGTAATTGTTTTGTTTAAAGTAGGTTAAAGTTTCATTTTTTATTTTGATGGGCATTACCTGGGCGAGAATAAGGCCTGCAATGGAGCGAGCTTCCCAGGAATAACTGCTTGGCGCCGTACTTCGTCAGGAGGGTGGTAGCCTGCCAGACGTACTTTCACCTACCACATTTTTGTCTTTGAATATATTTTAGCCGCCTCTGTGGTCTAGTGGTTCTAGCACCGGTGTCAGATCCAGGGATCCCAGGTTATATTCCCTGGGGAGTAGAATATGTTGCTTGGTTTGTTGGTGGTATTAGGATCTAAGCTAGCTACCACCACTAGCTTACCTTATTCTGTCGCCATAACAACAATTCTAGATTATAGAGGCATTCAGAGGTATGATAGCCAGTTAAAAAATATATATCTATATATTGCGCAAAGACCTAACTTATATCAATTATGTACATAAATAATCTTATAAATATACAAAACATAGAAAGACACAAAAATACAAGGTGAGGCATAAAAAAACAATGTACCTACCTACAAAAAACATATTTTAGTAAGTACACTGGTACAGTTCCTCAGACTGTTGAGGATTCCGGGTGCGCTTCCACCTTCGGTATAACTTGAAACCGGGTGAGATACAGACCAAGGGCTTCCTCGTGGTGCAATATGTTTTTTTTTATTATCACTAACATTTAAAAATAAAATGTACAATTAAACTCGAAAGGTCCGTTACAAACACTCTATAGGTAACTCAACCGTTCCAGACCAGAACCAGGCGGAAGTGTGCCGAAGACACTGCCAGCATTGCTACGCTGTAGGTACAGCTTTGCTAATTAAGAATAAGAGCCAGCCCTTGGGTCACGTGTCGTCTTAATTAAAGGTCATTTTTGAAAACTCGTTTCCTCACGGGCCCAAGGTCAAGACCTTGGCAATCCAAAAGGCTAAACTAGGTAATCCCTGTCAATACCACTATATTTGCGTCATTTTTGATCCTCAGCCGAATCAGCCACCGCACCAGCCCTAACTCATGTCCCAGGCGGTGAGATAAAGCTCTACCTATTTCCCAAGAAACAAGAGTCATACCATCGGGACCACTTACTATCATCACGTAATGGACCATTATAGGTTCAAGAACAGGTGGAACATTGAAACCGGTGTAAGTTCGACGGATAAGTCATTAAGGCTTGCGTGGCGCGTCCATGGCGGACCTTAAGAAATTTGGAGTATTACCAGGAACAGCCTTAATTGATGAATTGAGAATTTTCTCAACCAAAGAATGTGGACAATAGAAAACACTACTATACTAAACACGAGAAATTTTGCGTAAATTTTGCCTAAACCTCCCGATCGAACACACAAAGATACATGCGACCGTGCTCTGCTATCCAACTCAATATTCAAAACTGATGAAAGGGTGTTCTTTATTATGTTGTCTAAGCCTTCCAACAGCTCACTGTGCTCACAACATCGTTGGTCGACGACAAGCCCAGGAAAAGGTTTATCAAACATTGGTAAACCTAGAAGGTGAGTGAACTCTTTTCATCAACAGTATTATGAGAAGCCTAAGTCTCTAACACTTGAATAACTAAATTTCTAAACAGACATGTGTCTGAAATGTATAGTTAAGTTTTCGAAAAATTTCGTTCTCAGGATTAATTATACGGTGATATACAGCCCAGAAGCGTCGGGTAACAAAACAAATTGATTGCTCCCTCCCTTGAGTCGTTGTTTTCGTTTATGGACCCTATCCTTCAACGCGAAGACATTATCTGGACTGTTGAGCCAGAATAAGTACCTTTTAAGTGCTCTTTGTAAATTATATTCCACAATAAATCTTAGACCTTGTTCTCTTGAAATGGACCGGACTATTTTCAACTTGTTCGCAATCTTTTACAATTGATTGTTACTAGAAACCATCGAAAATAAAACCGTCGAAATTAGACTGTTAAAAATATATTATTTTGCATTCTGCACTCTGCCTCCGTATAAACTTTAGATATACCAAATCTAACACTGCTCCGATGTTTTATCTTAGCGTACAAATATACAGATTATCACCTTGATTATCACTTAATCAAGATGTGTGACCAGTGAAATATTTTCAATTTCCCCATTCGGTTGGTCTGACCAGAGGTGATTTTCGGAATAGATAACCCACACATCAGCGCTTGATTCCTTGCTCCGGTAGTACTAGTCTTAGAAGTAGTCTGACTCCTTCTAGACTGATTCGCTCTAGTATTAATTGCCAATGGAAGTCAATCTAAATATATATAACTCAAAGGTGACTGACTGACTGACATAGTGATCTATCAACGCACAGCCCAAACCACTGGACGGATCGGGCTAAATTTGGCACTTTTTTTTACCTGCAGTAGATGTTATGACGTCGGCATCCGCTAAGAAAGGATTTTGATTAATTCTACCCCCAAGGGGATAAAATAGGGGATGAAAGTTTGTATGAAACTTTGTCAATTTAAAACCGATCGGGCTGAGACTTTGCTTGCATAAAGCTACTATGACGTAGGCATCCCTTAAGAAAGGATTTTGAGATTTTGCATTTGTTTTGTTTCGGTTAAGTAGTTTTGGTTATAGACTCTGCTTAGTATTTGGCATTTGTTTTGTTTTCGTTTGGTTTAAGTATAGGTTTTGTCAGTTAGACTTTTTTAAAATGGCTAAAGAAAATCTGAACGTTAATGGAGAAGTTGAAGAATGTACTGTCGTTTTTAAGTTTTGTAGGCCCTTATTTTTTACACACGCTTAACAAAAGTAAAGCCGCAAAAATAATAATACTTCTTAACGCGAGCGAAGCCGCGAGCAAAAGCTAGTTATTCATATTCTGAAACTGCAATGTATTACATTTTGTGCCTGTATTGAATTTTGAACATTTCCGACTTTGCAACACGAAAGCTTGCGAAGTATTCTCGGAATTTCAGACATTTTATATATAACATGCATACGATCCGAGCTCGTTTCAAGCTGAATAGTGAAGCCGTCAGCCGAATGTTTGCTTGCATCGGTCACTAGTTTCACGGAGTTTACTTGTAGCATGTAGTAATATAAATAACTACACGCTACAAGTCGAAATATTTACACCGTAACAAAAATATATGGATACAGCGACCAGAAATAAGTTGATACAATGTAGTTAAAAAAAATACACGCTAAGTACTGTGTTATGTACTATTTAGTTTATTTTAACATTTATTAGTTTTGACATTTGTAAATGTAAACTTAGACGGGAAAGCGTGAAGACTTTATAATAAAAAAATGCTTAAATTAACATGAAATTAATAATAATTCAAGGAGCTGATACAGTGGCGAAATAATTACGACTGGTTTTTTAAGTCTAGCTAGTCCTTTTATCAGCAAAGTATAAAAATGTGTGGGCGTCTGATGGACAACAAGTAAAGTGCTCACTAAGCTATCCTGAATATACTGGCACTGGTAGGTATGTCTGATCTATAACTATGTATAAAATGTAGACCTATGTTTTGCGTGAAACTTGACGAAGATTCGTGAAACTCTTGTTTTATAGTACCACGTGGAGGTGCTTCGCTTTCATCTCACCTGGTTTTCAAGTTATGATAAGGCCGAAGGTGAAAGCGCACCTCATCAGGAATCCTCAACAAACTGAGGAACTGGATATCTTACCTCTAAAAGCCGGAACACAATAATTTAAGAATTGTTGTTATGGCGACAGAATTAGGTAAGGTGGTGGTAGCTAAACCAAACCAAGCACAGTATTGCTCCCCCTGGGGATCGAACCTGGGACCTCTGGATCTGAAATCTATGGGTTGAACCACTAGACCACAGAGGCGGTTACATGCATTGTTATAGTATTTATATTTAGCCATAAAAATACCATAACTTTTACTTATATACCTACAGGTTTGTATGGAACCCTCGGTGCGCGAGTCCGACTCGCACTTGGCCGGATTTTTTTTCATACACCTAGGAGACGGAACAAGCAAGTAGCCTTATATTGACAATGCCTTACAGCGTAAGTCACATCCGCACAGAACAAAGCCTACACGGCACTGCATTGCACCCGTCAACTTGAAGCAAAAAGGTGTTAGGCCTCGCGTGCCCGTAATTTCACCGGCAACCATACCCTTAAAACCGGAACACAGCAATGCTGCTTAGTGGCTGAAATAGGTATAGTGGTACTACTTTCCCGGACGAACCCATTCACAAGGGGCTTATTCTTTTATCCTGCACCCTTATTCTGTATGACCATGCAATCGTGTCTAAACGCGCCCGGGTTACGATATGTCAATACGATGATTCCATGCAGATATCGTAATGCGGGCGCGTCAAGTCATACAGAATAAGGGCTCTGGTGTCATGCGGACACTCCGGCCTTTTACGTGTGGTCCTGTAGAAAAATTAGCAAAAGCTAGTTTATACCTACCTAAGATGATGTATAGTACTTACTTACATCATCTAAGGTCATCATCTTAGAAAATATTTCCACGATTGCCTACAAGTTCTTGTACTGATAGCATAATATAACATAAACACTTTGGTTCCTACAGTATTTTTACTGTAACCGGCCAAGTGCGAATAATTAGAGTATAAAAGAAAGCAGGCTTACCCCATCAGACAGGCACATAATTAACGAGGACGAAAGAGTTCTCTTCTGTCCTTTATCTCATTCTGCGTAGGGTCGGCACCAAGGACGAAAGGGTATTCGAACAAAAACAGGAATGATGTAGGTTCGTTCAATTTATGTACCTACATAAATAAGATATGGTAGAGGATGAAAAAAGTCAGAGTAAAGCCTTGTGATTGATTGGTAAGACCGAGCTCATTAGTGACAAAGTAGAGTGTCAATGAGATAAGATCAATGGAAGAAATAATTGGATACATCTTCCCATTTTTAACTGATGATGTGGAAAAATAGGATTTGTTAAACAGACATATAATTCGATGGCTGATGCTTAATGGTAACGAACGTATCAACTCTTACCATATTTTTGATCGTGTGTATCAAATTACAAATATATGTATCTGCTAGCATAAAACTTCGGATCCTTGTTCAAGAATATTGCGCGCATGGAGAAGAGTTAGATTTAGCATAGCTCAAGTTTATATATTATATATAGGGAGGCGAAGTGAAACT
Source organism: Venusia cambrica (assembly GCA_951394065.1). NCBI lineage: Eukaryota > Metazoa > Arthropoda > Insecta > Lepidoptera > Geometridae > Venusia > Venusia cambrica. The sequence goes on along the minus strand of OX596043.1, from coordinate 9,107,384 downwards.
TTTTTTATTTTTTTTATTTGCGCTTTAATTTCCACTACTGCATGGCTTCTGGTAATGATAATTAACTAAACTATTTAATCACTTCTCGTTCGGAGAACATCTTCGGCCATTCCATCCGGGAACGCAGCCAGTGCTCCTGCAGGTAAGATTTTTTTTTTGTCAATAGTTTTCTTTTCATGAAATATGTTTAATTTAACTGTTAGATTTATTGGTGAAACAAATACATCAGGTTATAAACACGAGAATACGTAAAGAATTCTAGAGTACAGGTAGGTTCAACACTTATTAAAATATAACTGAACGGAAAATAGAACTGAAACCATTGTAAACAACTCGAATAAAACAGCGATTTCGTTTTACGAAGCTAAATAAATACAGTACTGAGTCAAATTAAACTTTGAAACAAATTTCGTGACGAGGACGAGGAAGGACGACCAAATTGAAATACAAATTAATCGACGCAAGACGTGGAAACGACTTTGAATATAAAAATATATCTCTAGCTCAAGGCTCTTTCTGTCTTGATGGTCTCGATAATAAATAAATCGAGTTTGTCACCCACTTAGGGAGCTGAGTCCGGGATTTCCGCCCGAGCCGATAGCTTATTGATTTAACGAACAATAGTTTATGGTTCCTGCGTCCGCTGAGAAATTGTGTTCGCGGTAAATTTAATAAATACTAATATGAGATTGGAGTTTGTCTATAGGACTATAGTATCGCACTATCGACTTGGGTATGTCTGCGAGTTTGTTCCGCGGGATATTTATTTTTTTATTGATCAAAATTCTGCAAACCCTTCACATTAAAAAATTAGAGAAATCGAAAAAGGTTGCTTGATATCAAGAAAAGTTAAAAATAAAATGTGTTTCATTCGAAACCTCGAAAACCTTCAACCCTTTTTTTATTTTCCTTGTTGAAAGATATTTAAAACTTCCAAAAATTTAAAAGTTTGATATATCGAAGAACCTTGCGCATAAAGGATATCAAGGAAAGGTAACAAGAAAATGTGTATATTATTCGAAAGTCCTAATAGATATATTCCTGTCTAGCGGGACTAAGTATGCTATTAACGTTATAGCTTCATAATGGCTTCTCAGAGAAAGGCGGTCGAGTGTTGGAAGTGAATAGCGCGACTCTTCGCAAGCCTTTATAAGTGGAAGTTTAGTAGGCAGGTACCTACTGCTTCTCAAGCTTTGATAAGGTGACGTTGAGTAGGCACCTAGGTAGGTAATTCGCATTTCTTGTGTAATATGTAAAGGGATATAACCATAGACTTAACTAACGAATGGAATAATAACGAATGGACGCGATACAGTACCATGATATGCATGATATGTGATGTAATATAGACACTGACATATATTGTCTATCATACATAAAGTATTATTTTCGAGGTATTGTTTTTATAAATAAATGAATATACATAATTTATAACACTAAGGGCTGTGGATTTAGTCTAATAAAAAAAAAAACAGATCTCTGCGCCTTACCCGGCCAGACTTATATTTACACATTTTTAAATATTGTCTAACATTTTGATAAAAGGATTTTACTTTCGGACACTTTCTCCTTACACGTCAATGCTCGTATCATGTATTAACCACATAGGTACCTAACTTACTCAAGCACTAGACAACGGAGGCGGCTCCGTTGTCTAGTGGTTCGACCACCGTTGTCTGATCCTAAGGTTCCGGGTATGATCCCATGGGGAGTACAATTTTGTGCTTGCTTTGGTTGGTGGTAGGACTTTGTTTAAGTCCGCCTAGCTGCTACCACCATCTTACCTGAGACTATCACCATAACATCATTTTTAAAAAAATGTTGTTTTCCGGCATTTAGAGGTAAGATAGCAAGTTCCTCAGTTGGTTGAGGATTCCGAGTGACGTGCGCTTCCACCTTCGGCCTTATCATAACTTGATAATCAGGTGAGATGAAGGGCAAGCACCAGTAGGGCAGCAGTAGTACTTACTATAAAAAAGGTCAAGCACAAGCTTAGCTGTTTTACTAGATAGGAATTAAATCGTGGATGTGCATTTCATTTAAAAAAATTCATTGCCATGAAAGTCATCGACGTAATCATTTATGAACATTCCATTAAACATTTACTCCATCAATTCTTGCTGTATTATATTCGACTAGATTAGGAGCGTCTTTATCCGACAAAGGAGATATAAAAGAAGGTGCTGTAATATATTCACCACGCGGACAGGTAGGTGTTGCTAACCTGGTGTCGCTATACCCTTAGTCACCTCTAACGGAATCCACGTGTGACTAAAGTCAAAGGCAAAGTCAAATACTTTTATTCATTAAGATTTTAAGGATCATTTTGAAACGTAAAATCTACCGCCTGTTCAGAATCGCGAGCAGCACACAAGGAGAAAGGCAAGAAACATGGGCTGGTTAATCTCATGGCTAAGCTCGACTATATAGTTTACTTCCTCCACTATATCGTTCCCAGTTTTCTAACTCATAAAAGAAAAGTGAATATAAAAGTTGAGTCGTTAGGCACGGTATTAAATCAACTTTGTAGCGAGGTGCAATTTGCAGGAATCTCTGCAAGTCTGTTGGCAGAATGCCAACAGCAGAAACAAACAGTTTCGGTACCAAGAAGTTTCCTATTTACATAATTGAAATGGCCTTTGAAGGAACTATTTTACCTATAACAGAGATGCTGCGTTTGAATACTTGTTATTAGTTTACTTACCTATCGACTTACAGACAACATTGCAAAAATAAACTTGTATTTTTTCAAGGATGCCTGGAATATAACGCATTTAGCCCATTGATGTACTAATACACTGTGTATAACCCCAATATATAAATGCTTGAATGATTCGATGTAATTTCTGTGTGCAAACAATAAAGTGTTAATTTATTGATTGATATATATGAAAATACGGTATTAAAAGGCCTTTTAGTCACATCTTCATCTGACATTCACGCGTGCATGGGGAATCCTTTGCTGGCACCGCCACTGTTCTAAGCGCCTCTGCCAATAAGTAATGGAAATAAAAAAAAATAGCATTATTATTTATTTCACATCAAACATTACTTAGGTACAGCTTAAAATTGATATTATCTATCAATATAAATGACGTTAGTATTTATCTGTAATAAAACATGAAATCTCGACACGCTATGAGTGTTTAAGGTTCGTTTACGTTTCAATTTAAATCTGTTTTGCATAGCGAGCGGCAATTTTGTTGCGATTTTGGGTAAAATTTTGATTAATCCGCTTGATCACCTGTGGAGCTTTGACACTTTGCTGGCAGCCTGCCAAGGCGGATGTCAGGGATGTAGCCGGTATACGGTACGACGGGAAACACACGCAAATGCAAACACCTAGGTACTTACGTTTTCCTCATATCTAATCGATATAGTCACGTGGCTGCGAGGGTTGACACCACTTGGCCTTTCTGATAAGAGTTTTATTGAAAGTGTTGAATTTCGAGGCTAAACCTCGAAATTCAATTATCTGATTTAGTGCTTATTTTTTTCCCACTAACTTATCACAGTAGGTAAATCATTGAGCTCTATAAATCTATAAGTAAACTCTATTGAAACCTCACCCCAAATAATAGAACTTATCATTATCATAATAATGTAATGGCCAAACTATTTTGAACATAGTGCGTGAGTGAGTGACTGACTGACACACAACGCAAAGCCCAAATCGTTTTCAAGTAATAACGACTTTAAATTTGAAGACTTCGTTTCTTGGTGTACCTATCCTACATCATATAAAGAACAAACTTAGGCGTTTCATTAGATAGGTGTTATTATTTTTGGTTTATTGTCTCCAGTTAATCTACGATCACGACATGTGATTAGTTAAATACTACGTGATGGGGTGTAGAGCACTACCTTACCGTAACAGTTTAGTCACTTGATGCCGGTCAGCTACCCTCTTGTCACAGTCTCTGCATCTAATTAAAACTGTACTCGTAACTAATTTGTAAATTATCTGCTTCTAAGATTTTTATTTTAAATGTATAATCTTATTACTCTTAGGTTTCCTACAACTGAGCTTTACAAAAAATGGGATGTTTTGACTGTCCGACAGTATTTTATATTGCAAATTATCCTAGCTCAATACTCCCAACTTTTCTATGACCGAAACCCAATGTAGGTTAGAAATCACCATCAATGGATCACAATTATAATATCTAATATGGTAATTATTAGATTACCAGAAAACGGAATACTTACTTTCCCCCTCACAATAAGTAATTAGTTGTAACAATACCCCAGACCGTTTAAATTCTCGACTTAACACACAAACATATTCACAACATATTCCCCCTCACATACACAGCCCACCTCACTCATACAAACTTTTCCTACCACCTGTAAGCGTGAATTTTTATTTTTCTATTTTTATTATTGATTGTTATTTTATACATAGTTTTTGTTAAGTGTTATTTTATTTTACTTTATTACACTATACTTATGCGTGGAGCGAGAGCACTGATGACCTGTAGTACCTCACCAAGGTTATCATTAGGTATTTTTACATTTTATTTAGCTCTTATTTAGGCAAATTAGCAAATTAGCATAGCATAGCAGTGTCTTGGGCACTCTTCCGTCTGGTACTGGTCTGGAACAGTTGAGTTACCTATAGGCCGTTTGCAACGGTCCTTAGGTAATCTGACTGGTTCCTTTGTACATAGTTAGTTAAATTGTACATTTTATTGAATAATATAATATGAGATGCGTGACCTAGGTACATGAATTAATACTATATAATGTTTATTCTTAGCTTAGGTGTATACATAGTGTTGTCATAGTCAAATTGGTTGGTCGCCGTTCACGTCCGTGCCACAGCCTTCCGACGCGAAACAATAACGTGGTACGCTGACCTGGAAGTAATTTACAATTAATTAACTTGTGCTGTTAATTACGCGTGGACTTGCAGTTAGGTATCCTGATTCATAATACCTTACCTGGGTCCATTGGCGTCGTCTCTTACCATCTACGTATGCATACGAAGAATCAGATTTTTTTTAATGTATCATAGGACATTAATTTCACACAGCGCTAACTATAAACTACAAACATATTCATCACACAAATGTTTGTCCTGAGAGGGAATCGAACCCACAAACAACAGAGATGGCAAAGCTTCTGCTAGATGAGCTGTAAGGCTTCGCCGGGCCGCAATGTCAAAATTTGAATAATAAGACATTATAGATAGAATAGCACTAGTATGGTAGGTATGCTATGCCTGTTACTTGATCATAGAAAAACTATTTTGGCAGCACCATGAGAGTATCCACTGCACCGCTGTAGCTATATGGGTCAATAGGGCAATCAATCAATGCGTCCAATATTTTGAGTATCTTACTTAATTATTGTCAAGCCACTAGGGCATTTTATTGGATTTAGCATTATATGAGTTTTTTCTCTGTCAGTAGGTAAACTAAACAGTAAGTACCTATTAAGGTTATTGATACAAAGTAGAGATACATACCGTATCGGAGGTGTGTTCTCTGAAAGAGGTCCCTGAAGCTCTTAGTTAAAAGAGTCTATTTCAATGCCTCCAAAACTCAAACATTCTCTTTTCGGCGAAAAAGTGTCAATTTGTTCTGAAGGTAGGTGACCTTTCAAGGTACTTTTATATAAAGCCCTTCTTGGCATGGAGTTTACGGCAAGCCTCAGCTTTGGATTTGTTAGATTGGTGCCTCAAACGCATTTGTCATCGGTGGCCGTTTTTCCTAATCGTGTTTTGTCACATGTGCTATATGTATGACAGTATTTTATCCTATCGGTAATTTATCAAAAAGCATGGTGACTTATTTGCTTTTTGCCCTATAAATATTTTTTGTGACAGCATATTGTCTTACACAAATTTGTCGTGAAGTAATTTGACTAATTATATTGTAGGTACAGGATGTGGCGTCACTTTAAGAGTATTGAAAGCCTTTCACAAGGTGAAAGGGCTCGTCCGGAAAATTACTACCACCATACCTATTTCGGCCGCCAAGCAGTGATGCTGTGTTCCGGTTTGAAGGGTATGGTTGCCGTTAAAATTACAGTGATGCCTCAAGTTGACGGATGCGATGCAGTGCGTTGCAGGCTATGTTCTTTGTGAATGTGACCTATGCAGTAAGGCATTGTTATAGGAAAGAGATGCACTTAACACCAGGTGGGCTACTTGCTTGTCCCGACTCCTAGTTTTATAAAAAAAAAACTTTTAATGTACCGGCGAGGAAAAATATACGAAATATGTGTTGTTTGCTAGAGTGTGAATGTGGCCTTTTCTAATAATCAAGACCAAGCTGAGGGTAGTTGTTAAAAACGCCTTCACTTCTCGACGGTGGTTCCAAAGTTCTGCCCGCGACCACGGCTGGTGCAACCCTGCCGAAACGTCGGGATAAATATAGGTAAAATACGCAATAAATAACAGATTCTCGAATTAAAATAAAACGGTCTATAGGTAACTCAACTGTTCCGGACCAGTACCAGACGGAAGCGTGCCCGAGAAACTGGCTGCATTGCTAGTGCAGTAAGAAGTATTTATTATGTAGATGGACAAACCCATTTTAAAAAGTATGACATCAGAAGAATGCAGTTAGAACCTGATTTTAAAATACATAAAATGTGAGTTTCTCACAAAAAGCAACTGTGAAATTAACTATCGTGGCAAAACGCGGAAATACATTTGAGGCACCAATCTAACAAATACAATTTTGGTGGAGGAGCCAAAGTTTTCGAGTCTAAAGCGCAAATTGCGACCAAACAACTAGGCATTCTAAATAAAGACAAGCGATATTTCACACCTAGTCAACTGTTGACTTCATATAAAGCTCAAGTTCGATTCTATGTAGAGTATTGCAGCCACTTTTGGGGTAGTTCATCCAAATATCAACTTACCGCGCTTGGCTCGGTGGAGCGCAGAGCCAAGGGGCTCATAGGTGAAGAGTAGGTACCTTGCCAAAGCAAGGCTCGACAGCCTGAACCATCGTAAGGTTGCGTGTTTGTCGGTATTTCACAGAATGTACGTCGGTGAGTGTGCTCAGGAGCGTTATGACATTATACCACCTTCGCCGTTCTTCAATGTAAGTTTCAGACGCACATGCTGTGCCGATCCCGCCTAAGTGTGATATAGGCGCCAGGAATAACAAGAAGAATCAGACAAATAAATTCTGATTTTTCCTTACCTGGTCTAGTTTTACTGTAAATAATGAAAAGGATGATTTCCTTGATAATTCCTGCCATGCGTGGATTTACATGGCATTGTCCCTTACGCACGGCTGGACGGAAGCGCCTTAAGGACGCCAAGGCTTTTTAGGGGCATTGATCTGGTCTACGATGGAGTGATCCATTCCAGAAGATGCCTATTACTCTTGTTGAAGAAACGTAAGAGCGGACGCTAGCAACTGATTCCAAGTTTTTCCAGTGCGCATTACCTATTGTTTGATATCGGATGATAAGCTGTGCATCCAAACTCAACTGAAGTTTCTATAAAATAACTGCAATAGGTAGGGCAACGGCATTAGGTCACTTTTCCTTAATTCTCCCAATTATTTAGTGCTGAGTATCACACATGATCAGAGGTGAATCCTCGAAGGGGAAAAAGTCGTGAGTCTATTTATTTACTTTTTTAGTGCTTAGTTCATAATCGTTAGTCTTATCGAGCCTTTTAATGAAAACCAGCTTAAAACCTTTATAGCATTATGAAAACACAGTGTGTGTTCGGCGTTATTACATCGTAATATTAATGCCTCTACCTACATAAAATATAGTAAACGTATATTCACACCATATTTATGGGATTATCGTAAAATAATATTAGCTTTCTTTACTTGCTACTGAATCTTCAAATATGGATTTGGGTTACACTTAATTTTTTTTCACGATTTATTAGTGAACAATAGTCAGTGTGCAGTAACTTTATACGTGTAAACGTGATATACGTGTAGGTACCCAAGTCTACTGGGACTCGACCCAACAACTAATCTAGAGGTTTCTGATCCCGGGTTTACATCCATGGAATTTTGTTTCGGATAATTTATGTAGGCAATTAAATATGAGCATGATTAGATATGCGAGCAGAGGAAGGTTTGTGTAAAATTGGGTATAAAAGGCATGATGCAGAGTTGACGGCTAAATAGGAATTAGTGGAGGAGGAGAGTATTTTGTACTGAGACCACCTAACGGGGGATAAGGGAAAAGCGTAGGATAATCTAATATAGGAATAGAGTCATGGCATTAGTAACTGGATAGCCCTATTGAGAGGCAACTGATAAATGAAACTGGCTATCTCTAAATGCCGAAACACAACAATTTTAGAATTGTTGTTATGGCGATAGAGTTAGGTAAGATAGTGGTAGCTAGTTAGGCGGAGTTCAACAAAGTCTTACTACCAACCAAGGCGCGCACAATATTGTACTCCACCTGGGGATCGAACCCGGGACTCTGGATCTGTCTCCGGTAAAGATAGGCGAACCATTAGACCACAGAGGCGGCTACTGTGATCATCTACCGAACATAATGTTGGTTCTTGTCTGGCTCTGACCTTGCGTCCGAACTTGATATCTGAGGCCTGACCGCAAGGGATAGTCGTGAGTTTCGATTTAGCTTATCTAGAGGTAAACCATCTTGACTGCCATACTTAGATTATCGTGACGTTTACGTAGATACATACCTATATAGCATAGCGTTTACGTCCATATTCTATATGCCATCTCTGATACTTACTTACTTACTATCCTGGCGCATTAACCCCGAAAAGAGATCCTCCGGCACAATCCGAACGGAAGAAGAGGTCAGTACCTACTTCGCCTCATGGTAGTCCAGACCTTGAAAGGCACGGAGAACGTTCTTCATTCGTTAGATCTTTGACATAATTCATGAAAAAAACGATCAAAAATATCTATGAGGGAAAGTGGCTTCCTTATTGCATTAAGTCAAAAAACGCAACACACCAAATAATTTATGTTTTGAAAAATATTTAAAGCGTAGAGTTTTGCTACTATAATATTATCTTACAAACAACCAACGAGGTCTATCAGGTTTCACAGCATTACTAGATGTAATTCAAACAAGTTTGACCTACTCTCCGCGAAGCCGTGCCACTGATAACATAAAGGGACCAGTTCTTTAGTCAATGGATCTCACAGTTTCTGAAGCTCTCACAAACATATGCAATCCTCGGAGTGAGACGAGTTTCTGACAATGGGGCTACGAATGGAGTCACTTGGCCGCGCGTACAAATAGAAAAAACAATGAACAGCTTGTAGCATAGCAACGATTTTGCTAAAGAAAGCAATGGATTGTGAATTTTAGGTTTACGTGTATTTCCGAACGCGATTCGATCTCATGCATACTGAGTAAAGCATTTTACTGACATCGACACCTGGGTCTCGATTTCTTAATGTCGTGGATATCTTAAGTATATACGCCTGAGTAACCTGAGTAAAATTAAATAGTACTACGACTACTTGGAAATCCAATATCAAATATAGCTTGAATCAATCTCTGTATGATGTTTGCACGCATTTCTGGATTATGGGGTTGGTTTTTATGAAATAAACAAGGTAAGGTGTGATTTAGAATCGCAAGACAAGGGTATCTACTAACTTTCAATACAAAAAATAAGTCGGACGTTGTAGTTGTAAAAATGTTCTCGATTCACGATCACTTCTCCAATTGCAAAAATACAAGAATTACAACAATATACATTATAATATATTATGTAAATAAATTTATATTATATTCCGGTTTTTCTGTTTGTCAAGTAATTTCGTAGTGTTTTCTCTCACATTTTCTCTAGTTTTTTAATTTCGTTGTTATGTTTATATTATTATATGTAACACGCTTGAAGTAGGTAAATGAGTATATATCCGTAATCTAGTTCCCATATTACAAGCGTTGCTTACTTTGGGACTAGATGGCGCTGTATGAAAAAAAAGTTCTGTAATATATAAAAATTGCTGAGTACATAAATGTATACGAGTGACTATATACTCGTATTAGCATGTGTGATCTGCTAATGTCTTATCAACAATTTTCGTTTTTTTTTCCACTCTTGCCAAATTTTATGATTGTAGGTCATCGGAAAGTTTTGATTATACGTGTCTTAGCGCAGCCAGTGTCACAAAACTAGCCGTATTTATTGATTGCGTTGTTGACTTTGTAGAATATATATTTCTAATCTACGGTTTCTTAAAGCTGTAGAAATACATTTTTTACAGCTTTAACAAACCGTAAAAAATATATTTTTACAGCTTTAAGAAACCGCAGACTTATGTATTGTTTTAATTACAACTTGGGCTTTTTTGCGTTCCTGATAAAATGGGTCTTGGGATAGTGTAATACTATAATGGGACAGACCGACTGACATACAATTGGACAGCAAAGTGCTCCTATCAGAGTTTTTATATGCCTTCTAAGGTTGAAACCCTAAAAAAGACTAGGTCAGATTTAGCAGGTTCAATCAAAAATGTATTCTTGAATTTAATGCAAAAAATATTACTACAAATTACATTTTATTTCGTTTATCAATAGGCTGATTTTATTGAAAATAACAATGGTACAAATAGAGTAGATGTGATGTGCCTCCTAGTGGTAGTACCGTGGACAATGGAATCGCTGAATTTTACTAGCAGTTACAGCTGAATGATCACAACACTGGTTGCAGGACCGTCTCTGTGGTCTAGTGGTTCGCCCACCGGTATCAGATTCAGAGGTTCCGTCATCGATCCCCAGGGGGAGCAATATTGTGCTTGGTTTATTTGGTGATAGGATTTTGTTGAAGTCCGCCTGGCTAGCTACCACCATCTTACCTAATTCTGTCGCCATAATAACAATGCTTAAATTGTTGTGCTCCGGCATTAGAGTTAAGATAGCCAGTTCCTCAGTTGGTTGAGGATTCCGGGTAAAATGCGCTTCCTCCTTCGGCCTTATCATAACTTGAAAATCAGGTGAGATGAAAGCCAAGCGTACCCATCGTAAAAAAAAAAACTAATTTTAACAATTATTATTTTGCTATGGAGGCTGTACCTAAATAGATTAAATTTAAAAATTACAGGACATTCGTTCCAAACAGCGCCTATGTTTATTGAAAGCGTTACCGAATTCAATAATGCTAATTGTAAAATTTATATAGCTCTGTTCAAAGTTTGAGTTAAATGTTCTTACTTAACGGCCTATAGTATCTCAGATTAGCAACTCAACGCAACTTTACCCTAGTTTCGAACTAAGGTATAGTAATAATAAAGGTGACATTGCTGTGCGCTCAATCACGACGCTTATGACCATCAGATGATAGAAATATGCGCGTATTTCTACGATTTGTGTTTTTACGGTAAAACAAATATGAATTTTGAAAATCTAAAACACAGACCGCCTGCTGTATACTGTGTTTATTTACTGTACTAAGTGTCAAGGCCTAATTGGGTACAAATTATAGTCAAATTTGGATTTTTTTTCTATAGAGAAAATTTTATGTAATTGTGTTTTCGTTCTAGTATAAATCCTGAACTGTAATATATATTAATTTCAAAAGTAAATGCTACAGTATTGTGGAAGTTATGATCGCTGATACTAAGCGTTTCACGTATCATAGACTCTTAAATAAATAAATAGTTAATAAATAATACAGGACATTAACTTCACACATCGCCATCTAGTCTCTAACTAAGCATAGCTTATAATATGGGAACTAGATTACGGATAGAAGACTTACATACTTTTTTTTGTAAATACATACTAATCATACAATACAACACCCAAACACAGAACAAACATCTCTATTCATGAACCTGTTTAAATAGTTGTGTCTATTTGACTTCTAATTGGTACTAACTGAATCATCTAGTCTCATCCTTCGTCGCCATGAGTATTTGCTTCTAGTATTTTATTTCAGTTTTTTATTTATACGTCTATATATTGTGTATTTCATAGTATGTAGTTATAAAGTAATATATGTTTATGAATCTAAATATGTATAACTCAAAGGTGACTGACTGACTTACATAGTGATCTATCAACGCCCAGCCCAAACCACTGGACCGATCGGGCTGAAATTTGGCATGCAGGTAGATATTATGACGTAGGCATCCGCTAAGAAAGGGTTTTGATTAATTCTACCCCAAGGGGATAAAATAGGGGATGAAAGTTTGTATGAATCTTTGTCAATTTTAAACCGATCGGGCTGAAACTTTGCATGCATAAAGCTACTATGACGTAGGCATCCCCTAAGGATTTTGAGATTTTGCATTTGTTTTGTTTCGGTTTAGTAGTTTTGGTTATAGACTCTGCTTTGTATTTGGCATTTGTTTTGTTTTCGTTTGGTTTAAGTATAGGTTTTGTCGGTTAGACTTTTTTAAAATGGCTAAAGAAAATTTTTACGTTAATGGAGAAGTTGAAGAATGTACTGTCGTTTTTAAGTTTTGTAGGCCCTAATTTTTTACACACGCTAAACAAAAGTAAAGCCGCAAAAACTATACCTAATTAATAATAATACTTCTTAACGCAAGCGAAAAAGCTGAATATAAACATGATGTATATTTGTAGCATAGCTCTACTACATATTATGTAATATATGTCTATAGTAAATTTTGCTAGTGTTCTATTTATTTGTGCACCACCTCTCATAAAATTCACACCATTAAAAGGTTGTCTGGGAGAAATCGATCGTGCTATCGCCTCTAAGCGATAAGACTGCTAAATTGTACATAAAATTGTTTTAGTTTTTTAATGAACATAATTATTGCACTCCTTGCAATATACGATTTTATTCATTTAATCCATTCATTCATTGCTCTGTCATAGAGGTCAAGAGTTAATCCATCATTTATAAAAGAGAGCCGTTGTCGGCAGGTTTGTTATTATTCAAGAATGGACATTCGTAAAACATGTGAATTGGAATTAATATCACAACAACAATATCGTTGTGTTGTAAATACTCCACACAATAACGAGCCCGGCCACAATACGCTCGGGCAGCTATTCAACTGAAATGTGAAATGCTCAATGTTCCAAAAATTATGTAAATATGGGAACAATATCAGATGTAGATGATAAAAATCCATTTATTAAATAAAATGTACTATTAAGTCCAAATGAATCAGTCGGAGGACCTAAGGACCTAAGGACCGTTATAACGACCTATAGGTAACTCAATTCCAGACCGGTACTAGACGTAACAGAAGCGTTCCCAAGATACTGGCTGCATTGCCACGCTGAATGGCTATGCTAATTTGCTGGCCTAAATAAAAGCCAGTCCTTGGGTCACGTGTCGCCTCAATTAAAAGCCCCGCAAAGTGTAGATAGGTAATTAATGAGTCAATAGTAGATTGTTTTACAAGGGACTAAACCATCCAATTATATACGAGGTTGTTATACTCCCGAACGTAACGAGGGAGGATGACAAGACCGAGTTATAATGGGTGGTTTTGGCCCGAGTAAAACTCTCTACTTTTCACTTCGATTGCGAGAAAATAAAACAATTCAAAATAAACAATTTTCAGTAATATTATTAAAAATTAAATGTGCAGTTAGAGCAATTTTGAATGTTCCGTGATATGTTTTTCCCAGGAAATTTTATTTCGGTTCTCTGTGATTAGGTTGTGATAATATTTTGAGTTGATTGTTGTGGAGTAAAAGTTGGAGATACTCGACTCATGCTTGAGTTTCCTGCATTATTGAGATCTGAGTGCGGCTTCAGCCGAGTTGACATATTCATCCAATCCCGCGATGTAGATGCTTGGGGTTCTGTAATGTTTGGTAGAATATTGATTCCTTCCGTAATCCGCTGCGTGACGTGATACTTGTTTTGTATAGAGTCCTCTATATAACCTTCAGCCACTTGATCGGACCTCCATCCACCGTGCCGTTTTAATGTCGTTATATTCGCACCAGAGTTCGCCAACAGAGTCGTGAATGTTTTACGGAAACAATGGCCCGTGTAAAGTTCCGGATTTGGTAAATTTAGATAAATGGCAATATCTTTAGGCATTTAACCAAATTTATTTTTGCCTATGACTTGCCTTGTGCATTTACCATTTTGATAATTTAGAAAAAATCTTCTCGTTGAAACATTAGTGGGACGTAACTCCTGATAGACTTTAACTATATTAAGGTATTCTCCACTGATGACAAATTTACTCTCTTTGTTTGTTTTCGTGTTCGGCAGACTTAAAGCTTGTAGGTTTGTATCCGTTTCTACGTCTTCGAGCGTTATATTAGCAAGCTCTATTCCTCTGCATGTACCGCTGATTCCATAAATTAAAGCAACCTGTTGAACAAGAAAATAAGTGTGTTAATAATCGTAATAACCAAGGTACCTATTTTAGGTATGTAGGTAGGTATCTATTTATTTAGTTTGAGTAGAGTAGATAAGTAGGTTACCTTTGTTGCCAAGTATTGTTTATTTGGAGCGTTATTTAAAAATGTTTCGATTTCTTGTGTCGTCAAGACTTTAGATTTTTTTGCCTTGTATCTAGTGGACAATTTCTTCAGTAAAGCCGTCAAATTTACATCTTTTTTAATATCGACGTCGTGTCTCGTTTGTAAGGTAATTCTTAACATTGAATATGTGCTCCAAAGAGTCGACGATTTGAATTTTTTCGATAATTCATCAAAATAAGTGAGAAAAACCCCTTCAGTAAAAGAATCCACACGTTTCTCATCTCTCCATTTTATAAAATTTTCGTAACTCTTATATTCCACGTGATTTTGTCGGCAACAATTTCATAATTATTTCTCTAGGTTCTATTTAAAAAAAAAAAGATTGACGGAGCACCAAGAAGTCGAGTTTTTATGTAAGAGACCAAATGCTTTGTACGGGCTGATGATTTTAGACAAAAATTAAAAAGAAAAAATACTTTTTAGCCCTAGGTATTAAACTCGAGTTTTAGGCCCGCTAAGCTACACTATTATGATACACTTTTTGAGCAAGAGAAGTGAAAAATACTTTGTTGTACAGATTATGTTATCGCTTAGAAACGATTGCTTCCAGACAAAACCAAACAGTTCGAACTGTAATTAAATTTTTAATAGATTGTGATTAAATTCTGGCGCGACGGTGGTTTTTGTAAATTTTGTGTAGTATTATCAACATTATAATTATGTATAGACAGTAGAATTAAGCTAGTATGGTATGGTCACCTTATGCGGAGGGACGAAAGTCACGTTGCAAGGAAAATGTTGAGTAAAGGCTATATAGGATTAGAGGAAGGCTGAAAACGAGATGGATGGATTGCGCAAAAGAAGACATGCATGATGTGAGTACAGAAATATATTTTATCCCCACCCTGTGCTGAGGGGGCTGAAGTGAATGGAAGTAAGGAGCATGTCGTACCGACCCTACCCAGAACGGGGTAAGGACATAATGACGATGAATTAGGCTGACTCCGCTACCGTACGGATCATTTTACGATATGTTCCGAATACGAAACTCTTGTTTCCTTTACTATACACGAAATTCTCGAGTAGAGAGTTCCAAACCAGAGGTTAAAAATACCTGCTAAAATCAATACCCTCCTTTTGAGTCAGGAGGATACTGTATATTTTGGAAAGCAGAATCTATAGTAGGTATATAGTAAATTTACAGAAAATAAAACAAAAATAATTGACCGAGCGAGTGAAGCGTCTGTTTCGAGATTGGCCAAAAATGCTTTTGTCCGCTATCCGTCGGCTGTCGGCTGTTGGTTTGTTCTCGCCTACAGGTCGCATTTATCAACCGATTTTGATGGAAATTGGCACACATGTTCCTTTTTTTTTTTTTTTTTGTCAATCGCGATTTTTGATCAGGGGACAATAGGTAGGAAAAGGGGAGAAGTTTGATGTAGAATATCAATTTTAGATTTTTTTTTTCGGAAAATGTTTACCTATGTTTACTAATCAGACTACGCAGTCCTCTCCGCCTTTGCAAGACAAATCCGTAGACACCACGATCTCCTCAGTCCAAGGGAACGCGAGTAATAGCTAAAATTTATACCCCTATTTGTTCAAAAGTCTAAAAGGAAAAGTGAAAGAGGAAAGCATCAGTTATTGCATGGTTATAAGGGCTCGCGAGGTCTACTGTTCTTATAGAACCACTAGTAAATACAGTTACTTGACATTTTAAACCACACATAATCTAACTAACCAAACTAAACATAGCTAAAAAATAGTCAGTAAATTTATTTATGAAAAAAGAGAAAATCGCTAAGCTTTGTGAAAACGAACTCTTTTAACTTTGACTCCAATATCACAATGATGAAGTCTCGGAAGCACTTCATAACGATTTATCAACAAGAGCGACAGGCTACAATGAACAATAATTGAACGACATCATTATATTGAAATAACTTCTCCCTGACTGGTCCTGTAACTTGGGGAATGCACGAAAAAGAAAATAAAAAGTTGAAAAACAAACCTGACTTGGTCTTGTTACTCGGGGAAAATGCCAAGAAAATAATAAAACAGGAAGTATGTGATGTGCGAGGCTCAAAGGGGTTAAACCGGATACGGCTTCATCAATTAACTTACAGGAGTAGCCAAGCATATATCAACAACAAAAAAAGAAGTTCGATTAAAGGGCCGGTTTTATAAAGTGTACTTTTATTATTTCAAAACTTTTCTAGTCTTAGTAAGAAACCTTGTACTCGTATTACGAGTCACAGGTAGGTCATCAATAACAACAAAACATTGAATAGTAAGATAGCAATAAGTAAGTATACAACTCCACAGACTGTTGAGGATTTCAGGTTAAGCTTGAAGATTTTTAACCGCCTCTGTGGTCTAGTGGTTCAACCCACCGATTTCAGATCCAGAGGTCCCAGGTTCGATCCCCTGGAGGAGTACAATATTGTGCTTGGTTTGGTTGGTGGTAGGACTTTGTTGAAGTCCGTCTGGCTAGCTACCACCCTCTTACCTAATTCTGTAGCCATAACAACAATTCTAAAAATTGACGTTTTCCGGCAGTTAGAGGTAAGATAGCCAGTTCGTTTTCTTGCACTAACTTGATTTTAGCATACGATTTAATGACAAAGGCGTATCACTCAATTTTTTATGAATACCCCAAAATATAAGTACACCAGATATATTGCGCTTCCCCGTCGCAGCATTAGAAAAAAAAATAGTCTGATCAGCTTTGATCGTCTACTTTATCTCTTTATCAATAGGCAGCTTTTGATAAAACATCGTAATAGGACCTCCAAAACAATGAGGGTCATATTACCAGCCGTAAAAACACACCGGGTCAGTAAAATCTACACTAGGCTTAAATTTTGGTCACGTATACCGGCCATTAATCTCTGCCCTACCCTTACGCCATTCGAGACAAATTTCAAAATATCGGACCCTTATAAAGGTTTGGGTAGCATTCCTCACCCGCAAGCTCCAAGACGGTGACAAAAGTCGAATGGTGCTTAGAAGGTGAACGTTACCATGATAGCACGAGATCTTATTATGGCCAATTGTAACTTTTGACAGTATGTTTTGTAAATGTGAAATGGCGACATTGACCAAACTAATGTTTTTTTATTGTATTATGTGTAAAAGCTTGACCTTATCTCACTTAGTGTGAAGTTATGATAGGGCCGAACGATAGTGGAAGTGCACTTCAATCGGAATCCTCATCAGACTGAAGAACTGGTTATCTTACCTCAAAATGCCACTTATTAAGGTTTCATATCTCACATTTAACTAATATCAAAAATATGTGAGATGATCTATAAATGAGTAAATGAAATAAATTATATGATGCATTTACTCTCTTTAGAATATTTATTTTACACCCATGACAATTCATTATTAAACGTTCTAAAGCTAACAGCACTGTGGATGGTCATATTAGAGCGATATCATCCTTCCGACAACCTTAGGATTAGGATGGAGAGTATGGTACAAGTTTTGTTTAAAAGTGGATGAAGTAGAAATATCATAATAATGTATAAATATTTTAATTTACAATACAAAACGTATCTCGATTTCGAACGGAGTTAGAATGGTCTGAAGTTGTCTTAATAATCAATGGTTAGATTTCCTGTTTCTAACCATTGAGTATCCAACATCTATATCCGTAATGCTTTAGTCAGTTCAGGAACTAATTCTCAAAACGTAGGAATATAAGTAATGGAGAACTTTCCTTTGTATTACGAAAATGTGTATCGATCTTAGTATTTTTTATGCCAATAAGATGTCAAACAGGCTTGGCCCATCTGGTTGTAAGTGGTTACCGAACGCCTAAAAGCCCCATTCTGTAGGAACTAGGAAAACCTTGGCATTTCAATTTTTTCAATAATAAATTGTTATATATTTTTTATTGATAAGCGTTTGACCACCAACTCACTTGAAAAACAAGTAAAGATGTGGCCTAAGATGAAGCACTTGTCTACAAGGAACCTGTTCACTCTGGACTTGAAGACTCCAAGATTGTATTGGTACGGAAAAACAGACGGGGGCAAGTATTTCCATTCCTTACCATGATGAATAATAAAGGTAGAGGCAAATCGATGAGTTCGGCACAATGGAACATTATTAAGGTACGGATTGTAGCCTGCCGTACGTCTGCTAGTCCTTCCCCTTTCCATCACCGTACTAGTTAGGTCGAAGATATCGAGCGCACACTTGCCTATTATTTATAGAACACAGAAATAATTAATATGGGAATTTGATTTTCACACAGCACCGTCTAGCCCTCAAACTAAGCAGAGCTTGTAATATGCGACTTGATTAGTGATGGAATACTGACATACTTTTTCTAGATTTTGTTAATACTTAATACTAACAAACATTTATATACATCACAGAATGTCTGTGCTGGGTGGGAATCAAATACCACAACCTACAGAGCAGAAGGCATAGCTAATATGAGCTTTGAGGGCTGTGTGTTAAGGCTCGCAGGAGAATAAATCTCTTGAACCTGATGGTGCACGAAGGTATATTCTTCAAAGTGTGTTGATGGAATCTCTGTCGATGGCGATTAGGGCAATGATATAAAAAGACTGTAAGCAGGAAAAGTTTGAGGAATTGTTTGATAAGGTATCAAACAATTCCTCAAACTTTCAGCCAACCAGCTTATAGGACCCATTGTTCAGTACAATCAGTAATTTCCCAGAAACTTTATTCAATTGAGTCGTGAGATGTTTCCAGAATAATATGATAAGCCTCAAACAGAATATGCAAGCGGAACTTTATTTCCGACAACTGTAGTGCTACGCCGTAGCACTTCGCAGCGAGTCCATAGCTCGTAGCAACGTCGCTAAGCTTCCGTTTGTACCGGCACAGCGACTGAACATTGACTCGCTGTCTCGTCGTCAAATGCTCACAAACTACAACCAACCTTACTGCGATAGGAATAAAGCTAATAATTCAACAATGTGACAATAATACCGTAAAACACTTTTTTCATTGTCTTGGGGAACTGTGAGCACATAATCCTCAGTAAGTAGGTATATGAGCAAACCAGAGGTTTTTGTTGAGTTGGTTGGGCGAACAAGTGAAAGGCGAATGAAATATACGTTTTCGGTATAATTTATCGCTACCAGTAAGTGGGCTTTCTGAGTTTTATTGTCTTACTCACAGAATACCTATACATGTTTAACCGCCTCTGTGGTCTGCATCTGATACCAGTGACCATCAACTATGTCACTGGTATCAGATGCCTAGGTTCCGGGTTCGATTCTCAGGAGTGTACAATATTGTGCTTGGTTTGGTTTGGTTTGGTCGGACTTTGTTTAAGTCCGCCTGGCTACCTACTACCATCTTACTTAAGTCTGTCGCCAAAACATCTATTCTAAATTGTTGCGTTGCGACATTTAAAAGGTAAGATAGCCAGATCCTCAGTTTGTTGAGGATTCTGGGTGAAGTGCACTTCCACCGTCAGCCTTATCATAACTTGAAACCTTGAAATAATTGGTACCCATGGTAGCCATATATTAAGCAGGACTTAATGGGTTTCAGTTGCTTGAGTAAAATAGTCAAAAGGAGTTCCTACTCAAAGTTTGAACTCATTTAAAATGTCAATCTCTACCTGCATTATAGGTACTACGTACTACCAGTCGAGTAAATGGCAAAGTTCATAACTTATGGCCCAACTTTCTCCCACCACGTTAATAGGCACCTATTTACATATCCATTTACAAACATTATTCTCTGTTTAGTGTGCAAATTAAATTTTGCCTCGAATATAGGAAAATAACTACGTAAGTAATTTGCTTAACTCCCGGAATGTATGTAAATTTATATTTTACATGAACGAATAATAGCATAGCATAGCGTATTAATGAAATTTAATGTTATTAAAAATATGGACCAGTGTGTTGTGTACGCCGTTACGTGTAATTTAGGTCATATGTCTAAAGAAAACGTTAGAAACAGCGTATAGTCGCAACTTTTACCCACACTAGTGAAACGTACCAGCGTTTTGCTTAACGTAAACCTGGGATATGCCATTGCCGTAGCAGCAAAAAAAATCTAAAAAAAAGACCCCCTGCCCTTCAATTATTAAAATAACAAAAAACAATGAATCACGTTCTTATCTATTTTATATGAGGAATCTATAATAATATTTTTGACCTTTTGTCATGCACGGTTTCAGAGTTAGAGCATACCTTCAATGAAACCTTTCATCCCCTTTTTGAACCACTTAGGGAACGAATTTTCAAAATCCCCTTCTTAGCACTCATTTTCGCATCAAGACAAACATACCCTCCAAATTTCATGTCTCTACGATTAGCCGTTTAGGCTGTGCGTTGTTATCAGTGAGTCAGTTAGCATTTTATATTAGTGTAAGATTAGATAAGATAAGATAAGATAAGATACCTTAACTGTGGTTACTAATCCACCTGCCAAGCGTGGTGATGTAGGCAAAACCCTTTGCTTTGGAGGAGGCTTTGTCTAGCAGTGGACACTCGTGGGCTTTTGATGTGAAACCATTAACCCCCACCATTAACATTAGACCTATTTAAAGGCTTGCTTTTGAAAGTCACAAGCATGTTACTATGTCAAACGTGTGGAGATGACTGCGCCGCTGCTAACCTAACGGTGTTTTTCTTCTCACAGCAAAATGTATTGAAGGTAGACAAACGTTTGACAGCTCACTTTAAGCCAATTGAAAATGTGGCCAAATATTAAACGTGCTTGCCTAAAAGAAACCTCATCATCTTTGCTATAAATCTACTGTCTAAGTCGTTCTCACCCAGTCGTGCAACGCCATTTGCTTGCATCAGAGAGCAAACTATGATATAGTATTTGTAATCTCTTGTTGGCAAATACGTTTAATCTGGTTGTGTTTCCGCAGCAGCATAAAGTTTATAAATAGCACTCAGGCAGAGCATAAAATACCTATTTAAGGTATGCTGCTTATGCTTACGTACCTAAGTGCGGATAGTTTGGTATAATTTGCATTGATTATTTCAAACAAATTTGAAAAATATTTCGAATCGATTTTGATAACATTTGTTACAGTGAGAGCTGTGTGGCCACGAGTGTATGGGCCCGCCTTCTGATCCAGAGGTTGTGGGTTCAATTCCAGTCGTGCACCAATGGACTTCGGTTTTTAGGAAGTTTTCGTGTGCATTTGACACATACACATGCTCTGCTCGTGAAGATCACATCGTGAAGAAACCTGTATGTCCCTAGGACCAAAAGTCCGAAAGACATGTGTCATTGGCTAGTATTCCGCTAAGCGGCAACTTGCAAACCATGGGCACGTGTCGAACAAAAGTTTGGACGTGCCTATGACTACCTCCTAGTAGGTGATCCTCATAAGATTCACGCTCAGAGAAGTGATCAGAGGTGAATCCGCGAAGCGTCAGAGTCGTGAGTCCATTTATTTATTATTCTTACAGTAGATCGTGGCCAATTTCATCGGAGATTAAAATAATAATATAATTTCCATGTGGTGAAGATATTTTGACTCACGAAAAATATTTTTACCGCGCGCCAATCTTTCTAATTCTGGTTAGCCAATGAACACGGAGATAAATAGCGTTCATTCACTAAGAACCCCGAGCTCTACCTTGCTGATATAAATTGCACGCCAGATGAAACCCATTTTGTACCTCAGACCTCGTCATCTAAATGAGTAAAAGTATTCACGTTAGGCATTTTGCTGCTCAACTTCTATCTCATGTATCAATCTTGTAACCTGACTCACTCACTCACTGACAGACACCGCACAGCTTAAATCTTCAATCGGAAGGACTTAAATTTAGAGGGCATTTGTGAAAAAAAACACGTGCAAAAAATACTTTCGATAATTCACAAGCAACGGACGGGTTCATGAACTCCGATGCGGGCGAATCTTAACATAACCTTCTTCCTTAACGTGTAAATTCTTAATAAATTAAGTGATTGTACCTATGTATAAGTACATAACTACCAAGATATACAGTTTGGCTGTCGCTTGACATCAGAGCTTTGAAACAATAGTTTGCGTGCCTTCCACACCGAGCGCAACAATGTTTGTTCAAGGATCTCTCAATCCACAGAGTAGCTAACAGGTAGTACCTACATCGAGACGCAAAGCGCGTCAATCAATAGCGTAGTTACGCCAGTAATGCTATTAACCGAAGCGTACCCGCTTTGAGGTCAGAATAGAGTCGACAATACCTAGCTTTGTACCGTTAAATTCAAAATCACTGTTATGGGAATTGATCAAGACAATATAAAACTGCCCGCGGAACTTCTGACAACAAACAAGGAAAGATAAACATTACCATTCAGCTTCTGGGAAAGTCGTTTACCGATATAGAGGTTTGGATCTGATTTGCTTAACATCAGCTTACGCTTGGCATATTCGAAACCTTTCCTCGCAAATGCGGTTCAACGCAAAAGAAATCGGCTGGCTCTCGAACCCTCATCAACATGCGCGTACGGGTCAAGTGACGGGGCTAACAGGGTTTGGAGGTCACATTACAACGACAATAGCTTCTGATCGCGGCTTTTACCGCGTGGTGTCTGTATTAGAAGTAGCCTTCATGCTATTCAGTCCAGAATAATATCTAATATCTACTATTTTCTTAGTATTGTTACGAGCTGGGGTTCGTAAGAATTAAAAGTAGCCGGTTATTACTCAAAATAAGACACTTTCGTGTTATTTATATACAAGTTGTTATTGTCTTATTTTCGTGGAACTATGTGAAGGCCCGCGAAAGTTCTAGACGTTTCTGATTGGCGTAACAGTATTTATAGATAAAAAGTTAACATCTTAGCCAATGATATAAGCAATAATTATGCAAAGATTCGTTAAGATCCATTCAGTTTTTTTTTATAAATTGCTTAATATCACGATATCTATTGAATGGAATGCCCGGTTTGAATATTTAAAAAGTTATTTACGGGTTTTGAACCAGCCTTGACTATGAAGTGATTTATTTGGATAATGATTAATACCAAGGTACAGATGTTACCTACCGGCGTTTATATTTGCTTTTCAAACATTAGAAACTGGAAAACTTTGTTGGATTAGGAATTATTTTTAATGTATTACCTTCCTTTTTATATATTGTATCTGAATGTTTCACGAATAAAAATAGAAAATAAAACGTGGTGATATTTACATAACTTTAACAGTTGGATACATGCTTTTGCTAGTGTTTTTGTAGGAATTTATGTGTTCTCTAAAACTGTAGAACGTTACTTTGTTCTATCATCAATAGTTTTCGCAGCGCAAACGATGTAAGGAATTTTATCGGTCATTTTCCTTTCGGTTGCATTATTAGATTTTTTGTTAGGATCCCCTAATAAACCCTGATATTAAGCTTATGTTACTCAGCGATACTAGATTATTCTATATAGTTTTTTTTTAATCGGTCTTGTAGTTTTTGCGCCTATTCAATACAATCAAAACTACCAATATTTTCTCTTTATAATAATAGTGTAAATGTAGAGAGTTACAGTCGATATATATGTTGCCTATGTCATATTCACATATAAGCGAAAGCAGACATAAAAAAAGCTCTATTCATGTATTTTTTTGTCTATCTGGGTAACATCTGACAAAAGTTTTTTTTTATTTTAGGCTAGCATAAACCAATTTATTTGAAAAATGCCCACTGTTTGACATCAAAAACTATATATAGTTTTTTTTTATTGTTCTACGGGGAAGCGTTTGGCCTTCATCTCACCTGGTACCAAGTTGAGATAAAACCGAAGGTGGAGGCGCACTTCACCCGGAACCCTCAACAAACTGAGGAACTGGCTATCTTACCTCTAAATGCCGGAACACAACAATTTTTTTTAGCAAGCACAATATTGCTCCCCCTGGGGATCGAACCCGGGACCTCTGGATCTGAAATCGGTGGGTTGAACCACTAGACGACAGAGGCGGTTACTAAAGTCATTAGGACCAACATGCCTAGCACTAAAAAATACGCCCGCTTTAAAACTTAAAACTTACAAAACCACTTAAAAACGTGGGTGAGATGTCCTCTAACCCTAAGTAGTGGTCATTAATAAGTTATATAATCTATACCATAGTATCTCCACAAGTAAGCCTAATTAACGGAAAAAGTATGAGCGTGAGGAGAGTTCCTTTTTGAAACACAAAAGGTACTCAATAAATATTTTCAAGTTAAAGTTAAGGCCCTGTCATTAGACGTTTCGTCTTTTTCCAATGGAAAATTATAGTACTTCTGAACAAGTCACGAGTATATTTTTTATATATGTATTACTTCAGGTACCTATCTACATTAAAGGTAAGCTGAAAACATAATAGCTGAAAAAATTCTAGATAAAAATATTTTTTGAAAATGGTACGTTTCAAAATTTACAAGAGAAATATAGTGAAACCTACAATGAATAATCGACTTACGATTTAATTGATTTAAATGATAGGTTACATTTTGATCTACATTAAGGTAAGCTAGTTTTTTGATAACAATTCAAAATTAATTTTAATCATGAATTATTTGAAATTCTACAGGCGCACCGCGCGCGCGCCTTTCAATCAGTAGCTCCTGACTTACTACACTGTGTGCTTGTCGTCCTCGCAGCGGTCAGACAACACCTAGACTCAGAATAAATATTAGGACGAATTTAAATAATCTATTTGTTCTGTGCCAGTAAAGGTACCATCATATGGTTAAATTACCTACCTACATACCAGCAACGCGATGTCAGAATAAGAATTATCAAAAGGTTTTATTTACGATACGCATGCGCCAACTACAGCTTGCCGTTGTCAACTCTCATAATCGTTTCTGCCGCGATTTTAGCTACGTAGGTCCGGTCAATTTGTGGCATAAAGGTGTGTCCTCGCTTGTCCGTAATTTCACCGGCTACCATATCCTTCAAACCGGAACACAGCAATAATGCTTGACGGCTGAAATAGGTATGGTTATAATACTTCTCCGGACGATCCCTTTCACAAGGGGCTCTACTACTCGTCGTACTCTCAGTACTCTCCACTTACTAGTCAAAGTCAAAATTTCTTTATTCATTAAGATTTTTAGTCTGGTACTGGTCTGGAATAGTTGAGTTACCTATAGACCGTTTGTAACGGTCCTTATAAAATCCGACTGCTTCTTACTGCTTCTGCTTCTTTTAACTATGTACCTTTGTACATATTAGTATATAGTTAGTTTAATATTTATACAGACACATATTATTTTTATTTTTTGTGTGAATTTAATCATGAAATACTAAATTATAGAAGAAAAAAAGTTTTATAACTTAATCGATTTTGTGCACAAAAGCAACTCAAAAAAAGATCTTTAAAACTATAGGTTATATTTTAAACTATAATTAGTACCTGAGTAGTTAAGGTAGCTGGAATGCTATTTCCAGTTACCTTACCTAATTTGGAATCTCTTTACATAAAATTTAATTGTATTCCCATACAACAACAAGATTATATAAATCTGTAGTACCGTCCGTGTATTAGGGCCCTTAGATCTCACCACAATTTGAAATCTGCGTTTTATATTCTGTAAGCTTTTCGATTTGGCGGTGCGCCAGACAATGCTGTTATTAAATTAGGTTTTCTAGCGTACTCAGTTAAAAAATATAAGTTCAACTCTGCGCAAGACAGTGTAATAAATAAGTGAACTAAATTTTTATTGGTTTATAATCTTTTAAGGTTAAGGCTTTTATCACATGCCAAAAAACTTTTAGTTTCGCTTAAGACAGTAAAATAGGATGTAAATAAATCTTCAATGCATCTGCAATAACATCTAAGCATACAAGTATGTATTTTATCAGCATAAAAGGGAAATAAAAAAGCATGGTGTTTCAGGTTGCATAAAAGACACATAACAACCTATTGACGTTTTCCGCCAAAAGTTCAATTAACTAATTACCTATAAATTATAATGATAAACACTTCCATGCTAAGCCAATTGGTTCTCAACCTCACAAAAGCATTTTCCCATTCATTTGAATATTTTCATGAAATATGACGGAATGTAAGCGGTTCATCCCAATCCCTACAGAATTCTCGGAAAGAGCCAAATCTAACTGGATTCCACACAATCGGACCACCGGCATCGCTTCAACAATCTTGAAACTCCAAGTACCTATGGGAGCAGTAAGTATGAAAGCCGCGAAACTATTTAACTTACTTAGATTTTTCCGTAAAATTGGCAATACAGTAGCTCTCTGACATTCTGGTATTTTTTGGTCAATATCGTAAAAGTTGAAGGAGAACAAAAATTGGCGTAGTAAAATTTCAAATTTATAATATAAATCCCCCCGGTGCCATTATTTGAGTTAAATAATATAATTACTTACCGACTTTCTAAAATTGGGTAGCATTCAATGAAAATTATCTTACTTTTCTCATCCCGTATTTACAGTGTTTGGTTATTTTAATAATTACAATGCCTGTCTAGTTTCACCTTTCATTTGAACATGCAAAGTTTTCACACAATCCGGAACGAGGGAACAAAACAGAATGTTTTCACGCTGGAGTTTTAATCAGAAGTTGAACAGAACTGCGCCGTCAGGTCTCAAGTGCATCTACTTCATCGGGGTCAGGCGAGCTCGTCACGAACCGTCGTTTGATAAAATTTTCACGAAGGGGCTAACAGATTTGCGGCGAAAACTACGAGAACTTTGCCGCAGTTTAAGTACCAAGTGGTTTTTGTTATAACATATTAGGTCCTTACACATGAAATTGGCGTTTTGTCGTACTGGCCACTTTGATCTTAAATATCTCCTCTTTGGTTAGGAATTCCAAATTCAAATTTAAACAGCTATTTACTCATGCATTTGTGTTTCGAAAACAGTAATTCATTTGTTTTTTTCTCTTTTGCTTTTTTTTTCTGCGTCACTCATTTCACAAAATGGAAAACTTAAAATATCGCATTATTTACGAGTACGAGTTTCACCGTGGCACCAGTGCTGCAGAAACGGCTTGAAGGATTAATTATGTGTATGGTAGTGGTGTCGCAAAAGAAAACACGGTGCGTTTTTGGTTTCAACGCTTTCGTTCTGGAAATTTCGACCTGCAGAACAAGCCCCGTGGACGGCCGGAGACCAAGGTCGATAATGATGAATTGAAGGCTATTGTGGAAGCAGATCCATCGCAAACCACATCACAGTTAGCTGCAGGCTGCGGTGTTAGTAACAAAACCGTTTTAATCCACTTGAAGCAAATTGGGAAGGTGAAAAAGCTTGAAAGGTGGGTACCCCATGAATTGAGTGAAGAAAACCGACAAACGCGCGTCGACTGCTGCGTTACATTACTCAACCGGCACAATAATGAAGGAATTTTAAATCGGATCATTACATGTGATGAAAAGTGGATCCTGTACGATAATCGTAAACGCTCATCGCAATGGCTGAACCCTGGTGAACCAGCAAAATCTTGCCCCAAGCGAAAATTGACTCAAAAAAAGTTACTTGTAAGCGTTTGGTGGACTAGTGCCGGTGTCGTACACTATAGCTTTCTTAAATCTGGTCAGACGATTACGGCTGATGTCTATTGTCAGCAACTGCAAACCATGATGGAAAAGCTCGCTGTTAAACAACCGAGACTTTTCAATCGCTCTACGCCACTGCTGCTTCAAGACAACGCTAGACCACACACGGCCCAACAGACGACTACCAAATTAGAGGAGCTTCAATTGGAATGTCTAAGACATCCACCGTACTCTCCGGACCTTGCTCCAACAGATTACCATTTTTTTCGAAATTTGGATAACTTCTTGCAAGGAAAAAAATTCAATTCCGATGAGGCAGTCCAAACCGCTTTCAAAGATTTCATTGATTCCCGTCCGAATGGTTTTTTTAGTAAAGGGATCAATGAACTACCTATAAGATGGCAAAAGTGTATAGATAGCAATGGTACATACTTTGATTAATAAAATATATTTTAATATGAAAAAATTGCCTTTATGTTCCTCCCATACAAAACGCCAATTTCATATGTAAGGACCTAATATATCTGAAACACTTGAGCTTCGCTTTGCTGCTGTTTAGATCAGGAATATAATAGAATAGAATAATATTTGGCGTAAAATATAGGATATTTTTTTATTAAAAATAATATCAATAATAAATACGTATTCAAAAATAACAACAACATTTTAATTAGCGTATTTCTAATTTATTTCCCATTAAATTATTGACATCGTCAAATTATTATTAGCTTTTGTACAAATTTGTTTAGAATTTTCATTCATTGTTTCTCATAATGAATTGAGTCTTACGAACGGTCATTATATAACTACTTATAGGTAAAATGTAACGTTTTAGCTAGATCGATCCTTTATACCAAAGAAACCGTACATTACAGAGTAAAAAGTGAAATGTCACTCCGGCCGTGAGAGCAAATAATGATATAGGTAAATACGTTGTCGAAAAAGAAGAAAAGAAAAACCAAATACACTCTGGCAACAATTATAATACAAGTTTGAGCCTGTCTTCCTGGAAACGTGATATGGATGTCATAATAATATCTGATATTCGGTCGTTCTAACACGTAGCATTTCCAAGAGTTTCGATTAAATTAGTTTCTAATATCCAATACTAGGGCGTCATCAGATACTGATAGCCGCGTGACCTGAATATGGAATCTTATTATTTTCCAGCCTAGCCGTCGAGAACACTCGTAGCAGCGTAGCTACGTCGTAGAGAGTCGTAGTGATTCGTAGCGAAATGCTACGCCAATATATCGGTCCAACCAGGCGAAACAATGATGATTCCGAGTTCGCTAACATTGTGTGCTGTAACCGAAATTACAATTTTTCGATGCTATCCAAAACGTTGCGTTATGATACGTGCACGGGTTTCTCGAAAATGTGTTACTGGCAAATATTTTTCAAAAATTATCCACTGCATAATTTTTGACAATATATGAATATAGGTACTTAGTATTGATTGCTGTAACTTTTTTCTTTTTATTTTGAAATTTCCTAGTTGCACGAATCCAGAGCTTATTCCCACATGAACTGATCATATCCTATGCAAACACACAAAGGAACTACCGATAATGTTTCCATCATCTATATAAATGATAAGTAGGTTGAAAACAATATATGATGGGTATTCCCGATTGTCAAATAGTGAATAAACAACCAGAAAAACTCCAATATCGTAATAGGCGAGATGTGAAACAATAAATAGACCCATGTTCTTTGCGATATTACATAACATTTTCTTTGAATCAGTTATAGTATTAAGTAACCAGTAGTTGGCATTGCCAGCCAACGAAACAAAACAAAATGTATATCGCAGTACTCGTAAACGTTTCAGACCATTTGTTTTAAGTTCTTTGAATGGAATTGCAGTTTTAATCAGTAAAACTCATTGTGTTTTATATATTTATGAACAAACTATTACAAAAATAAATTGTGCTGTTAAACTACGAGGGAGGAACTTAACGGAGGACCGTTACAAATCGGTCTATATGTAACTCAACTGTTCCAGACCAGATGAAAGCGTGCCCAGGAAAATGGCTGCATTGCCACGCTGAATAGCTATTGTGATTTACCAGAAGTGGATACATAGTGGATGATAGATAGTTGTTGTTTCTGATACAGAGCTATGAAACAGATGTCCAGAACAAATCGATTCAATTGTAAATTCGATTTAAATAACGAGCGCTACCAGCAGCATGATTTATTTCAAAAGCAATTCGATTACGTTTGTTATGATTTGCTATTAACATTTTAGCTCGTTTGAAAACAGGGTCCACGTTGTAATGCGGAAAAAAACTCGTTTATTTGGAGAGCAAACGCTGAGTATTTGAACGTGGCAATTTCGAAAACTGCCACTTAGTTGCTAAAATGTCTTCCTCGTTTTACTCCAAAGTAAAATTTAAATAGAGATACTTACCTTCACTCTCATAACTAATAGGAAAGAGTTCACTCATGGCTACCTTATTAGCCTTATACGCATAGAAAATCGTGACATCGCTTTGAACATTTTCCGATATTCCCACCAATCTATAAACATACCTGCTATGTTTTTTTTATATATAACAGGTCATTTATTCTACGCAGCTATCTAGTTCCAAACTAAATAAAACTTGTAATATGGGAACTAGATTACGGATATAATATTTATATACGTTTTGAACCTATTATGTTTGAGTAAACCTTGAAGACAATGAAGCAAAATATCTGCTCTAAGTAATAGTTCAATTCAAGAATAGCTTCTTATATCAAAAGTGGTAGTACTAAGATACCTTTCAATTGCGCTACTGTATCGAGTTACGGTTAATGAAGCATTAGATACATCTTTATTAGGTACTCAAAGATGGAATCACGAGAATGTATTTGTACGACGTAGCAGTAATTTCTATACCCAGGTCCATATCGTGTGGTCTACGTACCGTAAGTCTAGATCGCGATACAACTAGGTCTCGATTGGACTAGTTATCCTGACGTCTACATCTCGAAACGACTTGGTAGTTTGGACTGTATCGCAATTGGACTAGATAGAAATGTAACCAGTTAGCGTTATCACTACACAGCAGATGTAATGCTTTTGACAGGTGCAGTTACATACATTAAACAAGTGGATCATCTCAAACTAAGATCTCACTGGAAGTACATAAAAATCTACATCATTCTCCTGCCTTTATTCTACGCTAGGTGGGATCGGCACAATAAGTTATTTTCTGCCACGCACTCCTGTCAACCACAGGGTTGTAACAGAGGACATGGGTATGAAGTTGTTAATACAGATTCACAACTTTTATACCCATTACCTCTGTTACACAATGCATCCACCTCTTTTTCGGCCTTTCCTATGCTCGCATAGCTGAACACGATTATATTCATAACCCCTTTAGTTAAATGACTATCATCTCTACTAAGGGAATGTAATATTCCCATGCTAACCTAGCACTCCTCGTCTTTTCAACAACTGGCACTACTTTCAAACTTCCCTTTGTATGCTAATTCCTTATATATTACAAACTTGTCACCCCATACCCACATCCATCTTATTATTCGCATCTCAGTAGCATGCACTATCCTTTCACTCGTCATCGGAAGTACAAAAAACGCAGTATGTAGGTAATCTAAAATTTAAAAAATGGCCACGACCGGCGCACTTTGTAATTTTGAGCTTCTATTTGAAGTAGGTACTACCGCGAAAACGAACTGGTTGGTTTCTATAACAAACAAACTGTGGTTAGTCGTCTTTCTCGTTTCGAGATGTAGACGTCAGGATAACTAGTCCAATCAAGACCTAGTTGTATCAGCTACCGATATGTCAATATGTCTTATATTGACATGTAGACCAAAAGACACGGACCCAATAAACAACTCGCAGTGAATTTTCGTGTTATTATTATTTTCTAAAATAATTATTGATTCGCCCGATTTATGATTACTATATTTGATCCCTTATTTTATTGTTCCCTTAAAACATACTACCAAAAGTTTACTAGTTATTGAAAACCATAAAACCTCTAAAATAAAATTCATAAATAATATTTCAGCAGTCACTCGAGACCAAGTAGATTTACAAGACTCTAAGAGAAGTACTTTTACCCTCACAAGTATGTAAATTAACAAACAAAGCAACACAAAATAAGTACAATGTTAGACGGCGCTCCACAAAATAATAAAACAGCTCCATCACACTTCGTTACGCCGAAGTATCACTGGGACTAACAGAATTACTTCAAGGGCACAGTTAATGGACCGGCCTAAGGAGGGTACAACTAATTAAATGAATAAATATACTTTCAAATATAAAATTCTATAATTTGCAATAAAAAAATCGATGGAATCTTTTTCACATCTTCTAACAAACGTTATTTCTAGCTTAATTTAAGCCAAGTCATTATATAAGACTTTCGAGATCAAGCGCTGATTAAAAACAGTACCTAGGCCATAAGCGTGCTAACTGTTAATTGATATCAGTGGCGACCAATATTCTGTTCGAAACACAGGAACGACGCGAAACACGAGAACAACGGCCGATTGTTCACAATACTAGTTAGCTAGGCATTTATATCTATCTAGACTAGATAACTAGGGATCGCTTGTAGTCTCCTCGGTAATGTCAATCAATACCATTGTCTCTGGTTTTATAGCCAAAGTTGTTACGGAATTCAGAAAAGAAAATTTGTAAGGCATGAATAATAAATGCCATTTTAAAATTACACTTTCAGATTTTATTACAAAAAGTAAAAGTACAACGTAGCATAAATTGCTACACAGCGAAAACGTGGACGGAACAACGCCATTGTATTGTTGGTCAAATCATTTTAGTTGGTTGTATGGTTTGTAGTAGGACTTTGCTAAGTCCGCCTGGCTAGCTACCTCCATCTTACATACAACAATTACAAATTGTTGTGTCCCGGCATTTAGAGGTAAGATAGCCAATTCTCCACTATCTTGAGGATTCCGCGTGAAGTGCGCTTCCATTTTCAACCTTAATATAACTTGAACATTACAATTATATTTTCCCCGTACAACATTCTATCGGTAATTAGACACACCTCATTAGGCACAGCCAGCCGCCATTAAAACAGATAGAATGGACGAACCTAAAGCTCAATCACGGGTGCGGAGCATTCGTAAAACGCTGCCACGTTGCCCCGGTCATTAAACGTTGAAGTTACAAGGGTGAAAACATGAGAAGATGAAATCCGGCGCGGTGGGCGAGGCAGGCGGGCCGCCCGGGAGGCTGCGAGCCTCCGGTACTTCAGTACCCCACAGAGTGCGTGACAGGCGCCCGCGCCCTGCCAAATCCCGTGGCTCATTCTCACGTCACGGAAAACTTCGTCAACACTCGAACAATGGCAGCGAGCCCGACCCTGTAGTGCAATTGACGACCGAATATGTGAAGTATCTTGGACCGTTCAGTGCTCTGTGATCCGGCGA
The DNA here is from genome assembly GCA_951394065.1 of Venusia cambrica. Lineage (NCBI taxonomy): Eukaryota > Metazoa > Arthropoda > Insecta > Lepidoptera > Geometridae > Venusia > Venusia cambrica. Next base: position 9,074,160 of record OX596043.1, on the reverse strand, counting down.
ATTACTTGGCCCGGATGTGTTTGTTGGCGTGGGTGCAATGAATTTAATGTGGGTAACGTATTTTATATGCATTTACCTTTTTTTTTCAAATTAAAAATGTTGATGTATCTCATCATGATATATCTAATTAAGACGAGTCTTATGTATATTGGAGTATTTTACCTCGTATGATTAATCGTTTTATTAGCTGCCTTAATGAAAATCACACTCGGTCCCATAAGAGGGGCATTGGTCATCGGTTATTGTTTAGGTGTTATATTTGTATCATAAGTACGTATTTACAAAAAAAAGCTACATGAGTATTATATAGTATTCATACTCTCCGTACTCTAGATTATCCCATATTAGATTTGCTTAGTTTGAGGCTAGGTGGCGTTGAGTAAGATGTCTATCAATATTTATTTATTTATTTTGATCGCAGCTATCTATCTGATGACTATAGAGTCAATGGTGATTTATTTACTTATAAATACGAACACTTTTTTTTTTGTACGACGAGGAAGCGCTTGGCCTTCATCTCACCTGGTAACAAGTTGAGATAAGGCCGAAGATGGAGACGCATTTCACCCGGAATCCTCAACAAACTGAGGAACTGGCTATCTTACCTCTGAATGGCGGAACACAATATTTTTTTTTAAGAATTGTTATTATGGCGACAGAATTAGGTAAGATGGTGGTAGCTAACCAGGCGGACTTAAACAAAATCCTACCACCAACCAAACCGAGCACAATATATTCTACTCCCCATGGGGATCGAACCCGGGACCTCTGGATCTGAAATCGGTGGGTTGAACCACTAGACCACAGAGGCGGTTAGTTAACACAATTTTAAAATCAATTAGGATGTTACACCCAGACCCCAGTACCCAATAGTTTATTGAAAAGTAAAATAAATGTTTGTGACCTTTTAATTAATCTACTTGGCTTGTAACCGTGTAAAGACTGTCGTACATGAACCTCCTCCCTTTGTTTATTTATCAAGTACTAATCCCATCATCCTTTGCGGACAAGCCATTACAGATTCATTCGTTTCTTTTATCTCTGAATTCAAAATCTTTGACTGTGTTGATACTAAAATGAACAAAACTTTGAAATAATGAATTACTATGTATTATGCTTAAAAAAAGCTTAAAAACAGCTTAAAAACAGACGCACTGAACTTTACCATCCCTACCTCATTAGGGTACCGCCCATCCGCATTAAAAGCTTTGGTTCCACTTTCATCATGCAACGGTTGAAGAGATGAATACCTACGTTGCCTGCGACTGTTTTTCCTACAAATTTCAACATGAGCCTCTTCTAGGCGAGAATAAGCAGCTGTCTTCTAAACCGGCGTGCAACATCACGTTTTTCATCAGGAGAAATTGTGATCAAACGTAGACCTACGTTTAACCATCTTAATTAAGAAAAAACAAATATGTAATTGGTCACGAAACTCAAATTCAAAAATGGATTCTTCAATCAGATCACTTTGAATCGTAGAAAACTAGTTTATCAGTCCATAAATCACGACACTAGAAGAACGGGCTAGAAATCGCTGGCTCAAGTAATTCCTGTGCATTTCTAATTGATAGATTCCAGCAGGTCTAAGCTGATATTCATGAATCTCGCCGTTGATTTATTAAAGCTACTTATAAGTTAAGCTGGAGATAAATTTGAACATTCTGTGGGTGTTTGCGAAGGCACTATAAATCTTTACAAAGCTTTTCGTGGAAAACGTGGCTCGAATCTATTGCGAGAACCAATTACTTACCTTTTCTAATATAGATAAAACAGATGCCAATATTTTCGTTTTACACTTGTTGGCTCGGATGTGTTGTAATTTTTGTATTATTAATATTATCAACATTTCTAAGAAATGAAATGCCTCTGAATTGTTTTTAATGCCCAATCATCTTCCTTAATATTTTTTCATACTGCTATATTTTTCGATCATGGTAATTAATTGTTTTTAGGGTACCATACCCACCGTATCATCGGAACCCTATTACCGAGACTTTGATGTCCGTCTGTTCATTCAATCGTCCGTCGAACTTTGAAAGGATACCGTTCTCGTATAACCGTAATAAGTAGCCGGTTGGTATTTCAGGAAACATGTTTTTGGCGGACAAATTATTCCTACAACAATGGTGGTTTTAAATTATTTTTCTTTTAGCTCTATCATAAAAATAATCTATAAATGCATAATATATAAGCTCTGTAAGTTGACCTATTACATATATGTATGTATCGTATAAGGTACAATAATATACGAAACCAGTCCAAGATTAGCATTTTACGATTGGTGCTATAGAGAAGTCATAAACCCTCAAATAAAACTGCTGGTCGTCTATCGACCATTCGACAGATTGGTTACGGTCGTCAATATAACCTTTTGTTAGATATCGGCAGTTCGGCTGGTTTAGGTGCCATAATATTCTCCTGACATTACATTCGACACACCACTGGAGGTTTATTTTCTTTGACAAACATCTGAATTTTCTTTGACAAACATCTGAATTCTCATATTATTTTTTATGTAAATACAAGTACGCTTAACAGGTCGGCGACTGGTCGCTTTGCCGTGGTAGAAAAAAATAACCCCCCCTAATCTTCCTACAGATGTCTTATAAGGGGGACTAAATGAACATTTGCCAGAAGAATAAGGGCTGCTTGCTTCTGTCTCCTTTACTGCGATCCCCAATACGCGTGCCAAGCGTGGTGGTTGTGACAAAACACTCCAGTTATTTTGAAGGTCCTATCCAACGGTGGACATTCATGGACTGAATGACGTACCGAATGATAGTGACGTACGGTAAATGAATTTAACTGAATTTTTAATTTCAAATGAATGAAAAGAGCTACAAGGTACAATGAGCAGCCTAATCGATAAGAGCGATCTTTTCCGGACAACATTTCATTGGATAACGAATAAGTGAGTACCTGCAAAAGACGGTGGTATATGCAGATAAGAGAAAAATAAAAAATAATGATTCAGAAATGCGACAAAAACGTATTCCCAAGATATATTTCGAATAAATAACTTTTTGTTTCACCTAGGAGTACAAATTCAAAGATATTTATTAAATAACAGTCTAGACATGTTTTGCTTCGCAAAGCACCTTAAAACTCGATCAAATAGACGTTGAAATAAATTGAAAATATCCGTACATGTTATGTGAAAATATTGAAATGTTAAAAGTTATATCGAGTAGGTCTAGTACCTATAGGTACCAAAAACAACAAAAAGTCAACGACTATTATTGCCATACTAAACCGTTATTATGAATATCTATATTTTTCCTGGTCACGCTATAACTGGAGAACGGTTTCATTCATTTTTTTTTTAAATGACTTCTAATACTTCGTAGAAGGTTCTTACATTAAAAAAAATAGGAAAATTACGCAGAAACCTAGAAAATTTAAAAACGACTACCTTTATTATAAACTTTTTAAAAGTAACCTTAGCTCCAGCGTTATGTACTCTTTGCTTAGCACGTTTGAAATAACTGTCAGTTGTTTGACAGTAAGAGACAGATCGCACACCGCCAATATCGTGTAAAAAGATCGCATAATTCTAGCGTAGCGCTATATTGTCTTTGAGTGAATCTAGCCCCCGGTTATTACTATTTATTTATAATTTTAATTTAATTTATGCGGTTATTATTATTTATGGGCAAGTACCATGTAGGTACTTGCCCTATATTTGTAAATTATGCCCTGTATTCTATGACTACATCTATATATCTACAGCTAATAGTGGTACTTTGACGGTGTGCGAATAGTGTCTGGACGCCCGGTCGCCATGCCCATCTTCCGCGTGGTGTGGCATACTCGCAGTCCTACCCCTGCGATCCCTAAGACGATAGAAGACGCCGCCATGCATCATGACACTATAGCATAACGGCTATTTGCACCCAACTTCAAGCTGTGCGTAGACAGGCCGCCTGCGCCAATCGACTCCCACACGTTGGGCGAGCTTCCACTACCCAGTACTGCTTGCCGACCAGCTACCTACCGAGCTGCACTACACCGGCGATTCCGCCGAGCTACCACGCTGCCTTTTGACACGCTGCCTACACACTCAGCGTCGCCACGTGTCCACGCCACACCCCTTCATCAGCATACTACAAGACAGTACCAGTCGTGACCAAGTGATTGTTCCTAGAGCTCTTGAGCACTTGAGGTCAGGCCTTCACCCCTGTTTGTAGCCTAAGAGACCCCACGCCCATAGCCGGCGCGTCTAGAATCTTACTCATCATAATATAACTATAACTTTTATCAATATACCTTCTTATATCTATTACACACCATTTTCTATTCACCTTCCTATGACTACCGTAGGCATGTAAAACGTTATCGCGACCAACGCGACAGTGGTAACAAGCAATACAATAAACAATATTTTATAGAGATAATAAAAAATTACAAACATATACAATATCAAAATATACAACAATATAAATAATTATTAGTATTGTATTAGGTACAGTTTGAATTGAATGACAGGAAAACGTCTGTCGCGTCAGCTAGTAGTATATATAATAACTAAGTTAGTAAAAGTAGTTAAGAACAAAAAAAAAATTGGTTGCACTATGATTAAAAGATATAGCGAAGGCAAATTTCGAGCTGGTAACCAACTCTTTGTTTGTAATAAACCTAACCGTTATATCAAAAACTTCCTGACCCTACATGAGGACAAAGAACAAGAAAATTTTATGCAAAAGTCACGACCTTTCTCATAGATAAGTGGAGGCTGGATAGACGGATAACAAGAGCCAGCCCTACAGCGAGCAGATAACATAATACCAGTAAGAAATTGTTTATACCTAAATATATGATATCCCTGGCTCAACGGCAGAGAGAACACTAGAATTCACTAGATACATTGACTCGACGATGAAGCATAACCATGCCGCAGTCTCAGTTTACTAACATCGATCATCATTTACAAGATATAGTGGCCATCTGGCCCGGTGGACCTGCCCGGTACTTGTGAGGAAGGAACAATTTGTGTCAACATCCCCGGAGGTTAGTCCAAAGGGGACGTTGACACTAAATTCGTGTCATCCTCCCCGGTGGTCTTCATTAGGTATTCATTCCTTCATTGACACTATATCATTTACAAATGTTGTGATGACAAAAAAATCACATCCCGTGACGGGACGCGAACTCGCATGTTTTCCTCGAGCTGGAATTACTGCTAGATGGCGTTAATTAGCGCTTAGCTGAATTGAATTTGTCACAAACATTCTCAAATCACGTCAAGACCCTCGTTGGATAAGAGCGTTTCCGGCTTAAGGAAAAGATGCGGGCTTGAGTCTGGACGTGGATTGTGAACTTTTGTGTTATAATGACATTTATTAATGTGATGACCAAGTGCAATCACATAAAATAAAAAAAAACTATGTTTTTTAATTGCTGATATCTTATTATCTTCATCAACCAACCAAATCACTCCTAATGTACAGTATTGGCCTTTTTTATCATTATTAATCAACTCGTACAGACCCCAGGCCCAATTCTACTAAATCAATTGTTTCTTTGTTACCCCTTCACGATAAAACTTCTGAACAGATTGAGCAGAAATTTCGCACAGATATTGTTCTGGACCAGGAATAACATAAAGGTTGCATGTAGGTACTGTAGGTGGCCGCGCCATCTAGCCTAGACTGTAATAGGTAATATCCAGAATATCAATTACTATTTGCATAAAATTACTGGCTGACATTTACATAAATCAACTTACCACTACTCACCACACACATACATCTTCATTCACTCACCCACACAACACACATTATCAAATGGCCCTTATTATTTATTATACACTATTTTTTATTATTATTAATATTAATACCAATAATTATATAGCTATTAGTCATTTTACATTTTAAATAATTAATTAATTTACATAAATTTATGATTGAGTATTATGTACATTTAATATTTCATTTTCATTTCAACTTTATAATTAATCTTGCTCAATAATTGATATTTGTAAACTTTTGAGCACAATGTACCAGTTTTTATTTGTATATTATTATTATGGGAAGCACTCTTTGCCAAAGAACAAGCTTTCTTAGCTTATTTTGGTGACGTGGGCTCAACATTTTTATGTATTTTGTATAACAGTAATAAATGAATTTTAATTTAATTTTATTTTATTTAATGCTCAGCCAAAATCTAATAAATAAATAAATATTACAGGACGTTAATTTCACACAGCGCCATCTAGCCCCAAACTAAGCACGAGGTGACGAGGGCTCAACATTTTTATGTATTTTGTACAACAGCAATAAATGAATTTTAATTTTATTTTTTTAAGCATAGCTTGTAATATGGGAACTAGATTACGGATAAAATACTTAAATGTTTTTGTAAATACATACGTACTATATGATACCACACCCAAACACAGAACAAACATTTATATTCATCACACAAATGTTTGTTCTGGGTGGGAATCGAACCCACAACCTACAGCGCAGAAGACAGAGCTACTAACTGAGCTATGAGGCTTGTTAAATCTAAAAACTAACGTGAAGCTTTGATTTCAAAGTAACATTCCTTTGCACCATAACGTAGGTTTCGGCTATATAGCTCAATATACCATTTTTTATGGGCACCATTAACCTTATTATTGACAAGCCTTATTCATGGCATGAAAATGAGGCCTTCTGCGCTTTAGGCTGTCAGTTCTATTCCTACCCAGGACAAACATTTGTGTGATGAATGTATGTTCTGTGTTTGGGTGTTGTATCATAAAAGTACGTATGTAATTACAAACAAAAAAGTATTTGTGTATTCCATCCGTAATCTAGTTCCCATATTACAAGCTATGCTTATTTTGGGGCTAGATGGCGGTGTGTTAAATTGTTATTGTTAAAAAAGTGTTTGTGTAAAAAATTGTTAAAAAAGTGTGTAATTGTTAAAAAAGTCCTGTTACATTTATTTATTTACCATGTAATAAACTGCCACTCAAAAAAGACGAATCAACTAGCTTGAGTTAGTATCACACTTTTCAGTATATTACAGTACATTCGTTGACCCGTCAAGGATCAAAGAAAACTAGGCTAGAACCTTCTCTAAAGGAACAAAATCGCATATTATGGTGTTTTTAATTCTAATTCTTTCCTATTCATCCAAAGGTTATCTGTGAAAGAGAGAGGCAGGATAAAGCGATATAGACAGAAAAGGATACCTTTCCGCTTCATAAAACATTCAAAAAAATGTCGTAGAAAAATAAGCCAAAAGTTTCAGTTCTCCGACCAAATTTTTTTGGGGCCATAATTTATAATGCCTCCATAAACCATGTCACTCTCGAACTTTTCACTGCCGGGTAATCGCTTGCCAACTTTCCTGCTCTTCTTGGCGCATATTCAAACAAAAATTTGAAAATACCTAGAAAATGTATAAATTACATTTTCTTGCATCATCAAAAACCAACTAGCCCGAGGTTCCTCGTCTCCTTGTGTTGATAATACTTTGTCGTAACACGATTAACAATGATCATAATAATTACGTTTTAAAAACTAAAAAGAAAACCGACTTCAATGAATATGATACAATTTCGTTTATCTGGACGGATGACGTATTTTTTCCCATTATTTTGATGGCAGATGGACGGACAGACAGAAAGACGCGTGATCCGTTATATATGTATATGGGGTCCGTTTTTTTCTTACTTTTGAGGTAATACACCCAAATCGCTTCAAGTGTGCATTATAGGCACACTTGAAGCGATTTGGAGAGCGTCCTCGATTTTTCCAGGATCCCATCATCAGCTCCTGACGTGATGACGATGGGATTACCTGGGAAGTATACCGACCCTAAAAATACCCAAATCACTTCAAGTGTGCATATGATATTTGAAGAGTTCCCTCGATTTCTCCAGGATCCCATCATCAGATCCTGACTTGATGTCAATGGGACCATTTGTGACGTATACAATTTTTCCCAAACAAAAAAAAAAAACGGTCCAGCCGTCTTCGAGTAATCGGGAACATACATAAAAAAAAAGATTTCGACGAACTGAGAACCTCCTCATTTTTTTAAGTCGGTTAAAAATTATCACTACATTACGTGACATGAGACATATAAAAATACTATGACTACTACTAAAGTAATTTAAATTACTAGAGGTGGTTTGGTGATTGTGTAAGGTTGACTATTAATGCGATTTTAATCAAGCTAACGCTTCCGTCTGGTACTGGTCTGGAACAATTGAGTTACGGATTGAGAACTTGTCTAGCTAGTAGAGCTTGTCTAGCCCTAGGCCAGCTAGGAGATAGGAGCAAGGATGAGGTCTACTTTGAGGTTTCCTTTCCCAGAAGTAAATGGCTCCCTTACGCACCGACGGAACTTGACATACCGTTTGGTACCGGACTTCGGAAGGAGAGTAGTCGTTAGCCAGGTGGGTTTTTACAGATCACACCACCAATGCTAAGATCATTCAGCCGTAACCGCTAGAAAAGCCAGGGATTCCGTTGCCCGTTCCGTCGATACGTTAGTATTCTGGTAGCTGAGCCCGTACCACGGTGTCCCAAGTCCAACACATAGAGAGAAAAGGCTATAGGCCTAGATGTAGATATAATAATTATCAATAGACGACGCCATATATGCCAAAGCAAAAAAGAAGTTTGGCAAATATACAGAATAAAGAACAAGTACGCCCTACATTATTTGTCTTTTATACAACATTTTTTTATTTTACTCTGTCTGTCTGTAGGTTTGTCCCGTTCATTTCCAAAAAGGCTGGACCGATTTTGACAGTGCCTGCACTGGCAGATAGCTGATGTTTTTTTCGGTTGCACAGATTAACTAAGACAGGAAATTCCTGCTCAAACGTATACGAAGTGTCGTGGGGTCACAAAAGGCGTAAATATTGTGGTCTCGACAGAGCTTAACTATTTGAGCCTTTTGGTGTCGGATCTTGGGTCCATGGGGAGCCGGTGCACTCCGATTTTTAAAAAATCTTGCTTTCGATTTAGGCAACACGTGATAAGGGCTAGCTCTTATTTAAGCCAGCGAATCAGCATAGCTATTCAGCGTGGCAAAGCAGCCAGTTTCATTGGCACGCTTTCGCCTGGTACTGGTCTGGAACAGTTGAGTTACATATAGACCGTTTGTAACTGTTCTTAGGTAATCCGACTGCTTCCTTTATATACATAGCTCATTTAATTTTACGCAAGTTTATTAAAACATAAAAAAAAACTTTTATACATTTCAGGTAGGTGTGATCTATCTGCTAGTGGTTTTTGCTATCGTATACGGCTGTATGATCATAACACTAATAATAATAATAAAATAAACATTTATTTTATCTCACAGCAGGTAGGTACAAATTGGTTTTCCTTAATTAAATTCAGTTAAGAGAACAATGTTACTGGTAATATAGCCAACCTGTTTTTCGAGAGACTGGTGCCTGAAATAGGTAAAATACCTATGCCACAGGACACCAGTTAGCACACTCGATTTGCCTACTGAGCACCTAAACATATATTCAAATGAGTAAAGACTGTAGAACATTGTAGTATACGGTAGTACAGTACCAATGGTGGTGTAGGACCTGTAAAACACTCTCCTACCGAAGTCCCAGAGTGCCAGTTCCTGCTGGGAAAGCGCACTCCATCGTAGATGACATCCTAGGACTAGCCTAGAGGTAGACAAGCCTAAAAGTCTGTCAGCATGTCAGCATTTATAAAAAAACACACCTGTCAATTAGGTACAAAACGTCGAAGTTGGATATCTCCTTTATTACTTACGTATCACTCAGGGACGTCTTTTATTTTGTCTGAGACAATTGAACATTGTGTGAAGATAAAGTCAATATGTTTTATAATTACTGTCATGCTGCTCCACTCCAATCTACATCAGTCCAGTGAGAACTAGTATGTTATTGTCCGTAATTTGTCTTATCTGATAATGTTTATTTTTTTTTGTTTCGTATTCCTCCGAAATGTTCTTGTTGCGTATTTGCTAAGTATATAAGGTATTTTCTATGTTAGATGTGTGAGTGTGAGTAACTGTACCTGGGTATGGGCATATACTATGGGCATTTAATATAGGGTAGGAGAGGCCTTAAAATTCCTTGCATATAAAAAATATAACGAATTTATAATTCACACAAGGATGTCGTCTTCAACCTTTAGGAAATTTTGTTTGCTTATTTTATACCATCCTAAAGAGGACCATTGACCCGGGGTACTACAACTTCATCAACTTTTTTTATTTTTTCTGTGTCACGCGTCATGCCTCTCTTTGTTGCGATATTTTAATATGGTGGAGACTTTGGTTATTTACGTGTCGCTGGAAAAAAAAAATCATCAATCCCACCAAATTGGAGCAGATTGATGGAATATAATGTTAACCATGAGGGTTTGATTCTCAGCTGTGCACCAGTCCCTTCGGGCAAAGCGGACTGAATCTAGAGGATGGTGGACGGTTAACCTATTTCATCGAAATAAACGATCTATGTGGTCTGCTTTTCCCTTTTGTCCTATTACACAGACCACACGCATGGGTGTAGGTCTCATATACTTATGCATGGATCGATATGCAGGAAATTACTGAAGAACTTTCTCCAATCTGTAAGGTTTCACTATAATCACCACGCTTGACAGATAGCATGTTCACAGTTAATGTTTTCTTTTACAAGAATATGAAGCTACCGTTTTGGTGAAACCCCTTGATCGACTCTTACGTTGTACGTGGGCTGGAAGGGTAGATTTTTAAACCACGACCACCAAAGCCACGGTTTTGAGAGCACTTTTAAAAAAGCAGATATTAATTAGGGGTGACTCATTCACTTATTGTATTCTGCATGGCCACCCACTATGACGTACGTTTGGTCATATATGGTGTTTGTAAATGCTGTCATCACCTTTTTATACATATAAAGAAATAATAAATATTACAGGACATTAATTTTACACAGCGCCATCTAGCCCCGAACTTAGCATAGCTTGTAATATGGGAACTAGATTACGGATTGAATAGGTAAGTACTTAGATGCATACATAACATACAATACAACACCCAAACACAGAACAAACATCTATATTCATCACACAAATTTTTGTCCTGGGTGGGAATCGAACCCACAACCTACAGCGCAGAAGGCAGAGTTACTACCAACTGATCTATGAGGCTTGTCGATGTACCTGGTAACTAAAATAACACACTTGATTACCAAATCAATTACATATTTACCAGATGTGGGTATAAAACCTTTTTGAAAAGGATTTTGATATTGAAACGTATACAAGTTATTGCAGGCGACTGTACCTGTTCGTCTGTGTTTTTTAATTAGCGAAATATTTTTACAAGGCTCGGCATCGCTTTGATAGTATATACCTACCTACAGACTCGAATGTGTTCGCAGGTATAGAAATCAATTTGAGTGCTCGTGTTCATTTGTGCGTTTCAATAAATACCTCCTCCATTAGCAACACAGGTCGTCCTCGCATATTCTAATTAAGCTTTGATAGGCCACAATTACCGAACACTGGATGTGGTGGTCGTTTATATTAGAAAGGAGTAGGCACCTAGGCTTGAATTATGACATCAAAGCAAACAAATTAATTCGATCAACTCAAGGTAACAACTGCTAGTCTGACAAAACTTAAGCGGTAATGGAGAACCATCTATTGTCCTGTGACAAGGACGAAGAAAGTAGAAGATATAATTTTACCCGACTGCCTCAGAAAGAGTGTACATATGATATGTATGTATTCCTAAGATCCTACACAGATCGCTGCGTATCTACTCGCCGCGCCTGCACGGTTGTCAAGTCAGTAATAAACGTGCCCTTGTAGTTTAACTAGCTGGTTGTTACATAAGATAACACTCCGAAAATGTATATTTATGCATATGGCATGCTATGCAGCCTACACGGCTACATAGATTTTGTTATTTGAGGTGTCGTTGCCTAGTTTGTGGGAGTGACATAAATAAAATATCTCACAAGCCTCATAGCTCCGTTGGTAGTAACTCTGCCTTCCGTCCTTATTTTCCTTTTGTGTGATGAATATAGATGTTTGTTCTGTATTTGGGTGTTGTATCAAATAGTACGTATGTATTTAGAAAAATCCGTAATCTAGTTCTCATATTACAAGCTATGCTTAGTTTGGGGCTAGATGGCGCTGTGTAAAATTAATGTCCTGTAATATTATTATTGTTTATAATTTATAAATAAACTACCACAGTCCTCTTCATCTCCCAGGTACTTAATTGCCCAGGCCAGCCTCAAGGTCAAGAGCTTACTCATTTATAATGAAAAATAAACGAGCGTATAAAATGTGTGAATCTTTTTCATACATCATTTCAGTTGCATACATTGCTGTCTCTGCTGTCAACTATAACATTAACCTGTCAACTACATCTTGTCTAGTCTGTCTGCGTCAGATTGTTGTGTTCTGACATTCAGAGGAAAGATAGCCAGTTCCCGTAGGAACACACAAACCGCTATCGATATTGTGCTCACAGTGACATTGTCTTTTGTGTTGTGAACAATGCGAAATGTGCGTTTGACGCAAGTGGGTTGGGTATAGTTGGAACAAAGCGATTGGGTAGCTAGATGTCAATAATATCCCTGATAGACCATTGAGTCTATAGGTTAACTTACCAAAAAATCTATTTTTTACCGTCTGCCCCACGAACGACCCCCACGTGAGGGCAGACGGTAACACTTATGGCTATCTGCCCCCACAAATCGTTGGAGGCCCTGCGTGTCCTGTATAATTATACTTTTAGGATGCTGCTGAGACTCCCCCGTTTTTGTAGCGCCTCAGAGATGTTTGCTCAATATCGAACTGATGGTTTCCAAGCCATCGTTCGGAAGAAAACAGCATCTCTGATGAGCAGGACGAAGGCCAGTCACAACAGCATCCTAAAAACCGTGGCGGAGCATTGTCTGTCTCCCATGTGGACACAATTTGCGAAATATATTTCACCACCCTGTGGACATGATGCCTGATTGGCTGTTAGCAAAAGATATTTTTATTATTTTTAATTCAATGTAGGTAATTTAATCTAATAATAATGTGAACTGGTAACATAAATAATCTAATCTTATTTATGATTTAATTGACTGCGTAATTTTGAATTTTATTTTATTTTGTGTTTATTATGTGTGATATGGATTACTTAATTGTCTGAAATAAATTAATACAATGCAATTGAGTTGGAATGCATTTTTTTATCCAGTTTGTTTGTGTTAGCTTAAGGTGGACTCACTAAAAATAACGAAGACTTTGCACTTAGATTATTTTATTGTCACAAATTGTGATAGAGATGTTATTTGAAATTGATCAGTTAAGATAATAAGAGTACAATTAATTACATCATATATACACCTACCACACCCCCACACACTTGTATTTAGTAAGTTGTTTGTTATCTGACTACCAAACCATTCACTAAAAATAATTTATTTGGCAAAACAACGTTTGCCGGGTCAGCTAATATATGTACATAGATATATTCTAGGTATTACTGGCAATTTGCCAGTTATGTTGATTTATCTTACTAACTGAACTTAATAACGTTTTATATTTTTTTTAAAGTGATCAATAGAATTTCATAAAAAAAAAGTACCTTGCCTACTAACAAAATTAAACGCGGCTCATAAATAGATACTTGTTGCTATCCAGTACTGGTTTCAACATTAGTTATTTGGACATCAAAATTGCTTTGGCTGTTACTCAATTTTTATGTCCACTGACCTGATTGATTCCATTTCAAATTCGTTTTCGTTCAACTTTATAGTTTTCCATCGGCCTCATTCCTAGAATTGTTATTTTGATCTCGCCGATGGTATACTACAAGTATCCTAAGGGTAATAAACGTTAGGTTTTGTTGGCCAGAGGTACAAAGGTTTGTATTGCAGAACTTGAATTGAATCGGGTGGGGGGATATACCTGTCAACGGCAATGGTTACGGCTGAATGAACCTATCACTGGTCATATATAACTTGTGTTGGTCCAGCTTGCGACTTGCCCGCCGTAGTCCGGTGCCATGCAATTTGCTGCGTTCTGTTGGTGCACGGGAGTGTCAGTGCCTCTATAAGGCTGCTTCTAGGAATGCTTACTCCATCATAGATCTCATCCTCGTTTAGGTAATGCTTTAAGGTCAAAAACTTACCCTAAACAAATAAAACCTAAAAACACACTGAATACTAAAGTAACCATGACTAAAGAACGCGCGCGTTCCGCGTTAGGTTACTTCTTAGTCGGAATCACTCTTGGCAGAGTATGGTCGTGGTTATCAATTATGATTTTCGGATAAGTGACACTTTATATTCCGTCGCTTTTCTTTTATCACACTTTCCTAAAACATAATTAAATCAGAAGTGTGATTATTAATCAAACCCATCGCAATATCCATACATTTTATTGGGGTATTTTGGTGCACCTCTAGAAAAACTAACCTTGTATTTTTAACAGACAGGTTTATTACCTGAAAAGTAAAGAAAAAACGGACCCCATATAGGATCACGCGTCTCGGACAGACGCGTGATTCTATATGGGGTGGGTTCATCAAAATAATTGGAAAAATGCGTCATCCAAGTAAACGAAATTGTATATATTCTTCATTGAAGTCGGTTTTCTTTTTAGTTTTTAAAACGTAAATTATGTCAATATAAAATCGCTTTGGCCTCTGCGCCTCGCTTTTTTGTCACATGCTAACTAGAAGCATCGTTCTCGTCATTGGATGCATTGAGGTGTATGAAGACGACAGCTCAACCGAATATTTATTGCGCTATTTTGGTTGTGATTTCAAAGTAGTTCATCACGAACCTTAGGGGCGCGTTGGTTGAATAATTATTTTAAAATGCTGAACTGTAGTGAAGAGACGTGCAAAATTAACAAAAACTAAATACAGGGTTGTGCCGTGATTCCTAATTGGCGAGGCCAGGCGCAAAAATCATGATTACAACGTCGCGTCCATACGTTTAGTAATATAGGTCGATGATTTGAAGCTGCCTCCAGCTAGCAGTCAGCCTTCTAATTGGAACAAACCAATTTTTCATGGTGAACACTTATTAGGCACTACATTTCATGCTCCCGACTTCCTCTATCAGATAGTGAACTAAACGAATGGTATAAAAACCTATGTAATACTAAATCAGTCACATTACGAACTACACTGTTTTCATTGGCAGTTCTCTTCAGATATACCAAAAACACAGTTCCAATACAAGTTGTAACATGCGTTCCATCGTGTTTTTTGTTTTGTGTGCGCTTGCGCTGGTCGTCTTAGCAAGTGCGAAAAGAGAGTATATTCACTACAAGCTCTCAGATGCACCAAAACTCTTCAGGAAGTTTGTGCATGATTACGAAAGAGTTTATAAAAGTCCAGAGGATCGGGCCGTTCATTACACAGCCTTCTACTATAATTTGAAGGGTATCAACGATATGAATAAACGATATCATGAAACTACTACTTATGACATCAATCAATTCGCCGACTATACTGAACAAGAGATGAAGAGACTTCGAGGATTTAATCCTGTCAGTGCAGAACATTCTGAACAAATAAATAAAAATTAAATTGCATAATTGCAATGTGCAACAGTGTGTCTTATTATGTTTTTGGTTTATATCTTTATTTTTAGCATCTCAGTATAAGCATGGACGAAGAAATACTTAAAGGCACAGTATATTTTTTTAACCGACTCCCAAAAAACTAGTAATTTCTCAAAACGGTTCGGTTTGGTTTTTCTTCGCGAGTTCTTAACTGATTTACGAAATATTTTTTGTACAATAGAAGTAGATCTAATTATCATCAAGCAAAAATGGGGCTAATACCCATTTTAATTTTAATTTGGGGATAAATTTTAAGTAAAACCTCCTCTAACTCTAACTCCACCCTGATTCTGCATTGCTTGGAAGGACGTATTTACAACGGGATGATTTGAGGATGAGATATTTTTAACGACATCGACGGTTTTAACGACAACATGCCGCAAGTGCATCGATCAAGAAAGAAAGAAAGAAAAATTTGTCTTTCTTGCCGCCTTGACCGCCTCTGTGATCTAGTGGTTCAACCCACTGATTTCAGATCCAGAGGTCACGGGTTCGAAAAATTTAGGATTGTTATTATGGTGACAGACTACAGTCTGCCAGCTAGTGCTAGCTAGCCAGGTGGTCAAACAAAATTCTACCACCAACCAAACCAAGCACAATATTGTACCTTCCTAGGAATCGAACCCAGGACCTTTGGATCTGATTCTGGTTGGCAAACAATACAACTACAACCACAGAGGCGGTTTAATTCGTCTAGTTTAGTAGTTTTTTTAACCATGTGTTTTTATTATTACCACGATATAATATTTTCATTCATTCCTTTAATCCAATGTGTCGCCTAACGGGCAAATTTTATGACATGTAGAATTTGGGTCAGATCTTGACCTCGAAACTTGCATAGGCAAGTATGAGGTCTATGATGGAACGAGCATATTCAGAAGGTTCCTATTCCTTCCGTACTAGAAGAAATTTAAGACAGCAAAATACAGACGATGGAAGCTGATTTCAAACTTTTGCAGTGCGTATAATAACATATATTTAAATCGCTTAGTTCAAGTAAATGAAAATGGTAATTAGCACTGTGACTAAAATTCCTATTAATAGGAGTAATAAGTAATAAATCTCATTTTTTATATGAATACTTGCTTGAGTTAAATATTTTACCTAACGTCTAAATTATGAACAATTTAACAACAAAATATGCTATTTAATTTTGGTATCGACTATTTACATTGACGTAGGTAGGTACCTATTTTTAGTTGAGTTAATCTCGCACAGGTGCAGTCTGCGAATTGGAACAAATCAATGCTTTATGGTAAATTAGGTATTTGATTACATACATTTATTAGATTTCATGCATCGGACTTTCGCGCAAACACACGAGGGCGACTGCACGTCAACTACATTCGGCGGCAGTTGATAATTTGGTAACATCGAGCTGATCTGACGAGTCAGGGTGAATAGAGATGCTTATCAATGGCATAGACCCATAGAAAGATCACACACTACTCTTGATAACAACCAACGGTCTAACAAAGCGCGAAACCACCTGCAAAAATACTTTGCAACTCTCGGGCTGTTGAGTCACGCTGACCGTTGGCGCTCGGCGCTGACCGTTGAACATGCATTACCAAAGAAGCATTTTATAGGTAAAACAGATTGCTCAGCGCTGAACATACTCGCAAAAGAGCGTCGAGTATGTATGCGGGTGTTGAGTCGGCGAGACAGTACAACGAATTGTTACCGTCTGCCCCCACGAACGACCCCCACGTAGGGGCAGACGGTAACACTTATGGCTAACCTGCATTGAGCAAATAAACGAAGATGGGCCCTGCCGCCGACGACGGCAACCATTTTTAACTGTCTTTATAACACTAGTAGTTCGTGCCAAACTGAGATTTAGTGGTATTTGGTTTGTGTTAAGTGTTTAACTACGGAAATAATCTCACAAAAAAAAAATATCAACGCTACGATAAAAGTGTTATATTACACCTTTCTTACATTTTTCTCTAAGCACATATTTTCTCAATCTATTTATCACCTGAGTGTTCAATGCTCTGTCTCGTTGCTAATTCTCATTCCTTTTTCGCCAGATTGAGAGTAATCTTTTTCATACATCATTTCAGTTGCATACATTGCTGTCTCTGCTGTCAACTATAACATTAACCTGTCAACTACATCTTGTCTAGTCTGTCTGCGTCAGATTGTTGTGTTCTGACATTCAGAGGAAAGATAGCCAGTTCCCGTAGGAACACACAAACCGCTATCGATATTGTGCTCACAGTGACATTGTCTTTTGTGTTGTGAACAATGCGAAATGTGCGTTTGACGCAAGTGGGTTGGGTATAGTTGGAACAAAGCGATTGGGTAGCTAGATGTCAATAATATCCCTGATAGACCATTGAGTCTATAGGTTAACTTACCAAAAAATCTATTTTTTACCGTCTGCCCCACGAACGACCCCCACGTGAGGGCAGACGGTAACACTTATGGCTATCTGCCCCCACAAATCGTTGGAGGCCCTGCGTGTCCTGTATAATTATACTTTTAGGATGCTGCTGAGACTCCCCCGTTTTTGTAGCGCCTCAGAGATGTTTGCTCAATATCGAACTGATGGTTTCCAAGCCATCGTTCGGAAGAAAACAGCATCTCTGATGAGCAGGACGAAGGCCAGTCACAACAGCATCCTAAAAACCGTGGCGGAGCATTGTCTGTCTCCCATGTGGACACAATTTGCGAAATATATTTCACCACCCTGTGGACATGATGCCTGATTGGCTGTTAGCAAAAGATATTTTTATTATTTTTAATTCAATGTAGGTAATTTAATCTAATAATAATGTGAACTGGTAACATAAATAATCTAATCTTATTTATGATTTAATTGACTGCGTAATTTTGAATTTTATTTTATTTTGTGTTTATTATGTGTGATATGGATTACTTAATTGTCTGAAATAAATTAATACAATGCAATTGAGTTGGAATGCATTTTTTTATCCAGTTTGTTTGTGTTAGCTTAAGGTGGACTCACTAAAAATAACGAAGACTTTGCACTTAGATTATTTTATTGTCACAAATTGTGATAGAGATGTTATTTGAAATTGATCAGTTAAGATAATAAGAGTACAATTAATTACATCATATATACACCTACCACACCCCCACACACTTGTATTTAGTAAGTTGTTTGTTATCTGACTACCAAACCATTCACTAAAAATAATTTATTTGGCAAAACAACGTTTGCCGGGTCAGCTAATATATGTACATAGATATATTCTAGGTATTACTGGCAATTTGCCAGTTATGTTGATTTATCTTACTAACTGAACTTAATAACGTTTTATATTTTTTTTAAAGTGATCAATAGAATTTCATAAAAAAAAAGTACCTTGCCTACTAACAAAATTAAACGCGGCTCATAAATAGATACTTGTTGCTATCCAGTACTGGTTTCAACATTAGTTATTTGGACATCAAAATTGCTTTGGCTGTTACTCAATTTTTATGTCCACTGACCTGATTGATTCCATTTCAAATTCGTTTTCGTTCAACTTTATAGTTTTCCATCGGCCTCATTCCTAGAATTGTTATTTTGATCTCGCCGATGGTATACTACAAGTATCCTAAGGGTAATAAACGTTAGGTTTTGTAGGCCAGAGGTACAAAGGTTTGTATTGCAGAACTTGAATTGAATCGGGTGGGGGGATATACCTGTCAACGGCAATGGTTACGGCTGAATGAACCTATCACTGGTCATATATAACTTGTGTTGGTCCAGCTTGCGACTTGCCCGCCGTAGTCCGGTGCCATGCAATTTGCTGCGTTCTGTTGGTGCACGGGAGTGTCAGTGCCTCTATAAGGCTGCTTCTAGGAATGCTTACTCCATCATAGATCTCATCCTCGTTTAGGTAATGCTTTAAGGTCAAAAACTTACCCTAAACAAATAAAACCTAAAAACACACTGAATACTAAAGTAACCATGACTAAAGAACGCGCGCGTTCCGCGTTAGGTTACTTCTTAGTCGGAATCACTCTTGGCAGAGTATGGTCGTGGTTATCAATTATGATTTTCGGATAAGTGACACTTTATATTCCGTCGCTTTTCTTTTATCACACTTTCCTAAAACATAATTAAATCAGAAGTGTGATTATTAATCAAACCCATCGCAATATCCATACATTTTATTGGGGTATTTTGGTGCACCTCTAGAAAAACTAACCTTGTATTTTTAACAGACAGGTTTATTACCTGAAAAGTAAAGAAAAAACGGACCCCATATAGGATCACGCGTCTCGGACAGACGCGTGATTCTATATGGGGTGGGTTCATCAAAATAATTGGAAAAATGCGTCATCCAAGTAAACGAAATTGTATATATTCTTCATTGAAGTCGGTTTTCTTTTTAGTTTTTAAAACGTAAATTATGTCAATATAAAATCGCTTTGGCCTCTGCGCCTCGCTTTTTTGTCACATGCTAACTAGAAGCATCGTTCTCGTCATTGGATGCATTGAGGTGTATGAAGACGACAGCTCAACCGAATATTTATTGCGCTATTTTGGTTGTGATTTCAAAGTAGTTCATCACGAACCTTAGGGGCGCGTTGGTTGAATAATTATTTTAAAATGCTGAACTGTAGTGAAGAGACGTGCAAAATTAACAAAAACTAAATACAGGGTTGTGCCGTGATTCCTAATTGGCGAGGCCAGGCGCAAAAATCATGATTACAACGTCGCGTCCATACGTTTAGTAATATAGGTCGATGATTTGAAGCTGCCTCCAGCTAGCAGTCAGCCTTCTAATTGGAACAAACCAATTTTTCATGGTGAACACTTATTAGGCACTACATTTCATGCTCCCGACTTCCTCTATCAGATAGTGAACTAAACGAATGGTATAAAAACCTATGTAATACTAAATCAGTCACATTACGAACTACACTGTTTTCATTGGCAGTTCTCTTCAGATATACCAAAAACACAGTTCCAATACAAGTTGTAACATGCGTTCCATCGTGTTTTTTGTTTTGTGTGCGCTTGCGCTGGTCGTCTTAGCAAGTGCGAAAAGAGAGTATATTCACTACAAGCTCTCAGATGCACCAAAACTCTTCAGGAAGTTTGTGCATGATTACGAAAGAGTTTATAAAAGTCCAGAGGATCGGGCCGTTCATTACACAGCCTTCTACTATAATTTGAAGGGTATCAACGATATGAATAAACGATATCATGAAACTACTACTTATGACATCAATCAATTCGCCGACTATACTGAACAAGAGATGAAGAGACTTCGAGGATTTAATCCTGTCAGTGCAGAACATTCTGAACAAATAAATAAAAATTAAATTGCATAATTGCAATGTGCAACAGTGTGTCTTATTATGTTTTTGGTTTATATCTTTATTTTTAGCATCTCAGTATAAGCATGGACGAAGAAATACTTAAAGGCACAGTATATTTTTTTAACCGACTCCCAAAAAACTAGTAATTTCTCAAAACGGTTCGGTTTGGTTTTTCTTCGCGAGTTCTTAACTGATTTACGAAATATTTTTTGTACAATAGAAGTAGATCTAATTATCATCAAGCAAAAATGGGGCTAATACCCATTTTAATTTTAATTTGGGGATAAATTTTAAGTAAAACCTCCTCTAACTCTAACTCCACCCTGATTCTGCATTGCTTGGAAGGACGTATTTACAACGGGATGATTTGAGGATGAGATATTTTTAACGACATCGACGGTTTTAACGACAACATGCCGCAAGTGCATCGATCAAGAAAGAAAGAAAGAAAAATTTGTCTTTCTTGCCGCCTTGACCGCCTCTGTGATCTAGTGGTTCAACCCACTGATTTCAGATCCAGAGGTCACGGGTTCGAAAAATTTAGGATTGTTATTATGGTGACAGACTACAGTCTGCCAGCTAGTGCTAGCTAGCCAGGTGGTCAAACAAAATTCTACCACCAACCAAACCAAGCACAATATTGTACCTTCCTAGGAATCGAACCCAGGACCTTTGGATCTGATTCTGGTTGGCAAACAATACAACTACAACCACAGAGGCGGTTTAATTCGTCTAGTTTAGTAGTTTTTTTAACCATGTGTTTTTATTATTACCACGATATAATATTTTCATTCATTCCTTTAATCCAATGTGTCGCCTAACGGGCAAATTTTATGACATGTAGAATTTGGGTCAGATCTTGACCTCGAAACTTGCATAGGCAAGTATGAGGTCTATGATGGAACGAGCATATTCAGAAGGTTCCTATTCCTTCCGTACTAGAAGAAATTTAAGACAGCAAAATACAGACGATGGAAGCTGATTTCAAACTTTTGCAGTGCGTATAATAACATATATTTAAATCGCTTAGTTCAAGTAAATGAAAATGGTAATTAGCACTGTGACTAAAATTCCTATTAATAGGAGTAATAAGTAATAAATCTCATTTTTTATATGAATACTTGCTTGAGTTAAATATTTTACCTAACGTCTAAATTATGAACAATTTAACAACAAAATATGCTATTTAATTTTGGTATCGACTATTTACATTGACGTAGGTAGGTACCTATTTTTAGTTGAGTTAATCTCGCACAGGTGCAGTCTGCGAATTGGAACAAATCAATGCTTTATGGTAAATTAGGTATTTGATTACATACATTTATTAGATTTCATGCATCGGACTTTCGCGCAAACACACGAGGGCGACTGCACGTCAACTACATTCGGCGGCAGTTGATAATTTGGTAACATCGAGCTGATCTGACGAGTCAGGGTGAATAGAGATGCTTATCAATGGCATAGACCCATAGAAAGATCACACACTACTCTTGATAACAACCAACGGTCTAACAAAGCGCGAAACCACCTGCAAAAATACTTTGCAACTCTCGGGCTGTTGAGTCACGCTGACCGTTGGCGCTCGGCGCTGACCGTTGAACATGCATTACCAAAGAAGCATTTTATAGGTAAAACAGATTGCTCAGCGCTGAACATACTCGCAAAAGAGCGTCGAGTATGTATGCGGGTGTTGAGTCGGCGAGACAGTACAACGAATTGTTACCGTCTGCCCCCACGAACGACCCCCACGTAGGGGCAGACGGTAACACTTATGGCTAACCTGCATTGAGCAAATAAACGAAGATGGGCCCTGCCGCCGACGACGGCAACCATTTTTAACTGTCTTTATAACACTAGTAGTTCGTGCCAAACTGAGATTTAGTGGTATTTGGTTTGTGTTAAGTGTTTAACTACGGAAATAATCTCACAAAAAAAAAATATCAACGCTACGATAAAAGTGTTATATTACACCTTTCTTACATTTTTCTCTAAGCACATATTTTCTCAATCTATTTATCACCTGAGTGTTCAATGCTCTGTCTCGTTGCTAATTCTCATTCCTTTTTCGCCAGATTGAGAGTAAAATACCGACCGTACGCTATAGCGTACGGTCGGTATTTTACTCTCATTCAGGCTATATACACATGAAGAATACAATATGTGCATAAAAAAAGTCATCTCTTACTACAACGAAAAGGTTAAAATCTATTGAAAAGTGCTCTCAACCGTTGCTGTGCTGTCCGTGGTTTTAAAATCTCTCTTTTTTTTAAATGTGCAGTCACTAACGCCCCTATTTCTCAATATGTATCTTAGTTTCACACAAATCCGTATATAGGTTGAGGAATATAACTTAAAAACTAGAAAAAAATCGACACGATCAGATCAACCACTCAAAAAGTATGGGCGAAATATACTTCGTCCTGTACTTCTTTCTACCTCAATATCTCCAAAACTACCGAAGTAATCAAAAAATCCCCGACTGTAATAAATCTCTACTTATGTTTTCTCTTTATAGTTTAAATTACATTAAAATCCGATAACGCTTCTGTAATTCTCTCTACCTCAATATCTCCAAAACTACCCCAGTGATCAAAAAAACCCTCACTGTAATAAATTTCTAATTATGTTCTCTCTTTATAGTTTAAATTACTTTAAAATCAGATAACGCTTCTGTACTTCACTCTACCTCAATATCTTCAATATCCCCAGTGATCTAAAAATCCCCCACTGTAATAAATTTCTACTTATGTTCTCTCTTTATGGTTAAAAATTACATTAAAATTGGATAACGCTTCTGCACTTCTTTCTACCACAATATCTCCAAAACTACCCTAGTGATCAAAAAATCCCCCAATGTAATAAATTTCTACTTAGGTACTCTCTTATTAGTTTAAATTACATTAAAATCGGATAACGCGTTCGAGAGTTATGCTGTCAAAAACATTGCCACGTATATACATACAGTGCCGGATTTCCCAACCTCACTCGGAGATCTGGTTCGATTTGCTCAATGGATCAAATCAAATGGGTTTAATCTAAAATGATAATGACAACTTAATTGTTACGTTCTAGTTTCATATACGACGTTTAACTGCAAAAATATCAATTTGTAATTATTTTGGCCCAGTTTGAAAATGTGCGAATGTTGGGTAACGGTTAGAATCCGACAATGACACATAATTTCAACTTTTTAAAACTGTAGAATTACCTTCGCTGCCGTGCCATATCATATTTTAAAAATAACCGCATTAGCGTGCAGTTTCCCTGCCTTGTTCTTATATGTATTCTTGTTGTAGCTATTAATTAAACAAGTACCTTAGATAAGTATAAACACGAAGAACTTTATTTCCTTTTATCCGTGCATTATTTAGATTCTCTTAGTTCAAACGGCAGGTAGTTTATTTATAGTAACATCAAATCATAGTTGGTCTTACTGTGACGCAAATCAGCAAAAACTCCTTACCCACAAACTAACTAGTTACCATGCGATTAATCGTGTTTTTTATTTTGTGTGCACTTGCATGCTTAGCAAGCGCGAGAAGAAAGTATAGTCCTTATAGGCTTTCAGATGCAAGAAACTTGTTCAGTGATTTTATGAGTAAATACAACAGAGTATACCGAAGTCCGAAAGACCAAGCGAAACACTACAAAGCTTTTGTCGAAACCCTAAAGAAACTCAACCAATTAAAGAAAGAATTTGGTACAGCTTCCTTTGATATCAATAAATTTGCCGACTTTACTGACGAAGAGTGGAGCGCCATAAATGGATGGAAACCTCCCGGAACTTTTCTGGAAAACAACCCAAAATAAATAGACAAAATTAATGAAAGTGTTGTTTCATTTTTAACCGACTTTCAAAAAAAGAGGAGGATGAGGAGAGGAATTCGTCGGAATCTTTTTTTTTTTAATGTATGTTCCCCGATTACTCAAAGACGCCTAGAAAGATTTTGAAAATTATTTTTTTGTTTGAATGATCTTCACAGATGGTCAGGCCATTCAGGATGGTTAGGCTCAGGTCAGGATCTGATGACTGATCCTGGAGAAATCAAGGGAACTCTTCAAATATGATAATGATAATAATAATGCAGACTTCAAGCAATTTGGGTGTATTACCTGAAAAGTAGAGAAAAAAAGGGACTCGATATAGGACCACGCGTCTGTTTGTCTGTCTGTCCGTTATCAAAATAATTGGAAAAAATCCAGGTAAACGAAATTGTATCATATTCTTCGTTGGAGTCGGTTTTCTTTTTAGTTTTTAAGACGTAATGATTCATTAACATGATGACTTCTTCTTATCTTTTTCCATCATCATTATCCAACTGTAAAAGTACTGAAAATGATGAAAAACAACCTCACAAATACACACACACACACAGAAACTCACCCTCAGTCACACACGTGGGAACTTCTGTTGCCCGAACTCTTAAGAGATCGGTTTTCTCAGGAGTCTCCACAATACCTACAGTAGGTACACAACACACATATCTAAAAATAGCTTGTCTTTTTCTTATTTTTTATTGTCACGTATTTTTATACATCTAGTAATAGATTAAAAACCCAGCCCGCTTATAACTAAACTCTCGATGACCATCCATTCGAAAGGGGTTTATTGAAAACCAGCGCTGGAGTTCGTTACGTACTTGTGCGGAATGCAAAAGCTGAATTTATCCCTTTCGCCTATTGTAAGTACCCTAATCTAAGTAGTTTATATAGTCATGTAAGTAATCAGGCAATAAATGTTTTTTGATTTTATATGATTTGAAAAAAGTGCAGAGAATACTGCATTATATGGTTTTCCACATATAAGGCTAACTGGCACTTACGGTTTGCGGGTTGATGCGCGCAGTAATGGTGTTCTAATTAGCTGGCTTCTTACACATTCCCCGGAAAGATAGAGAGACGCCCGATATTCAATTCATTCAAGGCCAGGCGCTTCCTCGTCGAACAATAAAAAAAAACAATCTCTTCCCACAGCTTAGATAAAAAAAATATATAAAATAACGAATAAAAAAATATTTTTATTTGTGTGTTACATTGTCTGGCCTATATTTTTTTGGTTATTTAAATGTTTCAAGAATCAGTATACAGAAATATTTTACTGTGAGTGGGTTCAGGTAATATATTTCTCCTAATTAAATACGTTTGTATCCGTTTTAAAACGAAAGCTCTAACAATGTTAGGATAAACCCAGCATCAGCCCTGAGGGGATCATCTCTCTGGAGTGCTTTGTTATGTCTTTTATCAGAAAAGTATGTTTTTTATTTGTGTTTTGGAGATGGTAAATCTCTTGACTCGTAGGAAACAAACGCGGTATTCAGTATATGACAGCAAGGGGCTCAGCACCCAACGATTTAAAATAAAATATAACACAGAAATATGGGTAAATAAAAAAAAAAATTGTTTCTGTGCAAGTGCAAGTCTTTAAATTTTTCCAAATTATTGATGACTATTTATATTCAAATCGAAATATTTTCGCCTTAATAATTCCAAGGTGCGCTTGTAACTAAGCTTTGTCAACGATCTTGAGAAACCTTGCAGACTCCATCAATCATTTCCAACCCAGCGTATTTCAATTCTACATGTATTGTCGCCACAGCTCTGTGGGAAAGTAAGTATCTTATTTACTTTGAATTGTGAGTGCATAAATTGTCTCGCAGCCGACACGAAAGGCGCCCGAATAAAGCTCGAAGACTAGACTGGAAATTTATATCGATATGGCGTCGAAACCACTACAGCAGTAGGATGCTGTATATTTTCACAGTGAGTGCTGTAGCAAATAAAATTTACTGACTTGAGATAACGTACTCTAAGTACCTACGAGTATATTGAGATACGTTATGCGTGCAAGCTATACAGCTCTCCTTCTCGTATTTCAGGACGTAAAACTCTGGAGATAAGCTGCCAAATTGTGTGTGGAATTGAGAGTGGATTTGTTTTGCCCAAGGCCGAGCATGCTGGGATTGGCAAAGAAATTACATTCCGATACGCTTTAATGTCTTTTATTATTTAGGATATTCATGTTTCTTTTGTTTTTCAATTATTTTTGTTCTCCCTCTCTAAGTAAAATAATTTAATGTAAATCAACTGTGTGATTGATAATGACATCCGAAACAACGGCGAGATAACATCTGAAAGAAGGCAGGTGGTATATAAATAGATTTTTAATAACACCTATATGTACTCTTACAGAAATTTATGAAAAGCAGACTCCAGTAAACTTTAAACCAACCTAAAACTCAATTAACTTCAGTTTTTGAACCGCTCAGCGTTAAATTAAACAACCGTTTCATTAAGTGCTCAGAAAACGAAATGCTTTCACAGATAACCCTTGAAAATACAGAGAGGTTTCTTATTTTCGCAACATTTTCGTTCTTCGTTGGGTACAAATGCTCGACACTCGCCATCACGACCACAATTTGCTTGATTGATGCCCTGTCCCCCGGGACCAAATAACGTCAAGAAAACCTGAAGTTTATTTTTCAATAAAATATAAATAAAATTTTATATTTTTTTATTGTACGACGGGGAGGGCCTTGAGTTCATCTCACCAGATTTTAATGCTATGATAAGGCCAAATGTTTTTTTTTATTATAATACGACGGGGAAGTGCTTGACCTTCATCACATCTGATTTTAAAGTTATGATAAGGCCGAAGGTGGAAGCGCACTTCACCCGGAATCGTCAACAAACTGAGGAACTGGCGATCTTACCTTTAAATGCCGGAACACAAAAAAATAAGAATTGTTGTCATGGCGACAGAATTAGAAGATTTTATGGTGGTAAGATGGATCTTTTAAGATGGTGGTAGCCAGGTGGACTTAAACTAAGTCCTACCACCACCCAAACAAAGCACAATATTGTACTTACTCCCCTGGGTATCGAACCCGGGACCTCTGGATTTGACACCGGTAATGGGTGAACCACTAGACCACAGAAGGCGGTTAGAATTTATTTATACACGCAATGGATTGGATGGCGCTGTGTGAAATAAATGTCCTGTAATTTATTTATTTATTTGAAATCAAGACCAACCCGCCTTCGTGAGATAGAACAACTGCAAATAATGAACACTTTTTTTTTGTGATAGCTCATATAATTTCTGCAATGACATAACGCTCGTTCGTTACACTCACTATACTATGTGACATGAGAGTATGTGTAGCACCGTCTCTAATTTTATGCACGTATGGTGCCCTCTTAAGACGCACTTTCTTTGTTACAGATGTGTGTAGAACAGGCAATGTTGAGCCCGGCGTGAATGACAAGCTCGGTGCTTATTCTTGCCATCAATTACTAGGAAGAATAGGATCCCAAGATGGCTATAAAAATTGGTAAGTTTGGATAAAATATTATATAATGTTTGACAGCCTCATGTCTCATAAGAGTCTAAGTGCGGTAACTTGTCTCATAAATTCAGACAAAAGGAACACTTTTCTGTCTAATTAACTACCTATACGAGAATGTTCATAGTTAAATGTTATTGTAGCCATCATAACCTACACTTATCATTAAACCAGAATCGATATCATGTAAACAATATCTGCTATTTCTTTATTACGTCTTGAATATATTTTTTTGGGAAATTCCCATGAGATGGCGACCGTGAAGATGTTCTGTGTGTTACGGGCTCTTACTAATGGCCACTCGTATGTTGATGTAATCGAATTAGCTGATTTCCTTAACTTTCGTAATTATTAACTCATTGGGTGCTGATAAACACAAACGCTGTTTTTCGGTTATCTGCGTCTTTTCAGTACCCAACTAGTTAGATGGGTTTGTAAAATAAGGATATTTTTTTTTTAAATGGCGATCTAATCATCTTATTGGTATTTATTGATACGTTGGCTTTACTTTAGAAAAATCGACACACATTTCCGTGCAGACAAGGGACTAGAATAATAATAAACTCGGCAAAGTATGACCTTTTCTGAACCAAATGTATTCCAATCCATTGAAAAACTTTATTGACTAGAAATTATTTGGCTTTCTGCAAAGATATGGTGTTTGTTATATATTTTCTTTCTTATCCATTTGCAAATTATTCAGGGTTCTACGAAGTCTTATCAAGTCTATCTGTATGGCCTCAAATTCTGATATAGTTTGAATATCTCTCTCATAGCTTTTTACTAACTTTTACTAAATATAACATACAGTACAATATAACATACACTCTCTTACTAAATGAAACATGATATTGTATATTTACAATAATTTACATAGATATATTTTCAGAAGCAACGTAGGTACATATTTGGGTTATCCCTACCTCCCTTTCTCCATCCATAACCAACCCTTCGCTTATAAGGGGTGAAGTTTTGAGAGGTGAGCTCACAAACTGCCCATCTTTCAGCAAATATACCTTTCTTTATTACAATTTGGCCTGTGGGATCGTAATTTTCTAGGGACTTTATTAACCGAAAGTACAACTTGGCACAACTTGCCAACTATATACCTGATACAAATATATAACTAATGCAAATAAAATTACATGCTGCTGTGTTAAAAATGTTTGATTTCTCTCTTTACTGGTGGATTTTATCATCATCATCCGTAGCGTGACTTTACTCGCATTGGGCCAACTCACAACTCGTTCCATAAAAACTATCCACTGATACTGATATGATATAAGTCTGAGCAAGTGAATTTCCGAATGTATCAAACATTAGCCATTATGTTTAACAAGCCTCATAGCTCAGTTGGTAGTAACTCTGCCTTCTGCGCTGTAGGTTGTGGGTTCGATTCCCACCCAGGACAAACATTTGTGTGATGAATATAGATGTTTGTTCTGTGTTTGGGTGTGTATTGTATGATAAGTAATATGTATTTACAAATAAAAAAAAAATGAATTTAAGTATTATATCCGTATTCTAGTTCCCATATTACAAGCTATGCTTAGTTTGGTGCTAGATGGCGCTGTGTGAAATTAATGTCCTGTAATATTTATTTATTTATTTATGTTTATTGTGTACGCGCCGCGCCTATTGTGTTAAATCTGTTATAACTTAGATATAAATAAATAGAAGGACACAGCTACCATTGTAGCTATTTACGATTAGGTTGATGATATATTTTGTATGTAATTGTTTTGTTTCTTTTGTTCAAAAATGTTTGTAATTTATGTTGTGTTTGTACCCGTGACATGTAGAATACTTTGTAATTGTGCTGTCATAAGGACCTTAGTTGTATAAATAATTCACATCATTATTATTTTCAGGTGGAACGTGCTTCAGCACGGGCACGGTAATAATGGTGATGGCACGAGGTGCCTCCGCCAGGGTCGCTGGCAAGGTGGGCGGCTTCTCCAACAAGCAGCACGGTAAGTTATCTACTAGGTACTTTACAAAGATCATCGTAGCATACATTATAACAACTTAGGCGTTGTATTATTATTTGCCATTGCTACGACCACCATGATAACTAGTGGTTGTCGTGGTAGTCGCGACTAAGGGAATATTTACGAGAAAAAAGGTAGCAGCTTAATGAGGAATTTAGAGAAATGCATATCCAACATTGATGGGTTATTGATGATGAGTATTACTATTTATTTCTGTGTCTTAGGTAAAGTAGACATGGCTGATTGGAGACTATAAATTGAAAAAAAAATTGAACGCCAAAGATGATTGACGTAACTTATGCCTGTGCAGAGTAAAAACAGAGAAGTATTTCACACCGACGCAGCTTTTAATGGGCAAGAAAAATAGATAATATCAAAAGTGATAATGAGTAAATGAAGCCCATACGATTAGATTAGGTAGGGACTCATACTGGCTTTAATAAACAAGTACCTATTGAATCTTTTATATTCTGTCATTTGATATTGCATGCTTACGCTCTTATTGAGGTGCAATGTCCAACTGTTATGTTATAGCTATGAATCTAATGCTGAACACGTTTTGCTCACGGCTTTATGAGCTAGCTCCATTCTCGTTATATCAATGTCCTTGCTAATGTCAATAAACGACCGGAATACTTGTTTGCTTGAGTATACAATGTTTTATATTTATATTGTTGTTTTGCTACTTTGTTTCAACTTGAACAACGATTTATTAGTTACCAAAATGAAGAGACATTAAGACCATGCACTTTTGATCAGATTCAAATGTCCTGAACAAAATTTATTTCAAAATTCTTTGCGAAGATTCACCGTATCTATTCCCTTGTTTGGATTAATTATAAGCAAGCGAGAGTTGTTTATACCTCTACTTTATAATATAAACTACCTTTTATTGAGTGTGGTAAAAGCTGAGGTAATAATGTCATGGCAAATATTAAATAATGGGGGGTAGGGGGGAGAAGCATGCAGAAAAACTTGGCAATAGAGTTTTTCTCCAATATCAATAAAAACAGGACGTATAAGTAGACGACTTACCAATCTAACCTGTCCTTGTATATAATGCGTCAAAGCACTATATATATTATTAGTATTTCGACCGTAGAAAGGGTAAAACTGGGTCTTTGGTATATAAATGTCGTAAAACTACGTTTTAGTATAATACAGGGTTGAAACTTGGCTGTTAAAGCCATTAGCACTTTGGCAAACAAATAAAAGGTTACTTTCCTAATGTGAAAAATCGCGGTCATAGGAAATGCTACTTTCCTATTTGGTGCGCGTTTGTTCTTGGATTTTGTTAGACATGATTTATTTATTTTCTACTCTACTAATATTATACAGGTTGGATTTAAAAAAAAGGAGCAGTATCGGCAGATACTTTTACTGTTATAGCTAGTATATCACAATGATCATCAGTGTTAGTAGATGTATTTGTCTTAAGTCCTTTACCTTCTCAAAAATTAAGTTTCCTATCAACAAATGTTCCTCAACAAATAATACAATTATAATATTTCAAATAGGGTTTTGAACACTCACAGATATAGTTTTTTTTCGACGAAAATCATATTTGCATACAATGATTTATAACCTTTTTCATAATTGTTACCACTATCCCGTAGCTAAATACATTTTGCAGCTGACCAAATCCTGTTTGATTAGTTGACTGTTTCAATGAGACTTTAAATAATACCTAGTAGGTAAGGACTTCGAGTTATCGAGATAAAAGACGCAAAAGTGGTTTTGTTTCCCAAATTATTTGCACGAATCGCCTACGCAGAGTTCGGCTGCGTAGGCGGTATTACATCGCTATGGGACAAATCCAATGTAATCAAAATCGTTTTAAATCCATCTATAATAATGATATAAATTGGAAATATTTTAACAAATTAACTTTGGTATTAGTTAATATACAAATTATTAGTTTTTCTTGACTAAGCTGAACGGATTTAATGAAGTTTTTTCCTATGTAATATGCCGTGGAAAGCATGAGTATCTGTAAGTATTCCGTGCTTCATCTATAGGTGAATAACGTAGGTGAAACGTGGGACTAAACCCAAAATAACATAGATTACTTTTTATACGTGTACCATATTAGGTCCATGTCGTAATCTCGTAAATAGGAATTCCATACTATAAATACTGTAAAAACTGGCTATCATTGTGTTCCGTAAGCATAACATCGCTACTCCATTGATCCGAGACAAACATTGAACCGTTTTCGTCCTAGTAGATAAACACATACTGGAGGAGATGTTATACGTATTTGTACTTATAGCGGACATACAAGTTGACGGGCGCAATGCAGTACCGTGTAGGCTCTGTTATTTGTGGATGTGACCTACGCAGTAAGGCACTGTTATGGGCAAACCATCAGGTGGGCTACTCGTGAATTGTTTCCTTTATAAAGGTAACAAACCTAACCCTTTCGTGGTAAAACACTTTAATGAAGTTGCGAGTCTAACTTCTCTAAAGCCAGACCAACTTTACAAACTGGTGTAGTATTCTCCACAAAGTGAAAAACAAAGTTGGCGTTTGTTATTTACTCAAAGATTCTCGGCATTACTTCTTGTTAAGAAAATAACGGAACAAATTACGTAGGTACGTAAGTACGTAAGTTCCTTTATACTACCAGCTGTGATAAAACTAGACCTATTCAGCTGTGACTCTGTGGACCTGATTCTGCAGTCAGCTACAGAGAAACCTAGTTTAGTTATGTTTTTAACCGACTTTAAAAAAGGAGCAGGTTCTCAATTCATCTGTATGTTTTTTTTGTTTGTTTGTTACCCGATTATTCCGACAATTCGAAATTGAGTTTGATGATTCTTGGTATGTTTGTAGGTCATACTTCCGAAATGGTCCTTTTCGATTCAATTCGAGGTCGATTTTAAAACTATAAATTTGATCAAAATCGGTACAGTAGTTTGGTACAATTTATCATCATCATTACAGCTCACAGCAGGACTTTTTTTTACAACTGATATTTAATCACTTTTTTATGAATTTTTATGAAGGACTTTATTATGATCAGTTGACAAACGTTGCCACGTCATCTGCCGGCGAGTGCCAGAACGAAACATAACCCTATTGTCTCTTTTTCCGATAGATATAAATAGTACTTAGTACTAAACTCATTTATCATTCATTATTTATAGAATGACATTTCTACGACTACCGACTACCACTTATAACTGCCCATTCAGTCATATTCCCGCTCAATGTTTAGTTAATTGCCCATTTAAATATTTTTTAACGAATTATTTATATTTAGTTTACTGCTAACCAATTCTACAATATACTATGCCAATAAACCAATCCTCTAGGAACTTAGTAGATAATTAAACGATCAACTACTAACAGGCAACCTAATGCGTTTTAATTTAAGTGTCCAATATGTACGTTATTTTGTAAATAAAAAAAAGATTTGGCATAAAAATAAATAGAAGCACGCTTGGGAGGACCTATTTACACTCGACTTGACCTATTCCGGAGAGACAGCGGCCGCTAGCAACGAATTTCAGCCTTCACTAATGTTGTGATAAAAATTGAGGCGTGTGTAGTTCAGCAAGATGTAGTAGTATCCATGTCTAACATATATGAGCATCATCTATCTATGATGATGTTGTCTTCCAGACCGATTTCGGCCACGGCGACTTTTTTTTTTGCCTTAAACTGATTTTAGCTGTAAATGTGCGTTTTCATTAAGTGCATTAAGTAGTAAGTAGTAGTTGGCTTAAATATATTTTGAATACTTTATATGTTACTAAGGAAACACTATTATAGAAAGCAGCAAAGGCCAAAACAAATGTTTTTTCCATTTTTGTCTTTCTGTCTGTCCGTCTGTCTGTATCTTAATAGCACATCACGCTAAAACTACTGGATGGATTTGAACGAAACTTTGCATTATTATTACTGATATCATTGGCTAGGACCGTGTAACTTTTTATCTCCCTTCCCCATTCTCTGAAGAAGCGAAATTTTAAAAAAATTTGGACACGAAACTTAGAAAACGATAATCGATCAACAATGTTAGGCTTGCAAAGTTTTTTAAATAAATTAAATACATTGACGGATTGACTAGAAAGTTGCTATAATTGCTAAACAAAGTAGATTATGAAACATTTGTTCAACTAGTTTATGATAAACTAGTTGAACAAATATGTATAGGCTTTAAAAACCAACCAACCTAATATGAGCTCTCTGTACAAAGAGCTCACGCGCGAGGGTTCTTAGCTGAATGCTCTTTCCATACATTCAATTTACATAATAAAATAATTTTACTTATTTAAATCAAATAAAATATGGTTTCTTTTTATTGTTATACATATATGTATATAAAATAAAATAAAAAAAAAATAATATTATAGGACATTAATTTTTACACAGCGCCATCTAGCCCCAAACTAAGCATGGCTTGTAATATGGGAACTAGATTACGGATAGAATACTTAAATACTTTTTTTTTTTAAATACATACTTACTATATGATAGAACACCCAAACACAGAACAAACATCTATATTCATCACACAAATGTTTGTCCTGGGTGGGAATCGAACCCACAGCCTACAGCGCAGAAGGCAGAGTTACTACCAACTGAGCTATGAGGCTTGTTATATATTTGAAATGGGTATAAACACCACACTAAGCAGACAAATTGGCAGCGACCTCTCCGCGGGCTGTGTGGTGACCGTGTTAGCGGTCAGGCAGCTCATTATCACTGGCGAGGCCTGTTTTTATATATACTTTTTTCTTATAAAGTTTGTTTGCAGTGGGCTTATATATTTAAGAGTAGTAGGAGCCCCTTGTGAAGGGTCTCGTCCGGAGAATTACTACCACCATACCTATTTCGGTCACCAAGCAGCATTGCTGTGTTCCGGTGTGAAGGGTATGGTTGCCGGTGAAATTACGGACAAGCGAGGCTCAACACCTTTATGCCTCAAGTTGACGGGCGCAATGCAGTGCCGTGTAGGCTATGTTATTTGTGGATGTGACCTATGCAGTTAGGCATTGTTATAGGCAAGAGATATACTTAACACCAGGTGGTCTACTTGCTTGTCTTCTAGGTTAGGCTAGGTTCTTAGTCACACACGCGACAGACTTAGGTAAGATGGTGGTATCTACCAACCAAGAACATTTTTGTACACGCCCAGGACCCCTGGATCTAACACCGTTGGGCGAACCACTAACCTCTTAGGTGGTAAATTATAGTAATTCACACATGGTTTGAATATGCTACAAATGCTACGGTGGCATAGCACAGCTACGGTGTAGCACTTCTACGAAATCGCTGTGCCTACGAATGCTACGGCGTAGCAATGCTACGTTGTTGTATACGTAGCCGTAACACTAATAAAGTTCCGTCCCCAAAGAGCCGACTGGCCTCTATTATTAAGACTCGTCTGTCCTGTTCCGTCTCTGACTCTTTGTCTGTCTGTCCGACTTATTTATTTTTATGGACCGCAATAGATAGCCGTTTGATGTTTTTAGAAAACGGGTGTTATTACGTTATTTAAAAATTTCCAAACAAATACTACAACTTATGGAAGTATTTTTTTTTTTAATAATTTATCTCTTAGCGTAAGCATACCTAAGTGAAACAACAAATACTATAAACCTTTAGAAGTCGGACTCATACTAAGGCTCTAGCATTGAATGCAAAAATACCGCTTTATGCCCTAAAATATGAGTACAAACCCTCGTTGTCGGAAGCACTTAATCGGCCGATTTATTTATTTTTAAAAGAGAACTAAAATTTGTGCTATTATCGTAACCTAATCATAATAAATGTTGGGTAGCAACCCTAGTAACACCTCAAAACCTTCGTGGTAATGCCAATAAAAGCGAAACAGGTAAAATTGTTCTAGGGTTGACACGTACAAAAACCAAAAAAGATTTTTAGAAATGGCCACTAGCTAATCAGGTTGTTCCTCAGCTTGAGGTAGTTTGATTCCACGGTGTTTGTAACTTTGAGCCACATCGTGGAATCATTCAAGTGAAATTCGCCACTACCGAAATCGAATGCGGCGCAAAGCGGTTCACCTTCTCCGGTTGGAGCTCGTGCCAGTGCCTTCAGGGAAAGCACGTTCCATCCTAGACCTCAATTTTGCTCTGACCTAGAGCTAGACAAGCCTAGAAATCAAAAACGAACCCATAAAATTAACAAATAAAGTAATGACCATAATATTTTTTTCAACACACTTGCTCATAAAGTGGCTCTATGGTCACCGCAATTAGGCACAGAATGACACCCATAATCAAACTGTGACTTTTTCATTGCTATAACTCACTAGGGAGTTATAGATTTTTTTTTAATTTTATTGGTTGATTTTCTTTGTTCTTAAAAAAAAATATCAAGAAAAGATCGTGTTCAATAGAACAAATAAATTAATGTTCCTATTGCTTTCTAATTTCAAGCAACTTCTTATTTAAATAGTTCATTTTTACTCGTACGTGTTTAATAAATAAAACTTTCACTCAAATATAACGTTTGTTTTCTCTATAATAAAAGAAAACGTTAAATTCCCCATTTTGTACGTGGCAGAATAGGCGCAAACCCTATGCGCGGAAAATAAAAAAAAAACCTATAGTCTGTGGCCGATCGCAATGCGCGCGCATAGGAAAACTGATTCATTTTTCCGGCCATAGCGAAACATTTTTCACAACTCGTTTTCACTGTTGAAATTATAGTTATTATTGTTATTTTATTCACAAGTGTGTTGAAAAACATCGTATGATACACGTGTGTATTGATGATTACCGTCCTCAGCTCTCTTAAGATGGCGCCTCGGCGGTAATCACCAATGTTACACACTAGTACCATAATGTACTATTAAACGAGCAAAGTTCGCTCAGTCAATATGGTAAAAGTAATAGTTACTGTAGAAGGGAATTTAACTTTTTGTTGAATTCACGTCTTTTTATTTGAAACTAAATTTTACTAACCTAACAAAATCGTCACAGGAACCACCTTAAGGTACAGGCATACTTGACTGACTGACTGACAATTAACACACAGCAGCCGAAACCAAAGGTTATATTTTATAGACTTAGACTTTATAGACTTTCAGAGTAGCTTATTTTTTTTTGTGAATTCATGATACAGTGGCACTATGAAAGTATTCCAATAATTTTTCACGGGATTACGGGAACGAATTCCCGGGTGTCCACAATATAGTATACGTATGAAAATACGTTAATAACCTCTAAATGGCTTTGGATCCCTTTAAAACACTGTATGTGTTGCTTTTACGTTGATACATTGTATGCATTTGCTCGTTCTTAGTCACGTCTACTTTCTTGTTTTCATGTTGATTTTAAAAACGTTTGTGGTAGCCCTACGAACCCTATCGCCATAACTCATTTCGCCCCCGGCACGTTTGGTTTGTTTCTGTAGCTCTTTTGTAGCTTCTCATATATACGAGATATCTTTATAAAGTATCCACTAAGTTCTATTACGAAACTATCTATTTACGAGGGAAATAGTCGGGCTACCGAGGACTGTTACAAACGGTCTATATCTATCTAAGAATTACTATTTCGGGAGGTTGAAGGTTAACCCAATAAATAAACATTAGTGGTGAAGGCTAACGTACAAATCAGGCCCCTATTGACCGTCGGTTGTGTAATCATAGACATATGAAACACACGACTTTTAGACCAAATAGATTAGGTGGTTTTAGGAGCATCACATGAGGAAAATTTATTTATAGTACCTCCTGTAATACTTACCCATTATTTTAGTTCCCTACACTTACCCTTATAAAAATATAAATATATATTTACTTTACTAACATTTAAATAATTAGGTTTAGGTTTCATATTTATAAGTTCCTACTTTTTGTTTTCATATGCTATAGAAGGCAAATCTTTAGTGGTGTACCTACTGATTACTCTTTTGTGTCACTCAGTGACGAGTCTCAGACAGAGTAAGAGCCCTCGCCTCTACATACAAATTTTCACTTAGAGCGAGAAACTCCCAACACTGATGCCTACTTAAAATTACAGTGAATCCTACCTACATAAGCATGTTTAGTACTAAGTCTAAATTGTTTTAAGTATGAAGTTTTACTGGAATAAACTTATTATTTTACTACTACTTATTTATGTCTTCGGAAACTAGATATGAACGCTTTATTAAAATCTAATATGTTATTTTTATTCGGATCATTTTGAAACGTCAAATCTACCGTCTGTTCGGAATTGCGACCTCAAGGAGCAACGGCAACAACTTCGGGCTCGTTATATTTACAAGCATAAATTACGTACTCGATATTAATTACATTTCTCTTGAGAAATTGCTATTGATTGCCGGGCTTTCTTATCCGCCAATCGACGGCACATTTAGCGATCCAGAGCCTTCCTCATTTATCGACTTCCCGCTGGGTAGGTTTAATACATGAGTTTATTGAAACGTTTTTAAAGTGGTTGCATCAAGAGTGCTACAGCATTATATTTACAACACATGATGTGGTCATGATTTAATATACTTTAAATTACCGACAAAATTAATTCTCACTTTTATATCTTAAACTCTTAAACTTCCATTTATTTTGTACCTACTTCTGGTCATCTTATTCAATTAAATAATTAAATACTTGTTACACCACCTATCAATTTAATTTTGTCTCATAATTTATTCATTATAATTTTATCATGCATAATCTCTTACCGTATTTGAAGATTATTTTATTCAATATACAGATTATGTTTTTCTCTTGCAGGGAAATCCACAAGTGGCATCAACGAGGAAATAATCTGGATCAGCATAAGTATGGCGATCGCGATAGCAGTGCTGATAGCAGTCGCTCTCTGCTACATCCTCAAGGAGAAGTGCTCCAAACGAAAAGCCTACCGAGAACAATCATGACGATATAAGCAGGAGTTCGCTAAGCACGCCTTAACGGACTCCTTATCGGAAGTCGACTTCCCATCCTACACTATGTTCCCGCAATACTCTCCCGAAGGCAAGGAATCCTACTACAACTTTCATCGCTTCTCCTATCTGCGGAACAGTTTCAAACTTCCCCCGAAGGATTACCCCAAAGACATGAGCAAAGATTTCCCGAAAGAATTCGCGACGGACTTTCCTTTAGACCTAGAATATTCCGATAGCTATCCTGTCAAATCTAAGCAGGAAGTTTACATAAGTGCTTAATAAACGGGTGTACCTTTGTAGGACACTCGATGTGCTATTACGTCTAGTTAAGATTCTAATTTACATCTTAATTACATAATTTGCATTATGTCTGTTTTGTGATCCCAAATAAATAAATTTGATTTGATTTGATGGTGGTAACAAAAAAAAAGGTTATCAGCTTTTCTAGTTCAGTACCAGAACATTCAAATAAGCACTTAAGGTGGTTCCTCTGAGTTAAAATGAATTGAAGCTTCATCATCGTCATGAAGATTCATCGTGGAATAAAGAATGTTAAATTCGCCTCAACATACTGACTCATGTTAGTGTAACTATTACCAATGATATTTTAGAAATTTAACTTTGAATTTCAAAAATTACAATGTTCCAAATTGGTGCACTTACCGACTAAATCTTGACGAGCAAAGTTCACTCAGTTCAGTAAAAAAAACATAAAATATAACTGAAGTACCTACTGCGTAACTGAAGCTGAGGAGCTGTTATTACCAGCATTATATTCTTAATTTATAATCATATATAATCTATATAACAATTTATAATCATATATAATCTATATAACAATTTATATTCTTTATATTTATATTTTTAATTTATTTTATTTATGTAGGTACTTGTACTTCTTTGATATAAAAAATGGTCAGACAAATAAAACAGCTGTGCAAGTGTAGGTACGTATTACGAGTATATAACGATCTCATTATTATCTATCAGTACCTATTTGTCCGGTGTAAGATGTGTCCGGTGATGATAATCTAACATA
This sequence comes from Venusia cambrica, assembly GCA_951394065.1. Taxonomy (NCBI): domain Eukaryota; kingdom Metazoa; phylum Arthropoda; class Insecta; order Lepidoptera; family Geometridae; genus Venusia; species Venusia cambrica. The sequence goes on along the minus strand of OX596043.1, from coordinate 9,034,061 downwards.
ATATTTTTAAGAGACAAACACAAATATTGTAAGTTTTCTTATCTAAGTTCATCTATACGTAGGTACTTTGTGTTCTTACCCCTTGCCTTCGTATCTACACATACCATCGTAGTCTTATTCAAAACAAACTTTGGTTAACTCGTGGGTGCTTAGCTGAAAACTTGCGTTATATAAGGGAACTTGGGAAACTGTTACAAGCTTTGAACTTAACCAAGGCTCAAAATGAGACCAATAAGTAAATAAAAGGCCCTGGTTGAGTATTCAACTATTACTCGTACCAATTGGAATATCTAATCTAATATAATTATTACTCTGATTAATAGGTACCTGACCTACACACTTTTTTGTATGAAAATATTATTAATCGTTGTCATCAAAATCTGCTTGAAATACGGTAGAAGATAATGCATGATAAAATTATAATGAATAAATTATACCTACATTATGTTAGATGCCTATTACCAATTATTAATATTTTTGTATATAAACAGTAAAATAATATATACTTATGTCATAGTTTTATAAATGTCTACAGGAATTTTAAAATTGAATAAATATTATAGAGTAGAAGTGTGCCTACCTCTACGATCATATTAAACCTATGTGTAAATATAATATGTAAAACCTATTCAATTAGGTAAAAATTCTTAATATTACTTGATGTGAAAATGTAGAATAGATCTAGAAAAGCTCTTTAATTAGGTACTTACATTATATACGTAACTAGGTACCTGTCGAAATGTAGGCGATATCCTCAAGGTGTAAAAACAAGGTGGCTGTTCGACTTTCTGATTCCAGGTACCTAGGTAGTATATTCTTTCGAGCTCTTCTGCTGTGACAAAAGGAAGTTGGTGTGTCCGTTATGGTAGCGTACACATAATCGAATTCAAGTTCGTGGTTATGCCTAAAAAACTCTGCGTAAATAGAGCATAATTAGTGCAAAAATAAAATAAACAGTGCCTCATTGATTTAAAGCTCGGGCACTATTTGTGCTCTATTTTTGTGTGTAAACTTTGTTGCTATAGTATAAGCCGTTTTCGAGTACGGTCATGTGTACGCTAGCTTGATCGTTATGCTGGCGTGCCCAATAAGAATGGTGGATTATTTTTTAAACCAATGAGGCACTATTTATTTTATTTTTGCACTAATTATGCTCTATTTACGCAGAGTTTTTTAGGCATAACCACGAACGTGAATTCGATTATGTGTACGCTACCATAACGAACACGAAGTTGGTGCTGTTACGAAGTGGGTTCAGGATGAGTTTTTAAAAAAAAGATGTTTTTAGCTAAGAGTAGAAATAGAATTTATTTTAAGAAAATAGAAGAAAATAATATCGATCTGACCGTGACAAAGCTCAAAGCCGAACTGCCCGCTTCCCACGGAACATGCAAACCCACGTAAGCACCCGACACGAGGTGCTTACGAGGCAGTATCATTTTTATACATTTACTTGGAATAAATTATGTAACATCCCCCCCGTTAAGATTTTTCATCATAGGGGAAATGATGAGAAATAGAAAGCTTCGAGCCATGAGACAAACAGAGCTGGGAAACAGAGCCGGGTTGAACTTTGTAAACTTATAAAAATATTAGTATAAAATCAAGTAACAGAATAAGAGTGTAGTCTTAATAATAAGGTAAACTACTTGGCTATCAAACTTACATAGTATTAATTTTGTCTGTGAAAGACTTCGTAGCTAACCTAGTAGGAATCTCGATATCACTGTCTGAGTCATGAACACGGACATCTGTGTGGTGTCGAGATTCGACTTTCTTTTTATTATTACACTGATTATATATTTGAATACAACATGTTGGAGATGTGGTTTGAGTTCGACATAACCACCTACGACCTTTATACAACAAATAAATCAGTGTTAACAATGTTATTATATAGCCCCCCGACAAGTAGTGCACTCCATACTTTTGGAAGTGCGAGGGACTTTCAATTTCATTCAAATCCTTTTCAAAAGAATCTAAATAAACACTAGCATGGACTAATGAGTCTAAATTATTTACATTATTTAGCTTAGATAGACGTAAACTAGAAAGAGTTTTATTTTTTACAACCTTTTCACAACAATCGTCCTGTATTATATTGAAATTTGAAACGTTCGTGATCGCAGAAGATTTCGTCACTATAGTATCAGTGGCCATGAACTTCATAGTTTTATAAAACGCTTTGCACTTTCTTGGTAGTGATAAGAAACCCGTACCGAATAGTATTTCGTTATAGTTCACTGGATCGTCATCACACGTAACATGACACTGACCGGGTTCAGATTGTACATAGACCCACCGGTTTCCGTTGACTTTATGAATCACGTCCACTTTTCCTTTAAATAGTTTGACATCACATGATTTCGGTAGCCTGGTGACTACGTCTGTTAATAGAGTAGTTTCACATACGGAGTTAGCTAAAACCGAAAGTATATTCACTGCACTTAATTCACAAACGTAACACTTATTGGTAATGAGCTTACAACCACTTACAGAGTCTAGTAAAGAATAAAACATGCGATCAGCTGTTATAGCCACATATGGTTTATTTGGTACAATCAACGCATAGGTATCGGGTTGCGTGATGTCATACGGGACTGGAAGTGGAATGACGTGGAACAGATTATACGTTTGGGATAGGACGAGCGGGATTCTTATTACAATAACAATTTTATCCTTATGGTAGTAACAATGTAGTTTTGATACATCAATTAACTCGTGTACGTTCTGTAGCGATAAAGTTATCGGGAGCTCGCTATGTTTAGGTATGTTATTTTTATGCTGATCAAGTTCTCTGAACAGCTGCTTGGGACTTAGGACAGTCGGATGTAAAATACTTAACTTACTAAATAGGATTGCGTTATTTATGTCTTCTATATCAAAGGACAATGAAATAACAATACTTTCTAAGGAATTTAGTAACAGATTTAAATGGGACTTAATTTCTAACTTATCATTACTATTTGACACTTGATCAAAAGCCTTATTAATAATTTCTAAATTTTCGTTGAGACGTCTTTCGTTTTCATTAAGTTTCGATATAGAACTGTTGAAAGTTGATATTGTTGACTTAATTACATGAATATTATCTCTCATTAGATGAGCTAACTTCTTTTCGTCTGACTGTACCTGTTCTATCGCTTCTGAGTATTTAATAGCATCGTCGTTATCTAAAGACCCGAAAATTGTCTTCAACAATGATCCACCAGCGTTAAACAATCCACGTTTAACTCTTATGTTTTGGTCTCCGTCTAATAAATATGATATAGAAGAAAACTTCTTAACATTATTAGTGTGTTGATTTTGTAAAGACGACAGAGAGTTTAGACAGTCCGATTGTATTTTGGATGAGCTCAAATTTTGACACAGAGATACGAGTTTTGTAAAGAGGCCTTCTACGTATGTTAAATGGGGTTGGATGTTATGAACATCGACATAAGTAACTATATCCCAATAGTCATTATTGAACTTAACGTCTAAATGCTGGTCAAAATAAAGTCCGGGACTTTGGGCTATGGTTGTCGTAAACCGTTGGCTGTAGGTGACTGTTACCAAGATTTTCCTGAAATGAAAGAAAATTAAGATGAAGAGTTATCGGCGGCAAGCTTGATTTCGTCATAATGGTGACGTACATGCCGTCGATTTATTAACAAAGTCACGGTGTGGTTACCACTTATTTTAATGATCTTATAGGGACCTTTCCACACTGGGGAGAAGGCCTTATTTTGTTTATGGTGGCATCGTACATACACCATATCGCCTACATTGTAAGTGACGGGTTTGGTGTGGCGATCGTAATAGTTTTTAGATCGTTCTTTTGAAATCTGGATGTTCTGAAGGGCTTTCTGTCTACTATAGTATAGACGATGGTTCAGGGCTCGGACGTAGTCTGTGTATGTACCGCCTTCCAAAACATCGATCGATTTCGGAACATAAGGCTTGAACCCGAATATGAGCTCGAAAGGGGTAAAACCTGTTGTTGAGTGTACATTAGTATTGTATGATAGCATAGCAGTGTTCACGTAAAGATCCCAAGTATTTTGATTATCGGATATAAAGGACCTGAGATACTCTTTGAGAGTTGAATGACTCCTTTCTAAGGCACCGCACGTCTGTGGGTGGTAGGGTGATGCAAATATATGTTTTATCCCGAAAAGTCTAGCTAATTGTCTAAACATATCTGAGCAGAAATTCGTGCCTTGATCTGTAGTAATCATCCGAGGAATGCCCACATGGGAGATAAAGTGAACGAGACGTTGTGCGGTTTCTTGTGCTGAACACGACTGCATTGGATAGGCTTGTGAATATTTGGTGAGATCATCTTGTAAGGTCAAGATGAATTTATATTTCTCGATCCTAGTCTCTGGGAGAGGCCCTACTATGTCTAGATAGACTTTTTCCATAGGCCTAGTGGCTGTGGATGTTACAATCATTGGCGCTTTATTTGTACCTCTTAGAGGTTTATTGATTTGGCAAGATTTACAATTTTTGACATAGATTTCGATGTCTGAACGCATATTTTTCCACCAGTATTGCATTTTTATTCTTTCTAACATTCGAGAGACTCCAGGGTGGCCTGCTGAGGGTGAGTCATGATTGTCTCTTAGTATCTGTTTCACTTCGACAGGTGTAGGGAAATATATGTTATTATGGTATATATGTACTTTTATATTAATGTCGTGAAAGATAAAAGCGACTATGTTATAGATTTTGGTAAAATTTAACTTAGTGAATGGGTTGGAAAAATCAGAGATAGCGACTTCTTTCTCTTCCGGATACCAGAACTTTACCATATCTCTATACTCACAAAGTAAGGAAAAAATGTTTTTATATGATATTTCATCATAATGATGTACTGTGACAAACAGGTGAGTAAAGACATGTTTCTCATTTGACGAATTTAGTAAGGTGCCGAGTTCGCGTTCCTTGTCACGAATACAAGGTACATCTGTTGATAAATCTATTATTTCTGGGCAATAAGGAATAGCGTCATCCAGATCGATTGATGAAGGGTAAGCTATCAACCTACATTTTGTTTTTAAGAGTGACTCGTTATGTTCCTCAATTACAGTATTATAGGTACCAGCTAAACTGCGGCTAAGCTGTAGATATCTTTCGTATGATTCAGAACAAGAAGGAGACTGTGGACTAATTGTTTGGTGTGGTGGGTTTTGGGAAGGCGATGGAAGAGGCAGCGGAGTCGGCGGCAGACTGAACGGCGGGGACGGAGGATTCAATGGAGTAACCGGGATTTCTATTGGCGGAGACGGTAGGTTCATCGGCGAAAATGGGAAGTCTGACGACGGAGTGCTAGGGTTTTGCTCAGTTTCCTGAAGAGGAAGTACGGGATTTTGTACGTCATCATCAACAGCCAGGACCGGGTTCCTAGACAAAGAGTCTGCGTTACAGTTAAGTTTGCCTACCTTGTGTTTGATTTCATAATTGAACTCCTCTAGTTTGAGGCGCCAACGAACTAACTTTGATCCTGGATCTTTACAGTTAAATAGCCACTGAAGTGGTTTGTGATCTGATAAGATCAGAAACTTGTGACCATAAAGGTAAGGTCGGAACACTTTGGTGCCAAATATAATAGCAAGACACTCTTTTTCTGTAGTTGAATAGTTTCCTTCAGCTTTGTTTAAGGTTCGAGAGGCAAACGAGATTGGTAAGTCTTTTCCAACTTCTCCTTGGGATAGAATAGCGGATATGGCATAGTTTGAAGCATCAGTGGTCAGCAAGAATGGTTTGCTGAAATCGGGAAATTGTAAGATAGGGGCTGTTGTTATCATTGTCTTTAGGAGATCAAATGCTTTTTGTTGTTCGGGAGTCCATGTAAATGGTACATCCTTTTTCAACAGGCTAGTAAGTGGTTTAGAAATATGAGAGAAATTCTCGATAAATCGGCGGTAATAGCCAACCAGACCGAGAAAGGACTTAATGTCCTTGGGGTTTTTGGGAACTGGAAATTTGGAGACACACGCTATCTTCGACGGATCGGGTTTGACACCTGCGTCAGAAATTATGTGACCTAAGTACTGTACTTCTCTACGCAAGAATTCGCTCTTATCAAGTTGTAACTTGAGATTGTGCTCGCGTAGCCGTTTGAATACAAGTTCAAGGCTTTCTATGTGTTGACCCAGTTGAGAACTATGGATTATAATGTCATCCATATAAGTATAACAGTGTAACCCTTGTAACCCTGTCAAGGCTATGTTCATCAACCGTTGGAAGGTGGATGGACTATTACGAAGGCCGAATGGCATCCTGCTGAACTCATAGTGCCCCGAAGGAACCGAAAATGCAGTTTTTTCGCTATCCTTCATGCCTACTTGATGAAAACTCGACGCGAGGTCTAACGTGGTAAAATACTTGCTGTGTCCCAATTGATCTAAAATCTCATTTATATTTGGGATAGGATAGGCATCTCCGATCGTTATCTCATTTAATTTTCGATAATCTATGACAATTCTCCATTTGACTTTCCCTGATGCGTCGGGTTTTTTGGGGACAACCCAAATTGGAGCGGACCAAGGTGAGATTGAAGGGCGAATAATCTTTTGATCAAGCATTTCTTGGATTTGGCGATTTACTTCTTCTTTATGGCACTCAGGGAAACGATAGCTCTTGACATGAATGGGGGTATCTACTTTTGTTCGGATCTCATGGCGAATAGTGTTGGTACATGTTAACTTATCCCCCTCTAGGAAGAATATGTCAGAAAACTTTGAGCAAATCTCACGAAGTAATACTTCTTCTTCTTTATTCATATGAGAACATCTAAGTGCTTCTTGGACTTTGTTATCACGATCTGACTCTATGGTCATTACACACGGAATTTGGGACGGATCTAAAGTAAGGTTATCAGTATCAACTTTGAGATCGTGTTTCGACTCTAGGATTTGTACAACCGGTTCGATGGTTAATGTTAAGTTATTTATTTTAACCTCCTTTTCGGACGTGTTGAGAACAGAGAGTAACACCCTGTTTTTAGAATTCACACGGACAAGACACCTAGAAAAATAGATGTCTGGGTATTGTGGTAAGGATTGTTTTAGAATTACCCCTTCTTTTATTTCAGGGTTGGTGACGCAGCACTCTATAAACATTTCGCTACGTGCAGGGATAGTGTATGTGGGCCTAGTCATAATAATATTGAAATATCTATTTGGATCGCCTGACACTTCTAATCTTGATTTAGAATAGAGTATATTAACATTGTAAGTTTTCAGGAAATCAGTACCAATGATGCCGTCATAGGGAAGGTTTATATCACTCCCGATTATATGAAAATGGAATGGCAAGTGGTCGTTCGCTTTTAGGTGAATTGACAAGATAAACTTTCCTTTGGTTTTAGCATAAGAATCGACATCATTAATACCTTTGAATTTAATCAGGTGATTTTCAAGTTCAGGTTTTAGGGACAGGCTTGACTCTCTTATCAAGCAAATGGAACTACCTGAGTCTACCAAGAGGCGAAGCGGAGTGTTTGAATGTGATGTAGAAACTTTTATATAAGGTAGGAAAGCTTTTCCATCAAGGATATCATAAACAACAGTTTCTTCGTAGCTATTTGAGTTAGAATAATGACCTTTATTTTTGTTTTTTAATTTTTTAGGAGCGGTGGCGACTACAGGACTTCGGCGTTCAGAAGACTTACAAACCTGAGAAACAGTGAGGCCATGATTGTTATTTGGCGGGTTTTGAGATACAGTGGTTTTGACACAATCTTGTGTCAGGGTCGGGGAACCAAATGATATAGTATGATTTCGTGAAGCAGAGGACTTAGAATACGACTCCGGGGACTTAGAACTTCCTTTTACTACATCTGCATATGACTTAGAAGATACAGAGATGTCTTTGGAAACAGAGGGACATTTGGAATCAGAGGTTCTAGTATTAACTTTGTGTACTACGTGAGGAATATTTATATACTTAGAATTATGTACTATCTTAGAACTAAAATCTTTTTTACACTTCGCGCCTACTAAGTTACTATCGGATACACGTTGACGCGATGTCGTTATCCGATTTTTTAGTTTAAATCTAATTGATTTTCACCTTCGGCCACTAGATATGGTGCAGGGGATTCGGACGGGGACTCTACCTGTGGTGCAGTGTAATGCACTCCTCTACGAGAGTTATTTACACGGCGTTTGATGCATTGGCTTATATCATGTCCCACGTTCTTACAGTACCTGCAAACAACAGGTTGACCAGATTGTTGTGGCCGGTCATGAGTTGGTCGAGGTTGAAGTGGAACCAGTGCTCGACTGGTTGGTCTACTGAAACACTCATTTTCAGAATGACCCGGTTTTCCACATCGTTTGCATGGTGGCCGACTGACTTTTGATTCAGGTTTTAACAAGAAATTGAAAATTTTTTCCTCACTCAAGGCGATATTTATTGCAGAGTTCAGCGTTTTGATCTCTCTTGCACGGACAAGCGAGCTGATTCGTGGATGGAGCCCTAATACGAAGGTGTGAAGGGCCAAGTCTTCGGTCATTGCGATTCTACCTGGCAAGTCCCTCTTTGAAGTGTCAGACGAATGGATTTCGGACAGTAGGGCAGCAACACAGCTCTCTATTCTTAACGCAAACTGAGCTACAGTTTCGCTTGCTTGTTGCTTGCATGATTGCAGCTCGAGTAGCAGGTGACTGTAGTGTTTTCTCTCACCGAAGTTTTGTTTTAAGAAATCTTTGAGTTCCTCGAAATTTTCATATACTCTATGGGCACAAGCTATTTGAGCTTTTCCCTCTAATTTTGAAACGATGAACTTCAACAATAAGTCTTTTTGGCTTTCTGATGCAAGGCTCAACGCATTTTGGCAGTTAGTTAAGAAGGCGGTTAACGTATCTCTCTCTCCTCTGTACGTTTTTACAAAATCACACAGTACTTTGATGGGAAACTCTTCTGTAGAGACGGACTTGGTAGATTTTTCGCCTTTAAGAGACATCTTAAAACTACTTTATTATATTTTATATGTAAACACTTAAAATAGGTAGGATATAGGACAAAAACAGCGGGAGCAGTGGCAATAACAGAAAATAGGATGTTTTACTCACAAAAATATTGCAGCTCGGATAAAGAAGTCCATGTTCTCTAATCGGGAGAGCGTTGCAGACGTCTTTGATACTTCAGGGACACCACAGCTTTGTAGTGTCTCGTGAAAGATATGGGGTAGCACAGAATGTGTCGCACAGAGTGTGCGGCGCGGCGAGGCCCTTGTCAGGGCGGTTCAGGAATGGCAGCGGCGGGATCAGCGTGGGCGGCGAGTGTAGAGTTCAGAGTTCGGCTAAGTATCGACTTGATACTTATTGCAGCAGGAGCGGTGGTTCCAGGGTTGTAGACATGAATTGTGGATACCAGAGAAGAGTGTAATCTTGGGACTGTGTAAAACTCACGGTCACTTTGGTAGTCGTTTGGTCACACACACAAATCACAGTTTATATGTTTTTGCACACGTGTTTGACCCGTACGAGATAATCAGCTCAACGTTCTTAGCTGAAATCCCACTTCTGACACCACTGTTACGAAGTGGGTTCAGGATGAGTTTTTAAAAAAAAGATGTTTTTAGCTAAGAGTAGAAATAGAATTTATTTTAAGAAAATAGAAGAAAATAATATCGATCTGACCGTGACAAAGCTCAAAGCCGAACTGCCCGCTTCCCACGGAACATGCAAACCCACGTAAGCACCCGACACGAGGTGCTTACGAGGCAGTATCATTTTTATACATTTACTTGGAATAAATTATGTAACAGTGCCCATTTGCTTAGTAAGCCCCTAGTCAAAACCTATCTACCACATCACCATGTACGTAGATAGAGGGGAAGTGAACTTGTAAAGTGAGTACAGTAGGTACCTACTAAGTATCTATGTGCTATTTTATGTAACTACAAGGTGTAATACCTAGCACATAAGCATTGGGTTACCAGATGTCCGGTTTTCGACCGGACAGTCCGCTTTTCTGCAGGTCTGTCCGGTCAACAAAATCTTGGTGAACCGAACAAAAGAAAGCCCGGTTTTTGTGAAATTTCTTTTAATATCTGGCGCTTGGATCACCCGCGTGACGTACAGATGGCAATAAGAAAAGGCTATCTTACCAAATATAATAATTTACTAAAAATGCTCTAAATGTGTATCAAAGAGCACTGGTTTTTAGAGAAGTGTTTGAAAACAACAGTTATCAGGCTTTTAGTTATTTGGATATCGAACACGGAAGATCTACGCTTGATCAATTGATTGAGTTACGCTTATTATTTCCGTGGAAGAAGCAAAATGAGAATTTTTTCGTCATTTGGCAACCTTAGTATGTGGCGCCTATATTTTTTTCACGAATAAAGCAGCACCGAATTTGTTGAAAATTGTGCAGTATGTGTGTAGTACCTATTCCTGAATCTAATGCTTTTGTGAAAATAATCTTCAGTGTAATAAAAAAATTATGGACAGACGAAAGAAATCGTCTCTCTGAGAACACGGTGAAAAGTGAATTGTGTGTTTTCTTTAGTATAAATGTCTGTTGCACTGAATTCAAAGATGCCATCGCAGGCAGTAAAGCCATTATTAAAAGCAGTGTCATTAAATGATAAATATATAAAACAGTAGATTGGCTATAACTTCAAGATTTTTGTGATTTTCGTGCTAGGTATTATCAATAGTTTTTTATTTTTTAAACGTCGTTCAACCTATCTATTCATAAAACATTACGCTCCTATGAAAGTCTAAGGTTTATTTTCAATTTTTCTGAAATTTTCATATCTGAACATCAACAATTTTTCACTAAAACCCTTTGATGAAAAATGACCGGTTTTTTCAACCGAACCATCTGGCATCCCTACTTAAGTACTAGATGGAGTATCGGCCTAGTTTTTAGAGTAGGAGTAGGTACCATAAAATAATGGGATAATCGATAGGTATAGTCCCGTGTCTAAGTAGTAAATAATTTAATAACCGTATCCGTAGGTACCTATCCATACTGATGTACCTACCTAGCCAATAATTTATGTAAATATAATATAGGTAGTTACACCTATGTGTTTGGATATTTAAAAAATATAATTTAAAGACCAACTTACTAGCTGATATTAATAAAGTCGTATACACGTAAAACAACATTTTATTTCTCAGATACTTACTTATACTTATAAATAATTTACCTATCAGGTACCTGCCTTTATTTTTTTTTATGCGGAGAATGCGTTCATGCACCATAGCCTCGTTGGGGACGAGGCCGTGTGTGGGACTCAACCCGTCCTAGCGACAGTCAATACCCACTAAACTCCGCAGTGACCCGCTTTCGCCGTGTGGTGGTGTCGTGGGAATCCGGCAACAGCCTTTACCGCCACAACACCACCAGCGATTGCCCCTTTACAGGGGCCCCGCAGGCCCCCCAGTGTGGCTGGGGGGATGGCGGGAACAGCTGGGTCGCCAGGCCGCTGAGTCCCTCACTGGGACTCCCGCCCCGGGCAAGACCGCCTGTCCATCCACTGTGCCCTATGCTAACTTCATAGGGACACGCGGAGATATCGACGGCAGCGAATAATCCGACGCGAGGGTGTCTCGCGTCGGATTATTCGCTGCCGTCGATAAGTACCCACAAGTGGGAAGTGATCGACGGCACCCAGGGTACACCACGAGGAGGTTATCCGACCCAGTACCCCATCAGGTACCTGCCTTTTTTTTTTTTTTTATGCGGAGAATGCGTTTTGGCACCATAGCCTCGTTGGGGACGAGGCCGTGTGTGGGACTCCACCCGTCCTAGCGACAGGCAATACCCACTAAACTCCGCAGTGACCCGCTATCGCCGAGTGGTGGTGTCGTGGGAATCCGGCTAAAGCCTTTACCGCCACAACACCACCAGCGATTGCCCCTTTACAGGGGCCCCACAGGCCCCCCCAGTGTGACTGGGGGGGGATGGCGGGAACAGCTGGGTCGCCAGGCTGTTACCGCCGTTCGACGGGGATGAGGGCCTGTGCAATGGAGGCCGGTTGAACGCCCCTACGTTCCCGGCCTCCAGGCCCCCATCTAAACCATCAATGCCCGACAGGGTGGCCGAGTTGACCCTCCCTGCCGCGCCGCCAGCCTTGAAGGCCGGCCATCCCACGACCCGGATGTCCGCTGAGTCCCTCACTGGGACTCCCCACCACGCGGACGACCGCCTGTCCATCCACTGTGCCCTATGCTAACTTCATAGGGACACGTGGAGGACACCCTCGTGTCGGATTATTCGCTGCCGTCGATCACTTCCCACAAGTGGGAAGTGATCGACGACACCCAGGGTACACCACGAGGAGGTTATCCGACCCAGTACCCCATCAGGTACATGCCTAGGTCAAGTGCCTTTACCCACTATCTACCTTTAGGTAGGTACCTAACCTATTAGTACAATTTGTACCATTCGCAGTGAGCAAACGCGAATCGAGTGACTTCAATTGCAACTCGCACTAAGTAGGTACTCCAATTAATAGTCGCGATAACTAAAACGTATGTTAAAAAAAAAAGAAAACATGATTGACCTAACTACTACCTACAGCACAAAGTTTTTACTAGTAAACTGTGTATGCCTATGACTAGTAGGGCCTAAAAACCTGGAAGATTTTGTTTTTTGCTACTTTACGTAAGTACTTACTGTGGTTAGGTACTAATGTATGCCTAATGGCTACATAACGTAGTAATGTAACGTATTATGATAATAATCTAGCTTGTATAGCACGTAGGTAGGAACTAGAAAACATAATCTTACGAGCGACTATCTAATATCGAGCGAAGACTATCTATGCGATAGTCTAGTCGCTTGATTCGAGCATTATTGCTGAGGAGAAAGGCGGGAAGGAGTCTGTGTCTGTTCCACTGGACCAGTGTAGTGAACAAGGACATTTCTATTCCAGCCCAGTTTTTTTTACCTACTGTACGACGGCGATGCGCTTGGCTCACCCAGGGCAGGGTGCTATGTTAGTGGAAGCGCATTTCACCCGGAATTCTCAACGGAGTACTGAAAAACTGGCTATTTTACCTTTGAATGCCGGAAAACAACAATTGAGAATCATATGACAGAGATAATATGGTGGTAGCTAAGTAACCTACTGTCTCGTCGGGCGAGCCACAACAGCGATCACGACTTCACGACATGATATGCGTAAACATCTCTAAGTATATAGGTTGTGATCACGATCGCGATTGCTAGAGCTAGCGAGTGAGTGAGTATGTTCTCGGCCGCCCCCCTGCGGTGCGGTACGTGCCGTGCATGCGCATGCGAAATCGTAAATCAAAATCTTCCCGCGCTTTAACTAAACTGAAAACGTCAAAGAAAAAAAAAATTACACGTCACACTGTCAAGTCTGTCAACACTAAAGCAGAGTGTTGACTAATAGATTCTATACTCTTTGCACTAAAGCTAGAGATAGTTACAAAGTTCACATTGGGTTATCAAAACTGATAATTTGTGCTAATGTTATTGAATTAAAACTCAACGTTATTGTCAATTCGCAAAACCAGTCTGTGAAATACACGTCAAAATGCGTAGTTGTCTATCAAAAACATGTTTGTTTGCTTTGACACGGAGTAATACAAGATTTCCATCGCATCCTTTGCGCAATCAGCTGATATCTGTCCAAACGAAAAACGACTCTAAGGTAAAATATATTAAAGGTAACACTAGAGTTTTTGTTTATGTTTTTGTGGGTTCCCACCACCAAAGTTTAAGGTCCCTAATTTCAGACATGTAAAGTAAAGCCATGCCATGTGCCTTGCCTTGCTATAATATCCCAAAATCCCTACAAATTGTCCTAAAGTTGCATATAAGGTAAGAGCTAGCTTAAGTACAATGCAATAAATTTGACTTTGACTTTGACTTTGAACTTCTGTTTGTGATTGCATTATCTTGTTATCAGCTAGCTTGAGGTCAGTGCTTGTTGTACCTATATAGAAATATTATTTGTTCAGTTCAGTCAATAGTCGAACTTCACTAGGTTAGGTCACATTACTTTAACCTATTTTATTATTTAGGTACTTGATAAATTAGTACCAATTTAAATCAATTGATTTCAGATTTTTCCAGTGAGATATTTCAATACATCATTCACAATGAGTAGCAAGATTATGAATGGTAACCTGTGGGACACAGATCCGGAGTTATTTGACCTGATCACTAAAGAGAAGAGCCGCCAGCGTCATGGCCTGGAGATGATTGCATCTGAGAACTTCACCTCTATTCCGGTTCTGCAGTGTCTAAGCACATGTCTGCACAACAAGTATTCAGAAGGAATGCCCCATCAGAGGTATGTGCTTTATTAGCTAATGAGATGATAGATAGTTTGGTTTTGTAAATATTCCTATCAGGATTCCTATGATAAATCTGTCCCAAAATTACTGATTATTATGTTTCACAGCTTCATAAGATGTGTTTTCTGGCTTCACAATCTGCAGGATTGTAATAATTTTTTTCTCTTAGAATAGGTACCTAGATAATAAATTACATCCTAACTACTTTACAATCTAGCTAAAGTGGTAGGCAACTTTAGACAAATTTGACATTGACCTAGATTTATACATTGAGTTACTACTAAGAATGTGTCCATGGGCATGTCTTTATTTATATTTATTTTTAAAAACCTTTTCACTGACACTACATTATCATGTTAATAACAATCTTTTTATTATATGTCAGGGAAGCACTTGATAACCTGAAACCATGTAAGATGAAGGCCAATCACATCCTCATATTACAATTTTAAAAAATCTCAAAAAAAGTCCTTCCACCAACCAAACCAAGCCCAATACTGCTCAAACCCTCTGGATGTGGGTTTGATCCATTCTCAATTTTAAAGTTTTTTTTTGTTTCAGATATTATGGAGGCAATGAATACATTGATCAAATTGAAATTCTGACACAAAAACGTGCCCTAGAAGCATACAGACTTAACCCTGAAGAGTGGGGGGTTAACGTTCAACCTTATTCAGGTAAAATATATAAATATCCAAATAATCTTATTTTTATTTTATGTTATTTAGGTTAAATGCCGATAGGCAGATTACAAAAGTCTCCTGCTCACTAAATACCACCTTATCTATGTTATTATACAAACCAGTTGACCATCTAAAATTGACAATAGAAATAGGACCTTGAATTTAACATGAAAATTAGTTAACGATAATTTATTCTGATAATATGATAAATAAGTAGATAAGTACCTTAATAAGTGTAAAAGATGGTTTGAGATTATTTGTGATGTTTGCAATGTTTGTCTGTTAGTTGCCTTCTCCATTTCTCTGAACTCAGCATTGTTTATCGCAAGCAACAATAGAACAATGGACATACAAACATACCTTTAAATCTGTTGATTTTTAACAAAAGGCTATAAAAAAATATTCCCAGAAGTTCAGTTTATCCCTGATTTCCTCAGGAGACTTAAGAGTTTAAGAGTGTTGATCCAAATTCAATATAACTAAAATTTCTAATGGCATGTATCGCTGGCTGTTATTCTGATAAGTGGTGCTTCATCCCGAAGATTTTGACCTGAGTATTCAATTTTCATTCCTGTTATTGACGTGCTGATGTTGATCCTCAAAAGATCATTCACTACTCTGAGCTAAACTCAAAAGTAGTGGATGATCACAACACCGGTAACAACACTTATAAAGGTCCACCAGGCCAGCGATCTCCTGCCGAAGTCTGCCGCCAAACAGTTTGGCGTGTCTCGTGACAAACACATCAATCCGTTTGGCGCCTTCTGGGAAATCTCACTCCATCTAGTCGAAAGTCCTTGCTCTGGCCTAGGTTCAAACAGGCCTGACAAGAGCTAATCCATCATTTATGACAAAAAAAGCATGGCGCTCAAAGGTAACATAGCTGTGAACTAAATTTATTCGCGCTGTAAAAGCCACCGCTACGAATAAATAGATAGCTAGCATAGATGTTTACCGACATAGGAAGCTAATCTTCTAATCGCTGTCCAATCCACTTGCACCCGGGTTCCCGTAGCGACATTATGGATCTCCCTCAACGCATAATTGTTTTATGATGATTATTATGTACTTGCAATTCTGACTTATAATTTATTTGGCAAATTATTAATAAAAAAATTATATCTGTTTATAGATATAATTTTTTTTTTGCACCAAAACTTGCTTATCGACTCATAACCTACCTATTGACTATCAGAATTCTTCTTTGCTAACCTTACGCCTTACGTAATGTCATAGGTTTAAATAAATATGTAGTACTGTGGTCGCAGGGTCCCCAGCCAACTTCGCGGTATACACAGGCGTCGTGGACCCTCACGGGCGAATCATGGGTCTTGACCTGCCGGATGGAGGTCATCTCACGCACGGATTCTTCACCGCCAATAAGAAGATATCTGCCACTTCTATCTTCTTCGAAAGCATGCCTTACAAGGTAACCTACTACACCTGAGTACATTTAAAAAAATATACCGACCGTGTATTTCTTAGTTACCCGGATAAAAAGTTGCGGGTTGTGGACACTATATGCATGTTTAGTTTCAATACGATCCGACACGACTAAGATTAAGAAAAATATACCTACCGTGTATTTCTTAGTTACCCGGATACGACTAACATTAAGAAAAATATCCGTTCAGCCTTTTAGTTTAAAGATAACAAACAAACAGTTACTTTCGAATTAGTACTAAGGTATGGATTAGAATCACAATCAAGAACATTTATAAAATATTGTTTTTCTTGTTGACCTTATCGGGTGTTGAACCCTTGACAATCGTACAGAAGATAGCATGTTGACAATAATATTATAGAAGCTAGATGTACGTAACAACAGTAATACTATTATTGGACGTGACTTTAGAAGTGATCGTGACCTATCTTATCTACCGATAGCATTGTAAGGACGTACGATGGTAACAATATTTTCTTATGTCAAAACGACACACCCAATCATTGATGATACTTGCGTAAACAATTTTACCTATTAACCTGACTGTATGACCTCGTGATAACTCTTCTCAACAGCCGATAAGGGCGTCCACCCAATACTTTAAACGTGTTTCAAAATAGTATACTTTGATTAGGTACTATAATTTTGATGAGAATTGGTGGCTAGAATAATACGATCACCTGATATACCTAATTATAGACGATGAGATAATAACGTTCAGAACCGAGGGAGAGCGAAACAGGAGGACGTTATTGAAATCATTTATGAATTTACTTTATTATTTGTATAGATTATGCTGGATAACTTAAAAACATGTACATGTGTCTACCAGGCAACCTTTGGGTTGAGATGATTTTAGGGCTGAAGAGATGGTTGGTGGTGCACAAATGAATCTGTGCTTTCCGAAGCTTACCTAAGTGTGGGATAAGGGCAGGTGTGTCAATGTATGGAGGCTGCCAATTGCTATTTTGGCGTCGTCGTTTGTGCCACAAAAGATAAAACAAAATTGAGTTAAAGATCACTCATACAATAATGACACATTTTTATATATTTTCTCTAGGTATACCACCTAGAGGAAATATATAAAAAATGTGCAAGTATAAGAGTTTTCAAGATCAGTTTTCTCAATCATCTACAATATTTCAGCCGGAATAAGTCAATGCCAGAACAAGAGCCTCAAAAAGCGTTATAAATGAATTAATCGTAGTATTCAAAAATCGAAGATTCAATTTATTTGTCTTTTTGTTCGTATTGTGGTATACTTAGGTGTCAAATTTTAAAACTAGAAACCACAAGGTTCTGCAAGCATACAAAAATTTCATTTGTTGCATGGTTTGAGCCATCATACTGATAAATCTAAATCCATGACCCATGTATTTTGCTCAATGGTTTTTTATGTTACCATTTTTTTTTTATTGTACGAAGGGTAAGCACTTGGCCTTCATCTCACCTGGTTACAAGTTGAGATAAGCCCAAATATTACAAGGAAGCATTTCCCAGGTGGATCCGGTAAGCGGGCTCATAGACTACGACAAGCTGGCCGAGACCGCGAGACTCTTCAAGCCCAAGCTTATAATCGCTGGAATGAGCTGCTACTCCCGTTGCTTGGACTACGCGAGGTTCAGGCAGATCGCCGACGAAAACGGAGCGTATCTGATGGCGGATATGGCGCATATCTCCGGATTGGTTGCTGCCGGTCTGTATTCTTAACTAAACATGTGTTTTGATTCTGGTATTCTCATCTGAAATTGTTATGACCATGGATAGTCTATTCATGGTCATATGCCACTTACGACCACGGGGCTGTTCTAACAGTAGAGAGTTCAGTAACTGAATATCACTTTGAATATGTAATAGATACATTAGAATATAGATCGTGTACATTGTTTATTTAATATACAATAAATATTGAATACTTTGTAAGTACATACTTAACAATTTCAGATCTGAATATTTATTTATTTAATATGTATAGGTCTGAATTGTGCTATTTAAGCCTTGATATTTTGCTCTCGTCATGGCTTTGCATACTGTAGGTACACTCTAACTTACCCTTAGAGTTATTTTTATGTTTTTAGTGGTGAAGTCGGATGCCATTTTTAACCGACTTCCCTTACCTTCAAACCCTAAAAAGGAGGAGGTTCTCAACTCTCAATTCAAAGTTTATGAGTGATAATCTCTCTGATTCAATAATAAAAAAAAAACATTTATTTAGATAAAAATAAACATATTACTACGAAATAATTAGTGATACATCAATAGGTACCGACTTGGCTGATGTTGTCAATTTGGTGATGGGCTGGTACACCAATACCAAACCCGACATCACGAGATCTCAGTACTAGTTAGTTGGCAACGGTTTCAGGAGTCATCCCGAGTCCATTTGAGTACAGCGACCTAGTGACCACGACCACACACAAGACGCTTCGCGGACCGCGCGCCGGCGTCATTTTCTACCGCAAAGGGGTTCGCTCGGTGAAGGCGAACGGGCAAAAAGTCATGTACGACTTAGAGGGCCGGATCAACCAGGCAGTGTTCCCTGGCTTGCAAGGAGGCCCGCACAACCACGCTATAGCAGCCATCGCGACCGCTATGAAACAAGCCACAACTACCGAGTTTGTGGACTATCAGAAACAAGTGAGTCTTCACATTTCAACAAGCCTCATAGCTCAGTTGGTAGTAACTCTGCCTTCGGCGCTGTAGGCTGTGGGTTCGATTCCCACTCAGGACAAACATTTGTGTGATGAATATACGTGTTTGTTCTGTGTTTAGGTGTTGTATTGTATGATAAGTATGTATTGAAGTAAAAAAAAAAAGTATTTATGTTAGTTTGGGGCTAGATGGCGCTGTGTGATATACATATCCTGTAACTAAGTAGGGTGGCCGCTTGTTTGTTCTGTGTTTGGGTGTTGTATCATATAGTACGTATGTATTTACAAAAAGTATTTAAGTATTTTATCCGTAATTTAGTTCCCAAATTACAAGCTATGCTTAGTTTGGGGCTAGATGGCGCTGTGTAAAATGAATGTCCTGTAATATTTATTTATTTTATTATTTATTTATTTATTTTCACAGACTAAGTCTTGTAGGATTTAAAGGGAAGGATCAACAAGCCTCATATCTCAGTTGGGAGTAGCTCTGCCTTCTGCGCTGTAGGCTGTGGGTTCGATTCCCGCCGAGGACAAACATTTGTGTGATGAATATACGTGTTTGTTCTGTGTTTAGGTGTTGTATTGTATGATAAGTATGTATTGAAGTAAAAAAAAAAAGTATTTATGTTAGTTTGGGGCTAGATGGCGCTGTGTGATATACATATCCTGTAACTAAGTAGGGTGGCCGCTTAACCACGTAGTATCTGTTGAACTTATGACGTAACTAGATTTAAATTCCACATCACAAAAAACATTACTGTTACACTGTCATATAAATGTAGAAATACATATGCGGCACAGCGTTACTGCCTTGTCTGCCTTATTACACCTGCAGCCATTTCCTTCAAACTTCTTTCAAAGAACTTCTTTTCCTCTGGTGTTTTTTGCTCGCTACTTTTACTGCTCAAAACAAAAACTGCTCTATTCAAAAAACTACTTTTTATCCAGACGAAGCTAGTAGTCACTAGCTTCGTCAGAATAAAAAGTAGCCTTTGAATCATTTCCGGTCTAGAGCAAAATATTTGCTAAATTTCAGTTCAACTCGTTCTGTAGTTTTGGAGTGAAAGAGCAGCAAAGAACGAATCAGTTTTCTATGGCGACGTTTGACATCACATTTCCATCCCAGGGGAACTGATTTATGTGTTAAAAATAAGCGTATATTTCATTAAATTTTCAATTTTCAATAAATTCTAAAAATTGTTGTGTTCTGGCCTTTAGCCAGTACCTCAGATAGTTGAAGATTCCGGGTGAAGTACGCCTCCACCTTCGGTCTTATTTCAACTTGTAACCAGGTGAGATGAAGGCCAAGCGCAATAAAAAAAAAACATATTGTGCAAAGTTACTCAATACATTTAGTAGTTTAGGCGTGAAGATGGTACAAACATCCACCCAAAAAAACATATATAATATCAGTGAGTTAACTCCATTGTCTTGTTCAGGTGATAGTGAACGCTCAGCGGTTGTGCCAAGGACTGAAATCGCGTGGGTACGCGATCGCTACCGGCGGCACTGATGTCCATCTGGCGCTGGTCGATTTGAGGTCCAAAGGTAATATAGCACTAGACTTATTATGTTGTATGAATGTACAGACGCTTAGGAATGGGGAAGTGAAACGGAAATGACGCATACATGTAACAAATGTATTGGAAGAAATACAAGGTGGCGCAAAGTGTTGTCCCCGCTTTTTCTTATGTACTTTGTTACCTTAGTGCCTTATCTGAGGCCAGATCACGAATATGCTATCGTACGGTAAGCGTATCGTTCACGTTAGCATTTTGTATAGGATTTCGCACAGCGCCTCTACAGTACGTAAATAGAACAAAATTTACGATCACGAACCTTTTGACACATGTATCGTAATGTAAAGGTTCGTA
The DNA here is from genome assembly GCA_951394065.1 of Venusia cambrica. Classification (NCBI taxonomy): domain Eukaryota; kingdom Metazoa; phylum Arthropoda; class Insecta; order Lepidoptera; family Geometridae; genus Venusia; species Venusia cambrica. The sequence goes on along the minus strand of OX596043.1, from coordinate 9,013,127 downwards.
ACCGAAACGTAAATACGTTACCTTTACATTACGATAACGTTAGACATTCGTGATCCAGCCACTGTATTGGTTAGTTGTAATTGGTAGTTTTACGATAGCAGTTCAATCTAGTCACGGAACCACATAAGAAAATCTAGTCGTTGAATATCAAAAGATTATTGATGTAACTCTAATTCTTATTTAGGTTTTTTTACATTTTCTCGGCTGAATGGATCTGATGAAAATCGGCAAAGAGATACTATCCACGGAAAGAACATAGGCTTCCCTTTATCCGGGTACCTTTTCTAACGAAACGTAGGCTTAATGTATTGAAATATGAAGTCCTGATTTTTGTAATATTCCCAATAAATGTTTTAATGAAGGCAACGCGGGCAGTAGCTAGTCATTTGCAATTAAACACTCAGATTTATTGTACGACGGGGAATCGCTTGGCTTTCATCTCACCTAGTTACAAGTTGAGATAAGGCCGAAGGTGGAGGCGCACTTCACCCGGAATCCTCAACAAACTGAGGAACTGGCTATCTTACCTCCAAATGCCGGAACACAACAATTTTTGGAATTGTTATTATGGCGACAGAATTAGGTAAGATGGTGGTAGCTAGCTAGGAGGACTTAAATACAGTCCAGCCAAATACGATTTGCGTCCTGATTTTTGTAATATTCTCAATGGATGTTTTATTGAAGGTCTGACGGGAGCACCGGCTGAGAGGATTCTCGAGCTTTGCAGCATCGCCTGCAACAAGAACACCGTGCCTGGAGACAAGAGCGCGCTTCACCCGAGCGGCATTCGACTAGGTAATACTTATTACTATTACTGCTGCTTCATTTCATATAGAGAGGTATTGCGCCGAATTGGTAATGTTTCTGCAACCCCAAACACATGACGGCCACAAACGCTCTTACCAAAGTGAGAAGAGAGTGGTAGACAAAGAGTGTCCCTACACTCTGAGAGTGAGAGAGAGACAAAGAGTGTCCCTACACTCTGAGAGAGAGTGATAGACAAAGAGTGTCCCTACACTCTGAGAGAGAGTGATAGACAAAGAGTATCCCTACACTCTGAGAGTGAGAGAGAGAGAAGAGAGTGATAGACAAAGAGTGTCCCTACACTCTGAGAGTGAGCGAGAAAAGAGAGTGATAGACAAAGAAGTAAAATAAATTAGCAAAACTATCGCGATTACAAATTAACTTGATATGCGTGTACACAGACAGGCAACGTCCTATTATCTTTAAACTTTCACTATTAGACCACATTACTTTGATACGACCGCCCTCGATTACGGCTGCAGCAACTTCGGCATAAATAAAGGTAAAATACGCCATAAATATCCGTTTTTTTTCATATCAAAGGCAACATGTTCTAACCGAAAGCGGCATATTCTAAAACCACCAAGATTGAAGGCCCACTATTGATTGATAATTATTATAAAAATATTGATGATTCGCACAATGTGCTACGCGCCAATCCTCACTGGTCACTGGGTTGTTAAAGACCTAATCAATAGCTAAAAACACGAAACGTTTATTGCAGTACCTTTTTTTACAAACATAAATAGATTTGGAAGCCTCCATTGCAAACATTTGCTTTATGTTACTCCGCTCTTTGCAGTGGCATACCTAAATTAATCCTAAATACATAAACTAAATTTAAAAAGAAGATACAAAGGGTATTTTACTCAATTACAAACTAGACTTAAAAAAATTGTAAGGAAATAAAAAAAGTTACAAATAAACACAGACAATAAAACACCAAATAATTCATCTAAATTCTCATCCTTTACACTAAATTTCTACTTGGTAGACTAGGCGAGAGTAGGCCAGTGTTCCAGTACAGCAGGAATAACTTTGTCTATATGACAAGGCAGAGCTACTACCAACTGAGCTACAGTTGGTAGTAGCTCTGCCTTCTGCTCTGTAGGCTGTGGGTTCGATTCCCATCCAGGACAAACATTTGTGTGATAAATGTAGATGTTTGTTCTGTGTTTGGGTGTTGTATTATATAGTACGTATTTACAAAAGTATTTAAGTATTCTATCCGTAATCTAGTTCCCATATTACAAGATATGCTTAGTTTGGGGCTAAATGGCACTAAATGCTAAATGGTGTAAAATTAAGGTCCTGTAATATTTATAGCTGATAACAATGCATAACATTAGTACTATGCATCTTTTTTTTTTTTTATTGTACGATGAGGAAGCGCTTGGCCTTCATCTCACCTGGTAACAAGTTGAGATAAGGCCGAAGGTGGAGGCGCACTTCACCCGGAATCCTCAACAAAGTGAGGAGCTGGCTAACTTACCTCTGAATGCATCTTCATTATTATCGCCACGAAATTTTAAACAGATAAGCATACTATATAATTATATATTTTTTTAAAGTACTAATTATTTTTGATTATGTTACAGGAACCCCTGCTTTGACTACAAGAGGCCTAAAAGAAGCCGATATCGACAAAGTAGTAGACTTCCTTGATAGAGCTCTGCAATTGGGCCAAGAAATCGTCAAAGTTTCTGGCCCTAAGGTGGCAGAGTTCAACAAAGTTATTGGAGAAAGTGCAGAATTCAAAGCTAAAATTGAAAAACTCAAAGATGAAATTGAAAATTACAGCCAACAATTCCAGCTACCAGGTTTTGAGAAGTACTGAGCTACAAATGGAACTTATGGCTGTTGCACAAAGATAGGTACGATTGAGATCACTTTCTGTCTGAATTCTTTTAAAAATCTCTGAAGTCGTACCTATCTTAGCAGCATTTTCTTGATATAGAAGCATTTATCATGACTACTACAAGTAGGTATTTTTTTAAATTAAGTGCCTTCCATTTATAATAATCTTTATTTAATCTCTAAGGGTAGAAATCTCCTCAATCGTTCCTATGTTCGCTGAGTTATTGTAGATCTTTTGAATAAGTAACCTTTTAATGTAACATCAAATTAATATTAAAAACGATGTTCTTATATATTGCATTATTATTTCCTACTGAAACAAACAATTTCGCCATTAGATACCTAGATAAGTAATTCGAAATTGTAGCCTATCTTATATTCGAAAAATGTGTAGGCAAATGGGACGAAAACAAAAATTTACTTTCATTTTTCCCAATGCTAAGGATAGTAATTATAATTAAGTATATCTAGATACACGGCGCGAACGATGTGTAGATGCTATGGTCACCATCCAGGAAAAAGCTGACCCATGTGAACAAAAATTGAGGGATTTTGTTCATTTCAGTTAATTCTGCTGGAACCGGAATCCCCAAACTACCAAATCCATATTTTAGAGTTCTTTCTAGGTCCTAGGTCCTATGTGTTTTTGAATTATTGGATCATGTCATGCCATGCATATCCTAGTTTGGGTACCTATGTTTTCCCTGTGGAATGTTTACTTAAACTTAGGCCTGTGATAATTTTATTTTTGATCTAAGTCGTTTGTAGACACGAAACAAATAATCATATGCAGTATCTCACGTAACGTTATTGGATCACATAGCCAAATATTTAATAATAATCTAGTTCCCATATATATATTGCAAGCTATGCTTAGTTTGGGGCTAGTATTCTGACATCTGTGGTTTCGGTTTAGATACTATAAACGCAACAACAAGTTAACGCCGCCATGTTGAAGATGAGGTGATTCTTCTGATACCCTACCCACATCTAACTGTTTTATTGTACTTTTTTCTGTGAACTGGTTGAAGTAGTGTAGGAATGGCATAGATTATTTGTTTTCTATTCAAAGTACGTAAATTTGTACATGTAGGTATTTATAGTGCAAGAATGATAAATTATGTATGTACGAGTACCTATGGGTACTTTCCGAAATTGCATGCTCGCTCGCTGTAAATTGAATGCAAATACTTTAATGTATAGATAAGTAAGTTTCTCAATAAGTGATTAATAGTCATCTTCTGAGAAATATATATTCTTAAACCTTAAACCTTACTATAAAAGCTGCCTCTGTGGTGTCGCCCACCGATGTCAGATCCAGGAGTGTTCGATCCCCAGGGGAGTACTAGTTATATTGTGCTGGTTTTGGTTGGTGGTGGCTTAATCCGCCTGGCTAGCAACCTATAATCTTATAAGTCTGTCGCCATAACAGCAATTCCAAAATTGTTGTGTTTCGGCATTCAGAGGTGATAGCCAATTCTCAAATTGTTGAGGATTCTGGGTGAAGTGCGCCTCCACCTTCCAAAACCTTGAAACCAGGAGAGATAAAGGCCAAGCGCTTCCCTGTCATCGCTGCCGGACCACTTCTCAGTAGGTAGGTATTATTATCTTTTGTACGTTCAAATTGGCAACGTTTTAACCCGTTACCTACTAGTTGGCGGTCGGAAGGAGGGCACACTACATCACCATGCCTCACACACAGCTTTATTACGGAATAGTGTGTTCTGTATGGCACCAATCATACACAATCATATTCCCCCCTCGATACGTAGATAATTTGAATGCATTTATAAATTTTCTCTCCAATTTTTTAGAAGCAAAGGCATACTATTCAATTAATGTCAATTTTTTATATTTGACATCAACAGTATTATTTGTATTTTTTATTTTGAATTTAATGAGGTGCTTAAATTGAATTATTTGACATTTTAAATGAGTAGGTAATACTTGATTTTGATCTCCGACATTGTTATTATTAAGTTATATTATTTGACCTTTTTTAAATAGTTAGGCACCACCATATTTTTATTTTTTGACTGTCTGTGTTTTTTATTAGATTTATGATTTTTATTATGAGGCTTACAAACATATTATTTATATGTTTGTAAGCCTGACACGGCAGACTAGAGGGCCAAGATATCTTTAAGTCCAACTTGTGTTACTTACCTGGATCTACAAACAAGAAATTCATTTCATTTCATATTGATGGTACAACTGGCACCGAACTATTGTGACTTTGACTTGTCCCACTAGTAGTAGTCTAACTCGTGATAAGAACAAAACTTTTGTTTGAATATCTAATGCCGTCCACTTTGTGGTAAATTGGTCGAACAGTAGGTAATCATGAAGCCATGGATTCGTTTGCTTATGTCAAAGATTATCAGTTAGTGCATTAACTGGCTGTACATTACCGTCGTCGCTCCTCTTTCTGAATGTGAAACTATCAACGTCAAAATACAATGGTTCAGTTCATTCTTGAATATTAGACACTATCATGACATGGACACTGGCAGAAAAGGGACTATCTATCACTAATTGACATAAAACAAAGAAGTTGATGTAGTTCAATTATTTGCATTCATTTGTTCGTTCGTTATTTTTGTGAAAATTATGTTGTTTTTGTGCGAAGTGGTCTATAAAAATATAATGAAATTAATTAACTGGAGCAACTACATTATATGAATCGACATACGAATAATTTTATTAACAGCTATGCCTTCATAGAAATGCCAATAAAACAAATAGAAGGATCGGACTATGCGACGACCTTGCGTTCTCAAACGTATGTTTTACTGGTAGGTAAATCAACGAAAATTGCGCTTGCTGCACATACTTATTTACAGAACTCTTCAAAAATCTCTGTGTGATGTTATTCATGTGAACAGTCAGTGGTAATTCGTGTGTATGAAGTACTATTGCGACAGTGATGTTCATATTTGCGTGTGGTAAATGCCACCTGGAGCTCAGGCGAGTGGTCCTAGCACGATGACTATGTACCCATCATCTGGAACGGCTGCAGCGCCTCAGGCGGCGGGGCAAGTAGCTAATGGAAGCACTACATTACCTCGATCACATCACCAAAGAACTGGTAAGTACAAAGCACTGACCTACTATGGTATAATGGTCTACTTATTTCTATTGTTATTCTTTGGTGTGCCTGTATTTAATCATGTTGTAAAAAATATTAGTGGCATAATATTATTACATTTTATCATGGTTATATCAGTTTAGTGGCATATTAAAATAACATTCCTCATCCAAAAGTTTTGATCACTAACTCATTTATTGCCCATTGTTACAGGTCGACCCCCAGCAGCTCCGAAGTCTTATGATTACCTCCTCAAAGTATTACTTGTGGGGGACTCAGATGTAGGCAAACAGGAGATATTGCAAGACTTGGAAGATGGCTCCGCTGACTCCCCATTCTGCAGTGGGAGTGGTAAGTACTGTTAGTATTGCACTTCGTAAATTTGTATTTTATTGCATGATTTCACCTTCACCATTTTATGTGTTTGCAATTTCACATGCACTGCTAATTATCATCCTCTCATCTTTCCTGGTTGATGTTCTATATACTAGGACTAAGCACTTAACAAAATATATTTTTACATGAACTGTGAAAACATAGAATCAGCTGCCAGCATTGGTATTCCTGCATTCTTACAACCCTAATGTCTTCAAGAAGATAAATAATAGGTGCTTTCTGGGTAGGCTTGGCAAGAATTAAGTCTACAATGTTTCAAGGTCAAGAGCTAATGCATTAAAAATAATAAAATAGACAAGTAAAGCTTGTGACGTGGTTCCCTTTATCCTGTGAGTATTTCTGTATGTTCTCTATTCCTTCTAAAGAAACAGAGAGAAAAATCCTGTAAAACTGGGACCGCTGATTCACTTTATACTTTATTGCACACACATAAAAATAATGAAACAAGTTAACTTAAAATTAAAAAGTATATAAAAGTATGGCAAAGGCGAGCTTAACCCGAAATAGTGTTTTCTTCCAGCAAACCTATGTATTGACCGAAACAAGATTTTAAATAGTATGGGAAAAGTTTTCAACATTCATAGATAACTTAACATTAATAGAATATAAGTACATTCAAGCCTAATTAAACAAACGTAACATAATTATGTGTAATATATACCTAATACAAATACATGTACCTACACTAAATCTGATAATAGGATTTTTTGTAAAGCAAAGCCAGGAATAGTGACTATTAACCACTCATTTACAATTCAATATTTTCACCTACAATAAACAAACACAAATTACTTGCAAACATACTATGTACAAACAAAATTAATATACTGAATTAGTATAAAGCAGACAAAGAGCTAATCTTATTCATTTTAACAATGCACACTTTTAGAATGTATTACTTCAAAAGTAAGGAAAAAACAGACCACTGTTATCAGGTCAAGATCTGATGATGAGTTCCTGAAGAAATAGAGGGAACTCTTCAAATATTATAGGCACACTTGAAGTGATTTGGTTATTTTTAGGGTGTAGTACCACAACAGTGAGGAAAAAACGGACCACTAATGGGAATGTATCTGTCATCAAAATAATTGGAAATACGTCATCCATGTTATTTTATTTTAAAATTTATTTTGAAGTTGGTTTTATTTTTAGTTTTTAAAACATAATTGTATGTGTAATTACTTGTGTGCAGTCTGCAACTATTATGTATTTAGGTAGTATGAAAACTTACAAGCTAAGCTAAACTAACTTAGCTCTTGGTCTGCAACAGTGTTTATTGAGAAAGTACATAATGCAGGATCACCCATTCTGTTTTCTTTGCAGCCTACAAAACAACAACCATACTCCTAGACGGCAAGCGAGTTAAACTCCAACTATGGGACACGTCTGGCCAGGGAAGGTTCTGTACCATCATCAGGTCGTACTCGCGAGGTGCGCAGGGCATCCTGCTTGTGTATGACATCACCAACAAATGGTCTTTTGACAGCATTGACCGGTGGCTTGAGGAAGTAGAGAAGGTAATTGTCGCATGTATTTATGATAACACAAGTAAAAATAAATAAGAATTACAGTGATGTGCAATTATGACTATATAACAAGCTTCAGAGAATTCTGTGCCATGGGTTGTTCAATCCCCACCTGGAACAAAAATTTGTGTAATGACAATTTTTTTTTCTGTTGTATTGTACGACAAGTAAGTAACTATTTAAAAAAGAGAAGCAGATAGTAATACAGTATATTTGTGTCATATTCCCATTTTATAAGCTTTGCTTATTTTGCGGCTTTAGATGGCGCTGTGTGAAGTCAATTCCTTGTAATATTTGTTTAATTAGCGGGGCGGTCATATTGTTAAAAGTTATATCTTCCAGACAACCTTTAAATATAATAAGCGAGATCAAAAGACGAAGTTCATGTCAACCATAGACAGTAACATAATGTTGATGTGATGATTATTGGATTCGCCATATGGCATTTTTAGATGCAAATATATTCCTTTTTATGGGAATATGATTCATAAAAACCAGTCCGGATAATGTACTCCTCAGGTGCAGTTGTAGCATCTAAAGACTATCCTACCTATAATTGTTATAGGAAAGAAAAAAATACCGCTTGTAATTCCCATATTGTGAGTAGACCTTTTGTCTTTAGCAGGTGTGTGAACTGGCTCATGAGAAATGTATCATACATAAACTAACGGTATATCGTGATTCAGCATCAACCAGTCGCGTAGATTAAACAATGGGCTATCTTTGTTTGCTCACAATTGTTTCACATCACCACATTATAATACTAACAATAATAATAAATAGCCTCTTTATTTCCTAAGCATGAATTAATCTACAATTTGGTTATTTAATTTTAATTTAATTTCAAATAATTTTTTCAAGATTACATTCAAGCGTTTGAAAATTTAGTAGGTTACCTACGTAGGTAATTTATATTCCTTTTATCGAGAAAAGGCCTTAATTTTACTGTGTCCAAGTATCACGTTACTACGTTATCCCACGATTATTATATACTAGCAATTGCCCGCGGCTTAATCCGCGTGGTACGATAAAAACTAGCCAATGTTGTTCCCTACGGCATACACTACGTCCATGCCTAATTTCAGTAAAATGCGTTAACCAGTTTAGTCGTGAAAAAAAACAGAGAGTTTAGAATTATTGATATTGATTTGGATGTTTGTTCCTGAACGCCTAAACTACGAAACATTTTTGAGCTAAAACTTTGCATAGATTTAAGTAGTTCTCTATGTAGGTACTATACTTAGTAGCTTAATTCTATCTGGAAAACCATTTGCCAAGTGTATCAATGTCTCTAGCTTGCGGGTAGTTAGGATTTCAAACGCAATCGAAAATAATAATGCACACACAAACGGCTTACTTTGCGGCGCGCCAGGAAAGAACTTGGGAATGCCTTCACTATATTTTTTTCCAACCTACAGTAGTCATGTCAGACGACTTTACACTGTTCTTATGACGAAGTTAATAGGCAACTTCTAGTACTCCATTGTAGACCTCATTCTTGCCTACGCAAGTCTCTTAATCAAGAGCAAACTAAAATCAAATAAAAAAAAAACAATTTCCCACTCTTCAGGATGAGTCAAGATCCATATACTCTTAAAGAGGTTAAAAAAAATAAAGGTCTTAAATAAGGTATGTATTCCAGTGTGATAACCAGTGTTCTTGGTTCCAGCATGCACCAGGGGTACCAAAAGTGCTGGTCGGCAACCGCCTCCACCTGGCCTTCAAGCGGCAAGTCCAGGAGCGAGACGCGGAGGTCTACGCAGCCAAGAACCGGATGGCGTTTTTCGAAGTCAGCCCGCTCTGTGACTTCAATATCCGGGAGAGCTTCTGTGAGCTGTCGCGGATGGCGCTTCACAGGAACGGGATGGAGCGGCTGTGGAGGAGTAATAAAGGTGAATAAAGGCAAAGCGGCTCAAGCGATAAACATACTCTTCTATTAGCTGCGGGCTAAATGTGCAGTTCAGTTTAAGTTTAGAAAACAATTTAGAAATCGTGTTTGAAAATGTTAAAAAATTTAAAAATAGTACCTTAATACAGTTTCCATATAACATACATACATTTTTGTTGTAATAGTGCTTAACAGAAAGATATACACCTATGATGCACAAAGTAGTAGTCAAATTTGTCATTATTAGAAAAAAAAATCAATATCAGGTAGATAATTAAATGGCAACATTTTATCAGATCAAGCTATTACAAAATAAATCGATAAGTGCAATTAGGAAAGCACCGTCCCATGTTCTATAATGCAAAATACGGTCAGCAATTCTGAAAGTGTTTCTCCTCTATGGAATTAGCATAATGAAAATGTCCTTGTCTAAATGAGGTTAAATATTTTTTATTATTTTAATTGAGCATTTAAGCGTGCAGAGTTAGACCGTGGACTAACAACACACCGGATGTTTCCCAGAACCCAACAAGTTAAATTGACAATTTCCACTGCATTGGTTCAGGATTCACACCCAGGCTCAGTGAATAGCTAAAATAAAAATGTGAGATTAGATTGTACCTTGTGCAAACTCAAGTCTTAACAATGCATACCCACAATCTATCTTGCGCTGATCATACTTTATCATTAATACAATACAAATACCATTGCAGTAACCAATGGTTGGTGGTCGTGGTTGTTTTAAGTACGCCTGGCTAAATACCATCATTTTAGCTGAATGTCCCAGCAACTATTCTAATTGTTGTGTTCAGGCATTTAGAGGCAAGATATCCAGCTCCTTGGTTGGTTGAGAATTCCGCTTCTTTGGCTTTTTATTACTTGACACCAGGTGAGATGAAGGCTAAGCGCCGCCGTCGTAGAAAACAAACATCGCATCGCAGCCGTAGGATATGGCTTTGTAATACCGACTCTGCTTAGAACGGGATAAAATTATGTGTTTTTTTATATCGTACGACGGGGAAGCGCTTCGCCTTCATCTCACCTTGTTAAAAGTTGAGATAAGGCCGAAAGTGGAGGCGCACTTCACCCGGAATCCTCAACAAACTGAGAAACTGGCTATCTTACCTCTAAATGCCGGAACACAACAATTTATAGAATTGTTATTATGGCGACAGGATTAGGTAAGATGGTGGTAGGCGGACCCAAATAAAGTCCTACCACCAACCAAATATACACAAACCAATAACGCCTTTGTTCCAGTGCTGAGCCTCCAAGAGCTATGCTGCCGCGCGATCGTAGCCCGCACTTCTGTGTACGGGTTGGAGCGCCTACCGCTGCCTACCGCGCTCAAGTCGCACCTAAAGTCGTATGCGATATCTGCCGCGCCCAGCCGGCACCGCGCGCGAGCCTCGCACCACACGCATCACACCAGACTCAACTGCACTGGACGGAACTCCTGCAATATCGCTTGAGAGATCGCGTTGTGGTATGTCTAACAAGCATTATTTCGTGACGCGGTATGTCCTGACCATCTTAAGTCGAATGCGATATCCGACGCGACGCGGGCTACTTCCGCGGCCGGATTAACCTACGGCATCTGGATTGATGATGCGTTTTGTTAAGACCCACTCAAGAACTCCTGCAGTATCGCTTGAAGCATCGCATTTGACGCGGTATGTCCAGATTTGAGGACTATAGCAATTGGATCAGCGATACGTTTGGTTAAGACCCACTAAAGAACTTCTGCAATATCATCGAAGCATCGCATTTGACGCGGTATGTCCAGATTTGAGGACTATAGCAATTTGATCAGCAATACGTTTGGTTAAGACCCACTCAAGAACTCCTGCAATATCGCTTGACGCATCGCATTTGACGCGGTATGTCCAGATTTGAGGACTATAGCAATTTGATCAGCAATACGTTTGGTTAAGACCCACTCAAGAACTCCTGCAATATCGCTTGACGCATCGCATTTGACGCGGTATGTCCAGATTTGAGGACTATAGCAATTGGATCAGCAATACGTTTGGTTAAGACCCACTCAAGAACTCCTGCAATATCGCTTGAAGCATCGCATTTGACGCGGTATGTCCATATTTGAGGACTATAGCAATTTGATCAGCAATACGTTTGGTTAAGACCCACTCAAGAACTCCTGCAATATCGCTTGACGCATCGCATTTGACGCGGTATGTCCAGATTTGAGGACTATAGCAATTGGATCAGCAATACGTTTGGTTAAGACCCACTCAAGAACTCCTGCAATATCGCTTGAGACCCACTCAAGAACTCCTGCAATATCGCTTGACGCATCGCATTTGACGCGGTATGTCCAGACGTATAACATCACTCGAGACTGCAATATCGCTTGAGGCATCGCACCTCATAACACGATATGACAAAACCTATCATTAATTTGTGTCGAACTATGCAATAAAGCTTATAGATATTGTGACATGGTATGTCCAAATCACTAGCATATACACCATGACGCGATGTAAAATATCTAACTACACTAGCATCTCTTCGACGACTGCTTGGACGACTAGTTGACTGAGCACACATTGTTTACGTACATATAGTCTGTAAACCTGACTGTGCTCCGATGAATACAAGCAAATTATCAACCAACTAGGCAAATTAAATGACTACACCATACGGAGTTCTATTTGTTTGTTCGTAATTGTATGTGCCGAAATAGACAGGTGGGAGCGACGCGGATATAATGTTACAAATATTGTTGGTGATTTGTACTTCGTATATTTGAGATAGTCATACGAAACATCACAAAAACAATTTCAATTCAAATAGTAAGGTGATTCGATGAGTTTTGATACGTTAATTATGATTTTAATGCAAAGCCCCGATTGTTCAATGTGGTTTGTAATGCGATTTTTTTATATTTTTTTCAACGATAGTCATTACCTAAGCTAAAACGAATGTTTAATGTAGCTCTTAAAAACGTATCAAGGCTTGTCGGTGCATGCTATTTTAATATATGACGGATACTTCACTCTTGTATAGTAATTTTATAAAATTGTCCTTTTCACATGATACTAACTAATACAGGCTGTAATCTACAACGGATTTGTGACTAAAAATATAATTTAGATATAGGGTAAGTCTTGAATAAGGTATCGTTACTTAACATACATAATTATAATAATTATCTGAATGATTAATATTATTTATGTGTATGTAACCTGGCAACTTGCTCTCACTTTGTTGTATTAAAGAACTATTGTATTCTATGTGCGAACGGAACGCAACTAAACCGATTGGTAAAAAAACTAATTCAGCATTCTTGTCTGTCTATTTTTGTTGTAGGAACCAACAAAATTATAGTTTCTGCTGCTACTAGATCTCTAGGGTCTAGGCTGGTAACATGTGCCGGTGCATCTATTTAGCAAGCGGTATTTCATATAAATAGAAAGAGATACATTGTACAGAGGCCTTAGTATGAGTTTCTGACAGCTAACTGCAACTATTTTCGTTTTCGTATAGGGCGCTTATTTCCATACATTTGGTTAGCGGACATTGAAAGGAACTACAGTTGCTTTACTATTACGCTTACCAGATGTATGGAAATAAGCGCCCTATACGAAAACGAAAATAGTTTCTGTTAGCTGTCAGAAAGTCATACTAAGGCCTCAGTAGGTATACAATGTACTCTTAAACATATGAGCCACACTGTGTTTGCTTTTCTTTTTATCATATTGTTAAAAAGTGTTACTGCAACGTTCGAAGTAAGGGGGAAATGCAACGTAAGCAAAAACGCGCTTCTTGCCTTGCACTGTCACGACACGTTGTAGACAGAAAAACATATTGTCTTGGTGATTTCTATCGTCGATTTGTATGAATCAAACTCAGAGGAACCTTTTTCTTGCATTTTCTATTGATTGCCTTTATTTTGACGTTATGGAAGTTATAGCGTTGAGACAGATCGAAAGAGAGCAAATATTCGTTATACTTGTAACTGGTATTTGACAGAACGATTAACTTTTTTTGCCGTTGTAATTGCGGTTTTTTTGCATCCGATATAGACTGCACGTTTGACTATCTGATGACTAATGAACTGTAGTGGGTATAGTAATTAAATAATAAATATTCAGGTATAATTAAATAAGTGCAACAAATTATACAAGTGGCATTGCTTGGCGCAAATAGAACAAATCCACTTCGATACTTTTATAATAACTAGTGCATGATTTATGATGTCTGTGTTGTAAAAAAGGCTGCAAGTGAAGCCTTTTTTACTTTTTTTTTACATGATACAAATCAAGTCATTCATTTTTATTTGCATGCTATATGAACTGATTATCTAACAACAAAATTGTGACTGTGAGCTATACGAACCGACTATTTTTTTTTTGTACGACGGGGAATCGCTTGGCCTTCATCTCACCTGGTTACAAGTTGAGATAGACCGAATGTGGAAACGCACTTCACCCGGACAACAAACTGAAGAACTGGCTACATTACCTCTAAATGCCGGAACACAACAATTTTTTTAAGAATTTGTTATTATGACGACAGAATTATGATGGTGTAGTACCAAGCACAATTTTGTACTCCCCCTGGGGATCGAACCCGGGACCTCTAGATCTAAAATCGGTGGGTTGAACCACTAGACCACAGGCGGTTGAAAACACAAATTGTTATTGCGAGCTTAACGAGCTGATTATCTTACAACAATTTTGTTATTCTTATTTTACGCATAGTCATCCTAAATCAACTTGGAATTCCGTAACTGAGCATAACGAAGTATGACAATATTGTAATTATCATGCCGGGAAATTGAGTAGGTATCTAAATATGTTACGTATATATGTGCACCTTAACATTTTATTATGTAAATTATTGAGTATCTACACTTATCTCTGAACATAAGCATCAAGTGAAAGCAAATAGTTGTAGGTATATAAATATAGAACTTACTGTTAATCAATATTATATTGCTTGCTGTGCATTAACAAACGCGAGGCTTCTAGCGTATACATTAGGCACAATCTGGGAAAGCTAGTAAGTGTGACCTCGTGGGCAAGCAAACTCATCTTATACCTACAACCAAATAGTATAATTGAAAAAAGAAATTCTTGGATATTTAGCGTATACTAAATCACATGTCCATTATTTATAAAACTATTTAGTAGTGTGTAAGACTTGGATAACTTGTAAATACTTTGGCTAATTTATATAATCTGACGCGTTATCAAACAAAAAGTTCATTGTAATGTTATAATGTGGTAAATATTGGCTATTTTCAGAAATATATTATTTACTCGTAAGTTATTGTATTGGGAGTCGATGTATAAAGTGTATCTGTTACTATATTTTCTGTATTAAGGTTTTATAGTTTTGCATGCATATGGCAATACAATGTTTATTTTGCATTTACCATTATCATTCACATCTCGAATTTACAAGCATCATGATTTTTTATATTGTTTTAGTGTCCGTCCCTAGCCACTAAATTGTTTTTAATCATCCAAATCTAAATAAATTGTAGGCACCTTTTTTACGTTTTATTGTGAATCTACCTTACTTTGTTTTTGTGTATTTTGATTGTTTATCTTCTATTATTCAAGTTAACAACTAATTGAATTCTCACTAATACAGGCAGCGTAATTGTATTTCGTTTGATATACTCATTCAAAGTATGGACGATATATAGGTAGGGTTATCATTAATTCATTCAAACTTAACGTAGGCACCGGTGTTTACCCAGGTCATCTATTATCCTGATTTTGAGATTCTAAATTGGCGTGATAAAACCTTTGTAAACAATAATGTTGTATATAATGTACTTTGAGTTATTGTAATGTGATAGTTTTAGTTATAAATTATACTTAATTAATAATCCAAATACAATACACTAATGCCAGCTATAAGTTTGGATTAGGTTGATACAGTCATAACTTTATAACTACGCTAGTGAGTTGTGAAATAAAACTAATTTATAATTGCTACTTTCTTTGATTTGTTTCTATGAGGATTAGTAGCCGATTTCAGATCCAGAGGTCCCGGGTTCGATCCCATGGGGAGTACAATATATTGTGCTTGGTTTGGTTGTTGCACTGAGAGAAAAATGCTACTTACATGACACAATATTGTAATGTGCGTGTAATCTACTACTTACTACGTGTGCTACCTATGTAATAAGTATTCAGTCTGTCTACTACTGGAGAGTCCTACGTACGTGTTTGTAGGAAGGGCCATTCTCCATAATACAGAAAGTACTTATAATGGTGTACCATACGTTTGTCACGGGGTTTCATACTTAAACCAAGGAGTCATTGATAGCTACGTATTTTAAGTAGCCGACTGCATTTTATCAGTATGCAGCATTTACACACCATGATAACTGTCCTGCCCACTTAGAGCATAAGGTTAATACTTACGTATTATAAGTAGATGACATAATTATATCAGTACGCGGCACACATTCATCATTTGGCTTCTTAGTTTTTGCCCATACGTATAGCGCCTATTTATAAAATGTTGATAGTTACGTATTACAAGTAGCCGACAACATGGTTTCTGTACCACATCTAGCTGCCTACGCACAGCAAGGTTGCGTATTACGTATTGTAAATAGTCGACTAAATTATAACAGTATGCAGCATGGCTACATAATGTGGCTAGCTATGTACAATACGGAGCCGGCGACTATACATCATGCGTGTCCCGCCTACTTACTTAAGATTGATAGTTATGTATTACAAGTAGCCGACAACATGGTTTCTGTATACTTACAACATCTAGCTGACTACGTACAGCAAGGTTGATAGCTACGTATTGTAAATAGTCGACGAAATTATAACAGTATGCAGCATGGCTACATAATGTGGCTAGCTATGTACAATACGGAGCCGGCGACTATACATCATTCGTGTCCCGCCTACTTACTTAAGATTGATAGTTATGTATTACAAGTAGCCGACAACATGGTTTCTGTATACTTACAACATCTAGCTGACTACGTACAGCAAGGTTGATAGCTACGTATTGTAAATAGTCGACTAAATTATAAAAGTATGCAGCATGGCTACATAATGTGGCTACCTACGTACAATACAGAGCCATACCAAACGTGGTACAAATATGGCCAACATGCATCATCTCGCATAAATAATGCGATAATGATGTTGATAATAGAAAGATGACTTTGGCTGTACAAAAAGCAGGTAAAACCTGCTATAATTTAATAGGATATAAATATCCTTTTCCTGGTTTAAAACAATATGTAAGCACAAAGTTCCAGCTCGATCAGTTCAGCAGCTTTGTAATGAAGGAGCAAAAATTAACCAAACACAACTACTTTCGCTTGTTTTTTTTTTTTTTTTTTTTACCATTTACACACAACAAAATACAATATAAAATTAAAAATAGCAACTAAAAAACCACAAAGGTTATAAATTGCGCTATTTTGAGTCAATGGGGTGGATTAGGTATGTATGTTTATGGCGTCCCTAATCTGAGTCTAATTTTTAAAACGTCAAGAAATAAAGACCGATATATATAGCACTTTCACTGCTCGCTGCTCATTTGCTCACGGTTCACGACAGCACATGCCACAGTGGATCCGAAAGGCCTTACTCCTAATCCTCAGAGGATAGCACACAGCCTCTTATGGGAAAGATGTAGGACGGCTGGTTTCAGACCGCTCTATCACCGTCCCGTATGAGCTGGTACGTTGAATCTCATACCTCTCCAGCCGCCATTCATCCCTTCGTGATCCCGAACGACTGAGCGTATCGTGTTATAACCCGGGGACTCGCCACGTCGAAATACACCTTTCCGCCCACTAGGATAACTCAAATGTCCGTGGGTAGGGTGTGCATTACTCCAGCAGGAAAGTATCTTCTAGAATGAATTGAGTTCAACACATACTTAGAGCGATATATGCTGTATTAGTGCACCAAGTATGAAATTAGTGCATGTTACCGTTTTGGAATAAAACGCGAAAAACGTTTCCTGCTGGAGCAACGTTCTTCCAGCAGGAAGATTCTAAACCAATGACCGTAGCCATAAGTGACATAAATGGGCAGATAGCTTACATTTGTGCATAAAAGTGCGCGAAAAATGGAATTTGAGGGCCTTAAGATTTTTGAGATATTTCATTTCCTGCTGGGGGAACGTTTTGCAGAATCGTGTTTCTCGGAAACCATTAGATGTGCACCCGTAAGATATACATACATGTATGTATGTATGTATATCTTACGGGTGCACATGTGTATACATATACACGTATACATGCCAGGTGGACTTAAAAAAAGTCCTACCACCAACCAAACTAAGCACAATATGTTGTACTCCCCATGGGGGTCGAACCCGGGACCTCTGGATCTGAAATCGGTGGCTTGAACCACTAGACCACAGAGGCGGTTAAAAGGTTTCTTTTCTTTAGCACATTTCTTGCTTTAATCACTTTCTGAAATGGTAGAAATTTGACACAAACTACGTTAAAAAAATCATAACGTAGTGCGAATATTTTTTTACGCGTGCTACACACTCGACCCGAGTGTGTAGCACGCGTTAGAATATTCCTTCTGGGAGAATGTTGCTCCAGCAGGAAACGTTTTTCACGTTTTATTCCAAAACGGTAACATGCACTAATTTCATACTTGGCGCACTAATACAGCATATTTTATATCGCTCTAAGTATGTGTTGAACTCAATTCGTTCTAGAAGATACTTTCCTGCTGGAGTAATGCACACGTGGGTAGGTACCTAGCTTAATAGGTTAGATAGGTAGCAATCTATCAAAGTAACAAATCAGACCACATCAACCGCCTCTGTGGTTCGCCTACCGATGACAGATACAGAGGTCCCGGGTTCGATCCCCAGGCACAATATTGGGCTTGGTTTGGTTGGTTGCAGGACTTTGTTTGAGTCCTACCATGTTAGGACTTTGTTTAAGTCCGCCTGGCTAGCTACCACCATCTTAGCTAATTCTGCCGCCATAATAATAATTCTAAAATTGTTCTGTTCCGGCATTTAGAGGTAAGATAGCCAGTTCCTCAGTTTGTTGAGGATTCCGGGTGAAGTGCGCCTCCACCTTCGGCCTTTTCTCAACTTGTTACCAGGTGAGATGATGGCCAAGTGCTTACCCGTCGTACAATAAAAAAAGTAGGCTTATTTATATTTCATAGAATGGCAAGAAAAAGTGTGAAATAAAGTACCCATAAAAACCCTTGCCACTAAGATGATAACTAATTTGACTAACTGACTCGATTGAACAGTTTTCTGTCTATCTATCTTAACCCGGTAGTGCCAGGTAAAATTAAGTTCTCCTGATACCATTCGATCCCTTCCAATCCGCGAACGAATGGTAACTTTAGAAAACAAATCCCTTCTCTGAACCCAACGCCACTGAGAAATTATTTTTACTACCAACAACGCCTTATATATTTTAGGACATGCGCGGTCTAGGTTTCGCAAAATCGATGAGTTCAGGCATGCGCTGATTCTCGCGGATTCTCCGTGTTCAAAATGCGTTATGCACACATAGTTCATTTCATAAAATAAAATATTTTGGTGGCAATAAGTCAAAATGTACGTTCGAGGGGGGAATTGCCATCTTACGCACAAATTGTACATTCGTTTGGACAACTTTTTGTACGTTTTTAACTTACGACAAGGCGCTATTCTTATTGCCGTTCATCAGATTGTAAGTACCTACCATCCTACTTTGTTAAACCTCGTATACATTATTTATTGAAAATGCAGTCGTCAATGCTTTTCTTTTCTTCCCATGTAGGTATGCTTGTTTTAGAGAATATACTGAAGGTGGAATTTTGCATGAGCCAGTTTTTGGTAAATTGTACATACTTTGCATCAAAATACATCGTTTTCCGCCACTAAGATCTAAATCTTTATGTATTTGAAGCTATAATTTACCAAAGTAGGTATTGGTACATAAGAGTATCCACCTGAACTATGTAATTCCTGATTTTAGGCTTTATCATCGTTCATCCTTATAATCTTGCTCGTCGGCATATCTCATGTTGGCGAAATGCTATCAATGCTTCACAACGACATGGAGGACGACGCAGCGCGGCGCGGGATTTACCAAGTGTCATACGCAGACGCTCTGAACTTGCAAGACAGGAAACTGATCGATACCAATAACCAGCGACGGTTCGCCAATGCTCAGACTCTAGCTTCAGGTGATTTACGCTTTAATTAAACCGGATTGATTAACGAATAGGACCTATACCGACTAACTAGGTACCTACCTAGTCCAGACGCTTTTATCATTATGCATTTATAATAGGGTACTAGGGTACTACCTATACTGCACTGAATATACTAGGCACCTACCTACAATCTTATATTAATCAATTCTTAGATTTATAGGTATAGCTGACGATTATGACGTGATGTCAAGCAGCGTAGAACAACATCAACCCCTTTCGCTCATGGGGGTCGTATAAGGTAGGTATTATAGGACATTTTCTAGATGTAAAACATCGTATCTCAGGACCTCCATCTGTAAACCGGAAAAGGGCAGCAGCCTTGACTGTTAACAATGTAAAGAGGTCCTAGACGATCGAGACGTTTTACACCTGGTACCTAATAATATCTAGTTTAGGAAAACTGTCGTTTAATCTACTCGACCGGACACCACACGGCACATGAAGTAGGTATTCTTATTCTACTACAATCATTTATTTTTGTCTATAGCTTTGTATTTTTAGAGCTAAGTCAGAGGCAATACAACTGGTACCTACATAATCTGTTTCATTCATAGTGACCGTGGTATTTCTGTACATGAGTACGATCCTGACGGCTATCTACCTGATGTGCTGCATCTCACTTCTTCACGGCGCCGTGAAGTACCGCCGGGATTACGTGATAGTGTGGATCTGCGCCGCGTGCCTCGCCGCCATGGTGCTGCTGGGCGCCTGCATCATTGGCGACGGCTATCCCCCACTCGTCGCACTATTCACCTCGCACACCGTCTACCGTGAGTATATGTACATAATTCAGTACCTACTGCCGCCGCGCCGTGTCGTAGGCACCTATACCTTTTACCCCTTGGTGCCTGCATAAAAGACTGTTCTCAATTCCAGATTGCGTGGCCGGTCTCGTAGTTTCCACGTACATCTACGCGATCTGTTGCGTGTGTAGCTTCGCGATCGAGACAAGCCGCGGGTGCCGCGCGCGCACCGCCAGCGACATCGGCGAGCGTCTCCTGTTGCTCGACCACGCAGCACATTCCAGCCTGCTCTCAGCCGCGCAGATCAACAAACTGTCACAGGGCTCCACCACGCAGTTTGTCTAAGCAGAACACTCACAATCACGTGATGGGCTTCGCACACAGAGCGGCATAATATGCCCTTGAAAGTCCACACGCACACATAGATTGAGACATCATGGTGAAATCAAAGTTCGCTTGAATTAGGTACTAAATTACTCATGTGTTTCCTAGTTTAAAAGTGCATTGATACTTATGTAGTGCACTTTTGATTTATTATAAAGGGTTAGTAGATTCCAGGAAACCTAAAGGAAATAGTTTATAGAAGGCCACGAGGATTACCATATTTTAGTCTGCAGTTTTAATTGTTTAACTAGTGGAAATTAGTTCGCACAAAATTGATGTCAAAATAAATGAGCAAGTCATATTAAATTTACAATATATATTTACTCAGGTCTATTTAATGTCAGTGTTTGAGCTCTAATAAGAATAACCCCTAATTTATTGAAGTCAATGGATACCTAACTAATTCTTATGAGACAAAAGTTATTTTCTTATGACACAAAAGTTATTTTATGGTGGGATAGCATCTGTTTACGTCAAATTCTCAAGTGCATTACCAGAAAATAATTATTTACAAACGCTATTAATAACACTTACTTATTTGTGGTATTTTTATATTTAACTTTATAAGTTTTTTGTTTATTACAAAGATGTAATTTATTATAAGTAATATTTCAGAGTAGACTAGAATGTGAGCTAAACATTTCTAAGTATTAGATTGCTACAAATCATGCCATCTAAAAATATAATTATTGTAAAACATGAGTTATTACTATCTTATTTTATCCACATCATAGTCCTTATTTTACTTATTTGCCACTTTTAAATTGTGGAAGACATTTTATCAATCCTTAAACTTAAAAACTACTTATCAGATCCCTCAAGTCGATTTAAAAAGGACGGGATTTTTCTTTCTACTTGCAATGTGTAAATGACTCATAACAATGACATTATAGGTAAATTGTCAACCAATGTTTTTTTTTACAGATGGTTTAGCCTCTCTTGACCTCTAGGATTGTCTGAAGGATGAAGTCTATGATGGAGCACGCTTTCCTAGAAGGCAAAGGCTCGTCCGCCAACAGAACATGGCAAGCCGTTTGGGGCCAGACTTCGAATACCTTTATAATATGTGCACCTTTAGCAAAATCACCCTTGGAAACTTCATTGCATGAGGGATTCAAATTAAAAAGGCAGACTTTATACACAATGTACATAATTAAATAAGTACATGGTTATTCATTTTCTCCCCATCTTCCATTTTGTAATGGCCTCTGTATACCTTTGAATCCTCTGGCTAATAAGAACTTCTCTGATGACTCTGACCTACTTGCTTGCGGTTTTAAAATCTTGATACTTTTATAAAATCTCTCCAAATCCATATGTAGTATTGGTACTTCTTTACCATCCCATACTTTAAAGAGTAGTGTACCATCTACTTTAGTAACAAGGGCTGCAAATCTGATGGCCATATAGCACAGACCTATTATTCTGTCTTTGTCTAATTCCCTGACACCTGTCGCACTTGGGGCCATATCTGATAGGACCACATCTACTTTCTTTCCATTGAGGAGCTCTACTACTTTGCCATGAGCTTCTAATGTGGAGAAGTCCATATTGTTCACAATTGTCGCACCCTGAAAATAAGGTAGGTATAGTACATAAATGTCAAAAAATCATCAAAACGAATTTATTGTAATATCTAAATCAACAGTTAGGTATGCATGTAGAACAAAGAGTTAAGAATCAATAAACTCAAAATAATTGCTCAAGATTGTTGCTATCATGACAAACTCATGGTTCTAAGGAAAACCTCATACCTAATGTTAGCAAACAATACAATACATTTACATTATTTTGGTATGAAACAACTATATTTATTACGGCATATATTTGAATCTTGAGTCTGCATGTGACCACAGCTGGTACAGGCCCGCTGAAACATTGGGATAGTTACAAGTAAAATATGCTATAAATACTCATTCTTTCAAACCAAAAAAATGTATTCTAATGGCAAAAATTTTAAAAAGACATATATTTAAAACAAAATCTTTCTGTGATCATGTTGCTAAATAAGGTAAACTAAGATAGATTCCTAGATTTTAGAAATATTTATGGGATTTTAGAATCAAAACAATCATTAACTGTCAGTATCCTGACAGTAAATAATTACCTTCTTGATCACTCCATTACTAGAGGGTTTCATTATCTGCTCTTGGCAAGTGCTTTTGAATTAACTGTTCTTAAAGTACAAGATAGAAAATACTACTACTCATAGATCTTGTACAATGTACAGATCTTAAGGTCCACTAGTCACCTTGTACCACATCTGCAAGTAGCAGTGAGTTAAGGTTTGAGCTATATAATAAATATGTCATGTATAAAATAGGTTTACACAAACCTCAATTGGGAATGTCTGTAATTTGTCAATTGAAAGAACTTTTCCTCTGGGTTTAGTGGGGTCTGCTCCATCAGCATTTGTTTTCTGGACTGCAACTTGTGTCCAAGAACCCGGGCAAGAACCAAGGTCCACAACAGAAAGGCCTGGAGTCAATATATTGGTTTTCTCATTCATTTCTAGCAATTTGAAGGCACTGCGACATCTAAAGTACAAAATCATAGAATGTATTGTATTGATACAAATAACAGCAGTTTAGTAAGAACCAGCAGACTTAGTAAAAACCAGCTGTTGGAAGTTCAAATACTAGCTACTAACCTATAGTTATAAATCTTTGCCTTTTCAACATAGGGATCTGCTTTTTGTCGAATGAGCCACTGTTGAGAACTTTTAAAACGTTTGAGACAATTCACAAGAAAACACATTTTGGCGCAACTCAGTTGCTGTGGCGCAAATGAGTGTAAGTTTATCATTGTCTCTTTGTAACTGTACCTACTAATTATGCTCTGACGAAGAGTATCAATACAAAAATTAATAATTCTTTCCCAGACAAAGAACCATCACTTTAGTTCACAAACATAATAATAAGATAAAATAACAGAAAGCAAACAAAGAGAAAGAAAAGAACACAGTCATTCATAGAAACCACAACGGCTTGACAAGTGGAGAGTAGCTGTCAATGTCACATAAACTGCTACTCGTCACGCCATCATTTCGATACCTTGGAGTGGACATCCACCAAACACTGACGATCGTGATCGGCCAAACGCGAGCGGGGCCCGAGCCGGTTCTCACATCTAAATTATCTCTGAGGAACAAAACAGGATATTTTATGCGTAGAAAAAACGAGACAAAAGAAAACTCTGGCGGGATAAGTAGGCAGGTACTTTTAGGTCTAGATGCCTGCTTTTAGTATGTAGGTAACCAATTACTTTAACCGAATGTTATTTTAAGGTTCTCTGAAAATGTTTGGATATAATAGTTTCCTACATTATTCAAAAATAATAATAGCTATGCATGCTAGCATTTTGAGGATGTCGATGATGATGATAATGCAAGCAGGCTCATTCATAGCCGTCAGGTTTCAGGTGTTCCGAGTAGAGATGGTGTATTAGGGTCATATTTTCGTATTCATATTATTGAATATAACGCTTTGCTGAGATTATGTTATGATACCTATATAATAGTAAAATGATAGGTAGT
This sequence comes from Venusia cambrica, assembly GCA_951394065.1. NCBI lineage: Eukaryota > Metazoa > Arthropoda > Insecta > Lepidoptera > Geometridae > Venusia > Venusia cambrica. The sequence goes on along the minus strand of OX596043.1, from coordinate 8,988,701 downwards.
GTTCCAACCGATTCTAATTCTGTATTCAACGCTACGGGGTTAGGTATATATTCTATCAGGTATTCTTTTTGGGTAGATATCCATAATCGGGTGTAAGTGGCTCTAAACGTACATAATGTAAATGAAACGGTTATTAAATTTTTCTTCATCTTTTATGAGGCTTAGGACAGTGACTGATATGTTGGCGTGACTAAAAAGTTAACCACCTATGTAGATACCAAAAATGATTATTCATTGCTATTATTCACACAAATTGATTCATTAGCAGTCGAATATCAAACACAGAAACTATTCGGTATTTACTTAGATTCACTTACTACTAGACGAATATCATTCGCACAAATTCACTCATTAGCAGAAGAATATCAATCACAGAGACTATTATTTACTTAGATTCACTCACTACTAGACGAATACCATTCACAAAATTCACTCATTAACAGACCACTATCCATCACAGAAACTATTAGGTATTTACTTAGATTCACTCACTTCTAGACGCATATTAATCAAATCACAGAATACATATTCATCTCACTCTCGCTCGCATGAACGCTTGTAACAACAGCGCTTAACAGTACGTACGAGAAAGCATTACACCTATAATATAATACCGAAGATTCCACTACCTATTGCGAATAGGCATTGCCAATATTAGGTTACTTATATCTATTATGAATATATTAGTCACACCTCTGGTTCCGAGTTTCCATTCTTTGGCTTTAGATTAGACAGTATTTTTTTTCTATGTTCTACGCACAGACTATACGAAGCTAACGCTTGTTCTACGTATTCTATGACGACGACGACGTCGACGACGGACGACGGACGAGACGACGACATCGCGCGACGGACGGCTCGCTTTTACTTTTACTTACGAACAAAGTACCTAGCAAAGTTTGACTACAAACAAATTTTTTTGAACTAAATTATTTTGTATTTGTGTCATGATATCTCCTGATATCTTTTTGACGTCATTTGTTCGAACTAAATTGTCTAAGAGCAGAGATCAAGATCTATCTCATACCTACTTAAATTATGGTGAGTATTCTACGGTACCACGAACTAGAACTACTCGCTGTAAGCTTAGTACCGCTTTTTCATTTCTAGAGTCCCCAAAAAAGTAACGGAGAGATAACAAAAAGATTGAACGCAAGTAAGCCCGAAGTACCGCAAGAAATATCGGACTTAAGCACTGAGAATACCAAATCGAAATATGCTACAAACACGAAAACTATCGCACTTATATTTTTATCATTACTGCTGGATCTACTGGCTTTTACGATGATCCTGCCATTGCTGCCTTCGCTCATGGATTACTACAATAAGGAAGAAGGGGAAGGAAATGGTTTATACGCCTGGTTGCTGAATGCAGTTGTAGGGTTTCAGAGATTAACTGGAGCGCCGGATCGGTTTGCGTCTGTTTTATTTGGAGGCGCTCTTGGATCTATGTACAGCTTTTTACAATTCCTGACCAGCCCTATTGTGGGAAGCCTTTCAGATGCTTATGGAAGGAAACCCATGCTCCTAATATGTTTGGTGAGTTATAATAAATCTTGGCCCATACTTTGTATATGACCAAAACAAATGCATTAAGTAAACAGATGAACTGATTTAGCAAATGATCTGAATCTGAATCAATGGAAGCTATCTGATTTAGTAAATTATCTGAATCTGAATCAATGGAAGGCATAGGAAAACTGCCTCAAAAACCTTTCCCCCCCTATACCTAGTTTGTTTTGGTCAAACGAGAGTTGTCCACAAAAATAGTAATATCAATGATTTTTTTTTCAATGCTGACTAACTCTGTTTCTTGTAAAAATAATTTCATTGTACCTCAAGAAAAAATTGAAGCAGCAGAAATGGACATACCTTATAAAATGTTTTAACATACTTTTTTGTATGTCATCATGTTTTATCATCTGAAAATGGGCTGGCCGGGGTTATGTTAGCTAAACTGGGGACAATGCACAACATTGGTGCAGAACAATTTTCGCAGATAACATTTAGAGCGCATTAGATAACATTGCTGAGGATTGTCCTTTGGTGCAGTCTAAATTAGAACAATTATATAGGTATAGTGCTCACAAGATCTTATCAAAAATGGGTTATCATTTGAAACACACAACTCAATAGCACTCCATCACTGATAGATCTGATAAATACTATCAGATTACTCAAGTAAACAACTTAATCCTCAATTGAGTCTAGGGCAAGTTGCAAGTTGGTATTTTGTCAAGCCATCCCAAAGATGACAACAGTTTGACATACCAGGCCAGACTTGAGCCATAAACAGGCTGAAAAGCTGTCCAAGTATCAAGTATTAGCACCTTATTTAAGATGCCTTACTTCATAGAAGCCGTTTTTGCTCTAGACTATATAAGCTCTTAAGTTATACTGCTACAGTCTTTCCATTCACACTTAAATTGTTGGTACATTTAATTAGCATTATACTTACTTGAGTAAAACCCATGTTTATGTATTGTACACAAGTGTGTTGTAGAGAAAACATTTATAAACACAAAAACAAAGTATTATGTTGCTTATTTTACAGACAGGGATAGCCCTATCCCATGCACTATGGAGTCGCGCCAGCACTTTCAGCATGTTTGTAATAGCACGGCTCATTGGAGGCTTGAGCAAGGCGAACGTGAGCCTCAGCATGGCGGTCGTCACTGATGCTTCTAACGAGAAGTCCAGGGCCAAAGGAATGGTATGAAAAACTTTAAAAAACAAGTTTTGTTACTGTGCTTTTGTTATATATACAATGGGTCTTCTCTTGATCTTTAGGCTTGCCTGGGCATGAATGAGGTTGATGCAGTGCATAATGACTTGGTAGTGATAAGTCCTAATAAATAGAATATTGATAATTAGCTGAACGTCTGAAATTGTTATTATGGTTACATACATTTTTCATCTAAGTAGGACTCCACTATCAAACATCGACGAATACCGTCTTGTCTACGATTTCCTCAGACTGTAAAAATGGGTGGCAGTATTTATGCTGTGAAAACAAAACCCTCTAATATTGGTGGAGGCTCTTTGTCTTATAGTTCCCTTAGGATATTTATAATTAGAAATTTGATGAGAATGATGATACCATCAGAGATATCCATCTGTTGTGGTAACTGCTTAGCCCTCAAACATTTGATTAGGAAGCTATCATACATTAACTTATTTAGACTACAGTGGTCCCAGCGAGAGATATGGACCTCTATCCATCTGTGGATGTTGTAAAGGCCTACATTAGGGGATGGCCATCAAAATTCAACTGACTCCCCTTGTGAATTTGGCAAACTTACAAATACCTCAATTTTCTTGAAGCCTTGGGGATGACTTAAGTCCTGCAGTGAACTTTTAACAAGCTGTGTATGATAATATATTTTAAATACGGGATTTACTCATGCATACGATTGTATTATAAATGAGAAGAGTAGTAGAGCCCCCCTTGTGAAAGGGCTCATCCGGAGATCTACTGCCACCATACCTATTTCAGTCGCCAAGCAGCATTTCTGTGTTTCGGTTTGAAGGGTATGGTCGCCGGTGAAATTACGGACACGCGAGGCTTTACGCCTTTATGCCCAAGTTGACGGGCGCCATGCAGTGCCATGTAGGCTAGTCTCCTAGTTGTATAAAAACAAACTAAAAAAGTAAAGTTGATAAAGGCGCCAACTTTGTAAACTTTGTAAACACTAACGCAAGTTTTGAAAGAGTTTTAACAATGATGAAGATGATTTGTTTAATTTCAGGCACTCATAGGACTGGCGTTTTCGATTGGCTTCATAATAGGTCCGTTGGCTGGCGCGTGGTTTGCAAAGAACGGTGACGTGGGCTCTGGGCCGTGGGGCGAGCGCCCGGCTATGTTGGCCCTCTCTCTCTCGCTGGCCAACATCGCGCTCGTCTGGATCTTTGTACCTGAGACTCTTGACAAGGTAACTTTCAACAGTAATTTATATTCCTCACGCCCACGCCACGCCCATTCCATTTATTGTTTAGTGGTAGCTGGCAATACTTTCAGTAGATCTGTCTGTCATAGTAATCTTAAATAACATGGTGCAATATTAATGAAGACTGGAAGACTGCTGTTTTAAAACTGTGTAGCAAAATTCAGTGCCCAACCATAGTTGAAAATAATACTAAATGATAAAATAATGCAGCTGGTTTATTATATAGAAGAACGGCAGCAGCTTCCTAATGTGTTTTTTTTTTAACACCTATACTGCGATCACCAATTTTCCTGCCAAGCATGGTGATTATGGCAAAACCCTGCAGCTTTGGAGGAGGCTCTGTCCAGCAGTGGACACTAATGGGCTGTTGGTGTGTGATGTGATATAACTTTTATAAGTGGAAAATGACAATGTGTACTCGTGTACCCTCTGCTCTCCCTGCTTGGGTATAATTTTAATATTTGTTTATAGATAGATAGATAGATAACTCTTTATTGTTCACCATTTACAAATAACATAACAAAATACAGATTTATATGCAGGATTAGTCGTAAAATATGCAACAAAGCCAAAAAAATATATATAAAAAGGAAAGCATCCTCAATGCTACCTCAATCATATTCCCTAGGCTAGAATATGCGTTGCATAGGACGGAAATGGATAACCATAAACTGTTGAAGCACAGTCGTCTTACAAAAATAAAGCGAGCTTTAAGAGTAGTAGAGCCCTCTGTGAAAGGGCTCGTCCGGGGAAGTACTACCACCATACCTATTTCAGCCGCCAAGCAGCATTGCTGTGTTCCGGTTTGAAAGGTGTGGTTGCCGGTGAAATTATGGGCACGCAAGCGGGCGCAATGCAGTGCCGTGTAGGCTATGTTCTTTGTTGATTTGACCTACGCAGTAAGGCGTTGTTACAGGCAAAAGTGCACTTAACATCAGGTGGGCTACTTCCTTGTTCCGTCTCCTAGTTGTATTTAAAAAAAAAAGCAGTCTTATTCTGAAAATCACACTCATGACCCATGTTATAAGAACTGTGAGTTAATATTGTTTTATGTTTCAGGAAAAACGAGCCCCACTAACATTAACACTCGCCAAAACAGTCGACTTTGTGTCACCTTGGCATCTACTGAAATTCACCGCAGTCAAAAACCTGTCTGGCCACCAAAGCAAAGTGCTGTCAAAACTGGGATTGATCTACTTCTTATACCTGTTTATTTACTCTGGTCTCGAATTCACTATCACATTCTTGACGCATCATACGTTCAAGTACACGGCTATGCAACAGGGGAAAATGTTTCTAGTTATTGGTGAGTAATAATATCTTCTATACTATATATATGTCGAATTCCGATCATGTAATTTCCCATGAAATTCCTCGACACTGGGCACATCGTAAAGTCAATACAGAAAAATCTACTAATGTTTGCATTGACAGTAGATTGAATTTCGAATTAAACACATCTTTAAACAAAGTCGAACTATATGGCGGCGATTCATGATATTTCATGATCTGGCCAATTTCTACGATCGGTCGACGACATAATGTACAAATAAATAAAATTGATGTGTCTGTTTGTAGTGTCTAAATAACAACTATTTACAAAATGTTTATCTGTCCATATTTTCCGGCTGTAACGGCTGGACCGATTTTGACGGGACTTTCACTGGCTGATGTTATATGGAGTAGCTGATGGTATTTTCTGATTTTTTTCTTAGGTTCTGTGCAAAAAACTTATTACTAATAAATAATTGACCGAGCGAGCGCGAAGCGTCTCCGTTTCAGCCTAGGCTGGATCGGATAACTTTTCCATCCGATAAACTTCATTGGGTGTGAGGGGATGGAAAATAATTAAAAAAAAACCTGTGTCATATCAAATCACAAGGTAATTACATCAGCTTTCGGAATATTTATATGATTTTTGATACATATTTCTAAGATGTAAGACTAAGTGTACACAGCATGATTACAAAAAGAAAGCAAGACAGTTCTGTGTTACGCAATAAAAAGTGAAGAAAAAGATTAATATTAACAAATTAGACACAAAATAATAACATATTAAATAATAAAGACGATTAATAAAAAATAAAAAAGATGATAATAAATATAAATAATGTCATAATTACTGATCTCTTCAATAAGAATGGCTAAGATTTCGTTCTTAAATTTTACTAATTTATTGAATATGTCCAAATTTTCACTATTATGTACTAATAATTCATTGTATAAGCGACCATTCTGACGATTGAATTGTAATAAGACGTGTGGTAAACGTATATTGATCTAGGTTTGGTGCTTACGTTGATACAAGAAAAAAGACGAGGGGAGTCGATAATGAAGTGTACTATTTTAAAGAGATGTATTAAATCGAGCTACTTACGACGAGTTTCTAGCGATAAAAACATAAAATTATTCAGCTTATCAGAATAGCTAGGAACTGATCGCTTGATGCCACATCGGTAGCTCAGATTGCTTAAACATTTCTTTTGAATCTTATCAATTCGGTCAATATGGATTTTATAGAACGGAGACCATATAGGTGCGTTATATTCCATTAAACTGCGAATTAGTGAGTAGTAGAGATACACAAGAGTCTTTGGTGGACCTTGATATGAATCCGAGTAGCTTGGAACATCGCTTCGTGATGTAGTCATAATGATCACGAAAACTTAGCGTTTCGTCAAACATTACTACAAGGTCCTTAACAGAGGATTTCCACTACCAAGTCCACCATCTACTAAGTGAGCTATTGATCGAGCCTTCCCAGAAAATTCTGAGCTCAGCAGTGGGCTTAAATGGGATGAAACAGTAATAATAAACCTTGGCGCAAATGTAACTGCGCGGGGTTAAATAGTAAATTCGGATAATTTTTAGGACTCCGAACCTCGAAGAGGGTTTCAAAAGAACCATTATAGTTTGACTTCTTTGTCTGTCTGTTCGCGCGTGTACAAACATATCTACTAATGTTGACGTCTATCCATAATAAATTCAGATCATTATCAGGGTTCCGGAATTATATTTAGGTAATAGGGAATGAAGTTGTTGTCCAACATTATTATTTTAGTGATCGTACATTTTCTATCTCTCCTTAGATCCTGTGAACTTTGCGTTAATCAAATCACAGCTAGAATAGGCAGCTTAGGTACATTTCTCAATTTTGCATTAATAACAACCTATAAAAGAAGCATCGTCAGTCACTGCATTTGTAAAAGCAAAATATTAATTATAAATTGTTGTGTTTAACCGCGAAATTACTTCACCGCTACTTGTGTTTTTAAAGGTTTCTACAAGTTAATCTACAAAAATATGTTGATACTCTACGGGTAACCTACGCTGAGAATATTCCTATACCTACTCTATAATTATGCCGGATTTTGGATCACACCGGCTCCTATAACCTATTACTGAATGTAGGCCTCCCCAAATAATACCTCAAATGGCCATTTTGAGTGTCTTTCTTTGCACCATACCGATTATAGGACCAAAATTACAGTGAGTTATTGAACAAAATTGGCAAGGTATAATAAAAGGTATAAAAAGTCCTAAAAACCTTCAACAAAATCAAGCTTATGAACTTTCAGGAGTAATAATGGCGGTGCTGCAAGGCGGCGCGGCGCGGCGACTCAGTGCGAAGAGTGCGGAGCTAGCCGCGTGCTGCGCTCTCGCTCTGACGCCACTCTCGTTCCTGTGCATAGCGCTGTCGGGTGCGGAGGTGACGTCAGCGCCGCGAGTCTGTCTCTGGACCGGTCTGGTGTTGTTCGCTACGTGTGAGTAATATCAGTTGGTATCGGTACTGTATGGCTCAGTGCCGAGATAAAGCTGACGGTGGAGGCGCACTTCATCCGGAATCCACAACAAACTGAGGAACTGGCTATCTTACCTCTAAATGCCGAAACACAATTTTTAAGAATTGTTATTATGGCGACAGAATTAGGTAAGATGATGGTAGCTAGCCAGCCGGACTCGAACAAAATCCTACCACCAACCAAACCAAGCACAATATTGCTCCCCCTGGGGATCGAACCCGGGACCTCTGCATCTGAAATCTGTGGGTTGAACCACTAGACCACAGAGGCGGTTTTCTCTCGCTGTTTTTCCCACAAAATTTTGATGATAAATACAATGTGTGTGATTGTTCTAGCGACGGCGTTCGCCGTGTCGTGTATGACGTCGATGGCGGCGGCGCAGGCCCCAAGTGAAGCGCGGGGCGCGGTGCTCGGTGCGTTACGATCGCTGGGAGCGCTCGCGAGAGCGGCCGGGCCCTTACTGGCCTCAGCCAGTAAGTTTAAATTATAAAAATGAAATTTTATTTCTCTATTACTAAATCTGATATAATCATGTAAATAGGTAGGTATACGTAATTTACACCATGTAATATTTTTTTCCTTATTTCAGTGTACTGGTATTCGGGCGCGGCGGTTACCTATACAATAGGTGCTGTTATTCTAATCATTCCTGCTGTGATGTTGTTTAGACTGAAAACATAGACATGATACTTACAGTTTTATAATAAAGCAGCCTCTTACACTGCCCTACAATTATTATAAGACTAGTTGTATAAGCAATATTCCGATTTTAAGAATTCCGTTATTTATTTTTGTACAACATTCGTTAAGGTATTCCGAAGTATTGTTTTAGTTTTTGATATTTTATCTCGAATAACAGTATTAAATTTATTGAGAACAAATATAATTTGTTTTGTCTGACTGAAACGTCTAGATCGTCGGTAGTAATTTTTCATCCTTCGTGTTTTTTTTTTACTCAAAATTGTTTTTGAATATGTGTACTAAGTAGGTATTACAAAAACAGTTTACTACTTAAATTTGAACGATTGTTTATTCTAGAAATCCCCACCGAGTTACGTCATAGGATCGTCTTATAGCAGTTTTGCTTTGATTTCTAGACACTCAGAAATAGAAGCAAATGAAAGTTATTTTAACTACTTACCAAAAAACTAGCTATCAAAAAAGAACTGAGCAGCAGTAGCATGACTATTTATAGTAACCTACAGTATAAAGCAAACCAGGAAATCCTCAAAGCAGGAGATTTATGATTTATGTCTAATATTGCTCGTAGTCTACGAAAATCTGGGTAGGTCCCATTTGTTCCATGGAAGATGACGTCATAGGACAAATTCGATATTTTTTTCTTATTTTGTACTATAGAACATGTAATACTTGTATTTCTCAAATTGTTCTATAGGACAAGGTAAATGAGACCTCGTTAAGATTATATTTCTTGTGAACTGGTGGTACTAGAATGCTCTGAGATTGAGAATCCTCTACATAATCTGGAGTCCTCCCCACTTTTCCGATTTATTTTATTTATTATTATTTATTCAGGTATGACAGAATAATTGTCATTATCAGTGTCATTTAGGCAGGCAGATTCATGGAAGATTTTGGGAAAATCTGATTTGCATTTTGTTCTATGGCATGAAAATCGGGTGAAAAGCTAGTATGTAGTTCTATGGAAAAAATTGGGAAGAAAATGTCTCCTTTTGTTTGATGACGTCATGTTCCACTACTCGAAAATCTCTTTTTGGAGGCAAGACATGATACTAATTATACTTGAAAGATAGTTGTAGTGGAGTATGGTATCGACTCTATACGTCATATATTCAATCATAACAAAACGAAATCATTTAATCGCTATCAGTGAACGTAAAGTGAAGAATATTTATAAGTCGTTCTGCATGGAATGGAATATGGTTCGCCGCAGCGACTCCCACCCGCTGTGTTTGGCCTCGGAGACTAGCTTCTCCTGCAGGCTCTGGATGTCGTACTCCAGATCGTCGATCATTTTTACTGCCTCTGCTTTGTGATCAGACTCTATTTCTTCACATCTGAAAACAAAAGAGGTAAATATCTGGGGTTTAGTTCTCCTTTCATTGTTGATGATGAAATGCTCGTATAATCATTGATCGAGTGAGCGAAGCGAACTAGATCTCGAGAGTTATGTCGGGAAATCTGGCACTGTATGTGTCAATGTTTGTGACGGCATAACTCTCGAACAGTTATCAGGTTTTTATGCTATTTAAACTGTAAAGAGATGACATAAATGGGGATTTTTTGATAAATGGGATATTGGAGTGAAAACACGCGATATAGACGAAATATTGTACCTAGGTATGTATAATATTTCGTCCATATAGCGTGAATAGTTTATCCGATCAATTGAAAAATGTAAATATGCATAATATAAAGATAAAACTGACACTCAATCGGTAGTAAGTGTAGGTATTATGGATTATTTTAAGAAATAGGGGTGTTAAGTTAGACAATAAGATCTATACCTTGTGGGGTGTCATTTGAATGAGTATATTCACCAAATTTCAAATAAAACTATTTTATTTTTCAATATAATAAAATGGGGATGGGGGATGATCTACAGGTCACGCAATATAGTGCCATGCCGGTTTCGCTGCTCAGTTAAATTAAAACTGGTCCACATTAACATCACCTTATTTTCCACCACAATGTGGGAAAAACTTCCTCCAAAGCTTGTGATTACGGTCTGGCCATGATCACCACGTTCGGTAGACAGCTTCGTGTTTTTTTTTTATTCTTTATTTAACTTAGGAGTTTTAACAATTGACGTTTATGTCACCCCCGTACAGATAAAGTTTTGTTTAAGTATGTTTTTATTTAGGTAGGTACAATGGGTCGGCTCTAGGCCACAAAACTTACACAGGCAAGAATGAGATCTACGATGGCGAGTCTACCCAGAAGGTGCCTATCAACTCTCTTCTTGAAGACATTAGAGAAACAGACGCTGGGAGCTTATTATAAGTTCTTGCAGTGCGCACAATAAAATATTCTTGAAAGCGTTTATGATTGAAAAAAAAACCTCAACGGTCTTTAGAGCACTTTTCAAAAATAAGGCATTACCCTTTCATGTTAGTATAGGGGCGACATAGGTATTCACTTGCATTCTCCACATATGACGTTCGGTCTGTGCTTAAAATGAGTTAACAACGTGAGAGAGCCTCGAACACTCAGGTTAATACAGAGATAGAGAAAAAGTTTGTTTAAGTATGGTAAGTTAGGTGTAATGAAAGCACACCTTAACCTACCGTAGTTGTAGGTACATAACAAGTTTCTGTTTGAGAAATAATCTTAGTAAGTTGTGATGTCTGATTTGTGTTAGGTATAGTATATACCTAACGAGATCTCAGTTCGGGCGAACTACTTGTACCTACCTACTCCTATAATAATGTATATATATATATATATATTATGTCCTTATACCTAATAGCGAAAATGGAAACTCCTGAAGAGATTCAAATTATAGATACCCAAGTACCTAGTTCTTTTATAAATATACCAGGTATCCTTACTCATTTTTGAATGAAACTTGTATCTCCTCCAAAGCCACGAGTTTGTGTTTGTAAGCGTTCGAAGATTGCTGGATACACTTCATGTAGGTGGCAGTGAGCTGCTCCAGTTTCTGCTCATTTTCTTTCATTGCATTGTAGTCTGCTTCTACTTGAGCTGTTACTTCTGCGAGTTGTTTGAGGACATTTTCGTTGGATTGTTTCCTGAAACACGTATAACAATATAGGTACAACATAGGTAGGTAATCAGGGAGTTAGATAAGATAAAGATAATTGTATTCAAGTAAAATATGGTACATATTAGTTAAGATGTTTTTTTTTGTACGACGGGGATGCGCTTGCCCTTCATCTCACCTGGTTACAATTTGAGATAAGGCCGCAGGTGGAGGCGCACTTCACCCGGAATCCTCAACAAACTGAGGAACTGGCTATCTTACCTGTGAATGCCGGCACACATTTTTTTTAAAATGGTGTTTGGCGACAGAATTAGGCAAGATGGTATTAGCTAGCCAGACGTACTTAAACAAAGTCCTACCACCAACCAAACCAAGCACAATATATTGTACCTTCTCCCCATGGGGGATCGAACCCGGAACCTCTGGATCTGAAATCGGTGGGTTGAACCAAGACCACAGAGGCGGTTAAAGGCTAAGCTTAAAGGTAAGAAGTCTATTGAGCCTTCTTACTTGCAGGATACCTCAAGAAAATGAGCTCATTACCTGGCTTCTAGCTGATTGCTAACGAGGTCAAGAATTTTTTTTCGTGTCATCGTGTTTGTTTCCGATGGGGCATCAGCCTTTTTCTTTCTGGAACTTGTCTCCTCTACGGAGGAGTCGTGTATTATTCTCTTTAAAGTTTTCTTTGGTTTTGGAGAATCTCTTAGAAACTCAAAGTCATCTTTGCCGTCAGATATATATTTAGATATTTGTGCTTTCTTTGCAGGAGCCATTGCGATTAAGTTAATGTACCGCGGTTAACACAAAATTATAGCAGTTAGGTAGGTAAGTATAAGTATTTCAGTGCATGAGAAATAAATTAGGAATTTATTTTAAAGTTTGAATTTAGTTCCTGTTCCGCGTTTTCTAAATTATATTTTGCCGCGATTGGGTATCAGCTAAATAGTTTTTTTATATTATTAATTTTAAGGCCCGGATGTAAGTCGTTTCGGCCATTATTTTATATATAATATAGCTTAAAACTTGATCTGCGGCTCAAAGCTATTATGAAGTTAAACAATTAAACTATAGTTGGTCGGGGAACTAGACTGGGACCCATCTGCTTCTTCGATGACATCAGCAAAACTGGAAAAATCTCTATGATAAAATGAGAAATACGCGATAGATCACGATCTTATTTATAACGCCAAAAAAACAGAAATGGTTGTCAGACAGTGTTCAGATCGGGTAAAGGACCGGAGAACGTTCCTGAAGTTTGCATCGGCGGGCGACCTATCAAGATGGTAGATGCCTTTAAGTAAGTACTTAGGCCATATCCTAAAATCAAACCTAAAAGACGACTCTGACATAAAACGTCAGAGCACTGTGTGTAGTCGGCAATATGATAGCGAGGAAATTTTTTAACCACCTCACACTACCCTTTCGCATCCCTCGGTGCGTTAGGGTGTCTGCGAACAGATTTGCCCCCGTTAAAAAAAAGGTACCTGCCTACGTTTTTGTATAGGTAGGTACTTTGTATTTTTATTTTTATTGTACCTACTCTATGGATCTCGTGTCTGAAAAATAATTATTATTTGTTGAGTTTGAAATTGGTTTGTTATCTCATTGCTGATTTTCGTTAGATAGATAGAGAAATTTGTTCAAATAGCCAATGGTAATAAACTTAAAACCGCTGCTTTTAAATTCAAAATCACTTTCAGTTTTTTGTACTACCTAACCATTATAGATAGGTATTTGACATTAATACCTGCTAGTTCAATAAAATAGTACCTATAATAAATAATGTGTTCGCTTTATTAACACCATAGGTATTAGAGGTATTAGGTACTTTAGGTAGCCCTGTTACTATACTAATCGTATAAACCAGACGAAACCTTGTATCAGTTCGGGTACCTACACTGTGATTTGTCTTCTGCATTCATGGATGATTTCAAATTCGATCGAATGAGACAACACGCGTTGTAACTACTTTATGGGTACGCTAGATTAATTCGTTACGATCTAAAAGTAAGCAGGTATTTCATCACGTTGATGCGGGTGGGTGCTTTTATAGTAAAGTGATCCATTTAAGTACTGATCAATGACATGGCACCTCTTTGGTCTAGTGGTAGGACGTGTGGCTGGCAATCTAGAGGTCCTGGGTTCAAAACCGGGGTAGGGCACATTTTTATGATGTTAGTTCCCAGCCTTCAGAGGGCTGTCGGTTGTTCTGGGTACAGCATTAGTAGAGGTCTTTATAAAGCCATTTCAGACGCCTATAGCAGCGGCTCGTAGAGTCAACATTCGGGTTTGTACCTGCTCGCGATTTCGCTTGTGCCTGTTGCCTGATTGTGCCTATGTACCTAACTACTAGGTAACTAATATTCAGAATCAGACATACCTACCTAATCACTATGTACTACCTATTTAAATTAGTGTTTTACATATAAATATGTCATACATGTAGTAAGTTCCTAGCCTAGGTATATGCTCAGAATATTTCACAAGCATTTTGATGAGTGACGTTTTGAAGATCCATTCAATCTTGTTGATTGTTCCTACAGCAACAATAACAAAAAAACACATCACGATAACAGCAACCGCACGACGAAAATTCAACAAGATAACAGTAACAGCCAATACCTACATATTATAAAACAAGAACGACTGAAAGAAGAACTAGTTGTTAAAAAGTCATATGCTCTATGATTGTACTCCATGATGTGATGAGTTTCCATAGACAATCATTTGTTCCAAACAAGAACAAGCTCAAACGGCTGTTATGACATTGGTAAAAGCTCAAAAGTGATTTGTTTAAATTTTGCGGTTGTCATGGTAACGATTTGTTTGCATTTAATCAATTGACGTCCTGTGTTTACAAATAAAATGCCTTTGTTTAGCAGTAAATTCACTCCGAAAACTGTTCCCGTTAGGAGGCAGGATACCGCAGTAATAAAGAATGAATTTGGCAGTGATTATGCATCAACTGAACTATCTATTGATATAGCACCAGTAAAGATAAAATTAGGAGACTTTGAGGTCTCTTTTGAAGATGGGCAGTGGACACCAGGTAAAAGTGACTGTTTACAAGACATTTCATATGGCAAATGGCATTGGTAAGCATCCCTAAAACAGCCTGGTGAAAGAATTTCCTAGGCAAGTCTCGATATCCAGGGCTGACCCTAGGTACATAAAACCTTGCCACTGATCATGAGCCGCCTCTATCCATCAACTCTACGCGCCGGTCACAACACAGCCTCGGGTGAGGTCACGGCTGAAATATATCCAGAGTTCAAGAGCTCAACCATTTCAAATGCAAAAAAAAATGTTTTCATACCTCAGCCACTGAATCTTATGTTAGCAATACACTGCAAACATTTTTAAGAAACAACTGGAGGTTTTCTTATACTCAGGTATATACCCTTAATAGGTTGGATACCTACTTATTTGATGAATAAACCATCTCACCCCTCGCGCATGGTATTTTATATGTATAGCTTATATAAGGTTTTTTCTTCTAAGGGTATCGTTATAGAGTATAGGTATCTTTGAAAGCTATTACTATCATTCATTCGTTATAACAATTTTTTCATAACAGTTACTTGTCCTTAGTACCTATTTGTAGCATGTTCCAGAAGTCGACATCATGCCGGAAGGGAGGGACAGGCCAAATAATTAGTGTCAGAAAAATATATGAAAAAAAGTCCTAAACATGCTTGGAAATATGAGCATTATTTTGACAACCTTCGAGATAAATCAAAATTGCTGTACTGGCTAAATATATGCGAGCAGCATTATTAAAATAAAAATCAAAAATTGTATGAAAATCCATACTTATGTCGTGTTTTAGCGGGCACTTAATAAATAACATAGTAAACTCAGTCTGTAATTTAAAAATGGAACGATCTTTTACTCCGAATCATTACAACCAAGAAGGTAACTTATCAAAGGTTTTATTGAAATTTCGAACTGGCTTGCAAATATAATTTATTAGAACATTGATCACTTTAACGCGGGAAAAATATAGTTGTTCGCTAAGTAGGTATTGATTTTGAAAAGTAATTGTTTATGTATTTTCAAATTAAAGTTCTGTCGGGAAAAAAATATAGGTACGTGACCTTTAAATTTTTAAAAGTAAATGTATTTTCAAATAAAAAGTTCTGCCTAGGTACTACTTAGTTTTAGTTTCCGCTCATTGTTTAAGATAAGTACTACTTATACAAGCCTTGGCCACAACTAGGCATTGATGGACTTACGTATGTGTGCCTCGGCCCACGTTTACACGTTCGTCCATTAATGCCTCTTTTGCTGGCCCCTGTAGTAATGACATTTTTAATTACCTACTCAGAAAAGTATACTTAGGTATAAAAAAAACGAGATAATCTTCACCTCTAGATGGTGTTTTACCTCCTATTATAACTAAAGCCTTTTTTTATAACTAGATATGTTATCCTGAATAATGCTTCTGTAAATTGTTGCCTTACTTGCATTTTACAGAACTAGGCCTGACACCTGCTTCTGGCTTGACCTCGACTTCCCAGAAGTCGAGTATATACCCATGATAAAGATCTTTGCAACCCTGTAGTATAATGCAATGGAGAAGATTTGAAAAAAAATACCACGAGATAATATTGTTTAGGTACTATAAAAATACACAAAGAAACAAAGTTTCGTGTTCCAAATCCTTTCCAGTAAAAAGTTACATAGACTTTTTACCCCTTCAAAGGGGAGATAAAAAGTTTACATGATTCTTGCCAATGATATCAGTATACCTACATAATAATTTACAAGGTTTCGTTCAAATCCATCCAGTAGTTCCAGTATGATGTGCATTTAAAATTCAGATAGACAGACATTTATGTTTGTTATTATGGTTTCTTGAAATTGTTTTCTAAATGTATGTACTTATAGATTTTGACACGTTAAAGCTTTATTTTATAGAGGAAAAACTTTCTAGGAATTTATATGTATGTTTTAGCATCTGGAAAAGCAGGTGCAGCTCACAAAGAGAACATCCGGTTGAAAACTGAATTGGAAAGGCTTGAGGAAGAGAACAATATGCTGAGATTGAAATTCGAAATTCTTTTGGACATGATGACAGATAAGACGGTAGAAGCCGAGCAGGAACAAATACAGCGTGCACAGAGCCTTGGCTCCTTGAAGCAGAAGAGTAAAAAACAAAGGTGGTAAACCACATAAAATATGTCAACATGTTCCCTGTTGGAAAGGTCGAGAGGGCAGTGTCGTAATCTTAAGCGGTATTCAATTTAATATATTAAGAAAGTATGTACCTATTTATATAGACATAATGGGTATAATTTAACATAACAATTAAATAAACAAAAATATACTAATATGTCTAAAAATATTTATTTTAACAGTATTTACAAAACACTCTGTTGACTTCTTACTTTACAATAAAATAATAGCTAACTTTTAACACATTTTTTACACCTCTGAAAACATGCAAACTCTGTTTTGAAAGACTATCAATATTATTATCAATCAACAAAGAATAAAATCTTACAAACATATAGGTAGGTATATTTGTTGTTAAAACCTACTTAGCTTAGGTAACTGATTATGAGTTTCTTTCGGCATCAATATAAATAAGGCACTGCTTGCCACTATTGGTGCGCACATAATATGTGGCTCGAAATATTGCATGTTTTACTAGAACATCAGCTCCAATTGTGTCCTCCACTCTTTTTAGTTTGAACCAAGTGTTATCAGCTGCTGCCTCAACTAGGCACTTTACCTATAGGTACGAAGATAGCGTTGATATCTTGGCTTGTATTAGTTTTTATTAGGACATCTGCTCCTAGTGTGTCCCTCCTGGCGACATATCCCGCAGCGCCGGCCGCCGCGCGAGCCGCCGCCGCCGTCATCGGTCGCCGCCGACGCCGAGCGCCCGCGCCCTCGTCCGCGCCCTCTACCGCGAGAGTTTGAACCAAACGTGCCGCCGCCGCTACCCCATTCTGTTACAATAAAATATCTGATCACTACTCAGAGAGTGGATCGTTTGAGGTGGGTAGTCCTAGATAGTTTTAGATTAGTGTACCTACAGATGAAAAACGATCAATTCTTATTATATTGTAATTTATTCAGAAAGTGAACGCGTAGATTTGGGGCGTGTCCTAAAATCACAGGACCCTTTTTAGCCACGATGATGGTTTTATCTAGTTAGTAGTTTAGTACATATTTGATTATTATAGCGATAATTGAAAAAAAACAAGAACTCCAAATCTACCAGTTGCGAGCCAATGAGGATAATTGGTTGATTGAGCGAAGCGAACTAGATCTCGGATTTAAGTTGGGAAATCCGGCACTGTATTTTTGTATGTACGAATGCGTTAACTGATTTGAATTAAATTTAAACTATAAAGAGATAACGTACTTAGAAATTGATTGTAGCTTGAAAGTTTTGATAACTATTTTAGAGATTTGAGATAGGTGGAAAGAAATACCATATTTCACCCATATCTTTCAAATGGTTGATCCGATCGACTCGATTCTTTTTATTTGCAGATATTACACCTGTACTTGCGTTAAAGTTTTTTTTTAAACTAGGGTGTTTAAGTGT
This sequence comes from Venusia cambrica, assembly GCA_951394065.1. NCBI lineage: Eukaryota > Metazoa > Arthropoda > Insecta > Lepidoptera > Geometridae > Venusia > Venusia cambrica. Next base: position 8,970,683 of record OX596043.1, on the reverse strand, counting down.
AGAGAAATATATACATGGTGCATAGACTACGATCACGAATCCGCCTGCAGAACATGGTGAACAAGGTAAAAACCTTTGGATTGAGAGTCTGCAAGAAAAAAATATTAGCCTACTCACTATGTTGTCGCTACGTGGCTACCACAAATGTAGAGTTCCTCAATTGAACTATTGGTAAAAAGAGACCTGTGTTAGTAGAAGTAGAACCGCCGCTATCAGCCCACTGGAAGAAGCTACATCGCGAGTTGAAATCTTTCGGGCACCCGTAGAAAGGACGCCCTTTGTTCGGACCCTCTTTATGTACTGTTATCCTGAAATTATAATGCTAATTAAGAAAAAGGAGAGGCAGTGTTTGTACTGCCGAGTTAAACCACTGACAAATAAAAATCAATACTTTTTTATAATTATGCTTTATAAATTGAAAAACCATTGAACTGATTTGTTATATATTGGTTATATCGAGCCTGATATAGAAGAACGACGTAAGCGCCATTTATATAATTTTACAGGAGACGTGTTTTTTTATTTAAAAATTGTACGTCGGTTACTTACAATATATAAAAACTTTGAGTAAAATATATATAGCATTAATATGCTATATATATATAATATATATAGCATTAATATGCTATATATATATAATATATATAGCATTAATATGCTATATATATTTTATTTTTAAATAAAAAACACGTCTCCTGTAAAATTATATAAATGGCGCTTACGTCGTTCTTCTATATCAGGCTCGATAATTTGTCTAATAGGCTTTGTCTAATGACAGAGCTCCGATTTCGCTGTCTTACGCCACTAATGTCTTTAGTCCTAGGTTAACTCGCTCCATCGTATAGACCACATCTTTGTTTCAAGGCAAGTAAAACAAACTAAATACGGTTCCACGATACTTACTTTTTACATGGCAATCCACAGTTGCACTGCACATCATCATCATTAGTCTCAAAGCTGTCCCTCGAGAAGCTGGGAGTAATTCCCCAGCCCCGGGAGGAATTACTGGCACTGTTTGAAGACTGATTGCTACTACTATTATTTGCTGCCTGATCGTTCCCCCATGCGTTACTTGTATTGCTGTTCGACTGTCCCCAAGTATTATTGCTATTTGGCTGGTTATTGGAATTACTGTTAGACTGCCCCCACGTATTACTACTATTCGTCTGCCCCCAAGAGTTGGATTGCGGAGGTGTCTCCCATTGATTTTCGCCGTCATTTTCTGGCGCCCACAGGAAGAAGTCGCATCCGCCATTTTCCTTTCCTAATGGGCATTTGTAGAATTTCTTGCCTGAAACGAAAATTTATATTTTATACGTTACTGACCATGATGATGTTTATAGAAAATTTCAGTGCAGTACTATGATTTTCATTAAGGAACTCGACGATTTTCGTCTATCAACTGATATACGAATTAACTCACTGTGTGCAGCGCGTCACGCTCTCTATGAAAAACACACGTGAGTGTGGTGACACAGATAATCTAACAGTAGTTGTAGCTTTTACGTTTGGCAGCCCAAGCGGTTTTGTATTAGAATAAACCAGTCAAAAAAAAAAAGCCTTTGCCCGCGATCCACACATACTAATTGTATTTTGTACCTAATTTTGTAACAATCAGTAATTCAGTTAAATATACGTATTGACTTTATCCAGTGTTTTAACATATCCACACCTATACTCGTACGGCTAGCTAGAACTATTATTTAGTACCACACGCACTCAGTGTTTCACAGCACCCGTCGAGTTAATGATACCCGGATAAAAAGTAGCCATTGTCATTCCCCAGGATACGTATTCTTGCAAAATTTCATGAAGATCATTTTCGGACATTTTAGTCGTGAAAAGGAAACAAACAGTGTTGTTGTGCAAGAGCAGTTACATGATCCAAAACATTATAACTATTCAAGTCTGTCTAGCTTGATTATTTTTTGACCTTGAAGGCAAAATAGTGTTTTTTTATATCAAGATCCGAAGATTACTTACCAAAATTGGCCGTTTGCTTCCTAACTGTCAACAGGATAGCTGCCTTGTTACATCCGCAAAGTACATTATTATCATCCCCATCAGTGCCGCTGCTCCTCGGCGTGGGCATTCTATTTGAAGCTCTATTCGCAGGCGGTGGAGGTGCAAATTGGTTTGACCTTTGGACCGGTCTAGGCACATCTGTGGGATTGCGTTGCCAGTCGCTATTGTTCTGAACGTTGGTATTATTATTTTGTCTGGTATTTGCATTATGGTCTGTTGCATTACTATTTGGTCTACTATTATTGTTCAGGGTATTTTGTCTAGTAATAGTCGTACTAGGCGCAGTGACTACACTATTATGTCTAGTAGCCGCATTGGGTCTGTTGTTTTGCCTGGCAGTAGGCATGTTTCTGACTGATGCGAGACTGACTTTGAGAAGTTCTAAGAATTGAGTATCGCAGCCTCCGAGACAGGCCGTGTAAGGAGGTGGGTATAGGTGGCTTATTGAGTTGTTCCGCCACTCGAACTTTATTTTCTTGTAGTTGGGACCGCACTAGAATCAAAACATTCGAAATTAATAATGGTGATTAACATTTCTTTGTTGTAGTTTAATACAAAACCGTTAGTAGATACGAAAAATATTAAACATTTACAACATGGTTTCGTAAAAAATTAAGCTTTTTACATTTGCGTCTGGTAAATTTTCTCGCAACTTTTGTATTTAAGCCTGATAGATATATTATATCACACTTAATAATAAAATTAAAAACACATATAACAGATGTGGATACAAAACCATTTTGAAAATTATGACGTGTATACGATAGTGCACCTTAGAATACACAAACTAGCTAACCTTTTGACCTGATCTAGTATCGCGGACCTAGGACTATCGCGTTCAATACAAGGGTAGGTTTTTTGTAGAAACTCGTTTGCAACATAAAAAAACAGACATTTCTAATAATATTTCTCGCTCTACAATAACTCATCTTGTTTTTCATGGTAGGGTTAGGTTATTTTATTCAACTTTACGTACGCATTTGACATAACCAACGCCTATATCTCCGTCCCCTAATCGACAATAATGGAGGCACTCCGGTATCACAGAGTGCCTCAATATCTGCGGGCTCTCCGTGCTGTCCCCGTAAACAAGACGGGCAGAGTTTGGCGGTACGGTGCAGAGTCCATTGTTCTACAGGGATCGACTTCAAGTTCACTGGTAATGGATTTCAAAGTACGCAATTAGGCGGCTGGTTTACGAAATAAACGGTTATTTCGTTCAACAAAAACATACATTGTTTTTATGCTTAAAGGCGGAAGACCATCCCAACTGCCAACAATCAGTTAACGAGCCGGGGCCTGACCATAACGTCTTATTTCTTCTACACTAGACAGATAGTGACAAAAGTAAAGTCATATTTAAACAAGAATGCTATAGAAGGTCGTGGTACCCCCCATCACCTTAGTAGTATAAAGTGCAGTAAGTATAAGTACGTGACAAACCTCAGAGCATGTGTCGGGTAGTATTTGCATGGTTTTGACGACGCTCGGAAGCCACACGGCGTTCTTACAGCCCGGGAACGAGAGGCAGCCTATGTACAACTCGTCTGGAGTGTTTCTCTTCTGTCTGACGACCATGTCGGAGCCGCATTTCGGACATTTTAATACTGGAACAACGAACAACACGCGTACTAAGCAGAAGCATCCTCTGTGACCTACAACCCACCTGCCAAGCGTGAAGACGAAGAGAGATGTAAGTATTACATTATGCAACTGTAGTAAATAATATCTTCTATAAACAAATATTACAGGACATTGATTAAACACAGCGCCATCAAGCCCCAAATTAATTAAGTATTCTATCCGTAATCTACTTCCCATATTACAAAGCTGTGCTAAGTTTGGGGCTAGATGGCGCTGTGTGAAATTAACGTCCCGTAATATTTATAATTTAGTACACAATACCACAGCCAAACGCATGTTGTTGCTGAAAGTTGGTAAAAAAGTAAGGGCAAAAAAATGCATCCTCCAAATCAGTGAAGCGGTTTTACTCGTATAATGCGATACGTATAAAGATAATGTATGGAATCACCCGGCGTCATATTCGGTGCGATATGTATAAAGATAATGTATGGAATTACCCGCCTTCATATTCGGTGCGATATGTATAAAGATAATGTATGGAATTACCCGGCGTCATATTCGGTGCGATATGTATAAAGATAATGTATGGAATTACCCGGCGTCATATTCGGTGCGATATGTATAAAGATAATGTATGGAATTACCCGCCGTCATATTTGGTACGATATGTATAAAGATAATGTATGGAACTACCCGGCGTCATATTAGGTGCGATATGTATAAAGATACTGTATGGAATTACCCAGCGTCATATTCGGTGCGATATGTATAAAGATAATGTATGGAATTTGCCGGCATCATATTCGGTGCGATATGTATAAAGATAATGTATGGAATTACCCGGCGTCATATTCCGTGCGATATGTATAAAGATAATGTATGGAATTACCCGGCGTCATATTCGGTGCGATATGTATAAAGATAATGTATGGAATTACCCGGCGTCATATTCGGCATGTTCGCTGTCGTGGGCGTATATTCATTGGGCCGTTCGTTGAATCTCTCCGCGAGTGCGCCATCTATCTTGTTGGCTTCTGCAGTCACCGTCATAAACACCTCTCTGTATGTTGCTATCTGTAGGTAACGTTTTCTTCCATTAGCCTCATCTATAAATGAAACTAATGGAATAATGGCCTGTATAGCTGGTGATAGGCAATTCACATGCAAAAGTCAGTTGTCTTTGTATTGTGGTGAATATATTGGACCGTTGTAAGTTTTGAGTTCTTCTTACAACAGTACAATGAATTATCAAAAGATAATCTGGAGCTAGATAATTTAATAAATTAATACAATCAAAGACATCCTCCATTTTCACGGGGATCAGATGCTAAAAAGCGTCTAGAACCCTAATGCACAATAATAAAATAAATCAATAAATAGCCAATTTATTTTTTAACGTATATGTATATATGAATCTATATAGAAATAAAGAAAATCATTTAATTGACATAGGCACAAAACAAATATATGGTATTTAGGTTATGGTATGTATGGTATAAGGGACTATGCTCTTGAAGAAGCGAAGGATAAGCGCTGATATAGTGAGGTAGAGTTCCACAACCTGACTGAGTTCACAGTAAATGAGCCAGCATAGCAACTAAAAGAGTGATGTTTGTTGAGAAATTCAGGTAAAGTGCGCCTCCACCTTCGGCCTTATCTCAACTTGTAACCAGGTGAGATGAAGGCCAAGTGCTAACCCGTCGTACAAAAAGAAATGGGGAGTAGTACTCCCCATTACTCTTCTAGCCCCGCAGCTCCCCGCGCTCTCCGTAGACCAATCAAGAGATTTAGCTGTTCTACGGGCGGAGATAAGAGGGAGAAAGAGGATCGTTGATCTATACTATAGATTGAAACGTGATCTAACTTACGCAATCTGTTAATGTTCTGTAACTGTCTGACATTTAAGCCAATCAATTAATCGAGAAACGTCTATTCAGTAAGACTTTTTAGGATCATTTTAAAGGACAAACCTACCGCCTTTTTCGGAAGAACCTCAAACTGCTGTTATTTTTTTTAAGCCCACTTTTTACACTTTTCACGTTATGACCTGGACCTCTACTCTGCAAAACGATAAACGATGGATCGAACGACATTACTTTTGACAGTCGATGCCGAAAACCTACTCTAGCACCAAAAACGATTATTCGGAACAAACTTACTCTGGAAAACATTAAAAGCATCGTCTGTCATAAGTAGTATAGTAGTAGTAATGTGCTCGGAACGAATAACAATGAAATGCATGGCTTGGATAAAAATCGTACCTGTCTATCGTTTCGATGGTATCGAAATCGTTTTGCAGAGTAGAGGTGCAGTACTGCTAAAACTATCGCACCACATCACACCTGTTCAGCTAAGACGAGGTCAGGTCGCTTCCTCCCCTCGCTGATAGCTTTGAGGTCGGCTTCCAGTCCGGCCCGCAGATGAGGCCGCGCCATGCCGAGCCCCATGGCGTCGTATCCCTCCACTAGTCCCATACCGAGTAAGCCTGGTACGAAATGTGTCGCGTCTGCGAGTGCTACGTACGAACGGTTCTTTATTGTCTCTATGTGCTCTGCGTGCGTTGCGTCCGTACCTACAGTAAATAAATAATCATTGAGATGAAGACGGTTCCGATTTCCTTGCTGTGTAGGTATGCAACACCTTTGGATGGAGAGGATTTGTCCATCCAAAGGTTGTCTGGAAGAAATCGATTTTAAGCGATAAGCCCGGCCATTGTATATACATTATTTAAGTTATACCGTTTTATTTTTAATGTGTGCAATAAAGTATTTTTCATTCATTAATTTATGCCGTTTCCTGCGAGTAATACAATAGAATCACTTTATTTGCTTGAAACACAGGTAAAACCTAAAAGATAACATATTCAAATAAGAGCTGCCGTGTTTCGCCGTCCGATAGGCATGCAAATTTTAACTATATGCTACACCTAAGAGTGATATAAGTTAAATTCTTAATAAAAACAAATAAAATCTTGGTTCACTTGATCTACTAATTCACTAGGTAAATTAAATAAAACCAAAATTAAAAGTGTAAAGTATTGCGATCAATAGTTTGGGATTTTTTTTTCTTTCAGACCTAAAGATTTTTAACATACCAATTCCATGCTTTTCCATCAACGCAATAAGGTCAGCTTCTGTGAGGAGATTCGGAGCGGATGTACTGCCGTCTATCATGTCTATACTGGTCGGAGTGAATGTTTGTCCTGTCTGCAACAATATAGCACTATATTTCAGTGATCTTGTTACTTTTTAATCAACTTCCTCAGGAGGGTTATGTTTTTGAAGTGCATGTATATCTATTTCATTGTCAGCTTCTGCAGCCTAAGCAGGTTCATTGATTTTGGCGTTGGGTTTCTATGAACTGTGGCATAGGTTTATATTATTTTGATGTGGTGTTTGGGAATCTAAATTTAAAGAGGATACAAAAATTTCATAATCCAAGATTTAAATGAGAGGAAGTAACATGCAGATTCTAAACTTAATAAATTATAGATTATAATAGACTTATTCATAGCCTTATATTGGTAAAAGCCACGAAGTTACAATTTTCTAGTCGGGTCTTAGAGTTTTTAACTTTCAACTACACTTGATAAATCACACACGTTTTCACATTAGCCCTGAATATTTTTTAAATTAAATTTTGGTTGCAAATATAACTTGAACTAAATGAATGTACACGTAGTTGTTCGAACTATTGGTTGAGAGTCAGTAATTTAACCGGTCACTTTCATAATACCGTGGTTGTAATCTGGGGCCTAACCACAACGTCTTATAGCGTTCTCGTTTTGATATTACATTGCTTTTGTCTCGTTTTTTCTACACTGGATAGATAGTGACAAAAGTAAAGTAATAACAAGCCTCGTAGCTCAGTTGGTAGTAACTCGTGACTTCTGCGCTGTAGGCTGTGGGTTCTATTCCCACCCAGGACAAACATTTGTGTGATCAACATAGATGTTTGTTTGTTCTGTGTTTTGGTGTTACATCATATAGTACGTATGTATTTGCAAAAAGTGTTTAAGTAGTCTATCCGTAATCTAGTTCTCATATTACAAGCTATGCTTGGTATGGGGCTAAATGGCGCTGTGTAAAATTAATGTCCTGTATTATTATTACTAATAAATATCAAAACAAGAATGCTGTAAGAGGTCGTGGTACCCCAGGATAACATTTTTGTCCTCTGTTTTTATCCACCATCGGGAGACAAAATGCAAAATGTTTTGCAGAATGATTTGTGAATGAGACAGATTACAAAATGACAATTTATCTCCTCCCCGTGCTGAGGGGGCTGATTGCCGTTTTCTTGGTGCACTCGTGTAGGGCATTCAGCCAGTGCTACCCTGGTTTGGTCCGTCCACGTGATGGGAGATCTGCTTCGTCTTCGCTTGCCATCGACTTTTCCCTGAACCACGAGGCGCTCGTGGAGAACTCGACGTGACACGTGACTTTAGAGCGTGAGAATGGACACTCGATGACAGACGTTGCGTTTTTAGTTCTTGAAGCATATAGCTATAGTACGAAACGCTGTCCAAGATACACCAAGCACTCTTCACCAGCACTAAATCTCGAAAGAGTCTATTTTCTTTTTCTCACTTTCTCTTAGGGTCCACGTCTCCGCTGCGTAAATATGAATAATGGATTGACAAGCCGGGTTTCAATTGCTTTGGTTATGCTGCGATTTCCCCAGATCTTCATTTTGTCAATAGCAGACATAGATATTGCCATACCCCGTTTGATCTTGTCAACGCAACCACCATTATTTGAGCAAACAACATGCTGTATAGCAAAATGATCTCTAACCTCACCTCATAAACGTGAATTTCCTTCGAAGACCACTTGTCATAAGGATAGACCTCGAGATAGTTTCTGGCTGTGATCATGAGGCCACTAGCCGAAAACCGCTCGTCGGCAACGTCGATGGTACAAATCGTCTCCTGTCCTTGCGCGTCCTTTGAGCAACACGCTAGGAACGAGCGGACTATGAACTCGTATAGTCGTTGCTCGTTGCCCGATAAATCTGATGAACAAAACCTTAATCATTGTTTAATTACTAAAATTGTTGGATAATTTAGAATCGTGGAAAATATAAAAATGGCATTAATTGAACATAGCGCCATCTAGCCCCAAACTAAGCAAAGAAAAATATACCTTTTTATATTATTTTTTTTAATATAACCGCCTCTGTGGTCTTGTGCTCCCACCGATTACAAAACCAGAGGGGAGGGGAGATCCGGGTTCGATCCCCATCGGGAGTACAATATATGCTTGGTTTGGTTGGTGGTATTTAAGTCCGCCTGGCTACCATCTTACCTAATTCTGTCGCCATAATAACAATTCTAAAAATTGTTGGGTTCCGGCATTTAGAGGTAAGATAGCCAGTTCCTCACTTTGTTGAGGATTCCGGGTGAAGTGCACATCCACCTTCGACCTTATCTCAACTTGTTGTCAGGTGAGATGAAGACGGCGATTCTCCGTCGTTCAATAAAAAAAAAAAACCTTCGGCCTTATCTCAACTTGTAACCGGGTGAGATGAAGGCCAAGTGCTTACCCGTCGTACAATAAAAAATAAAAAATAAAAAAATCACATAATACAACACCAACAAACATCTATATGAATCACAGAAATGTTTTGTTCTTTTGTCCTATAAACTTATACTCTATTTTCAAAGTCAACACACTAAGACTAAGGCACCGGAACATGCAAAAGCCCGAAATGTGGATGCGCATCATGTCCAACTCGCACTTGGCCGGTCCGAGATACACAGCCAGAATTGTATAAAATAATACAATTTTGGTTGCGATGTCCCGGTTGTATATTACTTGTATACTATGTTGCCGCAAACTTGCCTATTCCAAATAAGGGCCCGAATATATTTTAATTAATATGCAATTATATTTGCGTAGGTTTTGGTTGGTGGTAGGACTTTGTTTAAGTCCGCCTGGCTAGCTACCACCATCTTACTTATTTAAATCGCAATAACAATAATAGGTACTTAAATTGTTGCCGGCATTCAGAGGTAAGATAGCCAGTTCCTCAGTTTCTTGAGGATTCCGGGTGATGTGCGCTTCCACCTTCGGCCTTATCATAACTTGAAAATCAGGTGAGATGAAGGCCAAGCACATCCCCGTAGTACAATAAAAAAAAAGTTACTTATTGCCTATCGCTGTCCACTAATTTAAGTGTTAAGTAGCACCTACAACAAAAGCGACCGTCGCGAATTTTATGTGATTTAGCTCAAGTTCAACAACCTTTAATTGGCCTTCTGTGTTATATTGTTGTGTCTTTCTAATATTCATGTGCTGTTGGTTTTCCTTCAAATAAATAAATAAATTAATTAATTAATTAATAAATAAATAAATAAATAAACTTACTACTGGCGTACTTCGTCGGGTGTATCGGAGGATGCGCTTTATCGCTCTTGTTCCCCTGTCGTGGCGTGGGTCCTCCGCTGTCCAGAATACGTTGCGCAAAGCCCCCCCACTGGGGGTCCCCAGTCTGCAACCCCACAAGCTGGCCTAAGTTCATCTCCTTGGGGTACTCATTGGTCTCTGTTCGCGGGTAGGAGATAAAACCCTGGGTGTACAACTTTTCGGCTATTCGCATTGTCTCTTTAGCGTTTATTTTGAGCTTTCGCGAACCTTGCTTTTCTAGTTCCTGTAAAGAACACCAAAATTTTTACCACACAAAATTCTTTATTTTTTATTTTATTGGTGATAGCTAACAGCTTACATGTAGATGTAACGTTGCGTCTAGCGCCGTTACCCAATATTAAATTATGCATACGGAACCACAAAAATAATATTTAAAAAGAAAGGATCTTCTGCGCGGCCATAGAAGCGGTGCGGAACGCCATCTCAAACCGGCCTCGGTGTACCACGTGACACCACCATTTTATTGTCAATGCACTGAGAGACCGCTCACTACCGCCTTTGCGTGTGCACGTATATACCTCGTTATTTAAAGTACCTACCTATGACCAATCAAATTTGATCAGGATCCCTCTAGGGATCCAGTACGGGAGTTGGAGGAATCCTTGGTTGCCTACCTACCTACCTGCCGATCTCGTAGTCGATACCGACACGACTGCTGATAACGAGCTACAGATCTTTCCCTCAACCTTGAAAGCTGGAGCGTCTACCTACGACCGGAAGCCGCCTACTGGCAACTCACGTGCTCAGGCCAGTGATTTGGTGGACTAACTGTTGAGTGCGCAATCTGTGCGACTGTGTCATTTTTAGCATGATTAAAAGTAAGGCTGTTAAACCTTCTTTTAATCACCCGCGACCTATCTACCTACCTATCTGCGACCCTAACGCCACATAGAAAAAGTAAAGATGTGGCCTAAGATGGAGCAGCTTGCCTAAAAGGCACCTATTTACTCTGGACTTGAAGACTCCAAGATTGTACTCGTGCGGAAAAACAGACGAAGGCAAGGAATTCCATCTACAGGTTATGCTATAGTGGTTTGCTCAAGAGATTTTGAAAATCTTTTAACTAATTTAAGTCTACAGTCTACATTTAGCGGTCACAGACTGTATACCTAGCCTAGATACCTAGCGGTAACCTTAGGTAATTAACACCGAACAATCAGTTTCCGAATCGATTGTTTGACTGAATGAAAGTAAATATATATGTACAATAAATGCACCTAGGAGTGGACGCCTAGATTGCCAGAGACAAAAATGTTCAATCATATTTTCAATTTGTAACTGTATGTATTTTATATGTATACTGTGACATTGAAATTTCCTCAATTCGTCACGAAGTCCCGAGAGACACAAGCACACGTTTCATTTTGTTTTTTAGCCTGTAATGTGTTTGTATAACTTACGACAGTATCCAAAGGCAGCGGCCTCCACTTAGACTTGGGCTTGGTCCGGACATCGCACACCTCGGCCAGCGGGCACTCGACACAAATGTCGTGCAACACTTGACAGGCGTCGCGATCGAACAGGCGAATGCGTTCCCACGCAAAGTCCACGCTTAGGCCGTTCATTGTGTGATTTACTGAAACAACATTATAATACTTATATAATATATATATGTATATTTGTGCATTGTACGTCGGGCAAGCGCTCGGCTTTCATCTCAGCTGGTATCAAGTCATGATAAGGCCGAATGGTGAAGCACACTTCACCAGGAATACTCAATCTGATGAATTGGCTATCTTACCTCTAAAAGCCCGACACAACAATGTAGAAATGTTGTTATTGCGACCGACTTAGTACAACAGTACAACATTGTACTTCCCTGGGGATTGAACCCAGGACCTCTGGATCTGACACCGGTGGGCGAACCACTAGACCACAGAGGTGGTTTAAGGTTTTAAACAAAAAATAATTAAGAGCAAGTACCATTGTTTTATTTTCAGAGTCTAGCTACTTTATTAGTTCTCGGGTAACAATTTATTACAGAGTTTAATAATCATGTTATTACTTACATTTTATTTTCCAAAATGGTTCAGCCACAAAATTTTCAACAGCTCTGTACCTTTCTACCACAAAGCCGAGTGTGGGAAACTGACAGGATCCGTAACTCACTAGGCTGTCAGCTAGCTTACTGGGGAACACCTTTTGTAGCCTCAGGGTTTGGAATCTGGTGAATGCAGCACCTGGAAATTATGTTAAACATAGAATCAGTGGCTAATCAGTAACCAAGGTTCTTAATTATTTTTTTAATTAATCAAGAAACCAAGTTTTGAGTGGCTCATTCAGAGTTTTCAAGGACAACTTTAAAATCACTTTTATAACTGATTTACCAGAGACATCAGCTCACAGAATTCCAGTTGAGCCATCTGGACTGTGTTTCTGTCCCTCCTGGCAAAGTGTTGGTGTTTATTACAACTCCTTTTTTTGGAGACCCTTTTAAGAAAACCCTTTTGCTTATTCGATTATCATGATTTTTATCCAACTTAAAAAAAAAGAGGAGGTTCTCAATTCCGTTGTTTTTTTTTTATTGTTTGTTTGTTCGAAACTCGATTACTCCGTCAGTGTCAGTTGGAAATAGATTTAGATGATTCGTATTATGGTTGGTAGGACATATTTCCGAGGTGGTCCCATATAAATTTCATCAAAATCGGAACAGTTGTTTGGTTTTTATATCTAAATAACTGGAAAAATGTGTCATCTAAGTAAACGAAATTACGTTTTCTACTTTTCTATGGTGTTTAAGTGACTAGAGTAGACCTATTGAACTATTTACTTTCCAGTATCATCATCAACATCATTATAAGGGTTTTGTAAAATTGTAATGATGATACGTAGTAGTACCACTGAACTGCCTGCCTTCCGGTATCATCGTCATTTGATAATAGTGTAGGCAGTTCACCGAAACTCCATAAAAAAACATTTTAACCTAGCATTGTTTGGCCTTAGTGGAATTGTCATACAATGCATTCTGGCTATAAACGCTGTATACTTGTATCATCATTATCATTACAGGTCATCAAAGTCCACTGCATAGGAGAAAAAATGGAATGTCAAAGCAATGGATGGTTTTGCCATAATAACCTCGCTTGGCAGGCGGCCGCCACTACAGGCGTCTAACATGGCTCATGAACGACTACTAGCATTACCTCAGAGCTCCTTTTTTAATCAAATGATTTGAAAAAAAAAAATGTATAAAAAGATACTCACGCTACTCTTCAATAGGGTTTCGGAGACGTTGTGGTGTCGTAGGTTATTAAATAAACTTTTTCTGAATAAAAATAAAAATGGAACCAACTTAACCACTATAAAAATAAATAACTCTACGGGTAATTTCATATAATTTGAAGGTGGTGCCATAAAATAAACAAGTTGTGGTGAAGTTGGTTCCATTTTTATTCAAAAAAAGTTTATGATTTTTTTTTTTATTGTGCAACAGGGTACCGCTTGGTCTTCCATCTTCATCATCTTCATCTGGTTTCATGTTATGATAAGGTTTAAAGTGGTAGTGCACTTCACCTGCAATCTTCAACAGTCTGAGGAACTGGCTATCATACAAGATAAATGTTGGAACACAACAATTTAGAATTGTTATGGCGACAGGCTTAAATAGATGATGGTAGCTAGCCATATGGACTTAAACAAAGTCCTACTACCAACCAAACCAAGCGCAATATCAAACCCGGGACATTTGGATCATTTGGATACTCATTGTTGAACCAATAGACAACAAAGGTGAAGTCACAGGTTCATTGAATGTTACTTACCTATCCTCAAATCTAGCTCCTGCCTCACATCTACAGCATCACTGATATTTTTATTGGGCTGTTCCAAATTCTGCAATGCCCTTGACACTGACACAAAAGTGATCTCTGAGAATTTGGCCCGGAATATTGTGATGTTGCTTTTTACTGCTGTGCACACTTGTACAATTTCAAAGCCAATATTTTCGCCTTCTCTGTCACAATCTGTCCATATGATAAGACCTTGGCAGCCTCGGATTTCTCTTTCTAAAGTTTTCTAAAAGAGAAACTTACTCTTACTCAAGTACAATAAAAAAATAAAAAAAGCTTGTTTTCGCAGAGCAGTATGAATATAAGTAATGGCTAGACATACAACAAAATTAATTCTATTCCCCTGACATTACAAATGGAATATAAATTTAAAGAATTTTCAGTAAAGGCTATAGACAAATTCTAGGACTCCTGGATGAAGTTTGGTAAGCTGTGCAATGGGGGTTGTTTGCTAATCAGGTATTTAATAAATTAAACAATGTGGATATTTCAGATTATTACCAGCTGTCTAGATAAACTAGATGCTTGAGTTTATTAGGCACCTACCTTGATTTTCTCATAATTTTCTGGACAATACTTGAACACTGGTGCATCAAAGAGAGTCAATGGGTCACAGGATTGCCAGTGCTTATATGCCCCAATAAATTCCAAAGACAAGAGGTGCCCAGACACTGACGTCATCACCATCTGACTTCTTTGCCCACAAACATCAGCCTCAAATTCATATATTTTGTTGAATTGAGATAAACCTTCACGCTGAAAACCAGTATGAAAATCATAGAGTACTACTAACAAAAGAAGGACATAGGACATGAAAACTTTGAAACCTTTATAAGCATATTGATAAGATAGAGAGAAAACGAGAGGAGTGTGAGATATGTTATTATGAAATTACAATTGTGTTATTATGGAGTGCAGAATGTTATTTTTTCTTCAGTTCAATTTCAATCACTGTGCTGTAATTATTATTATTGCATAAACTATAAAAGTAAAGTCTTGTTTCAATGTCCAAGTCCAGTGATGTGTCCAGTAATGTGCTGATCAGTTCCTTATTTCCTGTGTAATTTTAAATTTAGGAAATGGTATATAATATCTAATAAAAAAATATTACAGGATCATAAATGAGTTGTCAATAGAGTTGAATATTCAATGGAATAATTTTATAATTTAGAATTTTTGACAATTTGCATTTGTTTGTATCACACAATTGATAAGATCACTTGAGACTTTATTTGGACAATTTCAAGCTACTTACATCATTACGGATTTTTTTTAAAAACTTACCCTCCTTGAAGTTCCTCGAGATAACTGCTGAGCAATATTTTTAGCCGCATCATTCTTTTCGGCGACATTTAAGTATTTCATAATTTTGGTTTTAAATCGGAAAATAGATAAAACGGGGTAATAGCAGGAATAAACATGAAAAACTTTTTTTCTTAGGTTATATCCATTGGAGGTTAAAAAAAGCATATTAGCGCCAATATAAACATTGCTTCTATAGTGCTTATTCTAAATGATGAAATTCAATTCAGTGCTCTTTATTTAAAACTTAATTAAAACGACGTACAGAAACATTTATGTAAACATAAACAAAAACAACCAAACAAACCAAAGAGTATAGCAGTAACTATAACTATTAACTAATGTGTAGTGTAGTGTACTAGCAAAACGAAACCTTGGCTACTGAAAAGGTTACCTGAAAAACCTTTTCAGGTAACTGTGATTCGTCAAAATAATGGCTTAGTATTTTTTATTCTAGCCGAAACTTGTCAAAGAATTAAAAATACATGATATTGGCTTATTTATGTTCAGTTATTCTTGTATATTACAAATTAATTAAATGAACCAATATTTTTTTGCGTAAATATTTTGAGGTACTAACCTCAAAATATTATAATATATTTGATACTATCTATCTGTACCTACAGATAGATTTGTTACAGTCAAAACTCAAAACGAAAACCAAAACTACTCTTGTCTGCACTAATCTGCCAGAAAAGGTTTTGACCGATGTCCATAGTCATAAACAGTTTTGACTGAATTATGTAGTCAAAAGTGGTTTTGACCCACGTTCGTCAAAAGTAATTTTACCTGATTTAAAATTTATAGGTACTATTGGTCAAAACTCATAAAAAGTGATGGAAGTTAGTGAAAAAACCCTGAATAATCAAAGCTGTTACATGCAACTATTTTATGAACAGTTATTGTAGGTATGTAGTATATTTCATATTAGTAGTTATTCTCTCTTTTACTAGCAATATAAGTACCCTACGAGACAGAACGAAGAAATCCGATTCCGACCAACAAGTGCTGCCTTTCATTTGTATTTTCATATTCTGGTGCTTTTTATTTAATATTTTTGACAGACTAAGGAGAACGGAAATTGGTCTACAATTATTAACACTAGGCTTAACTCCTCCCTTGTGTATAGGATGGACAATCGCCTTTTTGAGATCTCTGGGGAAGACGCCAGTAGCTTTACAAATATGAAAAAGCTAATCCGCAGTTCAAGTTTACTACAGTTAAAGTTAAACTTCAGTTAAAGTTAAACCTCAGTTAAAGTTAAACTACAGTTAAAGTTAAACTACAGTTAAAATACTTAACCACCTAACTTTTTTTAGTGATTTTATAACTGTGATGATGCTGTTTTTCTATAAAAAATTGATGACTAACGAGCTCGGGGCTTTCACACCACCCTCCGCCACCTGTTACTGGCCGATCACTCTTCTTTCGTGCACGTCGAAGCTATTCAAAAGACTGATGCTCGCGAACCTGACCCACCCCCCGTCCTGAACAATTTTGATTCGAAGCACAGCACCATCCTTCAACTTACTGGAGTTCTGCACCTGACAGCCATTCTCAACAAACACGCTCCCGTCTGAGATCCCGCTGCACATGAAGATTGACCTGGGACGCTACCGCCGACGGCGAAGCCGATCTCCATTGATGGCTTTAAATTAGCTTCATGAGAACTAGAAACGATTTTTACCGTCAAATGTACTGAACGGATAGGTTTCATAACATAATGTACACTTTTGAGATGGGAAACGCCATTTCGGATATGACACATACCTAAATCGATAAAAATCGTTTCTAGTTCTCATGGAGCTAATTTAAAGCCATCAATGGAGATCGGCTTCGCCGTCGGCGGTAGCGTCCCTGTACAAGAGGTACATCCGGCGAGCCGACTCACTTAATCAGTTAAAACTAAGTCTTTTCCTTACTATACAAATATATATTTTTTTGTCTTAAACAATATTATGAAAATTCTAAATATTGGCATATCAAAACATAGCTCTACTTAACACATAAATCAGATAACTAGGTACTTTTATCTTAAACATTATTAGAAACATTATTTCATCTCAAACTTAGGCAGGCATAGCGGGGAACAATCACTAGTCAGTTATTTCAATCAAGACACATCCTTATAATTCCATTACAAAACAAAAAAGTTCCGCCTATACATAACGTTACGTAATGGGTGTGATGAATCACTACCTTCAATTATAAAAATAATGTTTTTGTATGTAATTAACGAAAACAATATATTTTGTTACTAAATAAAATAACTTGAATAGTTAGAGAATACGTCTATGCATATTAAAACAATGATATAGAGATAGCTAACTAGAAATTAAGCGTACTTAATGGAACAAATTTTTGGAACCGGTTGACTCCACTGCACAAAGTAACAAACTGCGCCTTAGTGGATGGCTGGTTGCTTAACCTAGTATATCACAGTATATCTAGTATACCTAGTATATCTAGTATGTCAGCAAGGCGCACTAGCAGCATCCGTTGTCTGTCATGGCGATCGCGAGTTTTGAGACAGTATCGTAAGATGCACGAATTTATCAAAAATGTATGAAACACAATAATCTGACGATTGGTATCAAAAATGAGATAACTAATGAATGTTTTATGCTATACTTTATTGGTAAATAATGATCTATTGATATTCCACAGGCTTTTGGACACGACTCATGAGTTGAAAAGGTTCGCCGTACAAATTTATAGATATTATCAAGAAATATTTACTTCAAAGTTTTATTTTTTCATATAAAACCATAGATGGATAATGTGAAAATTCACTGATATTTTTGATATAAAAAGTCTAGTATAAATTAAACCCTAATTTATATTTTAAAAAGTACATGTGAGATACACAATATTCGCCGCTGACACCGTCTTGAAACTGAACTTTAGGTAACTCCCACCACGTAATTACTTGGTTTGAGATGTTGGAAAACACTTATGTGCGTAACTAGTACATCTTTCTCCACATTATATAGACAACCTTGCAAAATAGACAATATTTTTTATTACTAGGGCCAAAAAATAAACCTATGGCCAATTTACATAGCCTACACTTCATCTGATTATTCTGAACACGTATGGTATCTGTGCCCCACGAAAATGGTGTTGATATAAACACAAATAAATTTGCTTTCATTTGGGTTCTTGCACCACTACCATTTCCATTAATAATTAGAAAAAAATACAAAATAAAGTACATTTCCAAATTGGTTATGGCTTGTAATTGTGTGTATGTGTGTGTAATCGCTTATTCCACTAGTCTGTCTTATCACATATTTGTGCCCGCCTAAATCACCTTCATCTGTCTTGTCACATATATGTGCGACTATACAGTATGTTCACTTTTGGTTCGTTCAAGCGCACTCGATCTTATTCTCATACTGAACCTTTTTTGTGATTAGTTTTTTTTATTATTCCATAAATCATCATCATCATTATTACGGCCTGTCAAAATGTCAAAATTACAATATAGGTGCAGATTGTATTTAGTTTCTGGTAGGTATTTTATGAAGCCTCTGTACCGAGGAAACAAACAACTTTTGCTTGGTATTTTTTTATATTGTTATAGAAACGAAATAAATCACATCGTAGAAAAAGTGTGTTTCCATCAAATTATTTACACTGCACATAGCAATTATAAAACATATAATGCAAACGTTTTTGTAACTAAAGGCATTTATTACATTTTTATTATATTTACATTATAATGTATGCAAAAAAGGTCCGGAAATACCTAACTATTGTTACGCCCATCTAGAAATCTTTAAAACAAACAACAAAAAAAAAATATTCAACTTTATGGAAGTAAAATGATAATGTTATTGTGTATATTGTCCGGTAATATTTATTTGTTTGATTAATTATTTGTTATACTTAATTTTTCCTTTATTTTTATTTTGTATTCAATATCTAAAATCAATCATAACAATCGTGTATATCCCAACATATTTGAACATGCTGTGTAGCAGCACGGCGAAGGCCGTGTGCATACACTAAACAACCACCATCTTATTTACACATGTGTGCGTGTATTTAAACACCTTGATTCCTAAAATAAGTTATTAGAATATAAATATAATAATTACGTTATTATGACATCAAATTTACGTTTGCCGGTAAAATTTCCTTTTAGATGACATGAATTACTCCGCGAAAACCTAACTCAAAACCAGAGTAAACATAAAGTAAAGAAAGTTTGAAATAACCGTTACTTGGGAGAGGAGGAAGAATTATTCGAAAACTATACTCATTTAGCTATTTGGTTAGCAACAAGTAGCATCTAAATTTACTAAAGAACAATAAAATATAACTTTTACTGTACCATTTCCTTATTTTCCACCAAAAACTTGAACAAAACTGTAAGCACTCCTTGCACAGTTCAACCAGTCGCGGGAGCCGTATTGCATGCTCTCGTATGGAACAATAGTACAGAGAATTTTGTCGATGGTAGACTAATTTATTATAATTTGATTCAAGCAATTTTAAATTCTTTATCTTCATTGTTAAATATTAAAATTGAGAAAAACTAGCCTAATTTTTCATGACACATATCTGTGACAAAACAGATAGTGGGGGTAGCACATATATGTGTCAAGACATACCAGAGGTTAAAGTATGTTGTGAATTTAGATGCATAATGTTGCTATATTGTAATAAACATCCCTTTTTCGTCACATTTCATTTTCCTAGTATCTAAAAACGTCGTCACTTAGCTGGAATTTCCGCCATCTCCGATTTCGTGAGACATTAACTATAAAGTTTTGATTTTTTTAAATCATTCTAAGACACATTATACTATATATTTATTTGAATAAACAATAATTTGTCTTACCAACGGTGTCCATATTATATAGGGTAATTGAAATTTATTTAAAAGATATTGAATTTCGAAACATACCAATGTGGGACACGTAAATTTAGAGTTTTTCTTAGACAATTTATTATTTATTCATGTGTTTCTCCCAATTTCAACGACATTTGTGACCATAACTTAATTACAATTAAGTTTTTTATTTTAAATTACATACCTATATAAAGAATTGAAGTTTATGAACAAGCCTCATAGCTCAGTTGGTAGTTACTCTGCCTTCTGCGCTGTAGGCTGTAGGTTCGATTCCCACCCAGGACAGACATTTGTGTGATGAATATAGATGTTTGTTCTGTGTTTGGGTGTTGTATTGTATGATAAGTATGTATTTACAAAAAAAATGAAATTGTGAAAGTCAGTGGAAAGCACATTATTCGGGCGAACACCTTTTTTGAAAACGGCATATATTGAACCATAAAAAAAATTGTATATCGGTGAGGCGGACAGTGGTGCTGCAACTCAGTTATAGCGATATGGATACCTATACCTACATAAGAAACATTTTTCTCATGTAGGTGTGGGTATCTATATCGCCACCAAATCACAATTTCACAATTTCACACTCTGACCGGTACATCTCCAATTTAAGACCTACCTACTACTATGATATTATAAATTAATCATTGATCAACAAGATTCATGGTTACCCTAAGGAATATGATTGTTGCTTTAACTTACCCGTGGAAAGAAATGCGGCTACCGAGATAAGACTCATTTTTGCACCCTGTCACACGATATGAATTCACCATTTTTCATGAAAAATATTCCTACAGTTTTATCATTTTTTTTTGTTTTCATTTTAGTTTAGTTTATGTCATATATAAGTTTATGTTGTGTTCGTTTTTACGTCAGTCAGACAAGGACACCAATACCAGTGGGAGCCCTCTCGCCAGGACCGCTTTCAGCTAGCTAGCTACCACTTCTAAGGGAATAGCTACCCTATGCTTAAAAGATAGATTTCATTTTAGATAAACAAACATTTTTGGTACACAGTCTAGTTAGTAAGTATAAGGGTACCTATAGTAGTAGTAGTCTCTATGTCAGTAGTAGTAGATGCGTGCACTGCACTCTGTACTGTGTACAGTGTGCAGTGCACGCATGCATGCATAGTAATTTTTTTTTTATTTCCTTCATCCAATCTTTGAACTAATTTTATTATTTTAGTGTTCTGTGTCTGTGATCCACAGGGCCCAGTGCTCACATTCTTACAATAATTATCGTACAAGTACGATAATTTCGTATATTATTTCTATTTTCTATTTTTCGTAATTATCACGAACGATGGTACACTACTATCGTACGCAGATTGTACGATAATTTCCATACTATGAATATTATGTTACACAATTTGATAATTGAATTGACAGCCAATAGCCTAATAACAAATAAGATTGTTTTCTGCTGTCAGCGCCATGTATTGGCTTATTCCTATCTTAGGAACACATACATGCCACCGCTTCTTGTCTCATTAATTTAATTGGTTGCTATATATAATAAATTGACCGTTACAATAATTGCGTACGAGATCTCTCAGTTAAGTTAGGAAATCCGGCACTGTATGGTTCTCCGATTATCATGAAACTGAAACTGTAAAGAGATAACGTAAATAGAATTTGACTGTCACGGGGGCTTTTTGAAAAGTGGGGTAGTTTTTGAGAAATTGGGGTGAAAAAAATACAATTATTCGCCCATATCTTTTGAATGGCTGATCTTATCAATTCATCATTTTGAATATGTGGAGATTATATTAATACTCATCAATTTGTATGCGGATTTTTTTGACACTAGGGTAGTTTTTTATAAATAGGGGTGTTAAGTGAGACATGAAGATTTTTGCCATGTGGGGTATCATTTGAAAGAGTATCGGCTGCACATTCATAAACATAGATTTAACTTTTTAATAGGGGTGGTTTTTGTAAGAAAGGGGTAAAAAGCTTAATAATATCTTGTGGGATTAAATTAAAAAGGGTGGTTTTGTTTGTTGCTGAAACCACCTCTGTATTCACACTAAGCTTTGCAAAAAAGGTAAATAAGATTGAAGTCTTGAAAATGTGTAAAAAACTAGAAAAGTCATTTGAAATGGGGGTTGAGACTACAGATTTGAAATTAGTTTGTTTTTGCCCTTAATAGGGGTGGTTTTTAAAGATGAACGGGAAAAAGATGATCATCAGGACTTGTAAGATAAGAGAGGGTTACCTATTCGAAAACTGGTCTATTTATTTTTTGTAATTCACTCAATAGGGAAGTCAATACAAGGGCGTCGAAAAAATTAAAAAAAATCTTATAGGATATCATGTAAGGGGTTTGACTGCGCATATCTCACATCAACAGCAAATTATTGTCCACCACAATGTGAACAAAACTTCCTCTAAAACTGTAAGATTTGGCCATAAACACCACGCTTGGCAGACAGTTTGGTGCGCACAGTTAAAGTTTTGTTTATATACTAGAAAAAAAGTTGTTGCCTTTTTGTTGAATCCCCTTGGTTGACTTCACAATCCGTAGGCTCCAGCCACGGATGTCATAAAGTGATGTCGTAAATTAGATTATTAAGGGTAGATTTTAGAGTTAGCAACAAGAAATTGGCTTGGATACTCAGGTGAACAAAGAGAGATTGAGAAAAAGAGTGCTTGAGTAAGCTGTAATAAAAGCACACTTTGATCGTTTGTTAATTACATTCTATTTGATAAATAATCTCCGTAGTTAAATACCTAACTCAAACCAGACATCATCATCTCAGTTTGGGGCGAACTACTAGTATATCATGGCATGAGTGGCAGCATTCAAGATTCAAAAGAATTCTTTAAAAGGAAGCAATATTCTGAGGCACAAAAAATTGTGATTACACAGAGTGATTATATTTTTATACCTTAGTTGATATTAAAATATAATCCTGTGTGATAATAAAATACGTTAGTTCATCGGTCGGATATGATTTTTTTCACTCTGTAAGCCTGCAGAATGGACAATGAACTCTTCGAGTTAAAACGATGATTTAAACACGTCACCCCCGAGAAAAATTGCGAAAGTTAGCGCGCTTATACACTCAAAGTGGAAGATAGCCTGGTTCAGGTCTGTGTCATACGTCGTGTATTTTTTTTAATGTATTATAGTCTATCCCGATGGGTACGATAATTTTGGTAAAAATATGTAGAAATACGATAATTTTACGGCCTTGTTACGATAGCTGCTTGGCTTCAGGTTGTGAACACTGCACGCACGCAACACGCTAGCGCAACGCACCACGGCCGGCACGGCACGGCACGGCACCACGGATCGGCCATTTTGCTTCAGATTGCTGCTCGCTGAGTTGGATATATCTCTCTCGTAGTGAATAATTGAATTCTGTAGTGTTGTGTGACTTTTTTCAAAAATGGGCGAAGATAAAGGTAAGATTGGAAGAAGTATTCCCTAAAACAAACTTATAACGCGAAAAAAGAACCGAGAAAGTAAAATTATGATCAATATTTCAGTAGAACGCCGACGCAGATCTCGTTCTCGAGGCGAAAGGCGCCGCTCAAGATCACGTTCTCCACAACAACGGGAACGCGGTGAGCGTAGAGAAAAAAAGAAGAGCAGGTCTAAGTCTCCCAATCCAGCAAACAAAAGGTCCCGTCGTCGTAAGCCGTCTCTGTATTGGGATGTGCCGCCGCCGGGATTCGAACACATCACGCCTCTGCAGTACAAAGCGATGCAGGCGGCGGGCCAGATCCCGGCGAACATCGTCGCAGACACGCCGCAGGCAGCTGTCCCCGTCGTGGGCTCAACCATCACGCGTCAAGCGAGACGATTATACGTCGGAAATATTCCGTTTGGCGTGACAGAAGAAGAAACCATGGAGTTTTTCAATCAGCAAATGCACCTTTCAGGCTTGGCACAAGCTGCCGGCAACCCGGTACTGGCTTGCCAGATAAATTTGGACAAAAACTTTGCATTCCTGGAGTTCAGATCTATTGATGAAACCACACAAGCCATGGCTTTTGATGGTATCAATTTCAAAGGACAGAGTTTGAAGATAAGACGCCCTCATGACTACCAGCCTATGCCTGGCACTGAAAATCCTTCAATTAATGTGCCTGGTATGTTGACAAACTGTTTTGAATTAAAATTTGTTGCTAATGTTAGTTTTCCATTATGAGTCTAAATTATGCTTTTATTTTCAGCTGGTGTTATTAGCACTGTAGTTCCAGATTCACCACACAAAATTTTCATTGGCGGTTTGCCTAATTATCTAAATGAGGATCAAGTAAGTTGTCATTAACCCTTATCCAGATGTTTATCTCAATGAGAAACATTTGTTACAAAATGTTAAGTAAACAATTTAACCCACATTTGGCATCCAAATACACTAGCACACTAGTGGCTCTGTACACTAAGCACATCAGTGGCTGCATGAATGTAGCCGATGTATATATCAATGAGCATATGCCACATACCATTTAAAACACATGACGTTTTATGATGAATGTTTTTCAAATTGTAGTCAATTTACATAATGGTGAGGTAAAGCCACACTATGCAAACTATATTTTTATACCTAGGATTTTTTTAAAAGCTGTAACCAACAACAAACCAAAAATGTGTCTTTCTAAACATTATGGCTTATAATTATACATCATATGAGGCCAAAACTCATCATAATTGATTGGGCCTGCATTTGGGTGTGTAGTAGTGCACCCTGTTTTAACAGAAAACCTGTTCATATTCAATACATATGTGTGAATTTGCCAATTTCTTTTTGATTTGCAAAATTATGTGTTGCAGGTGGGTAACCAGTCTCCGCATTTTATTATCTTTTTAGGTCAATGGCTGTTCCATTATATCCACAAAAGTAACACATTTCACTATTTTATCTTTAGGAACATTGGTTTCCCTTCGGGCCTCTAGGATAAGGCATTCACAAAGTAATGATGAGTCAATGTGCCCTCACATGTTTGTGAATGGCTATAAGGCATTGGGTTCCCTTAGGTGGCATCAGATGCCGTTTTTCAGGGCGAGATACAACAGTTGACAAGGTCGCGTCACCAGCAGTGAGCCGCGTTGTTTTGTTCCTTTCAGGAGATTCCACAGGTAGCCTCGCGGGCTAGCGTGCCCCGCGCCGGGTCACGCTAATTTACAAACAACTCACTATATAGTTTGCTTTCTGCCCCTCCCTAGCATAGATATGGCACATTCGCGGCTCGCGTGTCACTGTTGTCTCTCATTCTCACCTATACTACCGTCTTGTACTTGAATGAGACATCGACACTTCAAGGCAAGTCCATTCACATCTGATTCTAACTCCTAGACACAGGTCAGATAACATTCATATATAATTGCCGCCTTTGTAAATGTTATGGGAACCGTAAATTGAATACCTAAATTTCCAATCAAATTACCTGCATATCTATATTTTATTTAAATATATATACATATTTAGTATTTGTTTTTGCTGTTTGATCTTGCACTAATATGATTTGTATGTATAGGTAAAAGAACTACTGATGTCCTTTGGGCAACTTCGTGCCTTCAATCTGGTGAAGGACTCATCAACTGGACTGAGCAAGGGTTATGCCTTTGCTGAATATGTGGACATATCCATGACTGATCAGGTAAATTATGTTTTACTTGTTTCATTGAAAATGCAGTAAGAAAACCGCCAAAATTCCACAGTATGGCTGTTGCAGCTTAATTAGGTACCAAACCAACACCCTCGAAAACCTAACATCCGGTGGAGGTTGTAAAAGCTAAATAACCAGAAGTTTTTTAGAGTTAAGCTCGCCTATGCCCTACTTTTTAACCGCCTCTGTGGTCTAGTGGTTCAACCCACCGATTTCAGATCCAGAGGTCCCGGTTTCGATCCCCATGGGAAGTACAGTATATTGTGCTTGGTTTGGTTGGTGGTAGGAAAAAAAATTGTGTTCCTTTTTACTACTCTTCTTACCCTACTTTAAAATTGTATGTTAGCTTGTTTCTGATAGGTGTGTGTGTGATATAAAGTACAAATGAAGCTTTGGTGTATTATCTTAACACCTTGGCTGTGATTACCAATCCATCTGTGTGGGATGTATGGCATAAACTCGAGGCTGTCTAGCAGTAAACATCAAAGTAGACAAATTATCAGTCATTATGTTACCATTATTCCAGGCGATCGCAGGACTGAACGGAATGCAGCTGGGCGATAAGAAGCTTATTGTGCAGAGAGCCAGTATTGGAGCAAAGAATTCAACATTGGGTAATTCTGCTATTTTTTTGGCTATAAATTCTAAGCTCTCATCAAAATTTATTTGATCACGATGTTCACTTTTGTATATTTATTGCTTGATTGGAAATAATAATCAAGCCATCCACGAAATTTGAAAATGTTGTACTTTCATCAACCATTGTTTATACCTGTGGCTTCACCGGAGTGGTACCTAGATAAAAAGCAGCTTATGTTGTTCTCCATGGAGTACACTTTATCCATGCCAAATATCATTACAATCTGTTCAGTTGTGAAAAGATAATAAACAAACAGAGATACTTTGTAGGTAATTTTCAAAATTCGAATTTATAATATCCATAAGCATGGATAGCTTCCTCCTTAGTTTTTTTTTCAAGTTTTGGTATGTCGTATTGAATGCAATTCAAAAGTTTTAGTTAAGTTGGTCACCTATGCCTGGAAAGAAAGCTATAAGCTGGCATAGCTTCTAGTAAAATTTAATCATGAAGTCTATTTGGCCATTAAAAAAAAATTTTTTTACTTGCTGCACTCTGCCACATTAACTTACACTGTTCTTTTTGAGCCTTTTGGGGTCAACAGTTTCCTGTTGGCATAAATATATTTAGATCTGTTGTATTGTCTCCTATATGATTATATGTAGCTGTGATGCTAGTTTGAACTAACTGCTTAATCAATCACAGCCATGTACCTGTCCTCAGCGATGACGGGGGCTGCCCCCGTGCAACTGCAAGTGGCTGGAATGACATTAGCGGGTGCTGGGCCTGCCACCGAGGTGCTGTGTCTTCTCAACATGGTTACTCCGGATGAACTGGTTGATGAAGAGGAGTATGAAGACATCCTTGAGGATATCAAGTGAGTAACAACTGCCAGAGTTGGCTAATTCAGGATTTTTTAATACTTATCATCATCATACACTTTTACTTTGTAGTGAGATTAGTTGGTAAGAATTTGAATGATCACATTCTTACAAACTATTAGGTACTATGTACATAGTAAAAAGATGGAAGAAACAGATTGAACAGATTAAGACCAGTATCAAATCCGTCTACAATGCATATCATTGGCATAGGTGGATTTCTTAAAAAAAGTGTGTGTCATTCATGGCAGTAATGATTAACTAAAATGTTTTGATTTTCAGGGAGGAGTGCAATAAGTATGGTTGTGTGCGAAGTATAGAAATCCCAAGACCCATTGAAGGTGTGGAAGTACCAGGTTGTGGAAAGGTAAATAATTTATAACCAGCTACATCCAACATATCCTGTAATAATAGCATGTTATTCAATTTAACAATTTAATAGTAAAAATAACATCACATCACAGGATAACTCAAGTGAAAACTTCCTCCCTTTATTATTTGATCAGATCACATCGATGATATTTCTGTTGTATTTGCAGGTATTCGTGGAGTTCAACAGTATTGCAGACTGCCAGAAGGCTCAGCAGACGTTGACCGGCCGCAAGTTCAGCAATCGTGTAGTGGTTACCTCCTACTTTGATCCTGATAAATACCACCGTAGAGAGTTTTAAATGTACGTGCCCTCATTTCTCACTTCCATTTACTCCCATTACAATATCGTACAATTTCTAAGATTAAAAATAAATTAAAATTACTTTATGTTGAATTCCAAGAATAAAAATTAAATGCTATTGCTCTTAAAATTACGTTTTATTAACTAAATAATATGAGTTAGTTATTACAAGAGTCAGTATGTAGGTATCTAGTTTTATGGAAAAAAAAAATAGTATGTAGGTAATAACTATTTATTATCATCACTGATTCAATGATAAAGAGTTATACGGGCATATAGTGGCTTATAGTACCTTAGATTAGCAACTCAACGCAACATTATTCTAATATTCTATATCTTTAATAAAGTATTAGTATTACTATACTAAAGGTGACATTACTGTGCGCTCAACCACGGCGTTTATGACCACCGGGGACGCTACCGCCGACGGCGAAGCCGATCTCCATTGGCTTAAAATTAGCTTCATGAGAACTAGAAACGATTTTTACCGTCAAATGTACTGAACGGATAGGTTTCATAACATGTGTACACTTTTGAGATGGGAAACGCCATTTTGGATATGACACATACCCGGTAGTAAAAATCGTTTCTAGTTCTCATGAAGCTAATTTTAAGCCAATGGAGATCGGCTTCGCCGTCGGCGGTAGCGTCCCAGATGACAGATATATGCGCGTATTTATACGTTTTGTTTTTTTACGGTAAAACATATATGAATTTTGAAAATTGAAAACAGATGCTGTATACTGTGTTTATTTACTGTGAAAAGTTTCAAGCCCTAATTGGTCGTATTTATTGAATCGCCTGTTTAAAAAAACAGTTTTGGCACAAATTAGAGTCAACTTCGTTTTTTTTTTTCAATCGAGAAAATTTGATGTATTCTTGTTTTCGAAACACAACCGTTCTAGCATCTATCCTGAACTATAACATATACTAATTTCAAAGTAAATGCTACATTTATTGTGGAAGATATGATTGCTGAAGCTAAGCCATTTCACATATCATATGCTTACCTACATACTACATACATAACAACATATTTTTAAAATAAGAATGAATAACAGTAACAGTAATTATACTTGGATGTCTTGCTGCATCGCTGGCTGATAGGTGTTCAATGATCCAGTCTCAGCAGACAAGACCACCTTTCTCATGATGACGTAAAGGATTCCGCCGACCAAAAGCATGCCTATGCCGGACATGAGGGAGATTGCCCACGCTGGAACTGCATTGCCATCTGTAAGCAAGTAGGTAAATAACTCCAGAAACCAGGGAAACTCCAGAAAACACTGATTGTAAAATTATGGCAACTAAATTTTATAATTATAATAATGAACTACCTTGTTAATTTTGTTTCATCCTCTGCTCCCCCCCCCGCCCTTAATTTTTTAATCACACTCGCCATAATAAATATAGGTACCTAAATTTGTTACTCCCGTTTATTGCCAGTGGTCCGATCTCGGAATTCTACTGGTGGTTAGTCCATGGCCAATATTTTTTGCCTATGGTTCTGTCAATCGGACCACCACCACCGCTACAACTTTTACAAACCAAACCACGACACCGCACACGTCAAACCCATCGAGCCGTTTGAGCCGTAGCATGACAAAACAATTTTGGGAATTCAACTTTCTGATCCTAAATGAAATAGATATGTAAACTGATACGAAAACCATAACCCTTCTTCGGAGGCAGATGAAGTGATGATGATTATAGTGTGCAAAAGAAAATTGTAAAAAATCACAGTACCTACCCACTTAGCAAGCGTGGACGACTTAAGTAATTATGGTATTCTGCACAAACTAGATACATATTCTACTAGTATATTAAACCACCTAGCAACTCTAACTAATCGTCGCAGATTAGCTGTATTCCGGTGAAATTATAGACAACATGGGTCCGGATCCTTGCTCCACCTAGGTTCTCTACCTGTGTGAAGCATGGGATACTTACAGGTCTTCATGCTCCAACTACTAAAGTAAAGTCATGGAGGAATTATTATATGATTAAAGGATGTAGATATCATACATACTTACTTACCTACTATTATGTATGTGGAGCAACTACTTACGGTAATATGTGCGCGTCATTACACGCCTTCCTCTTAGAATTTTTCGTCTCGCCTCAGCCTCTTGTGTTAATGTGCCGAGTATAACTAGAAATAAAAAAAATATGCCGTTCAAGTAAATAGGTATAGATTGGATAATATGGTGTCCGTTATAGTAGCGTACCTACACATAATTTGTTAGTGAAATTATACACCGAACAATTTAGGCAGGTAGTAAGAATGAGTTTTGATACTTTATATGAACTTGCTTGAAGAGAACATGAGCTTTCGTCAGTACTTTTACTCATAATTCTCCGCAATCGCACGTATAAGCCGTTTTCGAGTACGGTCATGTGTACGCTAGCTTGATCGTTATGCTGGCGTACCCACTAAGAATGGTCATTATTTCTTAAACCAATGAGGCACTATTTATTTTATTTTTACATTATGCTCTACTTACGCAGAGTTTTTTAGGCATAACCACGAACGTGAATTCGATTTTATGTACGCTACCATAACGGACACGATAATATGTAGGTTTTCATTCATTTCCTATATACCTATCATTTTGATGTCATTCCATTCCATGCCTGTTGTTGGACAAGTCGTAGTAGGCTACTTAGCCGTCTCAAATTCAAAACTTTAACACAGGTAAACAGTCTACCGTGCGTTTAAAACGCTAGAAATAGTTCCTTTAGAAACTGAATCGCCTGGTGTAGGTAGCAGATTACCTACCACATCATCATCAACAGCTCTTAGCTAACCCAAAACTGGACATGCCTCCTCCCCAAACGCCACTCTAACCTGTATAGGGCCCTTTGCATCTAGCTCAGATCAAATAAAAAAAGGCCTCCAGGGTAAACCCTAGATGAAAATAGGGTGTGCTAGTGTGGTCCTACAAGTAACAGGTTGCGCTCCGGACACATTCCATTAAATCATTTCAAATTATGAAAAAGATAAATAGTCCACTATGTGACACATCGTGATACCTACATAAGATTGTTAAACTATATTTTTTTCTTGGAGTGTTCCCGGAGTGCGCCGATATGAAAGGAGCTGTTCTCACTGATGATATGATGATATATATGTCATCACTGTCAGTGAGCGCCTTGGATGTGGGTTTATGTTTCAGGGTGTACCTATTATCGGAGCAGACCTCTGCCGCCGCTATTTTACTCTATAAGTCGGCATTCATGGTAGGTACTCAAGGCTGAATGAGTGATTGTATGTGATATGTGACTGATATAGTCGATATCGATTTAAAGTCCCTAAATCAAATAAGAATTAATAAAATACTTAGCTATGTTATTTACATGATACCTACATCTAAATGTAATAAACACCTGCCTTTTAAAATTTTCAACAACGCTCATCGGATGTCTTAACCACCTTCTTAACAAAATAAATTGTGATAATACATCAACGGTTTCCTAATGGTGAGTAACGCCCCGAGTATTTAGGCCTAGGTACTTCGATCAAGAAAGAACAAAGAGACTCATACTCCTAGTCAATAGCCTGGATCTGAAATAACAAAATAGAAATGCCTACAACACATAGGTAGGTACTTACCAAAAAACATAGCTAGGTAGAACATCAACGGTTTCCTTTGAGACATGGCGATCGTTTTACGCACTTATTTCACACAAATTACACTCGATGCAATACCAAGCTGATGACATACTAAAACCAAGAGCAGGTAGGTGCGCCCCGCCAGTTGTTATCTCTGATAAGATATGTGATTAGGTACCTACTGATTAGTAATGCCCTAGTATGTTTATTGGTACTTGGTAGCATGTACCTACTTACCTTACCCATTGGACATGACTCACTATTTATTTTTTTCGTAGTAGGTAAATATTTTTTTGTCAACAATATTATGTATATCTTTTATTATAGTAGGTTATATACAAATCGCAGATTCAATTCCCAGTGACAGGTATGTAGCAATAATAATAGCACTGACTTTATACCACAAGCCAGTTTGTGCATACCTTGTTTTTAAATTACCTATTCTGTCTGTACTTTAACCTAGTGTTATTAGGTTCGCGACCCACCTTTACACTGAGCCTTCACACCAGTGTTAAGTAGGAAATTAAATTCCCCGCCTTAACACCAGTGTGAAAGAAATCCCGGCCTTCATACTAGTGTTTAACTCAGTGTGAATGACGGGAAAAGGCTAAGTGTGAAGGTGGGTCGCGAAGGAAATTATCGTTACCTATTCTAATCCTCCACACAAGGCTGGCTGCCTCCACTTCTGATAATTTCTATTACAAACCTCTTTAGATATTGTACTGTCCACTTGAGAAACTTAAGATGTTGATTCTTATTATGACAGGAATATATCAGAAATTCGTTATTCTTATATTGTTTGTCTTGTCGGATTCAACATTTGGGTTTTATTAAATTCAAAAGACCTGTTTTGTATTGGAGTCTGGTGTGGCTCAGTGTGAAGGTGGGTTGGACGACAAGTTTTCTATCATTCATAGAAATGGGGGAAAGGTCCTTTTATTCGAAGGACGTTAATATCTTAAACAAAAACTTTATGTGAACGGTAATATCATATGTTTTTTTTGTAATCAGCGGAAAAATATGAAGTGTTCTGGATCTGTAACTACAAAAGTACGTAAAAGCACATTTTTATTGATTATCTCTTCAACAAGGTAATTACAATTAGTCTGCGACCATAACATTTTTATTTTCAGAATGATATTATAGTAAAGAAGGTTGAACATAACATGACCTGCGTGCCCAGTTATGCTAACAATGAAGTTTCAATAGCATTGGAAAAGGCCAAAAACGATCCTCTGATGATCGTATCACTATGATTTAAAAAAAATCGATGGCTCCTTTGAAAAACAAAT
This sequence comes from Venusia cambrica, assembly GCA_951394065.1. Lineage (NCBI taxonomy): Eukaryota > Metazoa > Arthropoda > Insecta > Lepidoptera > Geometridae > Venusia > Venusia cambrica. Next base: position 8,938,035 of record OX596043.1, on the reverse strand, counting down.
ATTCGAACGTTTGACAGTGTCAAACATGCCCTATACAACAAACAGTAGAAATACTGCTTTTCAACTTAAAAAAAACTATGTATAAGAATTTCACCGAAGTAGAAGTACCCGCTCAATTCCATAAATATTTATTAGCAGATTATGAAGAAAAGGATACCACCAGATTACCTACTATTTTTTTCAATGGCTAAAGCAAATAAATTATTGGTAAACATTAAGGAAATATTCATTTATGGTACATTTAAGTCCGTCCCAGGCCCGTTCTACCAACTGATTGTAATACACGGAGATTTAGGGAGCACCTCTGGATCGACTAAAGTAGAGCCTCTCATTTATGCTTTATTGCCAAGCAAAACGGAAGAAGTTTATCCTGTTTGATCTAATAAATGCTGTTATCCCAGAATGGAATCCTGCTATATTACATGTTGATTTTGAACCAGCAATAACGAATGCTTTAAAGATTTTTTTTAGAAATTAATAAAAAAATACATAAAAATGAATTTATAACGCCGAATTCAAAATTAACTTAAACGAGAACATCAAATTCAATACTTCGTGACAACATCATTATTAATGCCCAAATGCAGCTGTTAGCCAATTAAATAAGCATTAGGCATTTTTTAGAAAAGCTGCGTTAGTGTCCTTGCATTGCAGTGCCTGTAAAGTGCTCTATGTCTCGTGAATAAAGGCACGTTTCAGAAGCCACAGCGTTTGATTCCTGTCCCAGAACCCGTTTCCGTAACACTATGGTAGTAAGGTGGGTAACGAAGGAATGTTTTAGTCTCCTTTTTGTTATTCCCAACGTTAACACTGTTGAACGAGGTTGTGACCCACCTTCACACTGAAATTTGAAAATATGACAGTGTGAAGGCGGGGAAATTAATTTCCCCTCCTTCACATTGGTGTGAAGGCTCAGTGTAAAGGTGGGTCGCAAACCTGTTATTATTTTAGCTTCTGTGTCCTAAATATGTTATATACTTATTAAGACTATGTAGCTATTATTATGTACTAGGTAACAAAAATAGTCTGTTACATTATTCTATAAATTTATTTATATGTACTACTATTAACAATAAAATACTAACTCACTAAAATACCCTATTCCTTAAATATATTTTTTAAGTCTGCATCAGCTAGTACATTAGCGGTGACAGACTCAGGGTTCCTGGGTATTGGTTGTTCTTTAGCTGCCTTGATAGCTTCAAACTGTTCTTTCCGTTCAGTCCCAACTGCCACTGCTGATTTTTCAACCAATTCTTCTTCAGGGATCCCTTCAGCTTGGAACCTATGGTACTGGTCAACTAGTCTCTTGGTTTGAGTTTCATTGATCTTACTGAGCATATCGATGGCACCTGTTCCATGCCCCTTTGCATGGAATTTGCTATAAAATAGAAAGATAATAAATAACTAAAAAAAATAAATTTAACCGCCTCTGTGGTCTAGTGGTTCAACCCACCGATTTTAGATCCAGAGGTCCCGGGCTCTATCCCCATGGGGAGTACAATATATTGTGCTTGGTTTTGTTGGTGGTAGGACTTTGTTTAAGTTCGCCTGGCTAGCTACCACCATCTTACCTAATACTGTCGCCATTATAACAATTCTAAAATTGTTGTGTTCCGGCATTTAGAGTTAAAATAGCCAGTTCCTCAGTTTGTTGAGGATTCCGGGTGAAGTGTGCCTCCACCTTCGGCTTTATCTCAACTTGTTACCAGGTGAGATGAAAGCCAAGCACTTCCCCGTTGAACAATAAAAAAAAAAAGCTCTGATTTCCAACTTCTTGCCACCAAACAACACACATGCTTAATATTTTGCTAATATCTTAGGTAGTATTGGGTTCAATGGGATAAATATTTACCTTTAGTTTACCTATAGCCAGCTGCCATCGTACCTATCAATACCATAGGCAAATGCACATTTTTATACAGGATGGAAGCAGTCAGGGAATGTTCCTTACCCAATGTGGTTCCTTGAAACCATATGAGATGAAGGCTAAGCGATCCACCATGGTACAATAAAAAAAAAGTTCTGACCATTATAGGTAAAAACATGCACTCCCTTTTAAAAAGCCACCTAAAAACTAAAATAATAACTCACGCTCTGACAGCATCTTCCTGGTAGAAAATTTGACGAATGGGCTTGATCTCTGGCTTAGGTTTAGCAAATTTGGGTTCAACAAGTGGCGGGAAGGCTCTATACACATCAAACCAGACTGGTCTATCATCTGACTTCATCGCTCCGCGAACAAGGAGGCCTTCAACACTGGAATAACAACACAAACAAAGATTCCCATATAAGTAAAAAGCAAACTATGCCTGCCTGAGTAACAAATTTACCAATATAAAAAAAACATCTACATCGTGTAAATGTTACGAACTTACCGAGTAAATATGGTTCCTATTCTTTCTAATCTGCTACTGGCCATTGTTAAGCAAAGATACCACTACCTATTTATTTATTAGCAATACAATATAAGATTAGAGATTATAATCAATATTTTTAAGGTTATATTTGCGTAACTTTATTTATTTACAATTTACCACTGAGCAGTTAGGATATTAGTGTTCTGTGACTGATACTCTACTTATCAATTTACTTACAAGCTGGGCTGGGAGTGGGCGATCATCATCCACCAGTGTTTACAACACAACCTGAACCCAAGCAGCTATCGTATCAAGGCCGTAAAATTATCGTATTTCTTCATATTTGTATCAAAATTATCGTTCCCATCAGGATAGTGACTATATCACATAAAAAAAAATCATATGTAACGTAAAAATAACATGTACGACGTATGGCACAGACCTATAATAGGCCATTATGCACTTTAAGTGCATAAGCGCGCTAACTTTCGCATTTTTTCTCGGGGGTGATTTTTGTAAATATCATTTTACCTCGAAGAATTATTTTTGCACTCTACACTTACGCTCACGGAGTGAAAAAATAGTTATCATCATGTACGACCAACGTGTTTTATTAAACACAATTACATTTAAGTATCAACTAGTAAGTAGATCTATCGATAAACTTACTAGATGGTAGTGAAATATCACTCTGTTTAATCACAATTTTTGATGCCTCAGAACATTGCTTCCTTAAAATGAATTCTTTTGAATCTTGTGCGATCAATTATAAAAGACAATTATTAGTAACCAATGAAATGATTGAGACATAAAGCAGCGGCGTGTATGTGTTCCTGAGTAAGAAATAAGCCGTTGACAGCAGAAAACAATCGTATTTGTTATTGTGCTATTGGCTGTCAGTTTAATCCTCAAATTGTGCATCATAATATTCATTGTGAAAATTGTTGTACAATCTGCGTACGATAGTAGTGTACCATCGTACGTTGTCCTGAAAATATCGTACTTGTACGATAATTATCGTATAGTTGTGAACACGTCCTGTCTTCGTCACCTCTACTGTCAACGAGGTGCGGGTAAGAAGCGAGCCTAAGGCTTATTTCTGGCATCAACTTCAGCAGCGACGGCCGCTGAGTCGCTTGGTTTTGCTTCCAAAGGCTTAAGCATATATGCTGGCTTTACGTTGGCCTTGGTGGCTTTCGTACGATGGCTTCTTCGTAGTCTGGAGTGTGTGCCTCGTAATAATTGTAGTGTTAGTTGGTTATACGCTAAAAACATGACTTAGATTAGGTACCTGCATCAACTAAAGGTTCAAATTACCAATGAATACTAGACATTTTGATTAATATTACACAGAGCTAAAAGAAAGTTAGTAATTATGTATCTTAACGCGATTAATCTAATAAAATTGGATTCAGTGGGATATGAGAACTTAAGAGCTCTCGAGGCAATGGCTGGGCTGCCAGAGCTCGGTAGTATTGTTCTGTGTGCCAGAGCCGGCGATCGTCCGGTGGTCTAGATTGCAGTTGGCTGCGCGATCGAACAAACGTCGCGCCAACTTCACCACGAACTCCTCAATACTGGGAATTTGTAGTTCGCAAGCAATGAAATCATTTCGCGTACATCACCCTGCTTCGATGCACACCCGCAGGACTATATTTTGTTGGAACTGTAGCTTTGAACGTTTTATGGCAGAGCAACAGTGCGTACGACCGATGATGTGACCGTAGAATACATAACATAGTTATTGATCTGTGCGTGACCGTAGGTACGTTTTTTATATACGACCACCCCGTGTTCATACGCTGGGTGAGGGAACTTGACAGTTGACACTGTTGAGATTGACACCTTTTTTCCCGATTTTTAATCTCCAACAGGATACCCGCCGCATTGAGGGTGCGATGAGGTCACAGAACACTAAAATCCTAGATGAGGTTATGTGAGATTGTCGGGACTCCAACGACTCACTAAAACCCCCTCGGTGGCTAGGCCTCGATGCTTAGGAGGGCTCTGGGATGTTTGTTGAAACTTCTTTCAAAAATCGTGAACGACAAAAAAATTTGGCCAATCTCGAAACTGAGACGCTTCGCTTGTTCGGTCAATGATAGTGACTATATTGTATAAATCAAGAACGATCGTCAAGAACAGTCACCAGACTTGTAAAGAGTAGCCTATGTGCCATACCAGCAATTTTGCTGTAACTTATTATTCTACCTGCAACTTTAAAATGAGCTAGGACAAAAACTATGCGGCAGCAGCAAATTATGTACAGCACATCTCATGAACATAGATTAGATTTCAAATTAAGCTGTTCTTTTTTATTTATGATCTTCTAAACTATGTAACAAGTGAACAAAACACAGATCAATTGTTTATCGATATTTGACATCTCCCTAAAACATATTTTTGGGTGAAAAAGTAGCCTGTATGTTAATCTCGATCAAGAACATCATTAAGTGCAAAAATTGAAGCTGAATTCTTTAGTGGTTTGACGTAAATAGGGAATCAACATCCATCTAACATCATAACATCCAAACAATCTTTGGAGCTTATGATATTAGTCTGATGTAATAAATATCTCATATGGACTTTATAATCAACTGCAAGGATCGCACCTTTATTTACTGATTACAATTTCATGCCTCAGTTGTACGTGAATTCCATATTTGGCCACATTCAATATGTTTCTGGTCACGCTATAATATATAAATGTTCTTTTTTCAGAGATTCGTGTATGCTAGGACTGTGAGCGATGTTTTCTGAAACACCGTTTGTCCGCCTGTCGCGCGAGGATGTCTGAAACCGACTTTCTGTGGTTGAACACGCGGAGTATATCATCTCTTGCTTCTTGTATGCCTTCGCACACGATCTTACTTCTTTGGATGTTACCCTGAGAATAAAATAAACAAATATAATCGTAGTTATACTCGTATCATAGTTTTATTTCGACCATTGGATAGGATATGTTTTTTTTTTATTGTATTACAGGGAAGTTCTTGGCCTTCATCTCACCAGATTTTTACGATAAGTTACGAAAGTTACGATAAGGCCGAAGGTGGAAGCGCACTTCACCCGGAATTTTTAACGATCAGAGGAACTGGCTAACTTAACTCTAAATGCCGGACACAACAATTTAAGAATTGTTGTTATGGCGACAGAATTAGGCAAGAGGGTAGTAGTAGTAGCTAGCTTGTTGGTGGACTTAAACAAAGTCCTACCACCAAACTAAGCCAAGCACCTCCGGATCTGAAACTTGTAGGCAAATCACTAGACCACGGAGGCAGTTAAAGTATGTAAGTGACAATGGCAAATTGAAAAAAAAAATCTGGCAATATAGAAGTGATAAAGTGCAAATATGTGACGGGCACCTTGAGAAGTTCAAGAATGGTGTGAGTATGTGGCTGTAGCGCGCTGAGGGCCTTGCTTGAAGCCGTGTCCAACGCACGGAGTAATACGGCTAGCTGCGAACCCACGTCCGACTCTAGCGACATCTGATAAACAAGTTAAATCATTATTATTACACAAATAAAGCAAGATTACTGTAGAACAAAGTGCCAACTTTGCTGCTCATTTATAAACCTTTTAACGTAAAATTTTAACGTCCGCTTCACAGCGAAACGGCCATAGACAGGCGGATTGGTGGCCAGTAATCAAAATAATTGTTCATATTTTATTGTAATCAGTGTATGCACAAGAGGCCAGTAATATGGGACCTTATTCGTTGCTGGGACCATCACAGACAACGTAGATTGAGCTCAGACAAATTCTAATTAATTTAGTCCTCTTCTTGAGCGGTGTTCTATATTAAGGATTCCAAAGCCTTTTTAGATGTTATTTCAAGTTTACCAGGTGCACCTCCACAGCCCTAAGCTATAATAATCACACACTTCTAGCTGGAGATGCCCCGGCTTGGCATGAAGTATTATAGCCTCTTATCTTCTATATCTTACTGTAAGATAAGTATGTATTGAAAAAAAAACGTATTTAAGTATTATATCCGTAATCTAGTTCCCATATTACAAGCGACACTTAGTTTGGGGCTAGATGGCGCTGTGTGAAATTTATGTCCTGTAATTTATTTCTTTATTGTTTATATTTATCTACCAGGTAACTATATTTATTTATTTATTTATTTATTTATTTATTGGAAAACTAACAGCTAAAATTACAGTACAAAAATAACAGTGAGCTAATAATAAGTTTTCACGAGTAAAGACAATCATGTCTTTACTCGTGAAAGATAAAATAATAATGAATAAAAGAAAAATGAATGTAAAATTTAAATCTAATTTTCTATCATCTCGAAAAAATCTCCGTTCAGCAGCTGCCTTGCTGAATTGACGCTTGAGCGGAATAAGTCGAGTTCAAATCGCTTAGTTAGCGCGGTAAAATTGTCACTTGCTCGCCACAGAAATATATGTCACCACACGAATGTAGGAAGAGAGTTTGTAATGTTAAAGAAAGAAAGAAAGACACATATATATAAAGGTAGGTATAAGTAGAAACAATTAGGCACCAACCAAATAGATACTTACCTAATTAATGAAATGAACAAAAAACACACCAACAAATAAATTTACCTACCTACCAAAATCATTACATACCTGTACAATGAGTCATAAAAAATAATTACCTACCTACGCGTAACAAGTGACAAAGTGTACCTACTTATGTAAGATACCCAAATTATTTAAGTTTATTTTAAGCCACTAATTATAAGACTTATAATATTAAGTTTCAAGGAACTGTACCTACATCTTAGTCAAACCTGTAAAGGTTTAATAGGTGTGTTCTATTAGTTAAGTAAACATTTTGTACATATGAAAAAAAAAAAAACATGCGGGCTAAAAAGGCCGCTGTCTCAGCACCCAATTACCAGATCGTCCATCTGCGCGGTGAGATGGTGCACCTTCCAGCCCTCGGCGCTGGTGAGCACGTGTTTCTGGCTGGCGATGGACACGATGTCCCTGGGCTTGGGCTCGCGGCGCTTCACGTCCCCCGGCCGCGCGAAGTGCAGCGCCGTGCTGCGCCACCCGCACACGTAGCTCGAACTGAGCAACGGACCTGTAAACCAACTAGTTTTTAACAAGCCGAATAGCACAGTTGGTAGTTTTGTCTCTGCCAAACGCGCGATGCATTTGTAATGTATAGAGTGTGTTGAGAACCCACCAACTAGTGCATAAGATGTTAAATTAGCAATTAAGTAGATGAATAAAATATTAAAAAATGACTCTGACTTGGTCAGAGGGATTCGCCGACGGCCAGATGATCGATCGATGCTGGCAAAAAAAAAAACTCTGCTTTCTGCGCTGTAGGTTGTGGGTTCGATTCCCACCCGGGACAAACATTTGTGTGATGAATATAGATGTTTTTTTTTTTGTACGACGGTAAACCGCTTGGCCTTCATCTCACCTGGTTACAAGTTGAGATAAGGCCTAAACTGAGGAACTGGCTATCTTACCTCTAAATGCCGGAACACAACAATTTTTGAGTTGTTGTTATGGCGACAGAATTAGGTAAGATGGTGGTTGCTAGCCAGACGGACCCAAACAAAGTCCTACCACCAACCAAGTTTGTTCTGTGTTTGGGTGTTGTATTGTATGATAAGTATGTATTTACAAAAAAAAAGTATTTAAGTATTCTATCCGTAATCTAGTTCCCATATTACAAGCTATGTTTAGTTTGGGGCTAGATGGCGCTGTGTGAAATTAATGTCCTGTAATTTATTTTATTTTAAACCATTTGCGGTTCAAGCATAAACCTAAGATAAGTTGCTCAGTTTGTTGAGGATTAAATTATAGCCCGTAATTTCACCGGCATCCGCAATGCTGCTTGGCGGTCGAAATAGTTACCATGGTAGAAGCACTTCCCCGGACGAGCCCTTTCGTAAGGAGCTCTACTACTCACCTCTGTGGTCTATTAGTTCACCCACCGGTATCAGACTCAGAGGTCACGAGTTTGATCTCGAGTAAATATTTGTACTACGTTTTGATTGGCGGTATGAACTTGAGGTAAGATAGCAAGATACTCATTCTGTTGAGGAATCTGGGTGAAACTTTTACCTTCAATATCATAACTTGACACCGGGTTAAATTAAGGCCAATCGTTTCCCCGGGGTATAATACAAAATATTAAAACAAAAGTGGATTATGATATATTGGGAGCAATAGCCGATCGAGTGTTTTGTTGCCGAGCTAGAGTTCAATTGATTCAATCCGATCTTACGTTTCGGTGGCGGATTGATGACAGCTGCCGGAGGCGGAGGCGAGGAAGGCACGTCTTCAGCTGGGAACTCACATTGTCTCACATCGCTGCTCAGTCTGAAATCATACTAAATGGTAAAAATATTGCAAATTAATAAACTTAGCTGCGAAGTAGGCAAGTAATGAATAAGGTCCCCCGAACATTCCCTCCCCCTCTCATGGTCACGTGACCAATAACTACACATAATTTTTGTAGTATTTGTTTATTTATTATTTTTAGTATTTATTTAATTACTATTTATAATGAATAAATAAATGGTACATGAAATTAATTTCATACAGCGCCATCTAGTCCCAAACCAAGCAAATCTTGTAATATAGGTAGTTCCTATATATTTGCTTTGAGCTTTTGCTTGCTTTTTTTTTAGATTGGCGAGTCTAAGTCAAAGTCTAAGTCAAAAATGTATTATTCATTGAGATATTATAGGATCATTTTGAAACGTCAAAACCGCCTGTTCGGAATCGAGAGCAGTACACGAGGAGAAAGGCAAGATTAAATAGTCGCATTTTTCAACCAATTTTGTTGAAAATGGGCACACGTGTTCCTTGAAAACTATCTAAAAATTGTTAGTCGATTGCGATTTTTGATTGGGGGAAGTTTGCTGTAGCGTTATTTATCAACGGATTTCAATTAAATTTGAAAGACCCACTAAGGATATAATTCTACACAAGATGTTGTGAAAAAAAACAAAGAAGGGAAAAGGGCAGAAGTTTGTTGTAGGATTTTTTTCTTCTCCGGAAAATTGATACCTACGTTTACTCATCAGAATACGCAGTCATCTCCGCTTTTTCAGACCAAGGGAACGCAAATAATCGCTAAAACTTATACCCCTATTTGCTCAAAAGAGAGCGAAAAGAAAAATTTAAAGAGGAAAGCATCGGTTATTGCATGGTTGTAAGGGCTCGCGAGGTGTACAGTTCTTACAGAATCACTAGTTATATGTATTCACGTACACTTGCTTCCTCGGTTTCTTCCGGGGCTCGGGCGCGTGGGGCTCGTCGTCTGCGCGCGGCGAGGACGCGGCCGACATGGTGGTGGAACCCCCCGAGCCGTCTCCTCCCCCACCTCCCATAGTCACGTCCTCCCATCCAGTGCCTTCGCTAATGTACGGTACGGTGTTCGTGCTTATTGATTTTGTTGGTGACCTATCGGCGGGAAAAAAGGGGCATTATTATTTGCCATACAATCAATGTTTATAGGGATACACAGGTTAACAGTTCTTATGTAACGTGCACTGTGTTCTTTCTATTAATTCTGAGAGCAGAATTTAAACAAATTAATTCAGGTTTAGATTTTATAAATGTATTCTCATAAAGACAAGAAAATGTTACTGACTTGAGAGAATGCTCATAAATATAAATATATGCAGTGAGTACCCAGGTATGTCGTTGACTAAAACTAATCCAACTCATTTTTTTAGTTGAGAATGGTCTTGTATAATGTATTTAGCAAGTTTTGATTTACATGCATTGTAAATGTACAATTTTTTATTAATGTATATTATTGTGATATATTACATACCAACCACCTCTTTAGCCATAAAACATATTTTTATCTATAAGTGTGCAAAAAAAGTATTTTAATTTCATTTCCATTTATAACAAATATATTTTGTTTTGAATTTTAATATAGATTAAAATTCAAAATCGAATTGTTACACACAACAATATTTCTGCCACAAACAGTCAAGCAGAGATGCAACTTGGCATAGAGTAAGAATCCAACTCACATAAAATTGAATACGGACAAAATATTTAAGAAAACATGTTCCTATTCTAAAAAGACCCACCGGGTAAATTTGTAAGATGAAAAGACTGTAAGATTGAAATATAAATGTACCCTTCTAGTTCCCGTTTCCTCAGTATGGTTGGTCTCGCTAGCACGGTGCTCTGCGCCGAGACCGACCGGCTGTCGCTGAGTGCGGCCGTTGTGTTCACGACTGACACTGTTACACAAAATATTACATTATATATTACGGAATATTTTATTTTATTTTACAATTTTAAGAAAACTTACAGCTAGGCTTATACAATTAGGTGTATGTTTTAGATATCATGCATACATGATATGCTGCTGAAGGCCAATTAAAAGTTTCCACTTATAACTATTTTGTAGAAAATCGGATGTGAAAGTAAGTAAGTAGGCGACAGAAAAATGAATAAGAAAATAAGTAGGTACTAGATTTAAGGATTTAGTTTACCTCTAGAATTAAAAAGAGTTTTTTTAAGTGATATGCATATCTCATAAGTGAACATTTATGTAGAAAATCTGCTAATTAAAATTAAATAATAAATTAACATAAATAAGTTGTTTAGGAAAGTTAGGAATGTTTCAGGAAGAATTTATCGCTAAGATTTAAGATCGCGTTTGAGAGTGGATACTGATGTGTAAAAAATATCAATATCTTTATAACTTAACATTAAAATCAAAATATTTTTACAAATTAAAATTTCAGACCTATCTTTCGATGTTTTGAGATCTATCAATGACACTCTGCTGCGTCATTAATAAAAAAACTAGTTATCAGTTTAGGTTAATTAAGGATACCTTGAACTGATGAAATCTCCTATATGAACCCTCTTCCTCGTTGTGCGAGTCCGACTCGCACTTAGCCTGTTTGTTATTATTTTTAGCACCCGCTAGCAAAACGGTCAAATATTTCTGCTACAAAAATGTAGGCAGGACTATTTTACCTGATAATCGGAATGGATCGGAAACAAGTGTCAATGGATTAAAAAAAAAACCAAAGAGATTTGTTACAGTCAACTTTTCAACTCAGCATAATATGAAAATTGAATTCTGAAAAGTAACGACTGCACCATTATCTATCAGTAGTTACTGAACAGAAAGACAATATTATGTATTGTTCAAACACAACGCGCGAGTATACTGAATAGATATATAATAGGCTTTATCTCACCTGGCTTAAAGTTATATAAGGCCGAAGGTGGAAGCGCACTTCACCCTCAACAGTTTAAGAACTGGCTATCTCACCTCTAAATGCCAGAACACCATAATCTTAGAATTGTTGTTATGTCGACAAATATAGGAAAAAGTGCTAGTGGCCGGGCTGACCAAAACAAATTACTATCACCAACCGAACCAAGCACAATACTGTACTCATCTAGGAATCTGGGGACCTCTGGATCTGTCACCGATGGGCGAACTCATTGGTGTAGGACCAATGAGGCGGTTCAAATACAATACAAACCTTGTGAGTGTGTCTGTGGTTGCGAGTGGTTGTAGTTGGCGAGAGGTCTCGGCGCGGCGTGATGTGCTATGGGCGGCGGCGCGGTGGGCGACGCACGCGGTACTTCGTAGTACAACTGTGGCGGCGCGCTGTTACCCACCACGCCACGAACTCCCACTGAATTCACTCCAACCACCTGATACAAAAACATACATTTATAAACACAGTACTTGTGAGGTGAGTTTTCACCATTACTCCCTTACACACTCGACACATGTAGCCAATGGTATTCTTTATATTTAAAGTTATTTTTGTACCGTATTTAAATTTTGGTTTTCTTTTCAATTTATTCATATTTTCTTTTAATTGTACTTAATCGGTTCTTTTAGATATTTTAATTTTGTAAACCGCTACTTTCTGTTGCGGCTATGCTCGACGAACATCGAAGATGTTCATGTGGTCAAGCCTAGAATCGACCATAGGACTAACAAACTAGCTACCACCAGCTACATTAAAATGCCTGCATTTCTGATTTAAACCGATTGAAACCCAAATGAAACAGAGTTAGGTAATAGGCCTGCAGATCCTAAATGCTGTTAGAGAAAAGAAGTGCAGTTGTGTTTTTTTTTTAATCAAAATAACTAAAAGATTACATAACTAATTTAAGATAACACATTAAGCCAATAAGGTTTGTCTTGTGCTATCTCATGATAGCACAAGACAAGACAATTTATGTTTAATTACAAGAGTGGCTCATGCCACTCTTGTAATTAAACATAAAAAACGATCTTTAAATAATAAGTTACCTACTTACACGAAATTACTGCATAAAATATTTCCTTAATTTACTTTTAATGTTAATTGGTGACAAATTTTCCCGTAGGTCAAGAGGCAAACTTTAAGATGGGCAACACTCAATGATAGGCAAATTGATTGATGCCTAGGGAACGTATTCCCAGTTGACTTACTTTAGCCGGTTGGTAGTTCCTCTGGAGCAACGGCAAGGGCCTCGGTCCGGTGGCCACCGGGATGGGGCTCGGCACGGGTGCGCGGGGAGACGCGCCACGGTTACTGCCCGATATCACTGTGTTTGCTGAACCAAAAGAAACATAATTATAATTGCTATTTGATGCATCAGAGAAATTACTTTTACTTTTACAAACGTTGTTCCTACAGCCGGAAATATTGCATGAATTTTTGTGTCATAACAACATTTGTAAAATGATGTGACCAAGTGCAATCACTTGAAATACAAAAAATTGATAGAGATTATGTAGTCATTCAATCCTTATAATGCGCGGTTTTAAAATTAAAAACCCCTGGTACCATTCGGCTTTGCAAGTCGAGGTTTAAGGATCACAGTAGCTTCGAGTTTAGTTACACTCTTAATAGTGTGTCGGTAAGTACGTCGAGAGAATATTCTTGAAGCCGAGCATGATTGAATAGAAAATCCTGTCAGCCTGCAGCACATTTTAGCATGATTGTTGAGGGTAAAAAGAACTTACAGGTAAGCACAGATGCCGTGGGCAGTGTGACTGCATTGGAGTGCGGCTGGTGCCCTGACGTCGGCGTGTGCGAGGCGCGCGGTCTGGCTCCATACACTAAAGCGCCACGCGGAGCCCTAGCCTGGCCCCATGTCCCACCTAAACAATATAGACATTGTATTTCTATTTATATTATGAGAACGAAGCTATATTCACACATGAAAAAAAACTTCACACCTCTTTTTAGCTATACAGCGCGCTCGGAGTAGTGTGAGATTCTGCATAGTTAACGTTTATATGTCAAAAAAGGTACAATGCTAATTAAGGATAAAACATATACATTTTTAATAAAAATAAACATGGTCACTCCCATGTTAACGCTGTGGTCTAATGGTAGGGCGTGTGGCTCTCGATCTATAGTCCTGGGTTCAAAACTCGGGAAGCGCACATCTTTGTTCCAGTTTGATTTCCTAATCAAACTGGAACAAAGATGTGCGCTGATTTGTGCCTGATTGTCCGATAAGACCATATGACATGTCCAATATGACAGAGTCATCTTACTTATCGGACAATCAGGTTCTCGGATGGCATGTAAGCCGTCGGTCCTAGATTTTACATATAGTCTAGTGGTTGATAAAGAACCATAGTTGGTTTAGAACTTTAGTTGACTTGGATAACAATGCGTACAAAAACATAGCCAATGCTTGAGTTATGCAAACAGGTATTTGTTAGGGTATGGTTACACTAACCCATAATATTCTGTCAATGACTTTTCCTTGATTGTACTGGTGTGGAAAAACAAATTAGAGCAATGTGATCCATTCCTGATTAATATAGGTAGAATGCTGTTTGACACAATGGAGCATCCACATATTTTTAGGCAGTTAATATAATAGAGCAGATCTACCTTGATTGTTAGCAGGTTGTGTGACAGAAGACGGTGCGACGGGTCGAAGCGCCAATGAAGCGCCGGCCGCGAGCCCACGAGGCACGTGGCTAGTCACTCCCACATTACCTCCTTTGCTGACCAACAAGTTACTTGCATTGGTTACGCTGACACTTGACAGCTGAACTGGTGCTGAAACAATTACAGGATATATGTTAACCTTTTCTAAGTATTCACTCCTTTATGCTGTCCAGCATGTTTCTTGCATTGGTTACGCTGACCTTACACTTCATAGTTGAACTAGTGCTGATACAATTACAGGATACATGTTTTCAGTTACTAAGCATTCACTCCTTTACTGATAAGCATGATACTTTCATTTATCGGCCGAACTGGCCGAGGCTGCTTGCCGGGATACTAATGATTATTATTTTGCGCCAAATTATAGCGTTGAGTACCGACATTGCATACCTCTTTTACTCTCATCACTTTCTCCATACATGCTCGTCTGTTTAGGGTACTTCTGACCTGGCCTTTCTCAAGAACATCTCCAATTTGATCAGAGAATGTCCGCCAAGGTCTTCCCCATTAATGTTAAAAGAAAATGTACAATGAGCGGTTTTTTCGCTAAAAACCATCTTGTGAAAATTAATATTATCTTTCAATCTCTGTTGTCATTTCACTAGTCTGAGATAAATTATTTCGTTTTATTATGCCCAAGTTAAGTAAAATTTACAGATGATATATATTAGGTCCTTACATATGAAATTGGCGTTTTGTCGTACTGGCCACTTTGATCTTAAATATCTCCTCTTTGGTTAGGAATTCCAAATTCAAATTTAAACAGCTATTTACTCATGCATTTGTGTTTCGAAAACCGTAATTCATTTGTTTTTTTCTCTTTTGCTTTTTTTTTCTGCGTCACTCATTTCACAAAATGGAAAACTTAAAATATCGCATTATTTACGAGTACGAGTTCCACCGTGGCACCAGTGCTGCAGAAACGGCTCGAAGGATTAATGATGTGTATGGTGGTGGTGTCGCAAAAGAAAACACGGTGCGTTTTTGGTTTCAACGCTTTCGTTCTGGAAATTTCGACCTGCAGAACAAGCCCCGTGGACGGCCGGAGACCAAGGTCGATAATGATGAATTGAAGGCTATTGTGGAAGCAGATCCATCGCAAACCACATCACAGTTAGCTGCAGGCTGCGGTGTTAGTGACAAAACCGTTTTAATCCACTTGAAGCAAATAGGGAAGGTGAAAAAGCTTGAAAGGTGGGTACCTCATGAATTGAGTGAAGCAAACCGACAAACGCGCGTCGACTGCTGCGTTACATTACTCAACCGGCACAATAATGAAGGAATTTTAAATCGGATCATTACATGTGATGAAAAGTGGATCCTGTACGATAATCGTAAACGCTCATCGCAATGGCTGAACCCTGGTGAACCGACAAAATCTTGCCCCAAGCGAAAATTGACTCAAAAAAAGTTACTTGTAAGCGTTTGGTGGACTAGTGCCGGTGTCGTACACTATAGCTTTCTTAAATCTGGTCAGACGATTACGGCTGATGTCTATTGTCAGCAACTGCAAACCATGATGGAAAAGCTCGCTGTTAAACAACCGAGACTTTTCAATCGCTCTACGCCACTGCTGCTTCAAGACAACGCTAGACCACACACGGCCCAACAGACGACGAACGAAATTAGAGGAGCTTCAATTGGAATGTCTAAGACATCCACCGTACTCTCCGGACCTTGCTCCAACAGATAACCATTTTTTTCGAAATTTGGATAACTTCTTGCAAGGAAAAAAATTCAATTCCGATGAGGCAGTCCAACCCGCTTTCAAAGATTTCATTGATTCCCGTCCGAATGGTTTTTTTAGTAAAGGGATCAATGAACTACCTATAAGATGGCAAAAGTGTATAGATAGCAATGGTACATACTTTGATTAATAAAATATATTTTAATATGAAAAAATTGCCTTTATGTTCCTCCCATACAAAACGCCAATTTCATATGTAAGGACCTAATATATACAGATGGATAAAAATATATTCATTTTGAACATTCAAAATCATTAAAGTAGCATGACTCTCACATAGTTTACTTACCTGGGCGGGTATTATGATGAGATAATGGCGGCAGTACCCTAAGAGTAGGTGGTAGCGTCCTAACTGAGGAGTTGACCATTAGGTTGTTGGACCCTCCAACTTGGCTGCCCACATTTAGGACCTGGGAGCTGCTCACTTGAGATATACTGGCCTGCACATTTGGATTGTTGCCAGAATTTGAGACTTGTGCTGATAGCTGTGTTCCTGATAAGTTAAATCGAAAATTAAATGAAATCAAAAGAAGAAACACTTCTTTTGATTTTAACAAGCAAGTGAAGCATAAGCAATACTGTTTGCTGTTATAACTGCTGTTGTGTTAAGAACTGGTAATAGGTAAGGTATACTATCATTAATGAAGGTATCTCCTTGCCTAGTTATTTTTCAACTTATATAGAAATGTAACATACTCTTAGATTTGTATAAAGCTGATTTATTCTAGCTTACCTTGACTAATGATCTGTGTTCCTGGACTTAGTATTTGTCCACTAGCCAAGAGCTGAGAGTGGGATATGATCTGTGGGCCGGGATTGTGCAGCTGTGTCCCTTGGCTTACAATCTGGCTTCCCTGCAAGAGTGGCGAGCCACTCACAATCATTTGAGTCTGAAATTGATAAGTATGAAGGTAATTGTACCTGTATGGGCCAATAGTTTCTAACAATAGCAACATCTCCATCAGTTAAGAATGGAACTACCTGTACTAGTTTCCGTTAGTAAGGAAAAAATCCAAAATCAAGTGATTTTAGATAAATATTAATGAAGTGTATAAGTATAGTTTCATACAAATAGATCTGGAATAATAGAACTGTGTGTATCTTAAGATCCTGCAAGGTAAAATCTAACAGAGAATTTATAAGCATATATCCTAGGTCAGTATAGCGTATAAACTCTAATGCACACCCTGTATGAGAACTGACTAGAAGCGCGGAGTGCACTGATGCTTACTATAGTTATTTGAGCAATTTTTCTCGCAGTAACATCAAAACACTTACTTGCGTCGACGAATTCGGAGAGAGGATCTGAGCAAGCCCAGGACGCATTATTCCAGATGCCACGCTAGAATGAGGCCCTAGCTGATTGGATCCTGTGTTCTTGCTCTGGTTTGAAATCAAATGAGCCATTTTTACTTCAGTATTATTCACACTTTTCACAATAGTTATCTTTTGGGGCGCTAAATCAATGGGATACATTTTTCCAGTTGTTACTGTCCTTTCGTTGTCCATATTACCACTCATTCTCACGCAGACGTATCAAGCACACATTTTATCACAAAAGGCACCTAATCGAGACTATTATTTATACAATATTACAAATATTTTTTGCATTATTACTATTACAAAATCACAAAATATTGAAATCACACGATAGGTACCTATTGTTCAAACAAACATTTCTTTTGATTTTTTTTTTAACCCAATAAGGGAAGGCTAAGTTTCACAACCATACCACTTGTCTCACGTTGAATATTTTCATAAAATAACATTTCTTTTGAATTAAATCAAAGAGTATGAAATAAGTAAAAGAGTTGAATTTTGATTTTAAACAACTTAAAAAAAAGTAGTTCTCAATGCGTCGGAATATTTTTTTTTATGTATGTCCGATTTAGAATATTCTATTTTTGTTTGAAAGGCAATGACATAAGGTCCCATCGTCATCAGGTCAGGATCTGATGATGGTCTCCTAGAGAAATCGAGGAAACTTCAAATATAATAGGCACACTTGAAGCGATTTGATTACTTTTAGGGTGTATTACCTCAAAAGTAAGGGAAAAACAGACTAAATACAGGATCACGCGTCTGTCTGTATGTCCGTCCATTTATTATCAAAGTAATTGGAAAGTCCTGGTAAATCAAATTGTATCATATTCTTCATTGAAGTTGGTTTTCTTTTTAGTTTTTAAAACGTAATCAGTCACAAACATGCATATCTGAACAAAGCTGTTAAAATATTTTTTTGTCATGGTTTCTCGGCTAGAATAATAAATCTTAGGTAGGTTAGGTATGTAAATATTGTCGTACCCACCGTACAGTTGAAGATAGAAAAAAATATATAAAAAATGTTTTTGTAATAATTATTTTTTATCTGCAACTGTACGGTGAGTACGACGATATTTAAATTTGTCGTTTTGTTCAGCCATTAGGGTGTCAGGATTTTTTTTTTCAAAATCTCAGTTTTCCAGGAAACTATAAAAAAACTAGATTTTTTTAAATACAGAACTTATTTTTTTTAAATCGAGCACGTTACTCCTAACATGACTTTTCGATAAATCTCACGGTTTCAGACATGGCCTCAATGGCCCGGAAAAAAAACTCACCTGTATATAGTAAATATAGAAAATACGAATTAGTATAGATATATTTTCTTAGTGTAATAATAATAGGTTATTAGTATTTTTATTAAATTTGGTTTTTCTAAACACTTGCACATTTTTTCAATCCGGAACCACTAAGGTAATTGATAAAAATCTAATTTGTAAATGCGTTAAGTACCTGAGTCTATGATTTACCTAGAAGAGTTTCTTCTCTCCAAAATTATTGAAGGATATAAGATATAAACACAAGATATCAACAAATATTATTTATTTAAATTTATAGGTACAAAATAAGAGTACCTAATTGGCTAAATAAGATATATTTTCATTTTCAGATTCAGAACTATGAAACTCCTATTACAGGAGTATAGTAGTTCTTTGAATAGGCTGAATTAGAAGTAATAGGAGTAGTAGGGTTTTTCATGCAACAAAAACGGCATTGTGTGCCTTTAAAAGTCAAAGTCAAATATTTGGCTACGGGGACTTGGCTCCCCTGGAACCAAGGTGATTCTGATAGGGCCTTGGCTCCCCCACACATTTTCAGTAGTTTCAGAGATACAACCGTTTGAAGTTTGACAACTGTCTTTGAAAATGTCGATCTTGGTCATAGCTTTGATTTGAACTAAAGAAAATACAACCCTAATATCTTCAAGACAAGAGTTAATAGGCACCTGGGTTAGCTTACTCCATCGTTGACCTCATCCTTGCCTATGCAAACTTCGTAAGTAAAGTAGAGTTAGTATGGTTTTGAGATACTCCATCTGACAACACCCCATACCATGGGTACCTATCTATATCAGCGTAGGTAATGGAAATCCACGGAATCCACTTTGTTTGTGGATGGAAAGATAGGCCACAGCCGGGATACCATTCCTTTTTATAGCTATAGACGCAGCAAGATACACCATTTCCTGTATATTTAAATAATAAAATTGTTTACCTATCGTTAGATGTAATTGAAGGTTAGCATAACCGTTAGGAAAAGAAGCCATATTAATTTAGTAGTTTTCTGAACAATGTGGACACATATGGATGAAAAAAACTACCATTATCACTTTTACACGCCAAAAATCTGTATTTCGTAAGTCACTTTGTGGTAGAGGATTTCATGGTTGTAAAAATAAAAAATCTATTAAGTATTTGTTTAGGCAATGTCTATCAAAGTAATATGATACAAATTAAAAAAAACTCAAAGAAAGCTCCCAAGGCTTACCAAAGAGGAATTCAATATGTATAGTTAAATTGTACTTTTGAATAAATTAAATATTTGAATAAATTGTACTTTTGAATATTGAATTTTATATATGTAATGGCAACATGTTAGACAAGGAAGCCTTACTATAACTGAGCTATCTCAGCTGGCTCGTGTTTCTACTTTGACATAAGACAATTTTGAATCTTATTTTCAGCGTGTGGAGTGTAAATTTCATGTACCTAATTTTTGAGTGCGCAATCCAGTTTTATTATAGACTCATGAGCCATCCATCCTCTTACTTTTGTGGTTTCTCCTCGGTCCTCGCTAGTAATAGACAACGTTGTTGGGAGCTTGTTAGGACGACGGTAGTAGGTGCGTACTCTTAGTCTTTAGAAACATAGGTAGACTGTAGAGGTACGTCTTGTTTTGTTTATGGTACGCCATGGCGGAGCGACTGAGTGATGGTGATATTTCTGATGAAAATATACAAAAATTTAACAATGAAAGACGGAGTAGTAAGCAGTGGGTCAAATTAAACGTTGGTGGAACATATTTCTTGACTACTAAGACAACATTATCTAGGGATCCTAATTCATTTTTATTTCGATTAGTTCAAGAGGATAGTGACTTGATTTCGGACAGGGTTTGTATCGTTGTCTTTTTGTATGTAAATGAGATTATATTCATCAATTGTTTGTCCTTTACTGTATAAACAATGTTGCAGGACGAGACAGGCGCCTACTTAATAGACAGAGACCCGACGTACTTCTCACCAGTATTGAATTTTCTCCGTCATGGTAAACTGGTTATCAACAATGACATCGCCGAAGAAGGCGTGCTAGAAGAGGCGGAATTTTATAATATTACAGAGTTAATAAGATTAGTAAAGGAGAGGATATGTCTCAGAGAAAGGAGGCCACTGAAGGATTCCAAGAAGCATGTATACAGAGTGTTACAGTTCCATGAAGAAGAGCTAACCCAAATGGTGTCTACAATGTCTGATGGTTGGAAGTTTGAACAACTGATCAATATCGGTTCCCAGTACAACTATGGCAATGAAGAGCATGCCGAATTCCTTTGTGTTGTGAGCCGGGAGTGTGGTAGTTCCCTCAACAGTAATGACATAGAACCAACAGATAGAGCCAAGGTGCTACAACAAAAAGGCTCACGGATGTGATTGCCACTAAATGTATTTTGGTGTTTTGAGACTGTCAGCTCTGTGGTGTGAATTGTGTACATATAATTTATGTAGACTGTTATAAGGTCATTAATTTCTAACTTTTCTCTATTATTCTTAGATCAGCTTGTACAATACCTTCATTAGTCAATTTGTAACTATGGTATTGTATCTTCAAGATGTTATGTGAAAAATTAGGCAAATACTCAGTTTGATAATGTTTAGGCAATATGTAGATTTTATGTATTTGAATGTAGTAATTTAGATAAGGTAAAAATTCAGAGAAAGATGAACACCAATTAGTTAAAATCTCTGAATCTTAAACTCAATGAATCTGCCAGTATTGCCGATAGAAATATAATATTTTCTGTACTAAGTATTAGAATGCTAGAGAAAATAAACATACTTATTTGTGTACCTAAGTGAAGTTACTAGCAAGAGAGATTTACTCCAATTTTGTACATTAAATAACATACCTAGATGCCTTCAATCAGTAATAATAAAACCAATTCCAGTTAAATATGCTCATTTACAAATTATTAAAATAGTTTATGATTATGTACTGATGACTTGTTTTAATTACTTTGAATTATAATGTTGTGAGTGATCAAATAACTTCGGAGATATTGGATCTCGTCAGAAGATGGGCAACATCTTTGGGTGATGTGATTCATACACCTCACCTATAAAAAACAAAGCCTTGGAACAGGTTAGCAGGTTATTAGTGAGCACTATCAAGATAATAATTCAGGAAAGTCAGGAGAAGGATATGCTGTTGCCTGTCTTGTGTGTCTTGTCGAGATTCAATATCACCGAAGCTATAGGACACGCAAATTATATTTTAGCACACACATTTACCTCTCACACCCTATCATTTTCATGTATGTCCATGAAAAAGTGTTGCTGGAAGAACTGTTTTTACCAAATAAGTAATTATCTTAACTCAGCTTGACACATAAAAGTTGACACTGTCCCGCCAAGAGTAGGCACACCTCTAGTCGTCTTTTGCAACCTCATAATCCATATGTAAAAACATATTCACAAGCAGAGTTGGGGAAGAGAGGTCCCTAATCTCTAATCATTAGCAGACCACATATAGACTAATTGTATACCTAATTATTCTTTTTTGGTTTGACCAGTAAATGGGCAGCAATATTTTTTTGAACAGATAGGTTATTATGCACCAAAGAATGTGGAAAGTAGAATGTTGTTGCAGAATCAATATTACTTTTTCCTAATGTACATGTCCACTGTTGAAAAGTACCTTCTCTTAAACTAGGTACCTACTATATAAAAATAACGGAATGATTACCATATGCACCACTTAAGTAGGTACTGAGGAAGTTACCCATGGTCCTGGTATAATCCTTTTGTCACCTTTTACGACATCCTCGGTAGGACACTATTCATTTCCGGGGTATCCGAATAACAAAGATCACCGATCCGCTTGCCAAGCATGATCATCATTCTCCTGCCCTTATCCCACGCTAGGAAGCTCCTATTAACCGTCAACACTGCATCTACACCTTTCATACCTATGCGCTATGGTGTCTTCTTTCACACAATCCATCCATGTCTTTTTCGGCCTCCAACCACGCTCATATTAATAATCCTTGCCAAGCATAAATATAGTAAATTCTATATCACTACATACCTACATTGGTGGACGCTCATAAAAATGCAATTTTTTCGTTCATTAAATAAGTAAGTAAAAAAATGTTTTCTCAAACATGCCTGAAAAAAGCATTATTTTGACAATCTTCTTCGAGATAAATCGAAATTGCTGCAGGTAGGTACAGTCAAATACATACGAACAGCGGCCGGCAAAAGATGGATGAAAACCCATATCTGGTTGTGTTCGGCCCATAGAAAAATTTTACTGTGGTTCGGCCACCTGTACGTAAACTCATAGCTGTCGTGTAAAATGTAACGACAGCTATGAGTTTACGTACAGGAGTATAATATGTTTCGGAGTATAAGATACTCCGAAACGTGGCAACCTATCAAAGGTTCCTTTTATTAACATTTTAAACTTGCTAGCAAAGAGAAAGCTGTAGGTAGGTATTATTTATATTGAAAAAAAAAGCAACTGAACACACACATGGGAAAAAATATTGTTGTTCGATTTGGGAAAGTACCTACCTAATTGTTTTTTTAGATAGGTACCTATATAGAATCTGAAAGCTGTTAGGTATATTTTTTTATATAATAGCTTTAAGAATATTACTAAACCGTTGACCTGCAACTATAGGTTTAACAAGTTTTTTTTTTTAAAAGACCCACTGTACCTACACTAGTGGTGAACAATGAGTCACCATGATTAAAAATGGGTCTAGGCGAGTTTTTGTAGGGAAATAGTTAAAGACCTGTGTCCGTTATGGTAGCGTACACATCATCGAATTCACGTTCGTGGTTATGCCTAAAACTCTGCTTAAATAGAGCATAATTATTGCAAAAATAAAATAAATAGTGCCTCATTGGTTTAAGAAATAATGACCATTTTTAGTGGGTACGCCAGCATAACGATCAAGCTAGCGTACACATGACCGTACTCGAAAACGTAAGCCGTTTTCGACTATAGCAACGAAGTTTACACACAAATACTGCCCGAGCTATACAAAATTTCATAATGATTGCTCTTGTAGGAACGGAGATATTGAACAAGACTTTTTAATGACATTCCGAGCTGGCGTTATGGCAGCGTACCCATTAAACAACGTGATGGTTCTTATAGAAAACGAGCTTTTCTTATGATAAATAGTGTGTGAAATACTGCCTCTGCCAGTAGTCATACTTTATGCAATTTCGTAGTGGAACAATATAAAAAGTCCATGTGAAGTTCTAGGAACAAATGCATTGTGGTACAGTTGCACACAAATAATAATTTGTTAGTGAAATTATACACCGAACAATTTAAGTAGGTAGTAAGAATTAGTAGTTTTGTTACTTTATATGAAAATATTTTAACAAGTACCTAGTTCTAATTAAAATAAATCTACACGTTTAGCTTTGCTTACGTAGCTAAATATGGGTAAAAGTACTCACGAAAGCTCATCTTCTCTTCAAGCAAGTTCATTATAAAGTAACAAAACTACTAATTCTTACGCCTTACCGCTTAAGAGATCCAGCGACAGGCTTAACGATCTCCCAAGGGAAAACTAAAACAAATAAATGTTTCATCATTTACTTTCCTCAGTATTTATAACCACTTTTATGTCAATCTGTCAATAAAGGTAAGTAGGTAGGTACCAACTCAATATATAAAAAAAACTTTGTAGCTCAGCAGGTATGGTATTGTTTACCATAAATAATGTTAACACTAAATTTCGTGTTCCTTTCCAGTAAAAAGCTACATACAAACCTTTTCATCCCTTCAGAGGGGACTAGGGGAGATTATAAGTTAACACAAGCCTTGCAAAGATTTACAGTAATAACAATACATTTTATTAAAAATGGAAAAAACTATGTATTGTTATGGCTTTAGTAAGTACCTACCGTTTATTTCCTTCATTAGTGATTCCCAACAGGCGGTAGATTTGACGTTTTAAACTGATCCTATAAGTCAATTTGACTTGGACTTCAATTTAAATTTTCAAAATATATTATATTATAGCGTGGCAATGCAGCCAGTGTCTTGGGCACGCTTCCGTCTGGTACTGGTCTGGAACAGTTGAGTTACCTATAGGCCGTTTGTAACGGTCCTTAGGTAATCTGACTGATTCCTTTGTACATACGAGTATTTAGTTTAATTGTACTTTTGAATATGAATAAATGTCTCTTATATTTAATGTACAGATTGAACCGTTATGTACCGTTTTATTATGTATTAGCATAGATATTAAAATGAAAACATGATTTTGTCTATACCTTTATTTTACTGTTAAGTAAACAATTGACTGAAAACGTAATATGATTTGACACGCCTTCACTTAGCATAATTACGCTAAAGTTAATCATTTCATAACCTTGTAATATATAAATCTATAACACGATGTTTTTAAAAAAATAAACATTAGCACTATTTAAAACTTATTAAATTATTCAATTTATAAAATATTGCATTTAACTGCATTAAATACAAGTTAACAAGAGAATCAACGTCAGATGCTCCATGCAAAGATAACATTAGTTATTATCAAAATACGAGTTTCACACACTTTATGTAAGGCATCGGGGTTTTATTGTTTTAGAATAGAATCTAACTTCGAAATTGCTTAGAAATACATAAGAACTCACACACTTCATAAGGCAATGGGGGTTTATTGTAGATTGTAAATGAACTATCATCACCATGAGGAGTTAGCATTAGCACCAATCAGCCATGTAGGTGAAGTCGGTGAACATTTTGTGGTCGGTGGTAGAGAGTGCTCGCGGCTCTTTAGGCGGCGTGAGCACAGCCTGTTCAGAGGTGAACTCGCTGTCAAAGTTGCTGACGTCCTCCAGGTTATTGATGGTTGGCACAAATGGTGGCTTCACCTTGCGCAACAGTAGCTGCTCCCAGTTGACGTTGCGGAAGAAGGCCTGCTTCTTAACGTCTTCTGCGTCGCGTTCGGATGAGCCGAGACGGCGCTCGGGGTTCTTTCTCAGCAGGCGGCGCATTAACGCGATGGCCTCGAGCGAGAGCGTGCGCGGGTACCGCACCTCGTCGTTCACGATCGAGTCAAACACCTCGCCTTCATCCTCCCCGGGGAACGGCGACTCCCCAACCAACATTTCAAAGATCAGCACGCCCAGCCCCCACCAATCCACAGCCCGAGTGTACGACGTCTCCGTCAGAACCTCCGGCGCCAAAAACTCCGGGGTACCGCAAAACGTGCCCGTGCGATCTCCCCATCCCATCCCTTCTTTACACAACCCAAAATCGGCGATCTTTACGTAACCGTCGGTGTCTAATAGTAAGTTATCTAGCTTTAAATCCCTATATATAATATTGTTTTCATGTAAATACTGTAGGCCTAAAACTACACAAGCTGCATAAAATACTGCACGCGGCTCAGTGAATACATCGGCGTGTATGTGCATCATGAGGTCGCCGCCTGCCGCATACTCCATCACGAAGCACACGTGCTGCTCCGTTTGGAAGCACGCGAACAGATTCACCAGGAACGGATGCCGGATCGCGTTCGCTACCTCGAAAATCCTCTTCTCCGACAGAAGGGAATCCACCTCGTCTCGAGCTATTATATCTCCCTTTTTCAAAGCTTTTATAGCAAAATATTCATTGGTAGATCTGTATTGAGCGAGAATCACTTTCCCAAAGTGCCCTCTTCCTAGCACACTCAGCAGCCTGAAGCTATCCATGTTCATGTCCCCGGACTGTCTTCTAGAGTCTAGTTCTTTCCCGAGAGTCTCGATGACGGACGAAGAACGCGACGACGATATCCTCATGTTGCTCATCACTTCGACTACTTGGTCCTCGTTGGTCGGAAACTCGAGGACCAACTTCGGAGAGGGCGACGGTGGATACTCCACTAGAGGGTTGTCGCACGATGGAGTCTGAGGATCTTTGTTCACGTAAACCTCTCTCGTGTAAGAGTCTTCTAGAAATGCGAACGCTTCTTGAAGTTCCTTCTCCATCCTGAGGGTTGAAACGTTAGGCGGGGGGTGGAGAGGTAGGGTGGGCTTAGGTGGGGGGATCGCAGGCGGTTGAGGGGTCACCGGGGTAGAAGGCAAACCGAGAGGCCTCACTCCGGCCAGCCCACTAAGTGTAGCATTCTCCGCATCTCTGTTATCAATCGAAGCAGACTCAAAATTTGGCGACTGCGATATATGGGCACTTTGAATGTTTTGAATAGAAGGGGAAGAACGTTTAAGGAGTCTGCCCAGTACAACAGCAGGTATGTGCATTTCGCCGTACGAAGGCCTGGGTATGTTCTTTCCTTGTTGCTTGAAGATCTTCCTTTGGCGCTGAAGCTTCGGTTTCCGGGATATAATGGGGTTGAGGAATTTGATTTCGGCGAACAAAAGACCTTGTGGTTCTAGTTCGAGGGCCATGCCGTGTCGGATGTCGTCGATAAATTCTTCTAGTCGGAGAACCTTAACGGCGCATAGTCCTCGCCAGTCTTTCCAATGGATGCCAATTTCCAGCTCTCTTGACTTATCCAGCTTCATGGTGAATCTGCAATAGAAAAATAAAATCCACAGTCAATATGTTTATTCAGTAAGATCTTTCAAGTACTCTTTGACTCTTAGTTTTATTTTATTAACGAAATCCATGCGTTAAACATCCAGCTCACTTGAAAATCAAGTAAAGATGTGGTCTAAGATAGAGTATGCTTGTCAGAAAGGAACCTATTTACTCAGGACTTGAAGATTGTACTAGTGTGGAAAAACAAACGAGGGCAGAAGTTCAATTCCTTAACAGTAGGTACTTATTAATAATAAAGGTCGAGGCGAGACGAATCGATGTTTTGGCATAATGGAACATCTACAAGGAACGGGTTGTATCGACCGTACGTCTGCTAATCTGGCGGTGGAAAGGGGAAGGTAATAGTATGCACACTCACCAAAGTGGAATTTATAAAAAAGAGACAGCATGGCAACCCGCTATCGGTGTTCTAATCTCTGCAAATTGGCCTCAACAAGCAAAAGTACTTGGATGAGGCTGAGCCATCGCAGAGATGGCAGCAAATCGGAATAAGATCATATAAATAAGATCAGACCTGAGCTTTGGACAAGCTTAAAAGCTGTCCCGGTGTGGAGTACCGCCGAACTATAGCCAGGATACCCAGCTTCATAGCAGCAAATTTGGCCATGGCCTCGATATGGGAGGCATAGATCAAGTTGGATCAAAATTCAACGCCTAAAAGGGTCTTTTTTTTTTTGTAAGACGAGGAAGTGCTTGGCCTTCATCTCACCTGGTAACAAGTTGAGATAAGGCCGAAGGTGGAGGCGCACTTCACCCGGAATCCTCAACAAACAGAGGAATTGGCTATCTCACCTCTTTTTTTTAAGAATTGTTGTTATGGCGACAGAATTAGGTAAGATGGTGGTAGCTAGCCAGGCAGACTTAAACAAAATCCTACCACCAACCAAACCAAGCACAATATATTGTACTCCCCATGGGGATCGAACCCGGGACCTCTGGATCTGAAATCGGTGGGTTGAAGCACTAGAACACAGAGGTGGAAAACTAATACTGGACTGATCTAAGAGTCCAGTTAAAATGGCACTTCGCTTTGCAGTGCAATTTAAAATTGGCTCTTACATGCAGAGAACACACACGCCTGAGTATTGAAAGCGTTAAACCATACAAGATTTGCGTCACCTCATTCAGACACCAAGTTAATTCAGCTAGAGGTTCAAACACTTCACCTCTCTGGATTTGATCTCCCTACGGTGGCTAAGAAATTTGTCCGCAATAGCATGTGGATTGGAATATTATAGATCAACAACTGTGCAGTCATCTTCTTACCCATAGATACCGAGTATTATATATCATTGATGTGAAGCAGGAATAGATTTGCTCATAAAACAAAACTTGAGGTACTCCGGCATTGATAGCCAATAGATCCGACAAACAGCCACTAAATTCCGAAAAGTAAATAAAAAACGAACTACATAGTTGACTACTTAAATCAATAATTCCTTCAGAAAGCCTGTGATTCAAAACCCTATCCCAATAACCACAGACTCCCCATGTCTTTCCCTACAAGTGCATAGGACTCCTGTAGATCAAAAATATGTGTATTTTCATCAAGCCTTATCTTTTTATGCTTTAAAAGAAACCAACCTTATATAGTTAATTTTATAAGGGTTGCAAAAAAGTTTACTACCTACAAGTGCTTTATGGTTTTTTCAATATTTGTAATTGAATGTACAATTACAAATAAGTGTTAAAGGGTTGACATGAACAATATAATAAGACTATAGAAGTCAAGTTGTTTCTTCTAAATGTTTTTTTTTAGTGTAAAGTAAGTTTTCATTTACCGCTTTTGTTACAATTACATACATGGATAAAGCAGCTTATACAGCGTGATGGCCATCCACTGTTTTTAATAAGCTTTTAGTAACACTACAAATATGTAGGTACAACATTGATAAGATAGTGGATGAGTAATAGTTGGAATCATAAAGATTGTGGTTCAAGGAAGCATAGATACAAAAGATAATACCACATTGGTGCTGAGTTTCACCTGTCCTATTTATTATGTACCTACTGACTAATTACATTGAAATTTCAGTAGTGTAACAGTTGTCCACTGTTACACTACTGAAATTAAATTGTAATATAATACTTTATATAAACATAAAGTAACTGTTGGATGTTCAGCAAAGTAGGACACTAATAATAAGCTAGCAATAATGCCTTCAACTTTCAGGTTGTGAGTGAGGCACAATGTCATAATGATAATATATAACAGTTTACTGCACAAATCAAAAGAGCATGGGCAAACTTAATGCTATGAAGCATTTACTTCCAGATAACCCTTGAATGGATTGGGAGGAAGTGCTACTTAAAGGGATAAAGTAAAAATAATGTAAGATATATAAGTGCCCAACTCTCAAAGCAGTGGAAGGTTAGGGATATATGGGATAGTCTTTTCTGTCCAAGTCTATAGGTCTGTCTATAGGAACACTTATATATATATTTTAAGGCTTGCACCTTTAAATTACATTGATGTCATGTGTACTATCGTATGTAATGGAATAGGTTTGATGGACTTACCTTTGATCCCATGCTTGTTGAGAACAGGGTCGCCAGCTGGTCTGAGCCACCGTATGGTTGTCAAGCTTCATAACTGCCATTATTTCATTGCTTGTATCCTCCTTGATACTATAAGTGTACTTCATAGAGTTACGGATTGTAACCCCTTTTACAAATGACTTCAAGTCTGAGGGACTTGCCAGTGGGTCCCGACGACTACGACCAGGAACATCTTCAAGTAAATCTTGGCAGCCCATTAGTCGGACTTCTAATGTTCCTGTTACTTGAACACAAGGGCTGATGAGTGGGGCAGGTGATAGGAACTGACTTCTGGAACCGCTGCCCCCAGAGAGGCTAACATAACCGGGACTGGATCCGGTGCTGCGTAGCTCATGTCCAAGTTCAATAAATGCTGGACTTTCAGCCGGCAGCTCCTGTCTCCGCATATCAAGTGACCTACGCAACAAATCCAACTTCTGTGTGGATTCCAACAAACTTGTCTGAGCTTCATGCAAAGCTTTTTTATCTGTTACCTTTTTGTCACTCTGTAACAACCGAATGGCATTTTTGGATCCTTCTACAACAGCTGCTTCTATTCTAAGACGGTTTCTCAGGTCCGCGATTCTTTCATCCAATAGAGCAGTCACTCCACTGATTTC
The DNA here is from genome assembly GCA_951394065.1 of Venusia cambrica. NCBI lineage: Eukaryota > Metazoa > Arthropoda > Insecta > Lepidoptera > Geometridae > Venusia > Venusia cambrica. The sequence continues at coordinate 8,907,751 of OX596043.1, read as the reverse complement.
AGAATTCCTGCCATCACCATTGGCACCAGCACTATCCCCCTTTTGCTGTTTGGCAAGTTTGGATAATCTTAATTTGAGGTATTCAATCTTATCCTTTGAATCAGCTAGCATTTGGTGTGCCTCAGCCAGGAGTTTCTTATCTCTAGACTGGTTACTACTGCTGATACTTTGAATCATATTCTCAGCTCCTTGCTTCACCTTTAATTCTATGTTTAGCTGCTTTTCAAGTGATGCCAGTTTGCGATCTGTGGTGCCTTCACCAAGTTGCCTTTGTTGTTGTGCTGCTTCAGATGCGAGGATGATCTCCTCATCGTAGGAGAGGTCCTCCGGAGAGGTGGGAGTGGACTGACCGCGGGACAGTATCAGCTGCGATTCGAGCTCTTGGAGATCCGACTTGAGCTCGTTCAGCTTGATGTTAGCTTTCTTCACGATGTTGGCGACATCCGACAATGAGCGTCTGTCCGTGGCGACTTCGCGTAGTTTCTCGGCGCCCTCCTTTATTTTGAGTTCTTTACGTATCTCCCTACGTATGACATCCTTGAGCTCCTCTAACTTTGATGGCAATGCTATTTCTGGAATACACTCAGTCTTGATTCCGTACTTGACACCCAGCTCGTGCAGGACTGGGTGCCGAATGTAGTCGCTGTGGTAATAACCCGGGTCTGCCATAATTGAGGATGCAGTAACGTCAGTTAACCATAATTATGTGGGAAAATATCACTACGATTGCTTGTAGATCACAAAAGGTTGGTCGACTTGTTATGTATGTGACTAACAGTACTGTTCGACACTAAAGATGAAATCATCATGTGAAAACGTATGAAACTAAAGTAAATAATAAATTATTTCACAAAACAAAACAATTTACATTAGTCAGTCAACGAAATAAACGACGACGAATGAAATCCTTCCATTTTGATCATTGACCATAGACCAAATTAACTATTTTGAATTTGAAGAAATGCAAAGTAAGCTGTTAAACCTCAACCAGACTCTCGAAAGTGACGTGGCGGCGGCGGCGGCGCGGCGGCGGCGACGACGTTTCTACTAAAAGTAGTCATATAACTATAAAAAGCCAGCCAAGCCATTAATGTCCCATAATGTTTATTTATATATTATTAAGAACGAGTAGGACACGCACACTGAGGGTCCCGATCCTGACCCAACCCTCAGTTAGTAGTCATACAAACAAACAGGCAATATATTAAGATAGATAGAGGAAGGATTACGAAGTCTTGGTAATCTCGTCCAAATGACCCTTATTGGGAAGGTCCAATGATCCTATAATATCCTAAATAATAATCATTGAAATAGAAGGAACCCAATAAAAATCATTGGACCCTAATTCAATAAATATGTTTAATATCACATTTTTATTGAATCATCAATAAAAATGTTTAATATCACATTTTTATTGAATCATTGTCCAATGTTTTTTTATAAACTAAGAATTGTAAAGATAATTGTAATGTAAATGTAAAATGACTCCGGTTTTCACACTTGTTTGCACACTTGACTCCTATGTGGTCCATTGTGCGTGAGGAATATCCGGCTAGTATAGCCAGCCTGGCTCCGCGACCAGAAGCGCAAAATATTCGTGGGTCTTTACAAGCTTCACGGAGTGACCTCGGGTTATTGAGGATTTCCTTACGTTGTGCTGTTACTCCCGCTCCCACACATTACAGGACTATGTGAGCAGCTGATTCCTCTTGGGTTAGACACCCTCTGCATAGGGGGCTGTCTTTAGATCCAATGGTAAACAGGTGTTTATTTAGTGGGCAGTGGCTCGTCAGAGTCCCAACTATAACTCCTTTGGCAGGAATATTTTGTCAAAAGGTCAGTAGATAAATGAATATGGTATCGCACTATACAACCCACGATATCGTACTTCCCGTGGATAGACGAAATAAATTTAAAAGAAACGTGTTACTTACTGCTTTCACGTTACGTTCCGGGCACATTCCGTCTAACAAGTTTGATTTTTTTACGAAAAAAGTAGATTTACCAAACTGTAATTTATGAAACAAAATTGATGATGTCCAACATTTATTGATGGAATGTGTACGGAGCGTAGACAACCGATATATTACCGAATAATTTGATGTTGGTTTAAGTAACACTATTTTGTCGGATAATATGTGTAAAGAAGCTCAATTGTTTTTTAATTTTAAGTTTGTTTAGAAGTTTAGTTTTTTTCTTCTTCTATTGATGTATCTAGTGTTGAATGATTTGTTTGTATGTATGAATGGGCGATGTGGTCGCATAGCAACAAAGCCTTACCTATTCTTGTTTAAAAAAAAAAACTATGATTCGGAGATCTTGTCTCCTGACCTCCGTATTCTCGAGTCGGCCTTATGACGGCAGTATAAAGCCACATGGTTATTTAAAAACAAATCGACTTTTACTAAATACTTAACCATTATCTTCTAAAATCTATATAGAAGATAATGATATTACCTCAAAAGTAAGGAAAAACGGACTGTCTGTTCGTCCATCTGTCATCAAAATAATAGGAAAAAATACGTCATCCGGGTAAACGAAATTATATCATAGTCTTCCTTGAAGTTGGTTAACTTTTAGTTTTTAAAACGTAATAATTGCTGATATACTTTTTGTTATATGTTGTAGTGCTCTATGGTTTATTTAATGATAGTACTCTGTGAACTGAACATAATTGAACTGTCTGTGTGAGTGAACTGAACTGGAACTGACTGTGACTGAATCAAACCAGATTGTTTTCATTCAATTCGCATTCGCAATTTACATTTACAAACAAATTTATTATTTGGTAATTTCCTACGGTAAAATCCTTGGTTTCTAAAGAATCTAGATGAAAACAAACCTACAAGTCTTGGAATAGTTCACAGTACCATACTGCATAGATAGATAGATTACATTGGAAGAAAACCACCTGTCAAAAAACAGCCACCGGACGGAGATAGAAATCCATCCATACCATCTGTCACTACTATTACGAAGCGGGGTCACTGTTTTTAATGGAAAAATATGCCAGTAAAGGTTGATATAACTCCACCACCACCGGCAAACTCCAAGCAGCCTGGTGTTACGAAGTCACTGCTTTATAACGGGTCCAAATTTAAAGGCCATCAGAAAAGCAAAGGGAACTCCTATGAGGTCGAAGTGGTTTTGCAGGTTAGTAACAAAAACAAAGTGCGCTTTTATTTATGATTTCTTTTGTCCTGTGACTATGACCTGTCCCTTGTTTGCATTACCACTAAAAACTAGCCTATTTATTTGACCAAATTGTGTGGATGTGAACTGCAAATAAAATAAGACTTGAGACTGTTGCTTAATAATGTCAATGACCATTTTTGTGATAAAATTATATAACATCCTTTTACAGCATGTTGATGAAGAGAATTCTTACCTGTGTGGATATTTAAAAATAAAAGGTTTAACAGAAGAGTTTCCAACACTCACAACATTTTTTGATGGAGAAATAATATCAGCCAAATATCCTTTCTTAACAAGAAAGTGGGATGCTGATGAAGATGTTGACAGAAAACATTGGGTAAGTAAATGATGGAACACATTGGGGCCCGGTCTAATCTGCAATTTTAATTGGCCTACTGAGTTAGTAGTAGTACCAAATTGATCATAATTATTCCAAAAAAAACATTTATTCACAAATACAGGGTTAAAATATTTTGCACTGTCACCTTAACTAAGAAATTGTGTGCTATAATTATAACAGTTTTATCTAAAACTTACACTGGATATTATATTTAGGATTCCTATATACTTCAATATAACTATGTAGGTACATTGTGTAAGTCTATTATGGACCAATAAGGTTTTTTTTAAATGGGTAAGACTTTACCTGGCAAGGATGAGGTCTATGATGGAGAGAGCTTTCCTATAAGCAACCTATTAAAAGTTCAGGCACTTCCTGCACACCAATGAAATACAGTGAACTGCTTGCTGCTGCATTTTGGTAGGAGGGTGGTCACAAGTCATGGGACCATTAAAGGCTCCAGTGATGGTATAATTAAGTCACAACTGTTGACTAATGGTCAAAGACTCCGTTGGCTAGTGTAGACTATTAGGAATTAGATCCCAGGCCACCCCTTGCTAATAGATACAACCATTCAAGATAAATGAGTCTTACCTAAAAATCTGCTAAAACATAACCGAGTAGCAATTTGCAATCAGCTACTCACACTGTCAAAGTTATAATGTACAGTAGCTTACTTTGCATTTTAAACCTGACATCCTGAAACATAACAAAAAAAATACCTACCATAAATATATTGAAACTAACTTTGCAAGAAACACCGCCAGCCAGCCTGTTACTGTGAGGGAAGACGATCAATTACTCCATAAAATATCCCATCAAAATCAGAATCAAATGCAACATACATTACAAGCCTCTATAAACCAATGACAGCATCGCTGATTTGGACTCTAGAAAATGTCAACTGGTTGATAGTGGGATAAGAATAAAGCTAGATGCCTTGGTGATCATGACAACTTTATTATTATTATACATTTTTTTTAATTTTTATTAAAAATTTATTAAACACTTAATAGGACAATAAGTCTATAAGTCTCGCAAGTGCAATGTTATACACTTTCATATAATACTACCATTGCATGATACAAACAGATAGAGAATAGAAGGTGTCCAAGCATAACATGCATAATTATGCTAAGAAGTCAAATCTAGAGGGGTGTCTGATTTGTGACCTTAAGTTCCTCAGTAATTTTAGTTAGTCTTTGTATTAGATATCATACAAAAAATTGAATGAACACTTATTAGTCTAAATCTTATTTTTCCAGAGCAAATTTGATCTATTTGTACCTTACCTGAAGACATTTAACTCGGATTCATTTGATTATGAATTGTTAAAAAAGGCTGATTATGTGTTTATGCGATGGAAAGAACACTTTTTAGTGCCAGACCATACAATTAAGGATATAAATGGTGCTTCTTTTGCCGGCTTCTACTACATATGCTTCCACAAGTCTGCAGCAACTATTGAGGGGTATTATTATCACCGGAGTTCAGAATGGTGAGTCTATTTTCTATTTAACTGCCATCAAAACTTGGTAATATCAGATATTATTGGCTTCTTGTGCATTTAAAAACAAAAAATATGCCTATCCTGAAAAGATGTCTGTTGTAGTAAAAATCAACAGAAAAGTATTTTGCCACATCTGCATAATATTAAGTGTGGAAACATATAGGATCTAACTACCTACATTTTGATAAATTTCTAGAGGAGTTAAAAAGTTGATTTTGCAGTTTGAAATGGTGAATGTGTGAAAAGTTTGTGAATATGAAAAACAAAGTTGATTAAGAATCTTATGTTATCCTCCATCTATTCCAGGTATCAGTCTTTGACTCTAAGCCATGTCCCTGAAAACAGCATCCAAATATATGAATTCAGATGAAACATATAACTGGCATCTTGCAAAATGGTTACGTAAAATATGTGTCTGCTAGTACTTACTCTTGTTCAATAAGTCTTAAGCTTCGTTTTTAGAAAAGACTCAAGCAACATTGCCATTGATAGGTTTTCAGTAATTTAAGAAGATGTCAGTGATATTTATTAGTAATTCAATAGGATGGGAAACATCAGATCTACTCAAAAATGGCAGTAATCAAAACATGAATCTGTTCTTGCATATACTTTGTTATGTTTGGTCCAAGAGGCTTAGTATGCTAAAACTATCTGGTTGGTAACAATGTCAAATATGCAGTTGACATTATCATCAACAAATTGGTTGGTGCTAAAGCACACCGCTGTGCACTTATAAACACACCAGTTGATCAATGGTACACTGGGATTTTATAAGGTTCTCAATAATTATTATTGTATTAAATTGTGATATTTTGTACAAATTAAATTGAGAATAAGTAAGATAGGTGTTTTTGTTGCTGTTATTTAGAAACTTTTTATTTGCAACTATGCATTGTATTACATATAGTAGTGAATCATAGTAGATATGTCGGTTACCACAGCCACAGAAACTTCAAACACCCATTGAAGTATGTGCAAGTACAGGGAATCTCTATTTTTGAACAAGTTAATATTTAAAATGACACCATACTCATAGGTATTAATGCATTAAATGTTATTGATGAAATTGATTATTATTTTTCAATAAATTTCATAAACATAAATATTGTGTTTAATTATTATTGAGGCAGAAAATAAAATGCATAGCTTCATTTCATTTAGTTTTAATGTAACACATTCATTATTTACAATAGAATACTGGCATTGATAGTTTTATTAAATTTCAAGAATGTTCAAGCAATTTTTTTCCTTTTCCATATTTTTCTGGTATATATTTTTAAAGATAAAATGTTTAATCACTATAATTATCTTAAAATATTTGTACAAGAACATTATAAGTATTTTGTAGATAGGTAGATGTAATATGAAGTATAATATTTTTCATAATACTTAAATTTAATAAATACTCTATACATGATGCATCAATAGATCAAGCTATTATTATTACATAAACAGGAATAAATTATTTGATTAGAATTAGAACCTTATACCTACCTATCAAGACATTGACGAAAGATACTGAAATATCGCTGTTTTGTACTATATGTTGTGTAATAGTTACAAAAAATGTCGACAGTTGTAGATGTAGGTACCTAATCTATCTCCTTAGTTCCTAAACACTGGTGTAAATATATATTTTGAGAAGGTTAGCCAACGTTTATCACAATAAAGACAGGTATATGTGTTACAAGAACTACATCAACATAATTTTGCATTGACCTGGATGCAATTAAAAATATAAGAAGGTATTAATGTTGAAAAAGTGTGCAAATAAAAAAAAGACATACATTTTAATAGTCTACATTAAGGTCAAAAATAGTATGTTATTATGTGATACAAAACTAAATACTTATTCTAAACTTTGGTGGGATCGTTATGTGTAAATAGTTCGGTAATGTAAATTCAGACCTTCACCTCTCCGAGGAAATAAATATGCCATCAGCAAGACAAATTCAATTATAACATGCTCTAAAGGTATTAAAAAAATACAAAATGATAAGGCAAGCAGAATGATTTAAGAAGTCAACAATTGTACCTATCCATTTTTTGTTGTTGTAGGTGGGTTTTCAATGTCCGACGTTACAATATGGCTATTGCCTCTACTAATAATACAAAAAACTATAAGTAGTTTCTTAATTTTAAATAAGTCTACTACTACTACATAAAAGAACATTAAGTTAACATATAGTTTCATTCTCATCATTTTAGAGGCAAGAGGCAACCCAGTGCCGAATTTCGATAATAAATAAGTAATACATTATAATACAGAAACATCTAAACACTACATTTACAACAAAAGTTATATAGTCAAAATAACGTAATATAAATACGAATCAGCGATTATTCATTGAACAAATTACATTAAAATAATATAAAACAACGTAATTGGTAAATGAAACAAATTTTGAATATAAAAACACTTAAGTAGGTATAGACAGTATGTACAAAACTTAAAATATCTAACAAAAAATATAACTATGACTGTATTATTTGGCTTTGAAATAAATAGGCTAATATATTGAAAGCTATGAATAATAAAATATAAACACTGAGCGACTCAATTCAATAGTCAATTGAACTAGGCAGGTAGGTACACTTAAATAATATCATGCGCATGCGCAGCATGTGACTTAACCTACCTACCGTTTACATTAGTAGGTATTAGTATTAGGTTGGTACTCTCTTCTTTACCCATAGCTTTCAATATACGTCGTCGGGTAACATGAAATTGTCTAACAAAGAAGAAATGAAGCTATCTTTTGGATGTGCCTTCGCTACTGAACCAATGTCTTAGACCGAGGAGGCTGTAGAGATCTTGGTTGCTGCCGTGGGGACGCACAGGGCTAGCGTGATGTTGACCTACTCTGTGGATGTAGCCCTTCATTTGCTCCGGATATGGCTCTCGGATTGCAGGTAAACCAACATAAGGGTAGCCGTGAGGTCGGAAGTTGTACGGGTATGAGTGGTGATGGCGTCTAGGATTCTCGTGCGTGTTGTAAACTCCTCCAAATTGAGTGCGGCCAGGCCAGTAGTCTTGCAGGTGGCGGAACGGATAATTTGGAGGTGGGGTCGCTTGATGTTGACCGGGCCAAGGATACCTGAAATAGACTCCATCCTTAGGGTATCCCTGTGCAATTTTTAAAGGTGTTTCTTGAACTGTCAGATGCTCTCCTGTCTCTGACTCTTTTGGTCGGTTACGACGATGTTGGAGTTTAGTGCGCGTGCCAAGTATACTTTCATCTTGAGCGGCGTATTTCTTTTGATCTTTCGAGAAATTATCGTCGGTAGTCACTTCTGCGTAGCGACTTATTAGCTTTATTGCTTCTCCGATATCCGAATAATCGTTTTCAGGATTAAGTTTAGTTTGATCCCCGTCTTTCTTCAATATATGTGTGGAATTAGATGTGGTATAAGAGTTGCTGTTTGGCGAATTTAGCTGAACGTTGGTGACATTATCAGCAGAAGTTATATTTTGATTTGTAGTGCTATTTTTGTGGTAATGTAGCGAATCGGTATTAGAGTTTTCAATTGTGTCGTAGAGTACGGGATCAACATTAACATGGCCATAAAACTGTTCCTTTTGTCCTACATCATCGGAGACGTCGGCGGACCCAGATTCAGTATCATTAACAGCTAAACTGTCTCGTTTAGGTTTATCTGGGTACGAATTGAATTGTATAGTCAAGTCATTGGTTCCATCGCCTTTCGTCGGGTTAGTGTTATTGTTTGCATTTTGTAATTTTAAGATTTCTAGTTCAGCTTCTATGCCAGAGCCACCGTCTTTGTTTTCGTCTTTCTTGTCAACTTTCACATAATTTGGCTGCAGCTCTTGAGCCTGAAACATCAAAGTTGGCAAATTAGTCGTTTGTATTTTCATGCTTGATGAAATACCTACATTGGACATACTAAAAATATATATTTTTCAATTTAAATTAATGGAATGAGTCATAAGGCTTCGAGTGTTACCTGTGCAAATGGCTCTTGTCCCTGGAAAGGTGCTGCTTGCGGATCTAAGCCGATGGGTATGGAGAGCTGTAGAGGTCCGATTTCATCGCCGTCTCCATAGTCATAGAGATCTCCGCTTGGGGCCGATGTGAAGAGAGCATTTAGTTGCTCCAACAGAATTTGCTCATGCTCGTCCTTGTTCACTGTCACTATCTGAAAATTGAAAGTTTACATTATGTATGTTAAACGTTGCCAGTTGGAACCTACCAATGAAAGTCAGGGATTTAGTTCCTGAGGCCATATTCGATTAAGATTAAGGTAGGTACTTTTGTAAGTGCACCTTCCTACCTAAACCGCTCTGCATCGATAATGATAATGCATCTAATGATTTCCTAATAGGTAGTAAGTAGGTAACTTCTTTTAATTATAAGTGTTTAATTTTTTGGATATATTTACCTGGACACAACCGTTTCTATCAAGCCGTTGTCCTTTGGGGCAGACCAGAGGCGTGATGAATAGCGATTTGGTCGTAATCCGTCTCGGCGGAGCGTTTTGGTTCCCACTTTCCGGGCTTTGGAGCCAAGTCTTCCACGCGAGCTCGGGGGACTTTCTGTCGAGGGTCTGCGGCGGCGCCCTGGTGGTGGCCACTGGTAAGGCCTCCGGGGCCTGTGTTGTCGGAGCCTCTTCCGCAGATACTAGTGCGCAACACACCAGTAACAACGTCATCCACTTGTGCCACATTGCAAACACCTGTTGACAATAAAGATAGAAATGTTAGGAGATAGGTAGAGGAACTAAATGTTTTACTAGCTAAGGCACGGAATAACAGGTAGGTAGGTAGGTATAAAAGTTAAAGTAGTATCTAAGTAAGTATCGCACTGATGATAGTCAGAAATATGGTTATTATAGGTAGGTAGGTAGGTACTGAATTACTGTTGGCGACTGCCAGCCTTATGGAGATTCAATATTTTCATATCAATTCAGTACTTACCTACCTATTCTGTCGAACATTCCGATAGATAAACACACACAGAGATCTTGTATTTTCAACGTTTCATTTGAGAGATAAAACTGCACAAGTTTAGAAAAGATGTTTTGTCTGCCGGATCAAGGTTCGGCCGCATCCATTTGCCACTTGCAGTAGCTTGGGCACGCCTGCATTTACGCGGAATCTATTAGAATAGACATTTCTATTGCATAGACGTGCTAGCTATGATGATAATTTGTACCTAAAATACGTTAGTATTTTATTATCTGTGCCTACACTAAATAGTACCTACGCACCTACCTGCCGACAGACCGGCCTTGAGGCCCTTTGTCATTTGAGAAAGTGAAAGCATCTCAATCATGTGCCAACATACCTACCTACATTCTTTACCTAACTTAGCTACTACCTACTAAATTAGACCTACACGCGAGTAAGAGAAATTACACTCCTATTATTGACAGCTGAGTAATGGATGTTAAATTATTACCTTACCCACCTACTCTTATCAAAACGATGTCGTAAAATGCAACTATGATTTGATTAAGTTTTGGCTGCAATGAGAAATCTAAATTACAAAAATATTAAGTAGGTACCTACTTAGGTACTACAAATATATGTAGTAAGTAAGGATGTAGGTACCTAGGTACCTACTCAAATTTCTAAAAATTACTGTTTGAATTTGGCTCATAGCCTGCCGATTCGCAAAATCGGTACATTCGATTTTGCGACTACTGACTAGGTACCTACCTACCTACCTATCTACTTAGTGCGCAAACAAACAAAAACTTGAATTTCTAAACAAACAGCGTTGCTCGATCGGCGCCGCATTATTTTCGATTGAGAGATTGGCTGGACAGAAGTGCTTAGTAACAATATGAAGTAGCGTAGGTACCATTACCCAAATAATCTTTGAAATCGTGATCAAGGGAGACGTCTTCCGGATATTCAGGAAGCTTTGTATGTAATACATACATACTATGTATATACCTACTCTAGCGTTGTATTTTAGTAAAGCAACGTCTCGCCGCCGCCGTCGTCGTCGGCTTGGCACGGGAACAGGGCGCCGCCGCCTCCGGCGCCGCTGCCGCTGCTCATTAGTGTTCGAGTAGGTACCTACCTTACCTACAGGAAACACAACTTACATTTCAGAAGACCAAGGGTTCAAAATATTCACACCGTTTATCAGTTACAATATTATATTCATTAGATAGATTACCCAGCAATTACATAATTGCATAAGTCCTGCAGTGCGGGCGCGAAGCGACAAGTTATGGTCGACTGGGAGTGTTAATTCCCTTGACCTGAGCGAGTACATGTTTATGGGCGCTGACGCGTAGGTACGATAAGTACGAATATATAATTTAGTGCGCAAAACAAGGGCAATGGCTGTTGACCCCGTCGCGCGATCTATAGGCATCTGGCAATGATCTCCCGGCGGCGGCGGCGCCGCGACGCTGGCGCACGCGGAAGCAACAAGGGAATTGACCGTGTTTCAATGGGAGCTTGATTGAGCCGCTTCACACTTTGTAAAAAGGATTAGAAAGCTTTCTCTCGGTATTACTCCATCTCGACCCTTCACTGCTTGGCGGGCGAGACTGTCCGATGGTGACCTAATGAGCTTGTGTTTACATAAAGCAGACACACCTCGGGTATTCCGACGGATGTATTATTATCTGCGCACAGAATCCTCGAATATTGAACCCTACCTTGACATGTATGCGTGAGCGAGAAGCCATTGCGGAACAGAGGTGCGTCGGCGCAGGGTTGCACACAAATAGCTTTCCAGTCGGAGTCGAGTGCTTCTCGGAATACTGGATGTGTACTGAGCACCAGGCACCGACTTATTGAGTAGAGATAAAAGGGCCATTAATTACTCAAAACGTTTTGTGCCTTTCAATTGACTTGCGATCTTAATCGGCTTATACCTATAGCTAACGAGTACCTAGGTATACATACACCTACGCAATGAGACAACATCATTGCTAATGGTCGGTGTATTTATATCAGGGACTGTCCACTTCCTATAATGAATTCGTGCACTTTAATTAATGGCTGTGGGCTTTGGGCAAGGGGCGCAGCGCAATAGGTCCCTTACATTCTATCGTCACGCTCCGTAGGTAAGCCTCCTGAGAGGATTAGCAGGTGCACTGTATTTTCATTGTTTGAATCGAACTTTAAGGCAGGTAACATTTTTTATTGTACATTTTAAAATTATGTTTGCCTCTGATACGGTCTACCGACAATTTTAATCGTCAACCTACTTCCTATTGGTTTCAAAAGTCACATGCGTGTTAGACCGTTCAATTTGAGTTTATGAGTAATTCTATCCTCGTATATCTGATCCTGTTCCGTAAAAAACCTGCTTACAGGCGATGTCCCTTTCACTTGGTTCACTCTCTTGCGAATTTTACATAATTACAATATCATTTTTGAATCTTTTATTGTCTTGTTGAGTAACATAGGTACGTTCTTTAATCGTATATTATGTTCACTGACACCTTTATAAGGCGGTTATTCTTTTATTTTGTTTTCGATAGTCTCTGGATAACGACATCTTCATAAGACATTGTGTGATTAGTAGGTAGTTATCTATCTTATCAAGGATCGTGGCAGCCAGTGGGACCATTGTGTGGTAATTGCAAGGTAGAAAGTGCTCATACTAACTGGTCAGCCACGATCGCGGTCATATTTGCATATTAGGTAACTGCCGATTTATGCTTAAACCTTGACTTGAGCACACCTTAACAGGATACGTGACTTGCTAGCTAGGACGAACAGCTGCAGATAGACTTTATGAAATCCTACGACGTTCTTAGAACTGTTTACTTTTTTATTAAACAACATGAGACGGAATAAGCTAGCAGCCCCCCTGATGCCTGTAACGAAGCCTCACTGCGTAGGTAGGGCATATACGCTGTACTGCATTGCATCCACCAACTTGAGGCATGAAGGTGGTAAGCCCCGCGTGCCCGTAATTCACCGGCAACCATAACCCTTCAAACCAAAACATAGCAATCCTGCTTCGCGGTCGAAATAGGTAGTTCATTTTACCTTTAATAGTCACATACCTACATGCTAAAATCTACATCAGTGCAGACTTTTTTGTACCTCAAAACATAAAAAATATTTAGTAATAAATCCGCTAAATCTCTCTGAAAAAATCAAATCGATTTGATTTTGCGGATTTATTACTAAATATTTTTTCTGTTTTCAGATTTTATTTTGAAATATGGATTTCCGCAAAATAACGCCTGAATCAATTAGCTACCTCAAAACATATTTAAAATGAAAGCACGTGACTTCTACACTTCCATACAGTAGAATAAAAACATATAATTATAGGCCTAATGTAATGCAAGCTTTTTTTTGTGTATGTTCCGCGATTACTTGAAGACGGCTGGAACGATTTGGAAAATTCTTTTTTCGTTTGAAAGGGTATATTTCACAGGTGTTCCCATCGTCATCAGGTCAGGATCCCATCTGATGATGGGATCAAGGAGAAATCGAGGGAACTCTTCAAATATTATAGGCACACTTGGAGCGATTTGGGTATTTTTAGGGTCCTCACAAGTAAGGCGGAAACGGACTCCTGTCATCAGGTCAGGATCTGATGATGAGATCCAAGAGAAATCGAGGGAACTCTTCAAATATTGTAGTGGTAGTTTTAGGGTGTACCTATTACCTCAAAAGTAAGGCCGGTAAAGTGCGGTAACCTTATAGGATCACGCGTCTGTCATCCAGGTAAACAAAATCATATTCTTCAATGAAAGCACATTTTCGTCACAAATGTTACTTCTTATTAAATTTAAAAAAAATGTGTTGCGCCCCCTCTAGTTAAATATTCCTTCCTATACCTATAAGTATAGTAGATACGAAAAATGAATGATTGGTCTATGATAATACCTACCTACACTAATTATATAAAGAGGTTTGTAAGTTTGCTTAGGTAGGAGTATTTCACCAATGTACAAAACAATATACATATAGAATGTATGGAATGGTGGGCTTAGGCTATATTATCCCGTTACAATAAAAGGTTTTTTTGTGGCATCTAATATCGTCCAAACGAAGCACAAATTTGTACCCCAACCGGGACTTCTGGGTCTGATACCGGTGGGCGAACCACTAGACCACAGAAGAGTTTAATCGAATAATTAACTGAAATCCACGAGGGCAAAACTGCGGGCACATATAGCATTATAGATAGTCAGCCTAACAACTTGGAATATTTATGTCCAAACAGTGGAATCATCGAACTTTATAGTATTAGGACTATGTATAGACTATGTATAGTTTGATTATGTAGCAAAGAATAAAACAAGGAAAGCTCCTCGAAGAATCAGATAAAAAGGCTGATATCACCGTTATTAGTAGGTATAGGTACGGCGTGTTCGCTTGACGTTGGCCATTTTCCGCTGGAACTTGTCACGATCCTAGTACAAAACAAGGTACAAACTGTAATGCGGGTGTTGCTTCCTGCTTAATGACCGTGTCAATAGTAAGTAAACAAAGACACTTACGGATATTTAACAGGCTCGAGATAAACAGCTGGTTCTATTTCCACAAAGCTAATAAATAAATAAATAAAATAAATAAATATTACAGGACATTCATTTTACACAGCGCCTCTAGCCCCAAACTAAGCATAGCTTGTAATATGGGAACTAAATTACGGATAAAATACTTAAATACTTTTTGTAAATACATACGTCCTATATGATACAACACCCAAACACAGAACAAACATCTATATTCATCACACAAATGTTTGTCCTGGGTGCTACCTACGGAGTACCTGAAAATACTCGTTGTATTTAGTAACAACATGAAATAGAGACGTTGTCATCCTTAAAATAAAACATAAAACTATCATTCACAATCTTCTTGCAGAGATCTTAGGTAATGTGAGTATTCGTGAGTTCGTGACATGATTTGTGCACAATGTAAATCATAATTAAAATCGTCATTTGATTATTCAGTAAAATTTTTAGGAAACTTCTTAGATACTTACAAATCACCTATCTACTTACAGATCAATATAAAACTTTGGTCATCTTTTATTAAGTGACTTTCAAAAAAATGAGGGGAGGTTCACAATTCGTCGGAATCGTTTTTGTATGTTCCCCGATTACTCGATGCCTTGACCGATTTGGAATTTTTTTTTTGTTTGAAAGGGTATACTTTACAGATGGTACCATTGACAATCAGGTCAGGATCTGATGATGCGATCTTGGAGAAATCGAGGGAACTCTTCAAATATAGGCACATTTGAAGCGATTTGGCTATTTTATTACCTCAAAAATAAAGAAAAACCAAACCACTTATAGGATCATGCGCCTGTCTGTCTGTCTATCGTTGCGTCCAGCTGTCATCAAAATAATTTGAAAAATTACGTCATCCAGGTAAACGAAATTGTATCATATTCTTCATTGAAGTCGGCTTTCTTTTTAGTTTTAAAAACGTTATTAAACATATTTCGCGTACGGAGGAGTTTTAGGTTTGGCCACATAATAACTAATAGTAGTTTGGCGTAGTTAATAATAATTCTGAAAGCAAACATTTTTTACGGTAAAATTTCGAATTTCGACCTCCATGGCTACTAGTATTTAAAAGGTAATTAAAAACAATATATACAATACGCGGGAATGCGTATTGTATATACTGTTTAAATTAATAATTGGCTCCTTACCGCAACAATTATTTTTCAATCATTAGTAGGTACATGTTGATTATAAAGTAAATCATATTCTATTACTAAATCGAATTGTTACCCAGTTAGGTCGCACAGAATCTATAGAACGTTTGGTACGTTCTATAGATTCTGTGCGACCTGTATTTTTTTACACTTCTTATTATTCAGTCGTTTTTTTACTGCAAATGTCATTAGTGGTTTACTATTGAGTCAGCTATCTTCTCAGACCTTGGCCACTACCGCTGGTCACGGATTGTAAGGACAATGGTGATGCTCCTATTAGTAGAGGGCAAAGACCTTTAAACGATAATGTAACATTTTTCTTGTGTACTTTTTTATGTTGGTCGCCTTATTTGATTTTCAAGTAAAGTTTAATTGTCTGCTCATTGTTTTAAGGTGGCTCAGGAATGTTAACGATTAGTAGGTGCCTAAACTTATTCAGGTCGGTCGTTTTTTTTTAGAAAAGATCATGTTAGTTTATGTGATCTGAAGTCGACTTATTTTTGATATTTTTTTGTTCACGATCGGTAAAAAAATATGAAAACTTAGAACCAAATATATAGACTAGCTCTCTGACTGATTTCGGAACGTCAATAGTAGGTATAAATAAACGTAGGATGTATCTACAGAATTCGATTGAATGATTAAAAGGCATGCGTCTGACTTCAGTCAGAGGTACCAGTTATATCGACGTGAAATTGCGGTAATTGTGTTAACCTTACCATTTACCTCGTTAAGATTTTGGGAAACCAGATTTTTGTGTTCATGAAGACATAAATAGCAATTGTTTTACTTATCGTTTTTCGCAGCTGCAAGTTTGTCACTCTCTTGGGCAAGTGTGTCAGCGACTGACGACCTACTGACTGCTTCGATTGCCACGGGTGCGACATTTCACTATCTACAAGCATCTCATTTATTTTAGTTTCAGATACTGATAACGTCATTTACTTGTTATCTATCATTACCATTGAAGCAGATCGAGCATTTTCCACCTCTGTGGTCTAGTGGTTCAACCCACCGATTTCAGATCCAGTGGTCCCGGGCTCGATCCTCATGGGGAGTCTAATATATTGTGCTATATTGTTGTGGGTCCGCCTGGCTAGCTACCACCATATACCTAATAACAATTAAAAAAAAAATGTTTTCCAGCATTTAGAGGTAAGATAGCCAGTCCACAGTTGGTTGAAGATTCCGGGTGAAGTGCGCCTCCATCTTCGGCCTTTTCTCAACTTATAACCAGGTGAGATGAAGGACAAGCGCTTCCTCGTCGTACAGTAAATAAAAAAAAACATCTATTATGGTAGGCTACAAAATGGTGTTCCCGTTCAGTTTACCAAGAGATTCTCAGATTTATATCTACCTGCGATACCATGCAAAGGTTGTCTGCAATCACTTATAAGCGATAAGACCGCTCATTGTATTTCTCTAAGTTCCTATCCATTTTTAATTTTAAGGCGCGCTACGCAGCTAAAATCGCGGCTGAAACTATTATGAGAGTTGACAACGGCAAGCTGTAGGTGGCGCATGCGTATCGTAAATAAAACCTTTTGATAATTCTTATTCTGAGATCGCGTTGCTGGTATGTAGGTAGGTAATGTGACCATATGGTAGTAACATTACTGACACAGAACAAATAACTTATTTAAATTCGTCCTAATATTTATTCTGAGTCTAGGTGTTGTCTGACCGCTGCGAGGACGACAAGCACACGTCACGCGGGCGCGCGGTGCGCCTGTAGTTTTTCAAATAATTCACGATTAAAATTAAATTTGAATTGGTATCAAAAAACTAGCTTACCTTTAATGTAGATCAACATGTATCACCTATCATTTAAAATAAAGTCAATATTCATTGTAAGTATCACAATATTTCTCTTGTAAATTTTGAAACGTACCATTTTCAATAAATATTTTTATTGAGAATTTTTTCAGATATTATATTTTCAGCTTACCTTTAATGTAGATAGGTACCTGAAGTAATACATATATAAAAAATAGTCTCGTGACTTGTTCAGAAGTACTATAATTTTCCATTGGAAAAAGAGAAAACGTCTAATGACAGGGCCTTAAGGTGTGCAGTGCAATGAAGTATTTTCATTCATACACATTTAAGCTATTAATATACGTTTGGTATGATGATCCCCTCTCTTCTAGTTAGGTATTTGTTTACATACTTCTGTGACCCGTTTTTTTTTCATGAATTACTTTTTTTCCTTCCATAATAACAAATAGTAGTATTGTAGGCTGGTTACCTACTGTTCGCCTTAGTGATCATAAATAACGTTGGGTGTTTTTGCCAGTCAGACTTTCTTGTAAAAGAACAAATAAATATTCTCTTGGTTAGTATTTCACAAAGCGCTCAGACGAACGAGTTGATAACTTTTACTTTCATCTTACTATTAACATCTCTCGTAGGTACCTATGCTCTCATTTTATAGGTTTTTAGTGGCAGGTGTGTCTGCTCATATGACGTTTTATCTAATGCGTAGCATCATGTGGCGGCCTAGAGGAGGGGGACAACAAGAAATATTTATTTTTAAACCCTACATCTTCCCCAAAACTTTGGCTTTAGTAAAAATAAACAAAATACCCAACGCTTATTATCATTAGAACAAAGTGTTCTCGCACTAATTTCGTTAAGCATTTTCTTTTCAATTAATTTATGTTGACACTTTGACGTGATCATGCCTATTTTAAAGACTTTACAGTCGTTTACAACGAATATGCAGTGATATTTTAAGGACATACATATATCTGTCTGATCCAGTACTAGATCGGGCTACCGAACCTCATTTTTTTCAGATTTCATCAGATCCGGTCAGGTGTGATTTTATTATTGAAACTTCTCGTTTCGGTAAAAAAACATTTGAGACAGACATTGAAAGCTAAAACATTTAAATATTCGGCCCAGTAATAATATAACGTTGATGTTGTTTTTAACTGGTTATCTGCATTTTGGCTTCGTTAGCTTTTGTTAGCTTCGGTTTTGTGATTCTTGATGATTGATGATTGATTACTCTTGAGCTGACTGTTGTCTAGAATTCAACAGTCTAAGTCAAGACAAATGTTGCTTGTATCAATGACTGCGATATTCAATTACTCAGAATAATAAACCAACAAGAGGTTCAGTTTAGCGTGTTCCTTGACAAAGGGTCAATACTATTCTGTTTAAATTGTTTTAATTGGAGTCGAAAAGTCTCGTAATGACGAGTTGTTCCTGCCACAGAATTCTGAACTTTATTTACCGTTGACAGTAACGAGCGTGCGAATTCGAGATCGTGCTTGGAGACCGAAACGAGACGGTGTGGTGCGTAGATTAATCTTGTATTTTTGGAAGGGAAACGTTTGACGGAAGCGGCCGACGAGTAGGTATTCGTTGTGAATAACGATTTATCTGTCGGTTTCACGGTCCCGTCGCGATGCAATGCACTCCAGCAACGTAGAGGGAGGCGATAGCTGCACCAGCAAGGCACGCCGATCGAATTCAGTATGGACTGTACGGACGAGAGTCTGGTTGATTTTAAAATAAGTAAAATTTATGTATGCTCTTGAATAACTTTTTGGGGGCATGCCAAATGCGTCAATGAGGGAAACTACCGCGGCTGTTGCTAATGGTTTTATTGAAATAATTCACTTTAATATTTAATGTGCGTTTGAGAGATTTCAGGCACTTCATTTTCGTGTGAACTCTACGCGACGAGTGATCTAAGATCACTATCTAATAAGTTGCGGTTATAAAAATAACAAAACAACCTAAGATTATTAGCGTTGTTAATTATCTAAATAAGTAAATAGAAAACATATCCATATCTAACATTTAGTACCTAAGAAAGATAAGTAATACTTACTTTACTGGTTGGTAAGTTTCTTATCAAATTTTTATTTGCAAAGCCAAAAATTTGCAACGTCCATAATAGTGAAACAATGGTAACGATTTGTACCTAATGTACTGATATAAAAGTAATTTATTTGTGCAAGATGTGTAACGACTATAAGCAGGCAGAATCGTGTTTTAAAAGTAAACCAAAAGCATAACTTAGGTACCTACTTACCTACTTACTTCATTTGATTAGTGCAAGTGCAATCGTTTTTTTAATACTTACAAAATTTTTTTGCAGGTCCTACGTCACAGCAGTAAATTGAATGCAATTCCTATACATATTATATCATATCAATACTTATTTATTGAATGGCATATTTAATTTATAAAAAAAAGGTCAACGATCCCAGTTCATGTGATTGACCTGGTGTTGGTGATGACATAACATGCTGTGATTTGAATTCAGGACATTGAGATCGCAAGGCATTCACAATTCAATGTATTTCATTGACTTTTAAAGCGTGCGTTCCACTCATCGTCGAATATAACTAAAATCCAGTTGTTAAAATCTTCTAATGTAGGTAACATTTGAAACTATCATGGCTATGAACACTATAACTAATATCAGCGATATAATCAACAAATCATATTAAAGATCCCTTTGATATTAGTTACAATCTTCTAAAAAAACGATGTGTGTATGTTCCATAAAGACTCCAAAACGGCTGCACCGATTTTGAAGGGACTTTCACTGACAGATAGCTGATGTCATAACTTAGGCTAATATTATTTTAGTGATCCGCGCAAAAAAAAAAACTCCTGATATCCAACTAGATTTTTTTGAGTACCTAGCTTCCTTTCGTGTTTAAGATAGGATTTTTAGAAATTCCCGCGTGGTTACGGGAACGAAGTACCGGGTGTTTAACTAGTATAAATTAATAAGTAAAATACCTACCAATAGCGACTGGAAGTCAAGGTTTACCAGTCGCCTTGCTAGTCTTGCTACCGCCATAAAAAGCATGCTCATAAAGTTGTCCTTAGTCCGTAGAATTTAATCAGTTTTCGCTGGGATTTGTTGGAAACAGCTTGCATCGTATCGTACCTCTACCAGACAGACAGTCAAGTGCACTTGCTCTGAGGGCTTACCTTGGGGAGAGCGCGTAGTGCGCTGGTTACATTATCACGGGCGCTTGAGCTCGCCCGTTGGAAATCTGTAACAAAAACATTCAGGTTAGTTTCAGTGAGATTCAGTTTTGCATTGCGCTGTAGTTCAGGTTCTTTTGTAGTTTATCTTCATTGTAGTTACATACAGCCGTGCCAACAGTCTATGGATATATTGCGCTGATTGATGGATTAACTCGTTGGGTGCTGCACGTCTCGATCTCTATGTAAAACACACCGTGAGTGTTTTACAGCACACAACGAGTTAACTCGTTGGGTGCTGCACGTCTCGATCTCTATGTAAAACACACCGTGAGTGTTTTACAGCACCCATCGAGTTAATAAATACAGTAGCGAGCCGGAGAGACCATTTGGCGCTTCCGCGTTTGTTCGTAAAACCAGTAACACACCTTTTATTATAGACGGGGTTAAAATAAACCTAAATAAATGTTAAAATTTTTCATAGAAGGTAATGCTGAAAATTGTTGGATGGTAATATAATCTAAGCGTTTACCTCTGATTGATATGAAGATGCTATCTTGTACCTACTGGCAGATACCTACTACTCCGCATTATAATGTGGTAACATAAATAAAACTTTATTGGATATTATATCAGTAATGATAGGTTAGTAGGTATATTATAAATTCGAAATAATTTCGGCCTAAAGATAGCTACTTCTTTTCATGTTAGCCGAAAAATCTTAATGAATATTATAGATTTAGTAACTTAGGTATAGATAGGTTGTTTGATTGGAATTGGAATTAAGATAAATGAATACCTTGGTAATTATTGTAGGTTAACGCTTTGCGCTTGTAGAAACCTCAAATCGAATGTGAAAGCGATGGAAGTAAACCTAATTACATTTTCCTGAATCGTATTGAAATAATCGAGGCGTAATCTCTAGACACTAGTTACTAGGTAATTTTCTCTTAATATGAAGGTCCCGGCGGCTTCCCAGACGAATCATGTCTGTGGGACGCTTTCTAGCGATATCTGTGTGGCATAGAATCAGTGCTTGTGATGTGTGAGCAGAATGTTGCGGCGCGACTTTGTGCGCGCGCGCCGCCGAGCTGCAAGAAAGTGGACCAGCCGAGCCCAGCCCACCCGACATCTTGTTTCCCGAAACTAGACCCTTCGCGCAACTGTACTGCAAAGCATCAAATATATCATAAAAAAACCGCTACAGATTAAGGGTTTTCAAAATGGGCGTAGATATTTTTTGTAAGGGTCTGTGACGACGATGCAAGTGGCTTCCGGTGTTGCAAGCGTCTAATGGGCAATGGTTACTGCTTACCACCAGGCCTACCTGGTGGTAAAAGGTTACCATTTTTATTTCGTTTTCGTTTTATCCCAAGCAGGGGTCGAACCTCGATCGTACAAAAAGCTAATATTTATTAACTATTGTTATTTTTTTTTTTAATAATAATATAAATCAATATTACCTTTCTGCACTTCTCCGTAAAAACTATATTTATAGGTACCTATAAATCTCTCACTCGTGAGAATATTGCTATAATGTATATTCTTAAAAGGGATCCGAAGGTTTCTCTTAGCCTGATAAAAGTTGTAGCTATACCTATTAAAATTAGTTAATATGTACTAGGGCAGTTAAAAATACGCTACGCTTTTGGCACTATTTCGTTTGTTTTAGAATAGACATTTGTAAATGTCTATTCTATACCTATGTTTACTCTTGTGCTATGCGTGAAACTTGACGAAGCTTCGTGAGCTGTGTTACGAAGCAAACGTCAGTTGTATTCGTCAAAACAAATCATATGAGCCCAAACTCGAGGGGCTTACTGGCCACTGAAGAGTTTCACTATCCATCTTCTGGCTCCATCATCAGCACTTGAAATTGACGTCAAGATACCAAATTATAGTGTTGTCATCTGAACTACATAGGTATACATAACATACAAAGTTGAATTTCCATACGACTCTTAGAAAAGTAGGTTTAAATTGTCATCTAAGATTTTAATACCTACATATTGCTTGTTAGTTTCAAGTGAAGCTGGTAAAATATGCGAAATCGAGCACCTCCTTATTGGGAATTCGGTTAGAAAAAAGTCTGACTAACCTACAATATTTTTCAAAAATGTCTTGAGAGGAATCTCGTTTCAATATAATTCTCTGAAAAGCTTTCGAGTAGTCTTACATCAAGGGATGTAAAATTAATAATGTACGAACAATTTTATGTAATTTCGTGGTGAGTGGGATGTTTAATGAAGAAAGTCTTTGAAGGTATTACTGAAATGAACTGAATGCCTGTTCTCTAAAACCTTAATCTATGCAAACTAGGAGATAAAAAAATAATTGATAAACTTAATACCGTTGAAGCTTTGTAGACTTTAGATAAACAAGGGGTTTCATATAAAAAAATATAGGTCTATTGCGGTAATTTGCGTGGGATTTGAAATCAAAGAGTCTCAACAAAAGAATATGCCTTACAAAGAGATTAGCCGTCAGTGAGTGGACAAAGAATGTCAATATTGGTTTGTGTGACGGTAAACAATCGTCTCGAAGCCGGTCCCGAGAATCCACCGCGTTCCGTCCACCTTATTTATGGACACTCGATTGTTTCAGGAACAAAGAGTGTCCAGGCTTTCACGGAATGTCTAAATGCTATTTGGTTAACCTAGGACGCTATCAATACCTCATTGATTATGGTGTCTTTGGTATCCAAGCATGCGACCTTTGCACGAGGTGTCCAAAATAAAAGGAAGCTTTCATTCATAAAATACCTGGCTCGTGTGGTGGGGTGGGTACGGTCAACATCAAAATTTGAGAAGATTGAGTGAGAATAATACCTATTTCTGAAACATCAAACGACAGTGGAAAAGGTTATACTAACAATTTTGGCAATATTTCCATTAATCGATTTAAAATTTGCCAAATTAACATTTATTAACACAAACAATAAGGGAAGCAGTCGGGCTACCTAAGAACCGGTACAAACGGTCAATAGGTAACTCAACATGTTAATTGTTTAGGTACAACAAGCCTCATAGCTCAGTTGGTAGTAACTCTGCCTTCTGCGCTGTAGGCTGTGGGTTCGATTCCCACCCAGGACAAACATTTGTGTGATGAATATAGATGTTTGTTATGTGTTTGGGTGTTGTATCATATAGTAAGTATGTATTTAAAAAAGTATTTAAGTATTCTATCCGTAATCTAGTTCCCATATTACAAGCTATGCTTAGTTTGGGGCTAGATGGCGCTGTGTAAAAATGAATGTCCTATAATATTTATTTATTTTATTTATTACATGCTCGGAGACAGATATATTCTCGTAACTATTGATGTAAGGCAAATTGGCTGGGTATTATTAATGATGTTGAAGGATAAAGCCAGATAATTGTAAAGCCACAGCGATACAACCAAATAGAGAACACGAAGGAATGAGCTCGACATATAAAGCGAGATAATGCGAGGAATAACTGCACAATTACTCACATTTGTTTACGATATAACACATTTGCACGTTCCGTTATACTACTTAATCAAAACACGTGCGAGAAACAAAACACACTAAAGTAGTTTGGTGGACATTACAATTATTCAATCTCACTAAAGATTTCTGCGTAACTTATATTATCACCGCTGTGAATGAGCCTTGTGCGGGAGGGTGATCAAGGGAACTTGTTCTAATCCTCTGTGACCATCCTTGGCACATGGACTGAATTTCCGCTTTTTACTACTCTCTACAATATAGGCATACTTTATTTTGTGTGTTACGATTACAACTAAAGATCAATCAAAGAAAATAGAAGAGAAGAACAATCAGAATATTTCAAAATAAATGGGCATCTTTCTAAATAAATTGTTAGGAAAATATAATTTTATTTGTCAATACAACGATAGGTATAAAGCTAACAAACCCATTTTTCTTAATAATTTACATTACAATTTCACTGAATAAATATGAAAATATGAATCATGAATTTTGAAAGTGAAGTTTGCTGGCGATTTGATGATAAGTTGGATCTCAAGATTGATCCACATCATGCCTGGTGTTCTGAAGCTCGAGTACGTAGTAGGTACTATTAGTTATTCTGTGGCTCGAGTACCTATATATTTGGGAATAAATAGATTTGAGTTTAGCATTGCATCGCACAAGGGAAGGGATTCCTAAACTATGCTTGTATTACTCAGTCCATTCGTTGCATTAGGTTAGTTTGCTGCGCACAATTAAATTTTAATTAAAACAGGCGTAATTATCATTACTAAATTATTGTGGGGGAATTCTAAACATCAACATGAGGTTATTACTGCATGATAAGTTCAAATTCCAGATTGTAGGGCATGACTTTAAGAACTCAAAGTTCAAATTAATAGCAACAATCAGGGCATAGGATTAATGACAGAATGTCTGAAATTCTCGGAAAATCTGGGTTAGTTGGTGACACAAATCGATTGAAAAAATTGAACTTTGATTCACAGGTCGAGAATAATCAACAGCATGTAACCATCTACTGTTGAGAATGAGCTTCCTCTCAAACCGATAAGTTTTGCTTTATTATCCACTCTTAGACACTAACACGCTGACAAGTCCCAGATCTTAGACGTCGGGCCGATTACTCAGCTCGTCGAGAGTTTGTGACATTTGTGTGTCCAGTGGTATAGTCCACTTAAAACATCCTCTATCTATATTACCAAACACATGTGTCGTAATATGGTAATTTCCCAGGAGATTGGGTGGCCACTAGTTACGCTCTTGGCTTACCTCGAGGTTTGCCTGGGCATTAGGTTAATACCTGGGCGAGCTTTCCCGCAAAAACCACTTCTGTGGTCCAGTGGTTCGCCCACCGGTGTCAGATCTAGAGGTTCCGGTTTCGATACCCAGGGATCACAATATTGTGCTTGGTTTGGTTGGTGGTATGACTTTGTTTAAGTCCGCCTGGCTAGTTACCACCATCGTGGCATTTAGAGGGAGGATAGCCAGTTCCTCAGACTGTTACTGGTGAAATGCGCTTCCACCTTCACCTTCTTTCGCCTTCTCATAACTTGGAACTAGATGAGATGAAGGCGAAGTGTTTCCCCGTCGTACAATAAAAAAACTGCCTTTAGGCAGTTGGCACTCCCGCACAATGTATAGTTTCGGACTTTAGCAGGTGGGTGGTCGCAAGCCCTAGCCGACTCTGGAGGTAGGTCCCACCCACCCCATATAAATCAAGTTATCCCATCAAACTGGAGTGTGGTCTATTTCCGGATATCTCTCAGGTGGAAGTCTCGAATGTCTAATCTAAATGTTATCGCAAAGTGATTCTCGCCGACACTCCAGTAATTGCTCCGTAACTGCCGGTTTGGGGATGTGGGAAGCTTAATAACTAGGCTCTGCTTTCTTGGGAAAATCGGGCAGGAGGGAATAATAAGCCGAATACTTTATGCCGGTATCTTTGTGTTCATCTCTTTTTAATTTTAATTTGTGCACTGTTTCCAATTCAGGTAGGACTTGGCTGTAAGGTAAGATAATTTATTGAATCAGTAACTTAAATGCACTCAGGATACAAAAACAATAATATCTAGGTAAGCATACGTTTTTTTGTTATTTTTTCGAGTTTGGTTAGGTGGTAGGGCTTCGTTTATGACAGCCTGGCGAGCGGCTGTCTGTCGCCATAACAACAATTATAAATTGTTGTGTTCCGGCATTTAAATGTAATATAGAATTCTTAACAAGCCTCATAGTTCCGTTGGTAGTAACTCTGCCGTCTGCGGTATATAGGCTGTGGGTTCGATTCCCACCCAGAGCAAACATTTGTGTGGTGAATATAGATGTTTGTTCTGTGTCTGGGTGTTGTATCATATAGTACGTATGTATTTACAAAAGTATTTAAGTATTCTATCCCTAATTAGGGTTACCAGATAGAAAACTTAAAAGTCCGGAGAAAAGCCGATTTTCATTGAAAAATCCTGAGATTTTATAAAATGTTGTGAATTCTCTCGCAAACGATGATGTGAAATGATTTGACGAAATTTCTGCATTATGCACAATTATATCAACACAAGAAGACGCATCTTTGATGTACTGCTCCATACATTTCTGGGCAACCATTTTCAAGACCATCGTTGTTTCAAGATTACCAGAGATATTGCGTTTTATCAATACGTATTTGCTATTATAGTCCAGAATGCAAACTTACGTAGAGATTAATCTATCACGGGGGCTCAATGGTCGCCCCCTCAGGACAAATCCTGAGATATGGTAACCCTATCCCTAATCTAGTTCCCATATTACAAACTATGCTTAGTTCGGGGCAAGTAAAATTAAGGTCCTATATTTTTTTTTTATTTTATCAAACATTGGGTCCTCCAGATAAGAAGCCTGAATATGCGAAAAATTCCCAGTAGAAGATACTGAACCCCGCTGCGATCACCTATAGAACTGTAGATCCTAACCATCGATATCAGGTCACAGAGTAAACGGTAGGTACTTGGTCTGGTCTGGTGCGCGAGTGCCGCAACGTTGCCGCGAGTATCATAAACATACAATTTCCTCGTGTGTGCTTTCTTGGGAAAATCGGGCAGCGCTAAAAGGCAGTTTTCACAATTAACAAGTTGAGTAATCCGCCAACACCTCACAGCTGGCGGATTACTAGACTTGTTAATTGTGAGAGAGATACTCGGGTTGGTCATAGCCCGATCTGGGATTATTGAATTACCTACCTACATGTCAATATCATATTAAAATATCAATAAAAAAAATAAAAAATGATGGGTAATTTTTCTTGACGTCTTGGCATGTCTAGGTTTAGGTCTACGATAGAACGAGCTTTCCCAGAAAGTGTCTCTCCCGCGCATCAACGGAATGCAGTAGACCGTTTGGCGCCGGACTTCGGCTGAATGATGGTATTTATATAGATTGTTAACAGACTTCAAAAAAAGGAGGAGGCGGAGGCAATTTGGCTGTTTTTTTTTTTTTATTTGTGTTTGTTTGTTACTCGATTTCTCCGCCAATTCAAAATAGATTTGGATGATTCTTGTTACGTTTGGTAGGCCATACTTCATACTTCACTAAAATCTTAAAAAAATAACTCTAAGGGCAACTGCATATAATTTGATGGCGATGCCATACAATAAACATCTTGTTGTGCTTGGCAATTCGGCACCAAATAGTTATTTTTAAGTTTTTAGTGGTGAAGTTGGTTCCATTTTTATTAAAAAAAAGTTTATTTCTGTTTACCCCCATTGAATGTTAAGTCAAGACGAGCTTACATAGGAGCGCCTCATATTCCCATAGGTATGCCATCATACAGGATTTTCCTAGTTTGGGTACCTAAGCTTTTCAAATTTGTATTGTACAATGTTTACTGTGTTTATGTGACTTGTTCCTAATATCTATATGTACCTTATATGTTCTGCGAAATAAATTTATCTTTATCTTTATCATCTTATCCTTCTAAGGACTTGATTTTCACAATTTTGTACATTTGTTTTCTTACTTGAGAACTTGCAAAAAGTAATAACTAGGTAAGTGTATGTATCAGTAAATATTCCATCGCCTTGGCGCACGGCTCTGTATGCTAAACAACTAGCGCAGACATCTTTGTTCATGAATCAAACATCACCTATATTATTCTTAAAGCGGAATCGTCCCTCGATCGGACCTAATGTTAACATCGCAAAGCTTAATCCTAGTACAGCTGAACTAGTTGGTTAACTATTCATGAAAGTTGCTCCCGGCACAAGAATGTCAATTGGCGCCAGCCGCTTTGCGCCGACGTAGGTACTAGGTACCTGTATGTTAGATTGTAGGTAGAACATTGTGTTGCGCAAAAGTGCAAGTCTCAAAGCAAGTAAAAAAGCAAGGCTCGATAGCTTGAGCCATCATCGTCGTGAGGTGTTTATCAGTATTATAAAGGTCTTTTGAGAGTGTGCCGAAGCTTCATGGCATTAATTCGCCATCACGGTTCCATATTAGTTTAAATTTCAGTCGCACAGCTAATTATCAACATTTGGTTGTAATTGCATTTAGTAGGACCACATATAACAAAATACGGCAGGACTAAGCGGTTGGTGGTAGGACTTTCTTTAGGTCCGCCTGGCTAGCTACCACCATCTTACCAAGTCTGTCTTGTAACTTGAAGCCAGATGAGATGAAGGCCGCTTCCCCGTCATACAATAAAAAACGCATTAGAGCGCAATTATTGATAATGTGCATTGCAAAAATCACCGGCCAGGCCAGCGTCTGTTTTTCCCCTTTACGTACGACAACACATTCAAAAAGAGAGTGATTAGACATTTTCTTGAAGGCCACGCTCAATCGAGACCCCATCCTTGCCGAGGCTCGAGATCACGAGCTTACCCATTGTATCTAGTAAAGACTGAACCGACCAACTAGGTGGACAGCCTGGTTAGTCGGTTAGTAATAGACGGGTAAATGTCTTATGGAAACGGAATTAAACAAATCTCAACCTTAGATCAAATTAAAAAAAATCTATCTTTATATGTCCTAAAGAATATTTAGAAGAAATATATGTTTTATGTCCGCCACTGACTTATTTATACATATTAAGTTAGTACATTATCAACAACAAAAACGGGTTTTTAGACTACTTGTCTTTTTTATTTATCTAATCTCTATGATGGCGAATGATTGACAGGTGGGAAACTATGCAAAGAGTAATCTAGCTGTTTTATTCTATAGAAATATTTATCTGGTTTATAAGTAGATAATAACACCCGCACGATTTAGAAGAATTGGTAAAATATCGATTTCCATTAGTTGACCCAGTCAAGAATCGAACTATAACCTTTTGATTAAGAGACAAGCGCCATACTAGCCGTCTGGATTTAAGACGCGACGGTGTTTTCGGTTCGATAATTTATGGAGGTTGTCACCAATCACGTATTCACAGGTTTTAAAAGCACCTTCACTTTTTGCTTTTTATTACCCACGGACATGGGCCACAAAAACTTAAGAAGCAGTGTATTTTAACCGACTTTAATAAAATGGAGGAGGTTCTCAATTCGTCGAATATTTCTTTTTTAAATGTTTGTTCCCCGATTACTCGACGCCTAGACCGATTTGGAAATTATTTTTTTTGTTTGAAAGGATATACTTCACAGGTAGTCCCATTGACATCAGGTCAGGATCTGATGATGGGATCCTGGAGAAATCGAGGGATCTCTTCAAATATTATAGGCACACTTGCAGCGATTTGGGTAATTTTAGGGTGTCCTAAAAGTAAGGAAAAAAGGACCCCTGTCATGAGGCCAGGATCTGATGATGGGATAATCAAGAGAACTCTTCAAATTGGGATATTTACCATGATTTGTTGTTTTTTGAGTTATCCAATATTTCGCATCAAGGCGCATTCAACTGCGTCGAAATATCGGATAACTCAAAAAACAACAAATCATGGGAAATATCCTGGTAATTTTAATTATAACGTTTATTAAGAGTATGTTTCAAAAATAACATTTCATGCTACCTATTATACATATTAACATTATATATATATATACCAATACATTTGTCATAATTTTGATAATAACGTGATGCGCGCTTATATGCACATTAATCATAATTATACCTACTACACATGCGCAATGTAGGTTCAATACCTAATGTTACGTGCCAGCTCCCCAAGCAATTAATTTTAAACGTATCGTTATAAGAATCAATTTCATGACTTAAGTAAGCACTTGGCCTTCATCTCACCTGGTTACAAGATGAGATAAGGCCGAAGGTGGAGGCGCACTTCACCCGGAATCCTCAACAAACTGAGGAACTGGCAATCTTCGCGCTAAATGCAATTTTAGAATTGTTATTATGGCGACAGAATAAGGTAAGATGTTGGTAGCTAGCCAGGCGGACTTAAATAAAGTCCTACCACCAACCAAACCTAGCACAATATACTTTACTACCCATGGGGATCGAACCCGGGACCTCTGGACCTGAAATCGGTGGGTTGAACCACTAGACCACAGAGGCGGTAAAATTTTTATAAAATTGAATGTTAGTACCTAATGCGTAAAATACGGCTATACATAAGATATTTGCATGTAAAAAGTATAAAGTACAGAACTTTAATAACTTTAAGTATCTACCTGAAACTGTAACGACTGAAAAACATTATCCTAGTAACCGATGTAATTGCGAATAACAATAAAATATGAAGTCACGGAAAGAGCGAAGCTATTTCATAGGCGTAAGTACACATTGTAATAAAAAATAATGACGGTACAACACGCGTAGGTACCTACATCCATCTTCATAATGTGGATGGTTGACTGAACGCCGACGAAACAAAAACTCATTCAGCTTTTGAATAATAATTACAATTTACAATACGCTTTACCGAATGGTAATGCATAATAACTGTTGTTTTCACGGTTATCTCGATGATAATTTATTTTTTGATAGAACTTTACGCATCTGTACATTGCATATCAAATCACTAGTCATTGTATTAGAAATGGAATGGGTGTGATGATTGATTCTAATTCTTCAAAATCTGGTCAAATCTGGGTATATACATATCATTTTTGTCTATACATTATTTGTGTATTTCAAGTGATTGCACTTGGTCACAACAGTTATAGGTACCTGTTGTGACCAAGTGCAATCACTTGAAATTCTTATTCCACAAAAAGTTAAAAACTACGTCAGGACCCTCGTTGCCTAATTGGTTAGAGCGTTTCCGGCTTTAGGAAGAGATGCGGGTTCGAGTCCTGTCGCGGGTTGGTAAGTTTTTGTGTCAGTATATCATTTGTAAATATTTTGAATGTACGGCGCCATCTTTAGCTCAAACTTAGCATAGGTTACAATACGAGAACTAGATAGTATACTTATTTTGGGGCTTTCTTTGTGATCGAAGTAGGCAAATGGGTATTTAAATTTTTTTTTTTTTTTTTTTATTTATTTACCATTTACACACAACAAAATACAATATAAAATTAAAAATAGCAACTAAAAAACCACAAAGGTTATAAATTGCGCTATTTTGAGTCACTTTGTCACAATAATTATCTAGGTAAAGCAATAAAAAAACATAAGTAGGTACAAATAATTTGGTAAATAGGTAGGTAAGAACTTGTAGGTACATACTGTTACACTAACCGATTCGCCTTATAAATAAGTTTTTATTCGGTAGACGAGCATGCCAGGTAACAGCAGATACTTGAGCTCAATGCAAGACCTAAATTACCATTGGTTATTCTGTGTCATACTTATACATATCTATAAAAGATGAGTTCACCACACCACACTACCTCATCTTTTATAGATAAGTAAGTACCAAATTAAGTTTTTTAGCAAAACAGTGATCGATTAAGTTTGATGACCCAAGTCTTTATATTTATTGGACTTTGGGGTGTATTAGTCCAAATGTCAAAATGTCCAAAATGGTGCTAAATAGTCCAGTTGCTAAAATGACGAATTGCCAAAACGTCCGGTTACTAAAACGATATAAAGGGTCACGAGTTGAATACTTCCTAATTCCAAGCCAAAACATCTAGTTGTTGCTATGTTATTGAACGTTTCGCTGTACCTTTGTGCGCGACAAATTTGAACTATTTTTTACCAGTATCTTACAATCTAACAGCATGTTGTTCGCAATCGTACCTGACGTTTGACAAGTAAAATCGTATCGTATCGTAATCGTACAATCTAAAATGATGATGATGAATGTCTATAATTGACTGAGCGAGCGCGAAGCGCAAGCTAAAGGTCCCTTCGATAAAAATGCTTTTGTATGTCCAGCGGATGTCCGGTTGTTCTCCTTTACAGGTCGCATTTCTTAACCGATTCTCGTGAAATTTTGTGAGCAGGGTCTACAAGTAAATATTTTTTTTTTGTCGATATTTTTTTTTGGAAATTTTTCATCATGGCGGAGTTATGGGGGTTGCAAACATAATTAATATTTCAGCCATTTAAAAAAAATTTAAAAATGAAAAATACCGAAATACTTTTTTGTTACTCTTATTAAGACGCAACTTTTCATCCAACAAACTTCAAGGGGCCGGGGTGTAAATGGGTGAAATATGACCAGTGAAAAAACAAAGTGTGACAAAAATACTTTGTAAAGTATTACAGAGGAATTTAATTCGCTTTGGGAATATAACTATGATTTTTGGTTTTGATTTGGAGGTGACTCAATTGAAATATTAATGGATTGAAAAAGCTTTTAACAGAAAGGCGGACTATATAAAAAACTCGGCTTTATGTTTTAGGGTGAACATTTATTCAGTTTTGTGCTATACAAGACAGACTCGCGAGGTCTACAGCTCACAGAGCCACTAGTATATGATTATGACGAATACATCATAACTCCATTAATTGAACCATAGTTTTCTAAAACATCGATCAATCACCCAAACATGCTTAATAGGTGGCGATCGCACAATCACAACATCACGAGTTACAAATGCAATCGACTTTTTGCTGGTATAATTGATACAGAGTGATTGATCAGTCTGCTGTGTCCGGCTGCCCTTTCACTAACTGGTATCATAAAAGGAGTCTAGTGTATTGTGTGGTTCGGTCCTAATTTCAGAGCCTGTTTATAGCTTTATTATTTGTTAGAAATTTTTAACGTTATTTACAATTAGTTGCAACAGATTTCAAACCTCATTTTACGTAACGTATTTTTATGTAAATACCGTTAGTAGATTGTGATTTATTGTTCAAATCTCTACGCTCAGAGATCTAGAATAGGAAGTTCTATAATAGGAAGGAACTTAGAGCCAGTTATTACTTCAATATAAATCTTGGTGACTTGTTCAGCACAGTTTTCTGTTGTGTTTATCAGCCAGGCGTAGAGAATATGGCAAAACACTTCAGACTGAGAAGACCAAGTGGAATTATAAAGTGTTAATTGAGATCAGTAAACAGTGCGAACAGTGTGGCTACCATACCACAGACTATGCCAACGTCACTAGCGAGGAAGAAAATGTATGAAAAGCGCCTCAAAAGCCGAATCGAAAAGAATAACTACAGGCTTCAAAGTCAGTGAAGTAGCTAATCTATCCGACGTCACGTATGGTTTATACTTGAGATCCTGTGGTAGGAACACAGGACGTGATATTATTGTCCATGGAATGAGCTGTCAGTCATGCTAACCAGCGGATCGATATGTCCTGGGCCACTTTATGCCGTGTGGGGCGGGTCCATTATGGAACATCCGACAATGCTCACTTTTACTTGTTGCCACACAATAGATGTTGTGTCATAGCATAGCTAATTGTTTGGGGATATGGTTTAATCATCTATATCTATCTATATATTCTTTATTTTATCTAGCATAGCTATTCAGTGTGGTAATACAGCCAGTGTCTTAAGGCCTGTAAATATCTGGGTACCACTCTTTGGAGTAAATATAAGAATTAGCACTGTAAACAGTAGCCGTTTTCACTTTCGTCCGTTGACAAATGAGGTGATTAGTATTCCACCCGCGGCTGGTTGTCACAGCTTCCGCGTCCCTTAATGAACGGCACAATGCCAGTGTGCATATGCCTTTACTATGATAAATATATAAGCATAGCGTTTTTGAGCTAAGCGATAAGGCAGTGAACACACCGGCTACAAAGTTCCAACTAGCGGTGCGACAAGAGGCGCATAGAGCGGTGTATCATGCCGCCATCGCCGCCGCCGCCGCCGCCGCCGCCATAGCCATTCGCAGCATTTCTTTTGTTTACAAATTAGTAGTGTTTTGTTTTGTGGACTGACCATCAAATTAATAAAAAAATATATATTTAAAGGAGGTTGCTACGAGCGTTTGTAGCACCGCTACGCTACGCTGCACGCTACGCGTTTCACAATTGTTGCCTTACACTTTCTATGCTTTCTGCACTCGATAATCATTGCATCGGCGGTGACAGTATTAATAATTTGCTTATAATAAATAGGTATATAGATTGCGTATAATCCGTGTGGGCGTTGACTTTCACTGTTCAGTTTCGTAATACCGGCTCACAATAAATCCTGCGACAGTCACTGGACAGTGATCGGATCCGCTTTGTGCTACGAAGACACTGACGACATTTTACCGTAGGTACTTGGAATGTTTACCATTTGCCGTCGTTCCACTGACTGGCTGTCAATTTTCAGGGAAACTGCACTCAAAAATATATTATTAAATTCCCACGGGATCCACGGGAACCTTGTCCCGGTCAATAATAAAATTATAATCATAAAAAAAAACAGATTTTTATTGATTTTTCAATTTATGTCACAGTTTCTTACCGACAATAGATCTTGGATCATCGAAGTGTAAACATGCAGTGTGAAGTGCCACAAAACGACTGCAGCTTGACCTTGTCGGACACTTCTTTTGTTCACCACGTGTCACGGCAACATTGAACAGGGGCGCAGAACAGTTCGTTCTGCATGTTATCAAAAATTTACGTATGTGTAACCCATTTGCGTGTGAAACATGTGCTAAGGTTTTAAGCGTACCTTTTTGGGATATCATAATATATATATAGATATAAGCAAGTACAGAGACTATCCGTGGTACACTTTTTCGCTATTTTAAGTAAGTATTTAGCTACTTACGGAAACTGTACCATTTAAACATCGTTATGTTAACAAATAAACATTTATCTTATCATTATCTTACCTAACCCATTGTTATCCGATTTTAGGGTTCCGTACCCAACAGGGCCCTACAACTATATCTACAGAAACCAACCGAGAGAAATTCACACTCTGTGGAACTTTCACCACAGAGTGTGAATTTCTATTGCCGCTATGACACCAATTACAAAAAAAACATATTTAAAAAATTTCAAGAAACGTCTGGTTTGAAACCCTCGGTTTGCATGTTTGCACTTCAATGGTATAAGCTAAACTGGTATAAGCTGGTATAATTTTCTATATCACTATTAAAGGAGATTCAAAAGTTATAAAACTGTAATTTAAAAATCTTTTCTACATTTGAAATCTTTAACATCCTACGTGTCCGTTACAAATCGTTACCAAGGAAATGAAGAATCAGGCAAGAAATTCAGCTTTGTAGATTATTTCATAATCCTCATCCGAAGTCTAGGTACACAATTTAACAAAACAAAAGGCAGCATACTACTGCCAAAGAATATTAAATACATATAGACTTGTATCTGCCTTGAACAGCGAGTACAGTGTGACTACTTCACTAGTGTAGTGTTTTATGTCTATTTTATGATTACAATCGAATCTCTAATCAATATTGCTCATCAGGTATGCTACGAAAGCATCACAGATATCTACTTCCTTCCGTAGTATGTGGTAGAAGTGTTAAGGTACCTGCTTGTTAAACATTATGCGGAAATATTAAATACATGATAATCCTTATAGCAGACGGGAAATAGGTACCTTCCCACTTCATTTATTTCTTATTGGTATGTACATCAAATTTTTATCTAGACGTTCTAGATAAATATAAACCGAGTCATAATGGCACTTTTTTTTTTTTCAGCAATAAAACAATCTTGGAGTCTTTAAGTCCAGACTGAAAAGGTTGATTTACGACAAGCGTGCTCCATCTTCGGTGTGACCTAAGATGGAGCGCGCTCGGCTTGTCTCTTGACTTGTTCTTCAAGTGTACTGGTTGTTAAACGCTTGGCCAACCAATAAATAAAATATATGTCATCAATATAATGTCCTCTAGCATAAAGGTGGTTAAAATAACAGCTGCAAATCATAGTACAATATTTTTATGACGTTAATATGTAAACTAAAAAAGCTGTTGACATGCGGACATGTTGACATGCAGCTATCGTCGCGTTGATAATTAGTGTTTGCATAAATCCCGTCAAACGGGACCGGGTGGCATGCTAGCAGGCAAATCCGCCGTCTGGCAGTCTGTAGCTTTACCATGGGTTTTGCAAAATGTAGGTACTCATTATCTACATGCCTAAAGTAATGCCTGACGTAAACTGGCCACAGCTCAGTGCGCCTACAACCTACAGTTGCGAGTTCAATTTCCACACAGGAAAAACATTTGTGTAATGAATATATCAGAATATATCATAGGATTCACCTCTGATTGATCAGAGGTGAATCCATGAAGATGAAGGTTTAGAGATAATACACAGAAGAACGTTGCTGCCCTTTTTTTGGTGCGATCCCTTAGGTCCGCCTGGCACCATCTTACCGAATTCTTTCGCCTTAATAACAATCCTTAAAAAAAATGTTGTGTTCCGGCATTCAGATATAAGATAGCCAGGATCAGTTTGTTGAGGATTTCGGGTGAAATGCGCCTCCACCTTCGGCCTTATCTCAACTTGTTACCAGGTGAAAAAAAAACCTCTAAATGCCGGAACATATTTTTTTTTAAGAATTTTCATTATGGCGATATACTGAAGAAGTCCGGCGCTAAGCAGTTCACTATGTTCCGTCAGTGTCAGTGTGCCAATGTGCCAGTTCCCTTAATAGGCAGCTTCTGGGCAAGCTCGCATCACCGTAGACTTCATTCGCACAGGTAAAGCCCAGGCGAGCCACAATAAAAAAAAAAAAATTGTTGCCCTATTTCCCGAAACAGACACATGTCATCAACTTTCAGTTAGAGGATGTAAGTAATTATATTAAGTAACAGGTGTGTATCACTGCCATTAAGGGAAATCGCTTCTTGGTAGCGCTGAGCTATGACAGCATTGGTGATTAGTGTTATTACCTACACCATTTCGGCGTTCAGTTGGATCATGTCGCTTGACATTTTGATGAACCAACTTCCCAACTTTGATTAGTCGTTTAACCGGTTAAGCTACTTTTTAAATGACGGGTTAGCCTACCTCTACGCAAGTCTAACTCTATGAACCAGAGCAAGGATGAGGTCAACGATGGAGCGTCTCCTGTGCACTGACGGAACACGGCGAGCTGCTTAGCGCCAGACTTCGGCAGTAGGATCATAAGCCAAGCTGATCTTTATAGGCCCTACCATAAGCGAAAGGGTCTTTTAGCGGTAGCCGTTGAATAAAAGTCAGCGATTCCGTTGCCTGAGCTTGCATGAACACTAGTACCAAAACAATAGGTAACAATTTTTTTAATGAATGACGTGGAATCGCTTTGCCTTCATCTCACCTGGTGTCAAGGATGATAAGGCCGAAGGTAGAAGCGCACTTCACCCGGAACACCCTTCACTCCTCAACAGAATGAGGAACCATTTGAAATGTTGTGAACCATTTGAACAAGCCTCATAGCTCAGTTGGTAGTAACTCTGCCTTCTGCGCTGTAGGTTGTGGGTTCGATTCCCACCCAGGACAAACATTTGTGTGATGAATATAGATGTTTGTTCTGTGTTTGGGTGTGTATTGTATGATAAGTATGTATTTACAAATAAAAAAAAAAAAAAAAAAAAAATGGTATCGCTTGCATTTCTGACCATTGGGTGGTAGATCATACCTACCCATATTAAACGTATTGTTGCCTGTTGCTTATCGCGAAGGTATCTACCTATAGATACAACAATTTACCTAATCGCTAGTTATAACCTGCGGTCAGGAATTGTCACCGATATACGACTGGGCCGGTGAAGTTTGTAGTTATATCTTGTGATTAGCTTCTAGCTTTTGATTGCGGCTTCTTAGACAATTAATCTCTCTAAGATTTAATAATATAATTCAGACGTTTTGTATCGAAAATGTACGAAACAAATAGAGTAGTTTGAATTCGCTTACTTTTAGGTTGAATTAGGTACCTATAGATGCAATGGTCCTTAGTAGCCCGGGCCTTATGGGAAAGCTCGCTTGACGTACACCCCATTCACCACTTGCTAGAGTCCAGCCCTAGACCAGAGCCTAAAAGTCTAGAAGTCACGAGCTATCCCATATATTTTTCTTTAAAAGGGTTTAAAAATAGTGAGACCAATGCAGATTCTTTGTATTCCTCTTTGGGAAATTCTGAGCTGAGAGGGTATTTTTGAGTTAAAATACATTTAAAAAATACTTACTAATCGGTAAGGTAAAGTAGAGATACCAGCAGTTTCAAATATTTAGGGCACGGACGATTAGGCTAATAGCTGTCTTGACCAGTCACAGATTAAGCTATAATTAAACACCACAGATAATTTAAAGCCCTAAACGAATGTAGTTCAGATAACGTGGCGCCATGATTCAAGTCAGTCATACCTACGACCAAAGACTGGCGTCTCATAATAATTATGATCATTCCATATCATTCCCTACCCTAATTACCACACTAGGCCCGACCCTATTTAGTAATTTGTTTTTTATCCTTGTTGCTCTTCTATTTAATATTATATCAGCATTCACTGCTATCTTATCTCAGATTCCCCCGGATTTCATACCTCACATAATCCATAAAAATCCTTTTTTTTTTTGTTTATCTCTTATATGTTGAATGATACCTACTACTATCTACATGGATATTATAGCCCGTATTACAAATAAAATTAAACAGAAAATTGAGACTCGATCAGAGTCCTCTGATTCCTCTGTATTATGTTACTGAGAGAGTGAATATAATTGTTGTACAATTTAACAAAAACCGTTTCATGTGTACGTACTCCTAAGGTTTCTGTCAGTCATGCATATTGTGCACTACGGAGAAATAAATCCACAAGTGTTTAACATAGTAAATGCACGGCCAATGTTTGCAATTTGCATACTTTTGAGTGGAGTTGCATTCAGTAGGTATGCAGATGCCGTGTGTCGGTTTTCTGGTACACATCAAAGCACATGTGAAACATGAAAGTCTTGAAAGTCTCTATCACATATTTCTCATTCGGGAAGCGCTTGACTCTCATAACACAGAGTGATGTCAAAATATGATAAGACTGAAAGTGGAAGTTCACTTCGTCTGCAATCCTCAACAGTTTGAAGAACTGGCTAACTTACCTTTCAATGCCGGAACACAGAAAAGGCAGCTAGCCAGGCGGACCCAAAACAAGCCTAATTCGTTTTTTGACTCGACTTGTGGTTACGAATAAACCTATTTGTTCGTATGTTGTACCTAACTAAGCAGCATCTTGATTCGGTATAGGTACCAGGGTATTTCTATTAATACACGAGAAACTGCTTCGGCAGTGGTTTTATAAAGTGACATAAAGGTGTCCGAAGGCTCTTGAGTATAGCGCGACACGATTCAAAGGTTACCTGTTTCACATACAAAAGCTAGCCCAGCGATAGGTTACTAACAACATGTCTTGCATGATTTTCTTGTTTATAATCTTAGTACACTCAAGACACAGCTTAACCACTTTGATAAGGATCTATAATTTCAAAGGTCAGTTAATTCATGAGGTTTGGTCATCTCCAAATGTGCTCCAAGCAAAATGAATTTTAGAAACAATAATGTACCTACGACGAATAAAAAATCTGGGTGAAAAAAAAACAACATAATAATCTAGTGAGTTCGTCATTAGATTTTTTTTTCTTCCGCCATAAAATTCACATATTCAGTCCGTGCATATCTTAGCGCTTTCCCGTCGTTCAATAAAAAATATATTAGAATAATAACATTCTTAGTTTACGCCTAGATAGATAGGCGTAAAGTAGAGTGTTATTATTGTTACATTACCTTACAGATATTTTCACAATACGGCGCAGGCCGGAATAAGAAACTTTTACGTACCTATTAACCTCATACTCTTATACCTAAGTGAAAATGCGCGGGTCAAAGAAAAGTAGTATATTATATTTCGCGACAAATATATTTATTGGCGTCGCTTGTCATGTTTCTGACTTGAGATTGGCTGCTGGTAATGATTTTCGGTGTTATCATAATGTACAAAATCATTAGGTATACGTGGGCATTAGGTAGGTATCTATTGGAACTGGAATAACAAAAAGTGATTTTGACCCGTCTTTTCGACGTTTCTTTTGAAAAGGTTTCCGTTAGATTTGCAAACTTGTAATAGTTATTAGTTAAAGTTAGTGTGTGGGTGGTGAGTGAGGGCATTTTCAAAGCACTATATTTTGTCCATGGTAGCCTAGTTACGAACTATGTAAAGGTACCTGCAGATCGTGATCAATTTCTACTAATTGTTCAAGCAAACAATCGGAACTATTGTCAGAAATGAGCAAATCGGATGGTTTTATAATACAGAGCGTGTTCGGTAAAAGTTCCTTCAAACAATGCTCAGACGTTTTATACGCCTATTTGATTCTTTGCTTTCGCTTTTGTCGACATTTGAATGAATTTCGTAATAGCGGAGTTCCGGTCGAGACTCGAAGTCTCCTTATATTTTAAATCATGAACTATCTATCCGTAATACCAGTAACATATAGAATAAGAGAAAACACTACTATTAAAATGAGCATAATCTATTATAATCATTTGAGTCCAAATAAATACTTACGAATCCCCGCGACCGCCATCTGTCCTAAATGATAATTCTAGTTCGAAGATTGATAGGCCCAGCCAAACTCAGTCATTGTTCAAACAATAATGGTCAGCCGTTTGAAAACTCAAAGAAAACTGTTTTATGATACCAAGCACTATTTTGACCTAGTTACATGAGCAAAATGGTTAAAACAACTCTGCTATAGTTTCGAGATGATTTTGACAACAGTTCTCGAGGGCGAGAGAGTTTTATGTAGAATAAATATTAATAAATAAATATTACAGGGCATTAATTTTACACAGCGTCAAACTAAGCGCAGCTGGTAATAATGGGAACTAGACTACGGATTCACGGATCTACGGATTACTTTTTGTAAATACATTCATGCTATATGATAGAACGACCAAACACAGAACAAACATCTATATTCATCACACAAATGTTTGTCCTGGGTGGGAATCGAACCCACAAACTACAGCGCAGAAGGCCGAATTACTACCAACTGAGCTATGAGGCTTGTTATAGAATGCCCGCGCAATCCGCAGCGCAATCGATCACTATATCCTGATACTGATAGGATCTCTTCAGCCTGCAGTGAGCTTAAAAGCTTGAGCGTGCTAAATGAAAAGCATCATAGTGTAATAATGTCCGGAATGTTCTATGCCACACAACACACATTACTGTGTGCAATTTCAATGGTCGCAAGCATGAATAGGTTTACTTCATTTATAACCTTGAAGCATGCAGTATTTTGTTACAATTGGCAGTAGCACGCCGCGCCGCCGACCTGAATATCCAAATTGGGTCAGTTCATTACTAGTTGACTTCGTCAGGTATTCCTATTTTGCGAATTTCAGCTTACGGAGGCATTTCAATTCAATCCGTTTCACGTTTTTCAATGGCTACGTACGATTTAAAATAATCATTTTACATTTCGATGTTGCACGAGGTATGTTGGATTTTGTTTGTTTAATATTAATTTACAAAAATAACCTTATAAAATATAAAATGCTATGAATAAATATG
Organism: Venusia cambrica; assembly: GCA_951394065.1. Lineage (NCBI taxonomy): Eukaryota > Metazoa > Arthropoda > Insecta > Lepidoptera > Geometridae > Venusia > Venusia cambrica. The sequence goes on along the minus strand of OX596043.1, from coordinate 8,865,847 downwards.
AAAATCTGACGAAGTATATTGGAATTCCTAGTAGAAAAGCTCGCTGTAGGGATTTCAAATCTGCAGTTAATTGACAATTAATCTCAGGTATGTTTTTGGCAACTCCTCTTTGGAAATTATCATAATATCCTTGCACAACAGGCATACATGACGATTTCTCGAAAGTTTCTTTTCCACTCGAGACCGTGTAGACTCCCAGATTTTTTGATTGGATGATTGTTTCTATAATAAGTACGTTTCGATGCTTGGGCGTGTGCGTCGGATATTGGAACTTTGGAATGTAACTAGCGTGGAACTTACCTTTGCAGGAATCGTGTGAATGTGTATTTTCGAACGAAACATGATGCCCTGTTTACTAGAAACTCATTGCCAACCTACAACTACAGCAATGGACGGCCACTGCTCACCGGATATTAGTAATTCGTATTGAATTATCATCGCGGTAACATGTTTTGTATTAAGTCGATACTTACTAACGCTTAGGTAGATACTATTTATTATATACAGATGAAGACAAATTAACCTACATCACTAATATTGGTATGAATGGGAAGTTTGAGAGCTCACATCCTTTATGAAAATTAGAAGTCTAAAAAAGGAACAGAAGAGACTTTACAAGTCGTACCTTCTTATTATCAAAACCTTTACATATAGGATCGTCGTGCTTGGATAAAACTTTGAAGTCTTAAAACGTAAAGGCTGCTTGACATAAAACAATGCAGTCTAACTAGAGAACGCTAATGCATGTACCTATTGTATACTTTGAAGTCGTTGAATGCAATATGTGTACCTCGGTCAGATGCTTTCCGCTTCGCATGCCCATTACGTACCTCTGTAGGGGAACTCTGGGGTAAGGGGAAGCAGAGCTATTTTCCCCCAGGGACGATGCGCACCTTAGACAAAGTTAATCTTGCGGTCGAATAGCTTCATTCAAGTTTGGAGAGATATTAACTTAGATAGGGTACTTGAATGCGTCTAAAGGAATATGGTACACAGAGAATGCAAGAATAAGTTTGTCAGTTTTCTACCCACCTGTGCAATTTCGTTGCGATGTTGTATTAAAACTTTCGCGCCCACGAAATGGGCATTATTGCATTAGGTAGGTTTAGGTATACCTACGTAGGTATGTAGCTAAATTCTAAGTAAAATGTTAAAAAGTGTGAAAAAGTGTAAAAAGCTAAATTCTGTAGTTCTAAGTAAAATGTTCTGTTCATTATTGCTACATATATGTACAATGTGTGTGTTACTCAATGACACTTTACAAAGATAACTAAGTCTGCGTACTTTTTTTGTGATCGTCTGACGCTAAAATGAAAATCATAAATATAGGTTTCTAAAGTATTGCATTCTTAGTACTGTTTCAATAAAGATAATACTCACCTACCCAAAACCAAAAGCCCAATTCCATACCTAGGTATATATTACCTGTATCTGCATTTAATAAATTTTAATTTTAACCGGTTCAGTTGGGTCTTTTGTCTACCGGTATCATACCCTAGAGGTCCCGGGTTCGTTCCCCAGGGGGTTACACCATTTTTGCTCGGTTTCGTGTATTGTGGCATGGCTTGTTTCAAGTCCGTCTGGCTAGCTGCCACCATCTTACTCACGTATGTAGCCATAACAACAATTAATTGTTGTGTTCAGGCATTTAGAGGTATAGATAGCCAGTTCCTCAGTTTGTTGAGGATTCCGGGTACAATAATACCGGATACAATAATAATAATAATAAAAACGTAACTTACTTTGTTTCTTGTAAGTACCTATACCTACCTAACTGACTATCCATAGGTAGGTAGTAATAAAAGGGTGACCGGGGATGGGGAGAGCAAGGTTCAACTGTAGCATCAATGAATATTTGATAGCTCTGCGTAAATTGCGTAGTGAGGGCGAAGTCCGTGAATTTAAAAATGTTTGTTTATCGCGGATATATCCTGGGTATTTAAATCTTAATACAAGATGACTTTTATTGGTAGTGTAAGGGTGTACTGCGAAATTATTTTGGCGAAAAATAACGACTATCATTCAAACGGTTAGCTTAGTCAATAAACGGTCAGCTAATTAAGGATGTGTTGGTTAGTTTCAAAATGTATGTCGGCAAATAAATCAAAACAAAGATGTTTCTGAGTGCAATAACAAAAGCTACTAACTACCTACAGACGCAGTACTCTGCCACAAGTTTGACTTCAAAATAACTTCTTTGGATGATTTTTCTTGCTGCCCGAGACTGTAGGTATATTTAAAAAAAATCTTGCCATTTTTAGCATGAACTCAACTTAATTCGATTAATAAAATAAATACATTTTGCCCTTGAGGTTCCTGACTCAATCAGCATATGCGCATTTATATCGCGTGCCATGAAATTGCATTAGCTATGTTTACGTATAAATCTAGTTTTGTCGACGAATCTATATCCAGATAATTTATGAACGGTTCACAGGAACTGCATACTAGCCATTAAGCTGAACCAGAGCTATGAGTTCTCACTAATTCTCGTACATAGGTCATATATCGTCTGCAATATGACATCGTTAAACATAATGTTATGGTACCTACCTATTTCCCATACAAAATTAGCCCTAAAATACTATATTTCCACATCAAATAATTCGCTGTTTTGATTCACTCTTAAATAAACCTACCCTTATCTATTGTTATGTCAATGTATTTTTTTTAAATAAAAAGTACAATTAAACTAACTATGTACAAAGGAATCAGTCAGATTATCTAAGGACCGTTACAAACGGCCTATAGGTAACTCAACTGTTCCAGACCAGTACCAGACGGAAGCGTGCCCAAGACACTGGCTGCATTGCCACGCTGAATAGCTATGCTAATTCGCTGGCCTAAATAAGAGCCCGCCCTTGGGTCACGTGTCGCCTCAATCAAAAGCCCCGCAAGATTTTTGAAAACCCGGAGGGCACCGGCTCATCACGGACCCAAGGTCTCCACCCCAAAAGGCTAAAATACGTAAGCTCTGTCGAGACCACTATATTTGCGCCATATTATTTCTATTGTTTGGAAGTCTTAAGATTAATATAACGTAGTTCTTTTCCACAGTAAAGGTTAGATAAACACAAGAGCATTCGGAGCACTGTGGGATAGAGAGTTCCTTTTCTATGCTTCAGTTATTAATATCAAATATTGGTAAAATATGCAAAGAAATAGTTTTGTAGCAGGGTTTAATATTTTCACTAGCATATTTTTTTTTAAAATTTGCCGATGGGGAAGCGCTTTCAACTCACCTGATGTCAAGTTATGATATGGCCGAAGGTAGCGTACAGAAGAAGCAAGAAGAAGAAAGAAGGTAGGAAGCGCACTCTAACAAACTGAGGAATTGTCTATCGTACCTCTTACTAGGTGTAGTAGTAGTAAGAGGCATCATACTCTAGTAAGATGATAGCTAGCCTGGCGGACTTAAAACAAGACCTACCACTAACATCTGGTATCTTGGATCTTATTTACCTGAACAATTTACCAGTGACAAGGGTCATCCAGCTAAAAATAAGCGTACAAAATTCTAGGTGCCCATAATACCTGTGCCTAAGCAACAGGTTCCTGGGCGAGGCCATATTTGCCGACAGTACAGATTTACTTTCTATAAAAGGAAATCGAAATTAACTCAATACATGGAGCATTCCATTTCTCTTTCGGTAGTTTTGATAATTGAGACCCCACTACGAACTACGATTGACTTTTATTGCGCGTGATAGAAAAACCGTCGCAATCAAAATTCCTTACTTTAGTGCACAAACGCATGCTCTGATCCCGAATTCCCGTTATGGCTTCTTGCGTAATGTGGTATATTTGAACACGGGGAATTTGTTCGTTTCTCTGATATATTCGTGATCATTTCAGTCCCGGCTATCATTTTTGGAGTGACATCCGATTGTATTAGGCACACTCAATTGATCTCTCACACGCTTCTGGGACTCAATCATGGGGTGTAGGTACCAGATCTTCAATTTACTTTGTTTTCCGTCTGACCTGATATTCGCTTATTGAGTTAGGTCGGGCCCTGTTTGGTCACAGCAGCAAAATCCGATTTCCTGTTTCTATCAGGCCGGCTCCCGGGACTGGATAGTTTTATTTTACCGTTGCACTTAAAGGGAAACTTGTCTTTTGTTGTGAGACGAGAAAATTGTTACAGTAAACCCTGACCACAAACACACTTAAGCTTACAAATCTGGTGGCATTGTTTACTCAACAAAGAGCCTTTGGAGGTTCATCGAACTCGTGCGCTTTTATAAAAAGTCGTATTATTATGTTACCCATGACGATATGGAATATGAACAAGAAGTCGCCGACGATTGATTGTGGACAAAGAAAACGAACAATATGTCTCAATACCCCGTACATGTGGATAATTGCAAAGCACATAGTTTGCCGTAGAAGGAGGCAGATCTTCGCATGCTCAGATATAAATAGCGACAGAGCGAGCCACAGATGTAAAGTGGACACCAGATTAGAAGTGCTCGTGTCTATTTTGATGTGTAAGTAAATCAAGCGAGTCACTTTCTTAGTAGGCTGGGTTATCACTTTCGTTGGTCGCCAACGCTGTCTGCTGAGCCGGTCCTTCGCAAGGCTGTGTTTTATCGGTGATAGGAGCGAGCTCGACATTAATATATCGCCTTGGATTAAAAAAGAGCAATGCCTTTTCTTTGTTTATGTGTTTGCAATATGGTTCTTTTTTTTTGGTTTGAAAACAATTGTTTTTTCTTATGCCGAACAAGATTTTGTATAGCATAATTGATTCAGGCGTTATTTTGCGGACATCCATTTTTTCAATATTATGCAGGTTTATACTTACTATCAAATCAACTCTATCAACTATCAAATCTCTCAAATATATAATCAGTAGTCGATTCGGACTCGTCATTTAATAAAAAAGTCAGTATACCACAAACCGCATTATGATTATTTTAATTAGTTGACAATGATAACCTTCGTTAATAATTAAATGATGAACTTGACTTGCGGTGCAATCTCGATTGTTGACCATTTGAAATTAATCATCATTGTGCAAATATGGCCTTCATAAATCACGCTGCTTGATTAGTATAACAAATGAAATGATTTTATTCACAACTTCAATTATTGGCTTTGCAGCAGGATAATACTTGCTTCACAGTATCTGTATGTAATACGTGACCAATCATACCGTACTGTTACCGAATATTTATTTACAATAAATTACCCATTTGTTTAGAATGTTTGTAGATGAAAAGGTGTGCCTTTTTTAGAATACGACGGGGAAGCGCTTGGCTTTCAACTCACCTGGTTTCAAGGTATTATAAGGCCGAAGGTAGAATCGCACTTCACCCGGAATCTTCATCAATCTCAGGAAATTATAACAAGGCAACACATACAATGGTGGATTGAAGACATAATAGTGTAGCACATTAGGGCAGGGCACAGAAACATTTAGGTACATTTTCTATAGAATACAATGTAGGTACCTATAGACAATATTAGATTTCGTATTAAATGTCCAGATGCACCCACGTGCTACAAACTCGTGTCACATTTCACCAGTCAGTAGATTCCTAACTCATTGCAGAGTCCTTCCCACGGCCTTGTATTATTCATAATGTTGGTCACCTCTCAAACCCAGTGAAATGAACGCGCTCTAGAAAGACACAATTAATCTGACCATTAACTATAAACGTTTAGGAGGTCAAGCGAAAACAGTGGAAAGGTAAGCGCAGTTAGCACACTAATTGTGAAATCCAAGAGTGAATTATTTATAATAAGTATTCATACTGTTGGTAAATGTTTGCATCAGACGTGTCGGTGGTGATATAACGCATGTGCACGGGTTCCAGCGAACACAGCGAGCTCTGCGATCGGTACTAAACTAAACGCGAACCAAAACAAATGGACTCGACACGACACCGTTACCACTTCGCAGAAATAAAAATAATACGGGCCAAGCGCGAGTCGGACACGCACACGTAGGTCCGACTAGTCGACCGCCAGTATTCATGATTTTTAGTATAAATTTTTTGTACCATGGTAAGGACTATTATCACACCAAGTTTGAATTATTTCTCCAACAATAAAGCTAAAATACCATTAAAAGATCACGTTTCTTGTATGGGCCCTTTAATTTTTATGATTAATTTTATTATTTAATTAAGGCCTAGTAATAGGGTCCCGTTGGCACCCTTCGGTTACGGTACCCTAAAAAACGAGCAACGGTAATCTTTGTTCGTAAGGTCGAAACCCCGTCTCCACAGTACGGCACAACCGCTCATGATATAGCATTACGATAGCTCTATAATTAAAATCAAAGCGAGCATTGAACGCAAACATTTATCTTCAAACCACGCGGATGCTTACATTGCTCACTGTACTTGGTCGGCTTTTGATACCTTTTACAGTTTTTGCCGAGAGTGTCCGCAAATACCCGAGTGCTGCCATATGTGTGTAATGCTTAAGCTACACCTACGGGGATCGACAATATGCGATAATCGGGCCGTTGCGTTGGTGAAGTCATGGCTTAGCGCGTTAATTTTACAAAGGCGTTCACAATACCATTTGAAGTTTGGTGATAGCTAGGGAAGCGATATTTTTTTACAGATCACAGAGATTCATCGCAATATTTAATGCGAGTAACTGCAGTCTGTTGCCAACTGGCTATCATACCTCTAAATGCCGGAACACAATAATTTATAATTGTTTTTATGGCGACAGACTCAAGTAAAATGTTGGTATCTAGCCAGGCGGACCTAAACAATGTCCAACCACCAATTAAACCAAGCACAACATTTATTAGGTAGTTATAATTCATACTTATAATATAAAAAAAAAGTGCAGCAGCTTCGAACTCCATCTTGAAAAAGTGTCATTTTCAGCGCAAATTTATTGGCATTTGACGCTAAATCCTAGTGTATCCTAGTGTTAATCGAGTAGCCACTCGATTAAAACGGTATATTCATGCAATAATTATCACGTTGATAGACGCTAGGCGTTAACGTTAATGTGGTCGTAGCTTAAGGGCGGCTACCACAGATAATAAAGTTATCTGCGGCGGCTCATATGGTACTCACTATACCCAATCATAGCGTTGTCACCTTTAGTGAATCCAGATGTTGCGTCTCTCGATTTATAAACATTCTAATTCTGAATGAAATAACAAACGCAGGGAATCGGCACCTACGCAAGTATGATTATGATCATCGCAGCTGTTTTTAATGTTTTGAATAAATAACTAAATGGGTTAAAGTGATGAGTACATCATATACAGAGTTAATTGAATATTTTCAATGATTCATCAATTTAGCTTTGCACTTGAATAAACTACACTATTAATTTATAACGAACGCTCCAAATAATAATTGGACTAGGTCGGCATCTGTGTCTACTTTAAACCAAAGGATTCGATATCGATACCATACACGGAAGCACTAAATCTGTTCCTCAAATACCTGATAAAAAGATAAGTGATAGTACTTCCAGGAATTTTAATACAATCATAAAGACAAGAGAGTTGGCAAAAACGGATCAGTGAGTTGCTATTGTCCGCAGGTGAAGACGGAAGGTGAGCCGTGGGAGTGTGCTCGGGAGTTGGGCCGACCTATGTGGCCTTACCAGAGGTTACTGGAGTAAAATCGTCTGACATGACTACAGTAGTTGGCGAAGGTATGTTAATTCTTGAGTAGAGTGGTGGGAGAGCCAGTGCCTTCTGGGAAAATTCGCTACATCGTGATCCTTATCCTTGCTATGGCCTAGAGCTAGACAATCCTAGAGGTCAAGAGTCATCCCTCTGATGAAAAGAAAGTAAAAAAAAAAAAAACTCAAGCATTTAGCGGCACTCGTAGGCTATAGCTATAGTTTTCGCGCTCGTATTAGCCCTATTCGGACTGCCCCATCCAAAACAAATGGATGATGATACTGATAGGGTCAGAACAGAATCCATATAGACCTGTGTTTCTGAATGTTTATTTTTATTTAGTTTTGATTGTTTAATTTTTTTGATTTAATTTGACTAGATTTAATTTTAATTTATATGTGAATTTTTTCTTAATTCCTGCCTATTTACTTGTTATATGGATAATTTAATCTGAAATAAATTAGTTAATAATTAGCATCAACCAATTATGGCATGAATAGTGAGTATAAGAGAGTAAAGCGAAGCGCTGTAAACGTTTTCATACTTACTTCTCCTGTTCCAGTTTTCAAAACTTGTGGTAAATACAATGCGCGGGAAAATGTACCACTATGTGCACCGTTCACATGCTCGCGGAAAAACGCACTGCACGATCGAAATCACAGAAAACCACTCGGTTCACAGACGTACATTAGTTCTGTCAGCGAAGCAATGCGGATATTCTGTTATTGTATATTTCAATTCATGTGCAGTAAGTACGAAAAATCATTGACAGGGATCTCTCGGCCGAAATTAATATACTGCTGCTGCCTACATGCAAATGCTTTGATGACGACCTTTTCATGAGAAATAATTACATAATATTAAACGTTGGAGTTTCTTTGTTGGCTTATTTCCATTTTTTAATTGAGCATGGTTGTAGACATACCTACGTATTTACGATATTAAAATCAATCTATTATGAACATTTTGACTGCCTATTTGTATAAATAAACAGTACTAGTAGTACATTTTACACAGCGCCATTTAGCCCCAAACTAAACAAAGCTTGTTATATTGGAACTAGATTACGGAGAATATGAATACTTTAATCACGATTTTTTCCATACTTATGATACTTTAGAATACAGAAAAATGTTTCTTTAACTGAAACCAGGTTTCCTATAAAGACATATAATTCTGTTTTATAGACTGGTTTCGAACCTTTGGTATCGAAAGTGGCCGAAGGGCAATATAACACTCAGACACAAAAAAAAACTTTTTGTTTGTCCGGTTAGGCAATCGAACCCACAACCAACAGCGCTGAAGGCACAACTAACACCAACTGAGCTATATGGCCAGTAGTTGGTCGTCAAAGTATTGTAGTCGTAGGGCGACAAACAGACGCTAATTGACACTGACTTAGCAGAACTTGACCAATTTAAATACTTACCTTGAAGATGAATTAATGATTGAACTCGTTAAAACTATTTTCTAATTCGTTCATTTCCTTATTCGTAGATTTGAGTTTCACTATGTTTAATGGCTAGGCAGGTATTTATACAAAATAATGATCATTCATCAGCTGTAGTGATTTGGCCGACAGGTGCGCTTTGATTTCGCTACTAGTTCGGAGCGCTTCAGGCAGGTTTTGACGCCTACCAATGTCAGAGACGTGACTTGACCTTGCTTGGCTTACTTTTCTTGCTATGGTACTTTTATTGGAACAATGTTAAACTGAACCATCGGAATGGTTTATTTGTGTATCGATTTTTTTATAAATTAATAAAGACGTGCAACTCAAATATGGGCATCGTTGTAGTTATTAGGGTCAGAGTCATACTACTTGCAAATCTAAACATATTCCAAGTGCTAAGGCATCGTTTTTTACGACTGTGAAGCGATCATGATGCAGTGAAGATGTGTTTAAAATGTCACAAGCTTTGCTTGGTTTGGGGCTTGATGGCGCAGTGTGAGATAAACGTCCTGTAATATAAATTACCTGCCTACGTAATAATAATAAGTTCATTACAGATTAGAGTTTATTAGAGAGTAAGAGTAATCAATAATGCATTTTATCACTGTCTTAATAAAATGTGGGTAAAAGTCAAATACGCTGTGAGTGAATCACCTACTAAACATGGCGTCGAATATTTTACTCACGTATCATCATCATAATCCTACATTAGTGGTGGTAACGTTGTGAATGTAGAATTGTTGATGTTGATATTCAACATGGTCGATGTTCCACGATAAGTAACTGTCTAAAGTCTTGTTTACATATCGAGTTTCTATAGGTTTGCTCTGGATGTTGGCTGTTCCATAAATTATATTTAATACTAGTGAAACGACCGGGACTTCGTTCCAGTCACCCCGTGGGAAATTATTAAAATCTAGAAGCTGACCCTAAAAATCCTGAAATTTTCAAGACTCTCTGATTTGAGCTGTGCGTTGATATTCAGAAAGTCAGTCAGCTACACAACGATTTCATATATTAAGATGATATAAAGAATAACACAATGCATAGATGGTCTTTTGGTAGTAGGTAAGTATGTACCTCCTTTTATTACACCGGTTATTTGATTGACTACGATAACCTTTTTCAATATTATTTAATAGATAAGTGAGATTACAACCTTGAAACTATCATGGTACCTACAAAACTATTATCGTCGAAATATTGGATACCTTATTCTTGGAAGCCTATTCACTAACAAATAATGGTAAATTTGATATTAAAGTGAGATATTTGTTTGTCTAGAGAACATGTGCTTTGAAAAAAAAACTATTTCAAAACAAAACCTAACGTCCTTACACCCTGAACTACACGGAATAGATTATGTTGAATATTTTTATACACAATCCAGCTGTTACTTCTCTAATCGCGTGCGCTGAAAGCGCTTGGACAATTTACTACGGAGTCATAGTGAATCCTTTGCTTTACTAGTAATATAACTAACTTAGCCACATTCGTAGTATGGTCTGAAGTAGCCAGTAAACAATGATTGCCTGCCTATTTACCGACCGGTTGCTGTAACACACTCCACGATCACAAGTCTGAGACACGTTGCCTCATTGTATTAGTACGGCTACAATACAGACGTTTACAAACATGCTAAAGATCTGTTGACGAATCCGCGGTCTTGGAATAACTAAATGGTCGTTTGTTTAGGTGTACCTGTATTTGATCGTATTGCTTATATAAATAACGGTATTTAAATATCGCCTTACTTCATATTAATTTCGCCCACCGTGCTTCGCAATTATAAATTTCAAGATAGTAAGTATAATATGCTTAGTTTGGGGCTAGATGGCACTGTGTAAAATTAATGTCATGTAATATTTATTTATTAATATTTATAACATACTCGTGTAGTTATATTTTTTTCAAACAAGTATTTAATTTAATTTTCATCATTTAAAACAGTGTAATTTCATGCTAGCGTAAGGGGTCTTTAGTCAAGTGTATTTTTTAACCTCTAGGGATCAAAGTATTAAAAAGACTTGTCGCTATAATCTTACAAATGTAATTTTAGCCAAAGAGTATGCAAATATTTCTTTCTTGTGATCTTATAAAAAGTATCAGTTTTTCGATGTTCTATTTTGAAATAATATGAAGAAAGAACATTTAAAAAATCGATAATTTGGAAATGGAACTGTGAGTGACCTACACTGCTGCTTACTTAATACTTTTTGACTGATGCACTAGCCGTTAGCTTATGCGTCAGTGTGTTGGTCAACAAGAAGGAATTTGAAGGGAAATAGATGGCAAGGAGTATAGCAGTAATAGGGACAGATGGTATTGATGAGTTTCTGCGATACAAAGCATTTTTTTTCTCACAATCGACGTGAAAAGTAGACTGTGTAACTTGGGAATAATACTATTATTACTTACAACTCTGTTTGGGACCAATTTTGTCAATGTTTATTTTTTTATAATTAAAGGTATGTAGGTAAGTGGGTGACGGTAATGCGCATCTTTAAATCACAGTTCTAACCAATATGTGTTATTATTACTAGGTCTTGGGTGTGTTTTTGGAAGTGTCTGTTGTTGAAGTAGTAAAAAGTTTTTTTACTACTTTTTTTTTTAATCTAAGAAACCTTGTATTGCTATAATATTCGCTGTGTGTACCGTCAGTACATACATTAATTTATGAAATCATAAACAATTAATTCCCGACTAGACTAGCAATCTTGGACCAGTTTTTATAGTAAAAGAGATTTCATTATAAGCTTAGAGCGACACATAATGAAAGAGTAATCACTTGGATGGAACCTGTTTCTGACACAGCATTACCATGTACGGCGAGGACTGGATCTGACCAGGAGCAAATAAAATATGCAGCTTTGTTGTGCACATCATTGATATCTCAATAATAGAAATTCTTCTATCTATAATTTTAATACCTGAGTGCATTAATAGTTCACTCAGAACGTGTATACGAACAATTGAGAAAAAAATTGAGGATAGGCGCTATAGACGATAGATTTATTAACCTATGTTAGTAAACCATTTCTAATATTATATGTAGATGGTCTCTATATGGATGCATTGAATAAAACTAACCTGCCTACCCAAATGATTGAAAATCAAGAAAAAATAACCAAGAACTATAAAATTAACGAATTTATAGGTATGGCTTTACCGTCTACTTTGTATTACATATTTATCACAACAAGTACCTATAGATATATTTAAGTATTCTATCCGTAATCTAGTTACCATATTACAACCTATGCTTAGTTTGAGGCTAGATGGCGCTGAAAATTAATGTCCTGTAACATTTATTATATTATATTATAAATAGGTACCTACTTATATGAATTTGAAAAAGTGAAACACAAAACTAACGTAACCTTTAAGGCCACTGACAAAACAATTCTCTGTTTAACCACAAAATACCTAAAACAGTTTAGTGGTAGTATTGTGTCGGTATGTGAGTAACTAATTCTGTTTCTAGAATTTTCTACTTTGCACTACCTCACGTTCGTAATGAGTCTTTTGTGCGATGCGTGTTTTACGTAGTTGTTACACTTGCATGTTCATTTGACCTTTGCCTAAACGTGTGCGTACTTATTTACGCACATGGGTTTTCTTGAAACGGTGTCATTGAAAAAAACACAAATCATTAATGAATTGCTTCAAGTAGGTACGTACAACTATTGTTAAAATAAACAAATAAACCTACCTATAATAGGTTTTTTTTTATACAAAATGTGTTAGCTATTGATATTAATCTCAAATCGGTCCGGAAGACTTTGAGAAATCGGGAAAAAAAAGAAAAGAAAAAGGACGAATTGAGTACCTCCTCCATTTTTGATTTTTGATGTTGGCTATCGCGGGATAACTCATGACAAAAGATATAATAGATACAATCCTATCTATCTAATCCGAATATCAAATAACAGATCAATTTGATCTAATTGATCTGTAAATATTACTATAAGCCCAGTTTTATGAGAAAGCCAAATACCAATGATAAAGTGTATAACAGACTACCAGTATGAAATGAATACCGTAGGTATAGTTAAGTAACACCTACCTACAAACGCCAGATACATTTTAAAATGTACCTACATGGGTAGGTAACATATGGATGTTATTTATCAAAACAAAACAGCACAAATTTACTCAGAGAGTAGATTCCGTATTATTGTTTTAAATTTGATAACTTCTTGTTTTCGGTCGTTAATATGCCTTTGATAACTTGTAAGCGTATTCTCTTAGTGGAAATTGTCGAGCTACACAAAAATGGTCATCACTACTGTAATTTTTATGAATACCGTATAGCAAGCAAGTAAAAGAGCAAATACTCATAGCAAGAATTTTATGGAGCTGACATGTAGGTGCTTACTGCACTGTGCCTGCACTAAAATGGCAATTATTTAATATAATGACAGAATTTGCCAGACGTGAATACTATATTGTATGGATTTATTTTGAAAATCAAGAAGTGTTTACAAGGTAGTGCAGGCGACTGTACAACTATTAATTAAAATCGCTATGGTCCAGTGACTCTGTTATCTAATAGTTGTAACTTTTGACCTAGCGTGTGCGAAGTTGATATCGGAAAAACATCGGAAAGTAAGATTGTCCGTTGCTTAAATCATCACGGTAAAACTATAGCATGATAATGTGTGCGTGGAAAAATAGCTTGGCGTTAATGCTTTTTTAGGCTTGTTACTCGTGCATTACCAAGTGTCTTAGCGTAACATAGGTATCAGATAGACTATGCTGATATTTTTTATTATAATAACTGCAGAAATTTGGAATCAGATCTGTGTACCGCCGTACTGTGCAAGTTTCGAGGTCAACAGCCGACTCTACAGGTATACAAAAATGTATAAATAAAACCCCAAAAATTTACTTTGTTTCAGTGAGTGAAACGCAGAACGCAGACATAGTCTAGTGAAAATACGGAGAGCACTATCGTACAATTAAGTTAACTTCCAAACTGCAGATAATACAATTAACCCCCATCAGTGTATTCACATCCACTACCTCTACCTGCGTCAAATAATAATCAAGTAGACGTGTATCTAAAAGCTTTACCGCTGCCACAGTGTGTGAGAGCCTTAATATTGCGTTCAATACCTTGGCTTGACTTGTCTTCCACTATGTTGATTTATATAGTACCTACCTATATACAATGCATGACCAAGATGTGCTGATACATTACCCCGAGACTACGGTATGGGGTTTTTCAAAAAAGCTTTTTTTAACTTCCTAAAGGGTCGACATTACGCGAGTGATGCCTTTGATGTAACAAACGTCCATAGGCTCGGTAGTCTCACCATATAGTTGCATAAAAAAAAAATTGACCAAAGAGTATCGAACATTTTTTATTGCCATACATTTTGTTTTGGGTTCATAATCCAAATCTAAATTCAAACTCAATTGAGGAACAAGCTTATTTTTCATTCAGAATCTGTTTAAATTATAATCACTTGTTTAACCATAGTTATAATGTATAGGGAAAGGAATTCATCACACGCAAATGTATATACATGTTAATTTAAAACATTAAATATTTATAATTTCAAAGGCCAACAACAAACACTCTGTGAAAGCAAGTGAATTGATAATAAATTACAGACCGGGAAAAGCAGGCAGTAATCCGTACCAATATAATCAATTCTCAAGTAACTATGTTTATTTCTTTCCTTTTAACTTAGGCACGGATAATGTATTGTATGCCAATGGAACGATACGGGTTAGTAGTACGCGGGTGAAGTCCCGGCAACAACTAAGCTAGCACAGTTCTCAATCATGTTGATATTGTTATTCTTATTTAAATTTGACGTGTATCATAGCCAAATAAACATTTAGTTCAAAATATTTTTGTCTACAAATCAACCGCAGCCTCATTGCATTAAGATCATGATATGTATTCTCGTAAAACTCAAGTTTATCAATAACAATATTTGTTATTGATAAATATTATTATTATAAATATTGTTAGTCTTTGTTTTTTCGTTTTGATAAGTGCTGAATATGTGTCGATGAATGACCTGCTATGGCCAGAACTTCAAGCTAAAGACCGTTTTGTGTTGAAGGCATTATTAGACTTACTACTAATTTCTAGCATCAGTTGATATTTTACTCACGGAGGTTTTCATTTGGCTCGTTGGGTGCTGTGAAACACACACGGTGTGTTTTGAGCACCCGGCGAGCTATATTTCGTTCGGCATCGTGAATACAAGACAAGATTGTGCATAGTAGTGGCAAAGAATAACAAATATTATGTAGTGGCAATAGATAATGCTATTGGAAACATATTTGTTTTGATGTAGCCAATGTTTACACCGATAAGTACATGCTAACGCTAGTAGAAGTAAGCAGTTAATTGTAGATATCGGACAACCAAGTTGTTGCCCGGATATAAGAAAGATACTTTAATCAATTAATTAATATTATGGTCGTACAGGCATTATTTCTGATTTAAAAGGTTCATAAAAACGGGCGTGGCGAGGCTTCAACCCTTCAAGTTAGCCCAGGGGTGTCGTAAATCTCGACTTAGGGATTACACCAGAAGCAGGGCAGCAGTTTACGTCTGTGTATTATCAAACACCATTTCTTTCACCAATACGCCTGCCTCCAACTTTGAACCTTCGTTGAAAAACCTCCAACTTCGAAAGGGGTTCTGTTCAGCTGTGGACATTCGTGGGCTGTTGGAGAATAATGGCTGGAGAATATAAATATCTTAGATGTAGGTACTATTTATTTATCTCCATACATAAATAATGTGTTGATGGGTGTACTACATCCAATATAGATAATTGGCTCTTCTTACGAAAGATTTCAACGCGCACTTTTGTACAAATTGACATATTTTATACTTATTCAATTTATTCTGGAAAATAAGAACATTTCAGCTGCGTATAAATTTGTTTTTATTTTAGTATTGGTGGTAATTACAAAAAATGGGCGTCGTAAATATGGCAATTGAATTTTGTGTTCGTTAATGCCTCTTGGTTTTATTTATGAGACTAATAGAGTGTCTTGGTACGCACTCATCATGAATCTTACATTAGTATGTTTAATGCAGTTTGTAGTTTTAAATTATATCAATTAATTATCTAACTAATGTTATTGTAAAATTGATGGACTAAGATAGTGTCATAGGTGCGTAATACCACTTGTGGAAATGATTATGTAACTGTAACAATTGGTTAACTGGAATAATTAACTTACGACTGTTAATAATAAAAGGTAAACAAAGGAGCGATAAGTAAACTACTTTGACCCAATACTCGTACTGACAGTTTCGATTGTGCTCTGACGACCTTCGTTCGACAAAATGCAGTTGACGACACGCCGCGATCTCTTCGCCGCATAAATCAGCTGGAGACGGTACATAAATACATTATAAATTTAACGTACTCACCGTGAACAGGCAGTGTCGAAAATAAACCGATCACCTCCGTCAGTGGGCACAAAAAACAAAACAACACAAAACCAAAACAGTCTGATGAAAGTTCGCGGGATATGGAGGATGAGTTGAGAAACTGCACTTCATTCACGTTGTATCGTCGTGTAAAGTTTCGCTGAGAGAGCGATCGCCGCGTGCTGCGCGCTTGGTGGTCTCGCATCGAATGGCTGGTCGCGGTCGCGTCCCACCGACCAGCGAGCCTCGATGGAGTCGGCCGCGGCCCGCTTCCGCGCCCGCTCTGCGACGCATCCAAAAAGAAAATTGTCTGAGTTCGAAGCTCGAACGTGCATATAATCACAGCACAGACATCTCCCGGCATCCGGTGAATCCTTTATATCATAAATATGCATTTCGCATATCTGTCGCCTCCTCCGGTGACTAACCACAGCGTGATTGGTTGCGGTTGGGGGAGCTTTCACCTGTTTATTTTATATCAACTAGAAATGATGTTCAGATCTGTGATGAGATCTTACGATTACCTAGCTACATAATTATACTATGTACATGGTCATGTAGTAAGAAGTTGAAATTTTACCGTATAAAAAATAAACAAAATCTCCATGTAAACTTTTATGCCAAACATCACACCGTGTCTGGGTCTGGAGTTTTCTCTTAGCGTATAGACAGTTGTATATATATATATATATATATTTATAGATTATTTATATGTAGATTATTTTTATTTATAATAGAGGATCACAAAAGGCGCAAATATAGTGGTAACATTTCCGTTCGAGACCCATTAGGTACTAGATAGATAAGGACTCTATGACTTACCAAACCAAAAAATAATCATATTTCTTCAAATTAAAATCGATCGAAATAATAATTATCAGGAAAAAAATATCTATTTATATTTGAAACTGCCCATACTTATGTATAACTAAAAATTGGCTTCTAAATGTTTTACGCACGAATCAATGTGCTCAGCACATTCATGCATCATATATTTTTGATTTACATTACTTAAATACATTTTGAACTTATGTCTCTTGTCACGCTTGGCAATTGTTGCCTATCGTTATTACAAAGCGAATCCTTTGGATAGCCCTCATAGAAAAGCAGTACCAGATCTAGGTCATGAGGACCGAGAAGTACCTACGCTACGCACTAGCCTAGATTGCTCAATGAAAACAATTGACGGTCACTTTTCTACTACTTACACTCCGCAAATAGAATCTTCGGACCTGATCCAAACTGAATCGAACTCGAACTCTCGAGTATATTTTAATGGCAAAAACTATATAAAATCCGATGTTCACTATAAACCTTCCGATATTCCATGCTTTATGTATTATTTTATATCATTTGACTTTAGATCTTACTTTTATTTGCAGATTGACCACAACGTTATATTTAAGCTATTCAATAATCTCTGAAAAGAAATAGCAGTAACAGGAGAGAATTCATTTCATGAGTCTAAAATGTAATTTAAATAAAACAGTGCGACGAAAATGTGTCCACAAACAAACCATCAACTAAATTAATTTCAAACGCAATAAAATCACATTTTCTGGACATTACTGCTTGGGAGTCACTTAGCGGCTGAAAGGGCCTTTATCTTTAAATTTATAGACAAGGAAAACATCTTGTTATGCTTTTTTTTTAATCCCCGAAGAGACATTTGAGATTGTTGATTACTTTGGGGAGACATCAAATCAAAATATAGCCTTGTGCGCAAGGACTTCATAATCATAACACCCCGAAAGACCTACATTTATTTAGGACGATACCCAACAGGAAATCAAGGATTACAACGTGTAATGGCATCCTTGAACTAAAATAGCCTTATTCCGATCCGATAGATTTTTGTCGAATATCGCATTTTTTTTTCTTTTTGACGGGTCACCTGTTGACCTCGAGGCTTGCCTGGGGAAGGATGAGGTCTACGAATGGAGCCTTCCCAGAAAATACCTATTAACTCTCTTTTTGAAGGTGTCGGAGTTATATGTAAGTGGAAAAACGGAAGCTGGCAGCTTTTTCTCATCTGTGAGCTGACCGATAGCTCTGTGTTTAACTTGACCATTGGCGTGTGGAATGAAAATATTTTCTTTACCTTATCGCTCTTTGGAAATAGGTACTAGTTCTAATTAAAAACAATAGATATAATATGTTGGAGTCTTTCTAATGGAAGTTTTCTTTAACCCCACTTACGGCCCTTACTTATCTTAGAGTAATCTTTTTATTTAATTTTGAAACCACTTCATTGGGTCATAACACTACAATTTCGGGTTTTTTCTGTTTTGACCCGACCCTGTTTTGCTTATTCAATTATTGTTGAGGTTAAGACTTCAACTTTTGAAGTCGACTCTTAGTAAGTATACTAAGAGTAATAATAATAATTTTGATGTAAACTTTGGTTTGGACCGGCTATCGGTGACACAGTCACAGGTGTATGACACAAACAGGCAGATACTAATAAGTGTCATCAAAAGATCTGACCAAATCTTAGTCAATGATTCGGAACACTAATAATAATTGACAAGCCTCACAGCTCAGTTGGTAGTAGCTCCGCCTTCTGCGCTGTAGGTTGTGGGTTCGATTCCCACCCAGGACAAACATTTATGTGATGAATATAGATGTTTGTTCTGTGTTTGGGTGTTGTATTGTATGATAAGTATGTATTTACAAAAAAAAAAAAAAAGTATCCATGTATTCTATCCGTAATCTAGTTCCCATATTACAAGCTATGCTTAGTTTGGGACTAGATGGCGCTGTGTAAAATTAGTGTCCTGTAATGTTTATTTTATTTTATTTGTTTAATAAATTCAATTCATTATTTAAAAAACCCATTAAATTAAATACCAACAAAAACCACGCTTAGCAGACGGATTGGTGAATGCAGTGAAATTTTTAGATAATAAACTGAAGTCGAATCGAGATTTTACGACATCCATCGGGCTGAGTTGGACGGGTCTATTCCACGGCATAACAAGTCATACAAATATAATGCAAATATAAATAAATATAATCCAGTGTTGTTTTGCAACAGATATTTGCACTAGTATCATTATGGCTATCTGCGTTGGTCTAACGTCCAAGGAAGTAGGCCGATTTTGATGAATGAGGTGTCAAATGATTTGTCATGTGTTCGCCGGTGACCTGGTTTCTTTATTTCCCCTACTGCATCTAAGCTGTTTGCCTGAGAACAATCATTATCTTCTGTTATCTTCGTCCTTGCAACTAACAGACAAGCAATTGGATATAAGTATACCTGGAGATAATGGAATGTTAGGTATTGTATACTGTTGTTAATGCGTTTTTTTTTTCAGTTTCGTTACTTACATTTATTTGAAGAAACAAAACTTACAGCTCATGTACTCTTGAAAAAATTAAATGGAAAGGCTATCATTTAACGGCCAGGTAATAAAAAAAACGGTCGGCTTTTTAATATTTTTTTGGTCAGCACCGCAATGTTTATGGTCAGCTAACAAAGCGAATTAAATACCGCAATTTCTACAGCTGTAGACAGAGCTTCCTCAAAAACTAGAGGGAAATGTCACAATCACCACGCATGGCAGGCGGATTTTTAAATGCAGATCGCAGTTAATGTTCTGGATTAGATAGTACTTAGAAGGAAGTCGCTGTCCTTCTGGTGAGGTCTCTTAGCCGGCTTTTACGACATCCGCGGGATGGGTTGGAGAGGTTGATTCTTAATGAAGACCGCCACAGTGAAGTTCAATGTCGTGTAATATTTATTAATTTATACTTTCCGAGAAATGCCCGTGAGTTCTCAACAAAATTATGTAAACATTGTCTGAAATGGGCTTATTATTTTGTCCTTCCTCGTCCATTATTTCGGTTCGATTCAATTAATTTCGTTCTTGGAGTATCGTACTCGACTGATTGGGTATCAATGACGAGGTTCTACTTGAAATATTCCATTGACGTTGATGCCAATAAACAAGCACATAATGTTCTTTATTGCTTTGTATCGTCACAAGTTTACAATCACGGCTATGATGGAGCAAAATATTCATTTCTTACTATTGTCATTTATTTTATTTATTCATTTGAAAGCCAAAAGCTAAAAATACAGTATAAAAACGAATTAAGATTACAGTGAGCTAATAACAGGTTTTCACGAGTAAAGACATAGAATAAGACAAATGAATATAGAAATAATGTACCTAGGTAGAATGTTAAATCTATCTTATTTTCTAAAAAGGTCTCATGCATTGTAACCAGGTGAGATGAAGGCCAAGTCCTTCCTTGTCATGTAATAAAAAAAAATGCGTATCTAACCCTGAGTTTCTTGTTTACGAACTCTGACAACCGTGACTATCTACTGTTAGCTTTTTTTATACAACTTTTTTTTAACAAATATCTGTGGTCCTATACTATTCTGGTGTACAAAAAATCTAAGGAGTCAATTTTAGCCTACTTCTAAGAATGTATGTATATGTATTTTGGATAACAAAACTATAATTTGGTATACTGGAGCTTTCTTGTAACCTATTATTTTTCTGTTTAATTTTGTGTGATATTGTTTAGTTTTGTTTTTTTTTTGTTTTATAGTACCTATCTGTAAGCAGTAAATATGTAATATATAGTATTTGATATTAAATGACATTTATAATTTTGTTTTGTAATGTAAGTACAAATCATCTGTTCATCAAAATTGCACGCCGTAGTACGGCCGAAAACATTTATTCTACTCAAAGGAAATCGTAACAGGCTAGGTAGTGTTTACGGATAGCAGATTAGTCCCATTTGTCCCATTTCACCCCTGGTGGTAAAATTTTACACCATCTCAACACCGGTGGTCAATTAGAACTAAAATCGTCCCATTTTATCACTAGTGGGATTTGGAATAAATTGAATGAATTGGGAATAAGTTTTTCCCAGTTGTCCACCAGTGGTAAAATGGGGTGGTTTCCGTCTCCATTGACAACCGGTGGCAAGTTCATGGTGGTCAGATGGTCCAGAGGGGTTTAAACACCTTACGACATGTATTTCAAGCAATAAATGTTCACTTTACTTTAGCTAGGAGGTGGATTGTGGAACTCTTCAGTATTACTTGCAAACCTCTCGAGATTGGGCTCACATGAATTGTTTTGACGAGTCCAATAGGACGATTTGCCGTTTTAACATTCGATAAAGAGTGTTTTTTGTTTTTTTACTACATAACTATTCCTACTAATACTGTACCTAGCTACCAGAGACGAACAGACAGAGAACCTCACGACAGCAGCCTATTTGTGACCACCATTGGACAAAGTATACAGAACTGGAAGGTTATGCTATATTCACCTTCTATTCGGATTAGCGATCGCAGTAAGAGTAACATAATATATCGAAAGAAGCTGTTATTCTTCTGGAGAAACCCTTGGTCAGCTTATACGCTATCCGTACATACTACCAGTCAGGGATAACCAACCAGTCAACAACCTGTAACCGCATTAAATTGCGACTCCAGGTCATCATATTATAGGTACTTTCGCTCAATTTTCGTTATGAACTACTACGTTTGCATAGGAATATACGTAGTTTGTTGTTCATTTTGTAACAAGCCTCATAGCTCAGTTGGTAGTAGGTCTGCCTTCTGCTGTAGGCTGTGGGTTCGATTCCCACCCAGAATAAACATTTGTGTGATGAATACAGATGTTTGTTCTGTCTTTGGGTGTTGTATCATATAGTACGTATGTATTTACAAAAATTATTTAAGTATTCTATCCGTAATCTAGTTCCCATATTATAAGCTATGCTTAGTTTGGGGCAGGATGGCGCTGTGTAAAATCAATGTCCTGTAATATTTATTTATTATTTATTATAATGGAAAAACTACTTTTATATGGGAGCGCGGTATTACTGAGGTTTTTCGGAAGATGTCATACGGAAGATGTATCTTCATAATAACAGCCCAAAAAGACCACTGCAGGATAAAAATGCTAAGGGAGGATATGTCATCACCACGCTCGATAGGTGAGTAGGTGATCGCATTATTGATGTTTATTACTCTAGTGTTTGCTGCTGCTCATCTTGTTATGTAATCTCTTGGGGTAGGTGTAATTTACCCTGCATGCATCCAGCACATCGGAATCACTGGCTTTTGTTAAAGATTAGGGCTGAATGATCACAACACTGGTGGTAGAATCTGATAAGATATTTTCTACTGAACTTTATTAAATTTACCGTCTTGGTGAATATAAAACCTACCTACCTAATGTAACTAATAACCTGTCTGCTTACCTATCTACGCAAAGCTTAAAATTGTTTAATATGAAATTGTACCTACCTACTACATTTCCGACATTTCACAAATTGCTGTCATAAGCTTACATATATCATATATATCTACCTACAGACTATGCTACCGTTACCTATCTATTCTTCAGCTTATAAATGTGCTTACTTACCCATATTTGAAACGGCGCTCACTTTTTACTCAGGTAATAAAAAAATATTAAAACCCTAGTACTATATATTTTGATATAGTTATTATATGCTATGTTCGCTGTAAGCGATTTTTTGTAATTTTTACGAGAATAAATGTCTTAAACCGTAAAGATCCACCTGGCTAGCGACCACCCTCCTGCCGAAGTCCGGCACAAAACGGTTTTCCGTATTCCGGCTGTGCGCGGGAGAGCCAGGTCGATCCTTGCTCTGCCCCTAGAGTTTGACAGCCCTAGAGGGTCAAGAGCTAACACATAAAAAAACACTTACCTTAGTCGCCATTTCGACATCCAATGATGTTAAGGGGCCCATATTATATACCAGGGCTGCCACGGTCACTAGTTGAATGTCTATGAAATTGTTTCCGCGAATTGAGGCTTGCTGATCATGGTAACAGCTTTTCTAATTTTATGCTATTATGATATTATATAGAAGCTCGGCGTTACCTGGTCCCCCGGCCTATGCTTAGTTCCCGTAATTCCGTGGGAATCATATCTTAGTGCACAGCAACAAGCCTCATAGCTCAGTTGGTAGTAACTCTGCCTTCTGCGCTGTAGGTTGTGGGTTCGATTCCCACCCAGGACAAACATTTGTGTGATGAATGTTTGTTCTGTGTTTGGGTGTGTATTGTATGATAAGTATGTATTTACAAATTAAAATAAAAAAATGTGTTTAAGTATTATATCCGTAATCTAGTTCCCATATTACAAGCTATGCTTAGTTTGGGGCTAGATGGCGCTGTGTGAAATTAATGTCCTGTAATATTTATTTATTTATACCACAAAAGGAAACTTTTTTTTTCAGGAACCCTAAAAATGACTTTAGGGCATCTTGCTTGGCTTGGGCTGTGCTTAGATTGAGAGTTAGTCAGTTTAACCGCCTCTGTGGTCTAGTGGTTCGCCTATATACCGGTGTCAGATCTAGAAGTCCCGGGTTCGAACCCAAGGAGAGACAATATTGTGCTTTGTTTAGTTGATGGTAGAAATTTATTAAAGTCCACCTGGCTCACAATCCCAAACTGTTGTGTTTTAGAGGTTAGATAGCCAGGTTCTCAGATAGTTGAGAATTCCGGGTGAAGTGCGCTTTGTCATAACTTGAAACCAGATGAGATGAAGGCCAAGTGCTTCCCCACCGTATCTCAGTGCACGGTCTCTAGGGCTTGGGTGTGCGTTGTTTGTCAGACAGTCAGTTAGGCGACGATTTAATGATAAATGTAATTTATTGATTCCTTCGTATGGCCTAGTGACTGTTGAATGTTATGCAATATAAAAAATATACAATAAACCAGCCCGGTTTCTCTTGCGGCTAGGTGTCACGATCACGACGCTACTTTCAACAATCACGGTGCTCTCCTAACGCGAAGGAGGAGAACTGTTTTAATGAATCGGCCAAGTGCGGAAGCGCACGACTCACAATTGAAGGCAAAAATACCGTTTTTTGGAATGGACTTTTACCCCTTAGAGGATTTACCTCTGATCACTACTCAGAGCAAGGATCTTATGAGGATCACTAACTAGGAGGCAGTCAGAGGCTCGTCCAAACTTACGTTCGGCACGTGCCCACCGTTTGCAGTTGCTAGTATCCTATACGTGACAGGTTGCAAGGCCATCGCCGCTTAGCGGAATACTAGCCAGTGACAAATTCCATTTAGACTTTTGGTCCTGAACATGCTGGTTTCCTCACTATGTGACATTCACAGAGTTTGTACATGTGTCAAATGCACATATACACAAACTTAAATTAATAAATTTATTTAATTTGTTGTTATATCGGCCATAGGAATACATACAAAAATCAGCTGTCTACCTATTACGATGCAATCCACTGATAGACAGGCGAACGGACAGCGGAGGTTTAGTAATAGAACCCTAAAAACGAATTCATGTAAGGCTAATTTCGCATAATGGAAGTCAATATGATAGTTCAAAAACACTACTAAATCAGAGTAATCACACCCATTATATTTGATATTTTTGATTATGCTTAGCCTACCTACCGCTAAGTATTTTAACCGCCTTCGTGGTCTAGTGGTTCAACCCACTGATTTTAGATCCAGAGGTCGATCCTCCCGGGTTCGATCCCCAGGGGGAGTACGATTTTGTTCTCGGTTTGGTTGGTGGTAGGACTTTGTTCAAGTCTGCCTGGCTAGCTACCACCATCTTACCTAATTCTGTCGCCATACTAACAATAAAAAAAAAATTGTGTTCGGGCATTCAGAGGTAAGATAACCAGTTCCTCAGTTTGTTGAGGATTCCGGGTGAAGTGCGCCTCCACCTTCGGCCTTATCTTAACTTGTTACCAAGTGAGATGAAGGCCGAGCGCTTCCCCGTCGTACAAAAAAGGGTATTTGTATAAATAATAATAATATTATAATACGTATCATTATTAGCCATCAAAAACATAATTATTATTTTGGTTTGTTGTATAATTTTTTCCCATAATGTTGTTCTTTCTGTTGTTTTATATTTTTTTATGCATTGTATAATGAAAAGTTTTAAAATAAATGATGTGTTGTAAAATTGTAATTGTTAATAATTGTATCTGCCAGTTCATTTGGGAAATCCGGCATTGGCATTGTTGTGACGGCATTATTTTCGAATGGGATGAATTCATATCTGATATTTAAAAAAAATAAAATATAAAGAGAGCATAATTAATATAAACTGATGTCGCGGGCGATTTATGATAAGTGTGGTAGTTTTTAGGACATTAGGAAGTAAAGAACTAGTTACAATATTTCGCCCATATCTTTTGCATGGTTGATCCCCATCAATTATTTTTTTTGAATATGCACAGATTACACCTATACTCATCAATCGGTATACGGATTTTTTTGAAACTATGGTATTTTATAGAATAAGGGTTGTTAAGTGAAACAAGAAAATATATATCACGTGGTGAGATATTTGACAGCACCCAAAAAATGTTTTCCTTTTTTTTATAGGGGTAGTTTTTGTAACATAGCGGCGCGTTAAGAGGGTAAAACGCTTGAAATGTCTTGTAGGATATAATGTAAAAGGGGGTCGACTTCGCTTTTTAGTATATGTTTATTAATTTACTGAAACCACCCCTGTATTGTTGACATTAAGGGTTGCAAATAGGGTAAATAAAAAATACAAAAAATATATGAATATTTAAATATATAATAATATAATAGGTACATAAATACTTTATTTTTGAAAATATTCATTCATTTCTAGGTATCCTTTCAGAAATCTACTTCCCTTTTCACGTTTTATAGATGCTATGTAAAAAAATATTTATAACATTTTTTGACTCAGGATTTTTTGAGGAGGCTTCTTAGTATTCATTCCAATAGAAATATATTTGAAAGTAGTTTATTCAGCAATGTTTTTGATTAGTAAATGACTAAATAATTATAAAAAATAAAAAAAATTACCTGATCGATTCTTTGACAGGTTTGTAAATATGTAACTACATTATAAAATAACAGAGACGTTGAGTTCTGCTTATTTTTTACCTCGGTGTGATACTCGCCCTTGGCATTAAGAAGGTCTTTGTGCCGATCGTAGTAACAACAAGCTCTCTGGGCTAAGCACAAGGAAGTCTCTTGTGATCTTTCAAATTCAAATATGTAAGCGATATTTAAACACATCCGAACAAGTTCATCGTTTTTTTTTTTTACGGTATTTGGTCAGTGCTCGAGAAATGAAATAAAATGAAATCAAAAAATCTTAATTCTTAGATTTCTCGCATCATGACAAAATTAAATATCGTTTACGCATATTGTCGTACACGCATATTGCCGTACACGCATATTGACGTACACGCATTGACTTACACTTCTTATTGTACACCAAAATAAGGCGCTAGTCAACTCAGGCCACTCGAACTTATCCCGCTGGATCAGTTGACCTACTGAATATTTTGAATCGGGCGACTGGATAAGTCGCATTGATACATTTACGATTTGTGTAAACATGTAAGAAAGTGTAATATAGGTCAATTTGACAATTTATTTACAAATAATTAAAAATAATATGCACTACTAAACTAATTATGTTGGTACAAAGGTAGCAGTTGGATTACTTAAGGACCGTTACCAACGGTCTACAGGTCACTCAACTATTCCAGACCAGTAACCGACGAAAGCGTGCCCAAAACACTGGATATTAGATAGTTAAATTAGTCGGTTTTATCGTTTAAAAGCAATCTTTTAAAGAAAATTTAAAAAATCCAGACAACATTTGGATGGAGATGATAGCAGAAATTTGGTTGACGTTTGATTGAGATTACATTTCCAGTTAGATTTGGCGATCAAAAAATTAATCATAATCAATCTAGCTTTGTCTGAAACCATTTTTATATCGATACGCTTCCGAAACTATACCGATGATGGTGTAATCTGATACTGCATATACATTTGTAATGAGTTTATCATATCAGCACAAGTACGTGCCACCATTTTTGCTAAGCATTTGATAGATTATGTTATCAGCAAGCTTTTTAATGGAATTGGATCGTAGGTACCTTTGACGCCCGTAATAACTTAGTAATGTATTTTTCAATTATTTTTCCTACCAGGACATGATGTTTGGCAAAAGCTACGCACACACACACTATAAGAATTAGACTCGTAATAAATTAGTTTAAAGTCGCACAGCGTGCTACGAAAAGGGTTATGCTTGGGGTTTCACTATGTGATAAAATCAGAAATGTGGGCACCCGTAGAAGAACCAGAATCACTGACATAGCCCTCAGAATAAGCACGCTGAAATGACAGTGGACAGGCCACATAGCTCGCAGAACCGATAACCGCTGGGGAATAAAGGTTCTAGGCGACCGCGATTAAACGCGAAACGGAGTGTGGGAAGAAAAGTAGTGGACTTTTCAGTGGACCAACGACATTGTGGCAGTCGCGGGAAGCTGATGGATGAAGGAAGTTCAGGTACGCTATTTGTGACGACGATTGGGGGAAGCCTGTGTTCAGCAGTGAACGTGTGTGATGATGATGATATGACGAACACACTACTCGATCACAATATGTATTAGTGGGTATACCTTTCCTAGGTACACCTTTTACTACCTCTCTGTGGTCATGTGGTTCGCCCACCGGTATCAGATGGTTCACAGGGTTCGATCCCCGCAGGGGTGTATAATGTACAAAGTACTACTACCAGTAGTACTTAAACTACCAGTAGTACAAATTACTTCTACCAGTAGTACTTAAACTACCAGTAGTACAAATTACTTCTACCAGTAGTACTTTGTCTATCTAACCTAAGTCTGTCGTCATTATAACAAGTTTAAACTGTTGTGTCCCGGCATTTAGAGGTAAGATGTTCCTCATAGTCTAGGATTTCGGGTGAAGTGCGGTTCAACCTTCAGCAGTATCATACTTAACACCAAATGAGGCCAAGTGCCCAAAGTAAACAAAAAAACTATTTTCTCTTCATGATCGATGAGCAGTTAGTAAGTAAGTACCTACTTAAACCTAAAAGCTCAAACGCAGCCAAAGTGTTTCCGTACAGTTCTTCCGTACAGACTGACGAATCCATTGAGGTGTGTATATGTGTAGACATAACAGCTCGACCAAGTATTTTGCGCTTTTTTTATTTCAGTGATTTCACATCAGTTCAATCCGCAACAAATCGGCGCGAAAGTGAAATATTTTTAATGCTATGTATTTTTCAAGACGTAAAAAATCACACTGTTTCATAAACATGAAATGTATAAGTTATTCTTGACCTTGTCGCTGCTTGTCGTAACTACCTACGTCAAACTTCGAAGCATACGAGTACCTGCTACTAGAATGGCGTGCGCTCCGCCCTCGACGCCCCCGACAATTGCAAATGACTGCAGAAAGCAGGGAGCCGAAATATTTATTTAGCATTGTAAGCCTTTGCACAGGAAATTGCGACAGGTGTGCATAGTCTACATCTAAGTGAGATAGCACTGAGCCTTCCTGCGTTTTACAGTCATTAGCAATTGTCGCCAAGCGGAGCGTATACGCTTTTCTAGTCGCAGGTATTCGTATGCCTCGCCCAGTGTTCAAAATAAAGGTATTTTGAACACTTGCCTGCACTTGCATTACAGGTAGCTTGTTTGGTGGTCGATACCAGGCGCAAGATTAATTTTAATTGTACGACGGGAAAGCGCTGGACCTTCGACTCACCTGGTGTAAAGTTATCACAAGGCCGAAGGTGGAAGCACACTTCACCCGGAATCCAAGGAGACTGAGGAACTATCTTACCTCTAAATTCCCGACTTAGGTAAGATGGTGGTAGCTAGCTAGCCAGGCGGGTTTGAAATAAGTCCTACCACCAACAATACCCGTGTCGCGTCCATACGTTAGTACTATAAGTCTATGGACGAATATCAGTGACAGTGGCCAAGGGCGACCGCGTTAAGCCTGCCAATTTGTCTGCGTCGTCGTCGCTTTTACATGTGTTCGTTCGATAAGAGGATTATTAAGGTAATGCGTCTCTTATCATGGTGATGTCAAGGACAAATTATGTTAAAACTCTTACTGATTTATTCATGTTTTTAAGGTGTGGGTTCCGATTCATTTGTTTTTAATGTTATGACGTTTCTTATAATATGACATAAAACATTGACTTACGTCGTGAGCCCCAACCTCGAACCCACATTGTCTTAGGCACCTGGAAAGGTTAAAAAGGCTTTGCTATTCGATTGCAGGTAGTTTAAATAAGTTCAGTTCCATTCCCCATGGCTGGTCCCATTCTTGCCCAGGTGATGCATAGGCAATTCTCGAGGACAATACTCAAGAGCTAACCCATTTCAAATTAACACAAAAATAAACTGTTATCTCTAAAAAGTTCTAGCTCAGATAACTACTTGATCATTCAGGGGTTTACTCTATGAATCAAATTGAAATACGCTGAATAAGCCTCGTCTTCAACAGCCCTTTATTGCCCACGGCTGGAGAAAATTCAAATTTCACCTCCGAAATTTAAGGGTCTTGCTATAATAACGGTGGCATGCGGTTTGTTGATCGCAGTAATGCTTTGACTATACCAAAAGTGCTGCCCTGTCTTCCTTGAGATTCCTAAGTCGGCTTTTACAACTACCGTGGGATGAGTTGGAGGGATCGATTGTGAAGCCGCAAAGCGACCGCCACGGAAAACTTTCAAAACACTTAATAATAAAAATACCTATTATCTACGAAAGACAGGGAATTTCTGTTTCCACTAAAAGTGCAAAATACCCACAATGTACAGGTGCTTGGACCTTGTGTCATAAGTGGGCGGAAAGGCAACTATCACTTTTTAATGATTGTACCTAAGTTATTATTTTGATATAAGTCCTTATAATGCAGCTGAGCTAAAGAAAACATATTTTAGAGTAGATACAATAAGGTTGTTATGTGATATTGCGTAGGTATGCATATGTGGAAAGAAAACTTAATCTTATCCTTTACTATAGACATATATTATAATACAAAATGTAGAAGCGATGCTACAAATATACACAATATTAAAATAATATACATACCTACTTATACACTATATACCTGTAGCGTAAAACTAACTATGTACAAGGGAAGCAGTCGGGTTACCTATAGACCATTACAAACGGTCTATAGGCTACTCAACTGTTCCAGACCAGAATATCCTTGTCTTTGAATTTTGCACATAAACTTTTGCCCGATAATGTGATTTATCAAAGTTTTACCATGGCTCTGTGTTAACTACTTGTTGACCACATGGTTTGATCGATCGGCCTATGCGATGAATAGATACGTACCTACTGTTTATAGAAGTTTGAGAAGGAATTTTGAGGTACACAACAATAAAAATAAACATAAGTTAAATATATTTTATGCAAGCAGAAACCAAGCCAAAGCAAAGTGCTTATTGGAACTTCCTCAATTGACCAAGTGGCTTGTCACCCATATATTAAGCGATCTTTGCTGATTCACAACATCCCAGTAACTCTTTATCATCCTGTGCCATTAGGGTTTAGAATGTAGAATAAAATCTTCAAAGCTTATCATTCTCATATGACGCGCGTCATACCGAAGAAAATAATACCCTTTCGTGCAATTACTGCAAACGCACGTTTATAGCGAAATTGGCGTATGTCAGACAAATTGAGCTCTTCAGTAGGTAAAAGTAAAAGTAAAGTCGCCGTTAAAATTGGTCGGAAGACATGACGCAATGATTTCATTGAAATTTGTGGCAAAGGCACCTTTTTCATATTAGGCGCTGGAAAAATATGTTTTCCATATAAAATTAGATCTCTTCTTTCGGCATACCCCACTGAAAAACGAAGTGTGATTTTACATCACTAACATAATTTACTATCTAATGCAATTTTCGTGAAAGAGCGGGAAAGCAATTAATATGGGTCCCTCTGCTAACCGATTTTACCAGGCAGGCAGCAGGTTACATCCATATCAAAACCTAACTCACACCAATATTGTATTCATCAACACACCTGTCAAGCTTAGTGATTATGGAAATTTTATCAGATCTAGAAGTCCCGGGTTCGATCCCAGAGGAGAATAATATTATGCTTGGTTTGGTGTTAAGACTTTGTTTAAGTCCGCCTGGCTAGCTACCACCATCTTGCCTAAGTCTGTTGAACCATCTTGCCTAAGTCTGTTGCCATTACAACAATAATAAATTGTTGTGTTCCGGCATGTAGAGGTAAGATAGCCAGTAACTCAGACTGTTGAGGATTACGGGTGAAGTGCGTTTTCATCTTCGGCCTTATCATGACTTAAAACCAAGTCGTACATTAAAAAACAACTCCCAAACATACACTTTTTGAGACTTGAGAGTTGAGAGATAGGTGGCAGCATCCACTCAAGTACTGAATTATCTGGGTAGATAATTCAGGGGTCATTCCTTCGTAGGCCTTATCCTTGTCCTCCCACGGCTGTCATAAATATATCGACACTGCAATCAGACTCGCTTGCTACGCGTGACCCATGTTCTGCAGTAGTACACTGTGATATACACGTGACCCATGTTCTGCACTATGATAATGATGTTTTTGATGATGATTATGATGAAAATTATAAAAAATTACGCCATCAAAATATTTCTTATGTAGGTACAAACTTAAATAATTATTCGTAAGTAGTACGTACCTATACCTCCAAGTCCAAATGTAAAGTATTAGACGCCAAAAAAATAATGTATAAAAATTGCTGTACGTACCCGTGTAGTATCACTTGCACATAAAAATAGGATGTCAAGAATTTAATTTTGACCTGCGTACTACCACTGACATCATTGTTATCGAAATCAAACAAAAAACAGAACATCAAAATAAACTGTATTTTAAGATCAGATGTCATTCGTGGGTAGCACCAATTGTGACAAGAATATATTGTTTACAAGAATATATTG
This sequence comes from Venusia cambrica, assembly GCA_951394065.1. NCBI lineage: Eukaryota > Metazoa > Arthropoda > Insecta > Lepidoptera > Geometridae > Venusia > Venusia cambrica. Next base: position 8,833,589 of record OX596043.1, on the reverse strand, counting down.
AATGTACAGACACAGCTTTTCTACGATTTTATTATATTATATTAGCTCGCGTGACCTCTAGGCTTGTTAAGCTCCAGGCTACAGCTATAGCTACGGTGGCTAGAGTTTTTTCAAAAGGCACCTCTACCGCACATCGACGGAACACGGCAAAGCGTTTCGGCAGGAAAAGGTCGCTAGCCATGGGGAACTTTTCTGGTTCTACCACCAGCTTTGTGATCATTCAGCAGCCTAGGAAAAGCCAGCGATTCCATTTCCCGGGGTAGACTGCTAGGAGGAAGACCATATCTAACCCACTTACCGTCCTGCAAGCTGCACTTTTAGCTTTAAGTCTGCCCGTTGTATTTATACAATGTGCCACCAAACGCTTGTATCATTCGATGTAATTTTTGTGTTGAATAAAGTGTTAATCTATTCTATGTCCTTATATATGTGTATATATTCTACCGTACATACCATACATCCAGGAAACTTAAAAATGTTGAGTTGAATCATATCCACACACCGATCGAGACACTCGCTGACTTTCGGTGTTTAACAGGATATAATTAAAAATATGTGTGTATCTATACGTCGGTCGTGGTCTCGCACTTCACACTGGTTTAAACTTTTAATGGTCACTCCAGAATCCGGATGCACAATTTACAACTTCTCAACTTGTCGTATTTTCTCGTTTATATTTTGCTACTATATTTACGTTTATTGCTGCTTACATGGCAGGAATTGGCACCTATGTTTTCGGTCTCTCTATCTCTTTTTGAATACGCTAAGTGGAAACTTTGGATCACTTTGTAAGCATATTGCACGCTGGAGGAGTGTGCGATTTGGCAAACCTTACTTTATAAGAAGTGCAAAATCTAAATTTAATATATTTTTATGGTCGAATGTTAGCTGCCGTGCGACCACTAGCCATAGTTTATTGATTTAACCAGCCCAAGAATCTTGCTTTTCTCACAGGACATACTTGTTTCAACGATTCAAAATGACGTCGATACGCGGGGGAGTGCCATTGCCTTTAATAGGCAGCTTCTGGAAAGCTCTCTCCAGTGTAGGCCTAATCCTCGCCCGCTTATTCATTATCTATGCCTTCGCGAGACTTGATATCAATAGCTTATTTTTTATTATGAACTAATTGATCGACTACTTTTGGTTAAACTCGTATTCATTGTATCAGGGATATTCAATATCACGTGTAGTTTGGAGTTACGTGCAGTTTGATCGTAGGCACAGTCCAAGGTTAGTATGCCGTCGTAAGCTTTACCTACGCATGTTTCAAATTGTTACGTATGAATAATATCCAGGGACGTCATCACTGCCATTGTGTTTTTCTTCTGTCTTAAGTAATAAGGTTGTTTGTTACCCCATCAGTGTTGTAGGATATACTCGTAATACAATTAATCCTTCTCATTTGTTGGGGGGTGATTTTTGTAACATAGGGGTGCGAAGGAGGGTAAAACGCTTGGTATGTCTTGTAGGGTGTAATGTTGAAAGGTTTGGACTTCACTTCACTTCAATTCATAATTTGATTATTTATTTACTGAAACCAGCCCTGTATTGACATTAAGGGTCGGAAAGGGGGTAAATAAGACTGAAGTCTTGTGAAATGTCATATGACAGCGCTTGGGCAGCAGATTAAAAAAAAGTTTATTATTGTATTACATAGGGCTGGTTTATATGAGATAAAGGTTCGCAAAAGTTTTGATGATCATCAGGTCTTATCAGATAGTGACTTGAGGGTGTTCGGCTTCGTAATGAAAATGAAAACTGGTAAATGTGCTTAGAGTAACCGTATTCTCAATCTCTTCAATAATAATTCAATTGCCATCACTATAAGTGTGCTTTTAATACACCGGCAATGAAAGCACACTTTTATTGTAGTGACTCGCATTTGGTCTACCTAGGCCAGAACCATTAACAAGCCTCATAGCTCAGTCGGTAGTAACTCTGCCTTCTGCGCTGTAGGCTGTGGGTTCGATTCCCACCCAGGACAAACATTTGTGTGATGAATATAGATGTTTGTTCTGTGTTTGGGTGTTGTATCATATAGTAAGTATGTATTTAAAAAAAAAAGTATTCAAGTATTCTATCCGTTATCTAGTTCCCATATTACAAGCTATGCTTAGTTTGGGGCTAGATGGCGCTGTGTAAAAAATAATGTCCTATAATATTTATAATAATGTCCTATAATCACCACGCTTGGCAGGCGTGTTAGTGATCACAAAAAAAAAATGAGAACCGACACACACTTTTCCGACAAAATCTCCTTGGTTAACTACCAATACAAACCTGACATCGCGAGATCTAGTTAGGGGCTAGCTTATAGTATTTGTAGATATGTCACTGGATTCTACAAAACATAACTGCTTTGCATCTGCATATATGCTGCGTTGCTAATTGGACCTGAGCCTTATTTGCAGGCATTCAATAATAACAAACTTGTGTATCAAATAGCCTGATAACGGACTCTGGTCATTAAATGGGGCTTGCAGTACAGTTGCGGCTTACAAATAGGACCTCTACTATTCGTACGCCTCCTATTTCTCCCGTAGATGTCTTAAAATTTGGGCTTAGGTTATAAAATACATGAGAGGATGAACATATCCGCTAGATTACCTGGTACTTATACCACTGTCGGAAATAAACCTCGAAGACTGCTTAACCCTCTATTAACCACCAACATCATATCAACATCGATAAGTATATCGACGGTTCAATTATCACCAAGACCAATTGGCAAGCGTGATGTTGGTGGTTAATAGAGGGTTAAGCAGTCTTCGAGGTTTATTTCCGACAGTGGTATAAAAAAAACACAGCACCAATGTGACGAAATGTGGCTGGATTCTGCCAAAAATAGTAAGATGGCAACATCAAACACATGTTGGCCATGCTGGGTAAATCGCACGCCACACACGTGACCCATGTTTAACAAACATCCAGTTAGCAGTACAAACGTGACACGGTTACGGAGCCAGTGGTCACTCTTTGAAGGTTTATTTTACAAAATCCCTGTGTATTGCATTGCACCTCTGTAAAGGGTAAAATACCCAGGAGATTTCAGCATTTATAGGTATATTTACGTAATGGCACAACAGCTGTCAGGCGCACTTTTTAGATTGCGTCACGACCACGAATCTTTATGTGTATATAAGTACTCCTCTTTCCATCTCACGTCGATTTCCATACATCTAAGATACAATATACATAATCGAGGAGGTATTGAGGTATTGGGGATGGCTCTTGTTCTAAGAGTGCGTTTCCACTGCGACAGAGATGAGCAAAAAGAAGAAAAATGTTTTGAATTATAAACAGTGTATTTTCACATTAAATGTTATACCTACATCTGCCAGCGTCTGTTTTTTCACCAGGTAATAAAGGACCATAACAGCTTCAAAAAAACACTCTTAACACCCCTTTCTGTATCGTCTTAAAATCTCGTCTTTGTATCGCTTCGCCACAGTGGAAACGCACCAAATTGCGTGACTAATTCCCGTTCGCACTTCTTAATCTTTACGAGCTTGTTTTCGTTCAGAAATGAAGCTGTTGTGATTGCCCTCCTCTTTTTAGGCTCTAAACTGATTGAAGTTATAAACATCGCCAATAGGAAGCGGTTTAGCACTTTTTGTCAGAAAGACCTTCATAAAAAGATGGTGAAGCAAAACACCGTTAGTATAGTTCGTAGGTACCTACTTTAGAAGGTCCCGGAGTAACACTAATTTAGCTCTCCAGTACAAAGATAGTCGTTCGTTCATTTTAAAATGAACTTTTTTTCCGGTATAATTGGATAGGGATGGGCATTGGATAGATTGCAAGAATATATAACCACTGGATAGTATTAAACTCATAAGGTTAGTTTATTCGTAAATACAATACAAATTACCGTGAAGTTATTGCCTAAAATAATACGCTAAATGAAAACTTTGAACACCTTTTTAAGCATAATATGTGCACGGGGGAGTCTGAGATTTGATAATGCTTATACGGAGTGCAGTATCTTTTTTTTTTACGGTCAATTTCGACCATTGCATGGCTTCTAGTTACTATAAGACGGTTATATTATATAAATAAATTATTACGTTATCCTCACAACTTCCAATTCAATACATATCATTGAATTGGCATATCATTAGATCATTATATGCTACCACCTTAGCGGCCGGCCGCCCAGACGGCTAAGTACTAAATACTTAGCCGTCTTAACCGGTCGTTTAGTCGTTTTAACCGCCTCTGTGGTCTAGTGGTTCAGCCCACCGATTTCAGATCCAGAGGTCCCGGTTTCGATCCCCATGGGGAGTACAATATATTGTGCTTGGTTTGGTTGGTGGTAGGACTTTGTTTAAGTCCGCCTGGCTAGCTACCACCATCTTACCAAATTCTGTCGCCATAACAACAATTTTAAAAAAAATTGTGTTCCGGCAATTAGAGGTAAGATAGCCAGTTCCTCAGTTTGTTGAGGATTCCGGGTGAAGTTCGCCTCTGCCTCCGGCCTTATTTTAACTTGTAACCAGGTGAGTTGAAGGCCATGCACTTCCCCGTCGTACAATAAAAAAAAAACTTACTAATTAAGAATCACACCTCTACCGTATTTTGATATCTGTGCCTGGACCATTTTTGTGTTATTTTTGATTCCGCATTTTATAAAATAATTTTCTTTTGAGCCCTTCGGTGCGTAATAAAAGCTAGGTTAGGAGTGCAAAATGTTTTGTTAAGCCTCACAGCTGCTCAGCTGGTAAGTAGCTCTTGCCTTCTACGCTGTAGATTGTGGGTTCCATTCTCACCCAGGACAAACATTTGTGGGATGAATATAGAAGTTTTGTCAGGGAGAAGTTTTGTATGATTAGTACCTATGCTGTGAAAAGAAAAATATACAAAAAAACAAAAATACTTGTTTCCATCAAGTTTTGCTTATTATGAGGCTAGATGGCACGGTGTGTCCTGTCCTGATATTTAAAAATATTTGGTTGAGCTCAAAACTACACACAGATATATCCTTCAGTTGTAGTTTTTTGGCTGTCATGATGATTATTGGTATGTTTTAATAAAAGATTTTCTCTCAGTAACGTCCAATTGTCTCATTTTATAATACCTACAATACTTTTACTCAGAAACTTGTAAAAAGTTCCGGTAAAACTCTCAAGCAGGCATGGTATGGAGGAACTGTAGGTAAAGACAGGCCATGTGACCCTTCCGCGTGAACCAATCAGATGCAGACTTGCATTGGTCGAGCTTTGAAAATTCTTTAAACATTGCTTATATTTTACTGGTGAAACTTGTCACGGTGGCGGTTATACGAGTGCTAATGTAATGACATTACAATGCAAATGTCAGAAAATTCAAATACCTGATTGTTCTAAATACGATTTTTTAATTATTTAACCCGTTTTTCTTATTTCTTATAACATGAAACGGCATAGAATGGTCAAATAAATTAGATTATAGGTTTCAATGTAACTTTCTGAGATAAAGTTGCTAAAGCCTTCGGAAATAAAATGAGAAAGTCGCATATGAGTAGGTACGCATGCTCAAAGCTATCGGCAGTGAAAGCGCTTTTATAAACCGAAACCGCTGTTCTTTCAATTAATTACAAACGGACCAATTTATTTCTGTTTAACTTCCACCAATTTTGTAGTCTGTAAATAAGATAACAGCCATGTCAGTGAATAATCTGTTTAGACGAATCAGCGCTGGGAGATATCAATTGATCTTTAATATATTACTCTTCTTATTTATTTTTTGTAAGGACGTAGTTGAGAATTTCCAAAGTTTCGGGCATTTTGTAATTTCATAGTCTTTTTAATTTGCAGAGCGAAGTGACTGCAGTTGAAGAAGGTTACACAGTAACACGCGCAGTGGTGTGTGGAATTTGAGACATATTACTTTAAATTACTCTACAAGTTCGTAGCTGTTTGACGATATCAACACAGCTTTGGACTGCACGCAATCGTCAAAATTGCAATTAGTGTACAGAGCTGCTAATGCAGACTCTAGTAGGTAGACTGCATAGTTTCGATGCAGTTTAGAAAACTGCACAATTTCAACCAAACAGCTATTGGAGCTGGTTCAATTTAAACATTTAACTAAACGATATCTTAATAGGAACACATTATTTGTATCGGGTATTCATCGCGTAAACCTTTATATTTATAGTTTTAATGTTTAAACGTTTTATTCTGTAGACTTATTCGATTCTATTACACGAAGGGCAGTTCTATCCGCTTGTTTTTTTGTCATGCTCTATCTGTTTTTAATTATCTTTTTACGTTGGATTATCCTATTATTTTCATTCCGTATCTATAACGATTTCTCAAGGGACTCGAAAATAATTAACCATTCAAAAATAAAGTACGCAAACACAAGGATAAACAAAGTCGAAGTATTATTTCTTTGACCCCTTTAGGCCCGACTCGCCTGTTACCCAGAAAGTAATCTGATTATCGATGGCTGGGCTAGGCTTTGATATCAAAGGACCTTGGTAGGTAGTACTCTACGTAATCTAAAATAACATTAAAACGAGGCTTGTGACCCGTGCTATAAGCGGATTACACATGTCATGTTACATCCGGTATACTTGATAATACTGTGGCTAAATTATCAACTAATTTGCAGGCCCTATCTTCTTTTCCATTTGCCGCGTCAGGCGGGCCCTAGGCTATTTTGCGACACATCATTATATTACTGCGATGTTACGAACAATGCATGTTTTAATTTAAGATGTATTATTAAGTGTTTGTATGGTGTTTCATAAATAAAATAAATAAATTGAAGGGGTAGAATAAGGAACTAAAACCAGCCATTTCATATGAGATGTTTAGAGGAGGCTGTAGAATGGAGTATGAAATTGAGTACTTCCGTTCTTAGAGTATTTTGAATAGATAAACGCACAACTAAATCCAATAATGCCTATGAAACGCTTATGTCGGTCTGAGTTCTATTTACATAAATATATTATCTTTTCCGTTCTACATACCTACCTACATTATAATATTTCAAAAATGGAACTTTGAAAAACCGAGTCTGTAAAGATAACAATATCTAAATATTCTTTATGTTGTTTAGAATCACTGGCCTCACAGCTCAGTTGGAATTATAGTAGCTCTGGCTTACGTTGTAGGTTGTGGGTATGACGTTCCCTCCCGGGACATATATTTTGTGTTGAACCTAGATGTTTGTTCTATGTTTGGGGTTTTTATTGTATTTATTGTGGTCTCGACAGAGCTTACCTATTTGAGCCTTTTGGGGTGGAGACCTTGGGTCCGTGATGAGCCGGTGCCCTCCGGGTTTTCAAAAATCTTGCGGGGCTTTTGATTGAGGCGACACGCGACCCAAGGGCTGGATCTTATTTAGGCCAGGGAATTAGCATAGCTATTCAGCGTGGCAATGCAGCCAGTGTCTTGGGCACGCTTCCGTCTGGTACTGGTCTGGAACAGTTGAGTTACCTAAAGGCCGTTTGTAACGGTCCTTAGGTAATCTGACTGATTCCTTTGTACATAGTTATTTTAATTGTACTTTTTATTGAATAAAGAGATTGTATTTTATTGTATCATAAATAAAAAGTTTAGATAAGTATTGAATCCGTAGTTTAGTAGTCTTACTCCAAGATGTGCTTAGTTTGGGGCTAGATGGTGCAGTGTAAAATGTCCATTAAACCAAATTATATTGATAAGGACTGTAATAAAAAAAAACTTGAATCCCTGGAGACTTACACTTACGCTACGCTAGTAGGTATGTGAAATAAGACACTTTTAGAGCATGCGAAGTGTAAAATATAATAAAAAGGTGCCACACAGATCGAGAGGACATTACAGATAGGTATGACGCATGCTTTACTGGATACGGTGTGCTGTGCTTAACGACAGGTGATTCCTGTAGGCTGACTCATCGATACAGAGGTGCTACACATTGTCTTATCGAACAGTAAAGCAGCCATTGAAATCCTATCCGAAAGTTATCATAGGCCGAGTTTTCTTACGGCATAAAGTCTCTTTAATTCGCGTCGTGAATGTTAATGCTTTTTTTCTTGTGTTTGACAGCTATCTCGAATAATGTTTAGCAATAAAGCAGCCAACGATGGAGCACGCTGGAAGGAACCTATTAATTATTGACTTGTACTTGTTTGTTCAGTGGACTACGCAAAGAGTATTTGTGGACAAAAATATAAGTATTTTTTTTACATCAGCTAATCTCTTGACCCCAAAACTTGCACAGGCAAGGGCTACGATTGAGTAAGTCACTGGCTCTCCCGCTCATCAACGGAACACATCAAACTGCTTGGCGCTGGGCTTCTCACTCTCTCTTCAGGTCTGCAGAGGCCCGTCTGGTGGTCACCAGGCGGGACTACCAAAATTGAGAATTCTCCGTAATAAAGTACACTCAGATCGGACAGTCACTCAAATAAGGTAGTTATTGAAATTAACAATAGGGTGAGCAATAGTTTAAAAAATGATAGAAATACGGAGTATGTGGTACGTCATTCCACAAGCTTAAGGTCCATTTGGGACGAGTCGCCACAATGCACTTATATTATTTATATGAGACCAAGTCAACATGAATTTAATCTCACTTAAACTACTTAGTAGGTATCTGAATCGCACTCAGGCAATGTTTATTATCAAAAACACAATAAAATTAATGTTTGAGTGAGAAAAATAAAACACTAGCCAGATGGACCCAGCAGCGGCGCAGAGTCTGCCAACATCAACAGATACACAGACAAGTGTTGATACACAATGTCTACTAGATACGGAATTACGGACTATCCACTTGAACGAATGCCAAAGATTTTGTTTATACCTATCGCTGCAAGGCTGATGACGACGGCAGACTTATTGACGGCCGAAGTGGCGCAGTGGTAATTCGCTCGATATGAATCAGGTCTTGGTTTCGATTCCCGTCGCTGAAACTTTAAAATAGCAAATCTATTTGTCTCTTGTATCTTCCTTGTACATTAAGCTGAGAATCGTGTGAGTTGAATTGGTGTGTTTTTAGTTTTTTTATATCCATCGATGATTGGGTAATGATATAACTCTATTTCTCTTAGTTTCATGTGGTCAGGTATCGCTATAGCTATGATTCACTGTGCTATTCACAAACCAAGGTAAAGTTAAGGACGATCGACCTCGATTTTGACACAAGCTTTCATCTCAACCTTAACCTTAGTTTGTGAATACAGAATCTTTAAAATCAGGTGAGAAGTATCTGTACTTCCAGATTTTTCAATTTATGATAAGAGCTGGGTGGAAGTGCACTTCATCCGGAATCCTGAACAAACTGAGGAACTGGCTATCTTTTATCTAATGTCGGAACACAAAAATTTTGAAGAATTATTGTTATAGCGACAGACTTAAGTAAAATGGTGGTAGCTAGCCAGGCGGACTTAAACAAAGTCCTACCGCCAACCAAACCAGGCACTTTCTTGTGAATTTCTGTATAAGGCTTAAAAATGTTTACGGTTAGCAGTAAGCGGCTGAGTCATCGCAGTCGAGACAGGTATCTTACACTAATACTAGTAAGGTATAGATTTTTTATTATCGTAGCCAATGTAGGAAGAGATCTTTTTTTCTAGTATTATAGTGAGTCATTAACCGCGAGTAGGTATTGAATTTCTTGGTATAAATGAGCAATTAATTATCTATTATGATAACAGTTTAAAATGTTTATTTTAATTGGTTTGAATAGGTTTATTGGGAAACACCCAGAAACGTAGATGAATGTTTCAAACATTAAAAATAATAAGTTCAATTATTCTAACTATGTACAAAGGAAGCAGTCGGATTACTTGAGGACCGTTACAAACGGCCTATAGGTAACTCAACTGTTCCAGACCAGTACCAAACGGATGCGTGCCCATGAAACTGGCTGCATTGCCACGCTGAATAGCTATGCTTCGCTGGCCTTAATAAGAGCTAGCCCTTGGGTCACGTGTCGCGTCAATCAAAAGCCCCGCAAGATTTTTGAAAACCCGGAGGGCACCGGCTCCCCACGGACCCAATGTCTGGACCGTAAAAGGCTCAAATAGGTAAGCTCTGTCGAGACCACTACATGTGCGCTTTTTGTGATCTTCGGCCGTATCAGCCGCCACACCAGCCCTGATAGGTCTGCGACCCACTTTTGGATCCACATGTCGTCGGTATAAGCACTAGTTTACCTAGTTTGTGGTAGGTTTGAGTCCCATTTCATAAAGTTACTCAAATAAAATCTTGTTGCAAGAATAACTAGTATCAGTGTCTACTTGGTAGGTAGAAATCATAATAAAAAAAACAAATTAATGGAAATAATTATTTAGGCCCACTTCACGTGGAATCCTCAACCGTCGGAGCATTTGACTATCCTACCTCTAAATGACGGAATACAACAATTTAGAATTATTGTTTTGGCGACAAACAACAAAATAGGTAAGATGGTGGCTGTATTTTTAGAATAAAGTTACTGTACAAACCGATAGATTTGTACTTACCGTAAAAGATTATATCCATCAAATTTTACCAAAAAAAATATATAAAATCGGATACGTTAGTCTGATTAGCGAAAATCAGCGGTACTCCGGGGCTTTCTTGAGTATTAATGTTGGGTGCTGCTGCCTATTTTTTTAAAAGACAAAATACGCTGGCCTATATTTAAATTAAGCCTACGGCGGCAGCTTTTCGCGGACCTGGATTGCGCAACAGGCGCTAAGCCAGAAAATCCTTCTGATGGCGCGGCTCATATTACACAGAGGATAGAAAGAAGCTCATTTCTTTTACTGGAACCGATACTTTATAAAGGCTGAAAGCCTAATCAGGCCGCGCATCCGGTAGTCCCTTTTGCAAGTCGCTGCAGGCCTCTACTTTACGATGACACCGGACGCGGTGATATTGGCGCATTGTGCGATGGTAAGTGGATGGAAATGCCTTTAGTGAGGATCCTGGATTTCTGTATTACTTCATCATCACTTCTTTATTATATACAACTTTCAAAACTTGTTTAATCTTGGGTTTAACACATCATCAACTACCGTATAAATTAGTACAACACGAGGTTATATGTATGAAGATTATGCTGGGTTTTGTTTGTATATTTTAAGGGTGATGTGATGATGATTCGCTAGTTTGAAATGACTAGCTGTCGAATATAATGGGATGTGGAGAGCACTCACATCGCATCAAGCCTAGTACACTGTTGGACAGAGCCTTCTCCAAACCTGGAGGGTTTTGCCACTATCTTAGTTTGCGGCTAGATAGCGTTGTGTGACCAATGACCATATTTTATTTTATCTCCACGCTTGGCAGTGGGATTTGTGAAAGTTGTTGATATTCCTGAGTCGGTTTTTACGATATCGCCACGGCAAATCATCGTGATTTTTTCATGGAGATGTATAGGTACACGGTATAACATTATATGTGTCCTATGCCGAAACTGGGTTATGGGTATATCGACCCGACTCGGGGAACAACGTTTGTTTTACGACTTTGAGAATGTTGGTTGGTATCATTAAAAAAACAGAATCAAAGTTTTGATACCAGCAGTTTTTTGAGTTGAGACAACCCTAAAATCAGCTGTTTCTTGAACTCGCGACAATGACCTCAGCTTTAGAGGCAACATAGAAGAAGGTCATAATCGCAAAAGATCGAAAAGCGCTTTTACTAGCAGAGGAAAATCGACGAAAAGCCTAGGTTTAATTTATCAAAACAATACATCAGTGCATCACTATCTACACTTGCTGCACCAAGATCTGCTAGTGCAACTGCATAGCGCGGTTGCGCCTTGGACGCGCAGGCCAGCCATGGGGTCTGCGGTGTCTACATCGGTGCAATGGGCTAGCCTTGTCTTAGTGCCGTATTGTGAAAATAAATTATAAATAAAAATACGAATTTTATCTATCTGTTACCTAAAATATAATTTGTATAAAAATGACAAAGCTTCCCACAACTTAGTTAAGGGTTTACCTCCAGGTGGTCGTTCCTTTAAGTAATTGGGGGTCAAAGGATTGCGGAGGATATTGAATAAAAGAAAAAGAATGTGAGAGTTCCAGCGAAGGCGAATTGGGAGCCACTTGAGCTTCGAGCGAAATACAGAAACATGACCATGTTCTCGGAGACCAAAAATAAACCTTATACAAACATTCTGAAGTCGCTTAAGTTTACTAAGCTGCTCCTACGGATATCAAGATAGCAGACGTCAGCATAATCTAGTATAGGAAGGAGAAGAGAGTGAGCATGTATAATTTTAGTGGCAGTTGGAAGAAAATTGCGTAATCTCCTGAGAGAGGCACTAGCTGCAAAAAGCTTCCGACTGACGGAAACAAGTTGTGTACCCCAGGACATGCCACTGTCGATGAAAATACCCAAATCCTTGACTGACTTACTGAATGGAACAATAACACCTATTTATCAAAATTATATGAATCTAATTATTATTTTGTCATGTAATTCATTTAAAATGGGATATATATAATGTAAAATGTGTAATAATTGTAATGTTTGTATGCTAATTAGCAGGACCTAGCAGATAGAACAAGCATTAACACATTTGTATACCTAGGTTCACGAACAACAAATTATTTATGAATTATGAAAAGTCCACCTGGCTAGACCCGAAACGACCACCTGCCTAAGTCCAACGCCAAATGGTTTGCTTGTTTTGGCCTAGAGATAAATAAATAAATATTACAGGACATTAATTTCACACAGCGCCATCTAGCCCCAAACTAAGCATAGCTTGTAATATGGGAACTAGATAAGGGATATAATACTTATATACTTTTTTTTTAGTAAATATATACGTATACAATACCGACATCTATGTTCATCACATAAATGTTTGTCCTCGGTGGGAATCGAACCACAACCTATAGCGCAGAAGCCAGAGCTACAAGGTACCAACTGAGCTTTGAGGCTTGTTTTTATTAAAAAAATGAATCGAACCACAACCTATAGCGCAGAAGCCAGAGCTACAAGGTACCAACTGAGCTTTGAGGCTTGTTTTTATTAAAAAAATGTCATGAAAAAATCCTCATGTGTGCTGTGGTACATTTTGAAGAACTCACCTTGGTTCCAGAGTATTTTCACTTCTGCGGTTATCTTCGATTATACAAATTTGCATGTAGCTATTCAATTATGTTCCGAAATAAATATTCTATTATATTCTATGGCAGTATAGGTCGGCTTAGGCTCGCTAATCTGATCCTGTAATCATTGGATTAAAGGTTTTCTTCTCGGATCGTGATCATGAATTAATACGAAACTGATATGGAAGGGACCCGTATGAGTAGTCGATTGATGTAGGCGACTCAAAATCGAGATTATTCATCGTATTTCCTAAAATCTAATATGTAGAAAGTCAACATATCACCGCATGCGTTTATTAAATTCATCTTACCTTGTATTATCGATACCATTAACAAATGATGACATCATTAAGGTCCATTCACATTAATCAGTGACGACAAAGTACCGGCGGCGGCAGTTCCGTGGTTCATTATTACTATTTTTTGTACCAACACAGTAGACAAAGAGGCAACGGCCCATCTGATGGTAAGTCGTTGCCATCGCCTAAGGAGACTCACAATGTCACAACACAAGTATTTATATTATTTTGGTTGTACCACAAATAATTTTCATACATTCATTCTTTCGTTGTGAAAATTGGTTTATTATGTATTACAAGGAGCAAATCCTTGTTTGTTTTTGTGTTATGTTGGTGTACGTGTACGATAACGTATTTGATATGTATTTAAGTAGCTAATTTACGGATCTACAGTTTTTCACCAGTACGCCATTACAGTGGGAGTTCATAGTCTCTTTGAAAACCCTCGTCAGTGTGTGTGAAACTGATGTTTACCCGACTGTCTCAGATTTTTGAGAGTAGGTATGTCCAATTCTTGAAGACAATTGGCAGCCTAAATAATTTGATGATTTTTGACTAAGTTTGTCTATATTGTCGGTGACAGAGGCTATAATCTTAACATGCCCCAATAATTTATTTTAAATGCTATAATTTTTTTTATGAATTAAATTATTATTTTTAACCTTTGTCTCTGTGGTCTAGTGGTTTGCTCTCTGGTCAGACCCAGAGGCCCTACGTCGATCCCCCGGAGGATTCTAAATTGTTGTGAAAAAAAATGGTGTATTGTAAAGACACACGATATAATTTTATTTTATATTACAGGCACCATTTTAATTATACCCACTCTACCCGACACAGTGCCCCCCACCACTTTTCGTCACACAAAAAGTTTGCAGATCAGAATTTCAAAACCCTACTATAAAAAGGTTCACTTCAAAAATGTCTACTATCATGTCATAAGGGTTTCATTAAATTGTAAGGTAACTAATTATGCCGATTCTAAGTAGGTGCCATACTTTTTATGTTCGGGGTATTTTTTTTTAACGCCACCTGAAGGTACGAAGTACTTATAATACTCGAGATTTAATTGGAGAAATTTTACTCAAAGAAATTTTATTTATTTTTAAAAAGAAAGACAACTACAAAAAAAGATTTTCTAATATTCGCTTGCCACACCCGGGAATCGAACCGACTAAAATTTGTAAATTTACATACTGTACTTTTATGGCATCGATATAGAATCAATCACTAGGATCAAATCTCTCTAACAAACGTGTTAAATTCAATGAAAGAAAAATCACTTGCTCGATCCTAATGATTGACCCTAGCGATCGGTGTCATAAAATACAGGTAAAAATAAAATTTAGAAAACCATTTTCACCACATTTTCTATCTCCAGTATTTAATGTAGCCCTTCAGGTGGCGTTAAAAAATCCACCTGTATGATATAATATATCTGTATAGCCATGAAGAATAACTATATTTTTTGACAAAATTTGACTAGTTCACGGCTCACTGTGCCGTCACTGACACGTGTAAATACTCGGTTGATCTATAGCTATACGACAAAACTTGGTAAAAAGTATACATTTATTCAATAAATTAAACTAACTAAGTACAAAGGAATCAGTCAGATTACCTAAGGACCGTTACAAACGGCCTATAGGTAACTCAACTGTTCCAGACCAGTACCAGACGGAAGCGTGCCCAAGACACTGGCTGCATTGCCACGCTGAATAGCTATGCTAATTCGCTGGCCTAAATAAGAGCCAGCCCTTGGGTCACGTGTCGCCTCAATCAAAAGCCCCGCAATATTTTTGAAAACCCGGAGGGCACCGGCTCCCCACGGACCCAAGGTCTCCACCTCAAAAGGCTCAAATAGGTAAGCTCTGTCGAGACCACTATATTTGCGCCTTTTGTGATCCTCGGCCGAATCAGCCGCCGCACCAGCCCTAACTGATGTCCCAGGCAGATGAGATGGCGCTAGGATGACGACAAAACTGGTGCGGTTGTGGAATTGCGTGCATTCCAGACTGGTGGAAATATCCGGCGTCCGGCTTGGTTTGAGCGCGTGTGGATGTGATCTATATTTAGTTACAAATTAGCACGGATTCGACATAATCCAACGTTACCTTTGAACAGTCGCGTGAAGATTGATCAATTTGCACACTATCATCGAATGAATGGAATGGAGACGGCAGCCGTGAGATGGTTTAGATAAATTAATTCATTAAATCTCGTATCGTACCGGAGATTTCCCGTACGTTGTAGGTAGTGGGTTCGATTCCCACCCGGGAACCTACAGATACAAAAAAATGTGTAACATAGATATTTCTCCTGTTTTGGGTGTGTATTGTTGATATGAGTTCCAACATTACTTCCGAACTAGATTACGGATAGAATTATACAAGCAAAGGCAAATCAACATCATATATTGATTTACTGTTGCCCGCCTTCCTGCTTTGTTTGTAATACTGTCGGGGATGTATCAATAATAATAGGAAGTTTGCATTTTATGACACTAATCTAAAATAATTAATGTATCTTCTAGGATGTACCTACCTGTGTACAAGGGAAGCATTCGGGTTACCTAAGGACCGTACAACCGATAAACGGTCTATTTGGTAGCTGAACTGTTCCAGACCAGTACCGGTCGGGAGCGTGCTCAAGACACTGGCTGTATCGCCATGCTGAATAGCTATGCTAATTCGCTGGCCTAAATAAGATAGAGCGATTGAGGTCACGTGTCTCCTAATAGAGTTACTCAATCTACTCGACACTTAGTTATCTATGTGGCTACCTTTAATTGTGTGACCACTAGCTTTATATCATAATACTCTGTAGCTTGTTTATGATGGGTTGGCTCTTGACTTCTAGACTTGCCTGGGTAAGGATGTGTTTTAAGATAGAGCTAGTTTCCAAGAAAATACCTTCTAATTCTTTTTTTAATAATGTTTTTCGACCAAAGGTATAAATAAAATTAATCTGAATCTGAAATCTTTTATACCTACCTGCGAGGTGTATACAAGCAGAAAATGAGGCTATCTCTGTTGCATATGCCCGTAATTTGTCATTCCATGCAAACGGAACGAAATTCCTTCGTCGGCATTAGGTCACTTTAGTGCGTCCAATCAGACCTGTCGCCTGCTTCAAATGCTTGAGATGGATGAGCTTACACTACACACGGTCGTTACCACCCAGAAATCACCCTCTAGAAAAGAATATCTAGAAGAATATCTAGATCTAGAATATTTTTTAACAAGCCTCATAGCTCAGTTGGTAGTAACTCTGCCCTCTGCTGGAGGTTGTGGGTTGGATTCCAATCCAAGACAAACATTTGTGTGATGAATATATATGTTTGTTCTGTGTTTGGGTGTTGTATTTTATAATAAGTATGAATTTACAAAAAAAAAGCAGTATCCTTTCCTTTTATCTTTAAGTATCCTTTCCGTAATCTAGCTCCCATATTACAGGCTATGCTTAGTTTGGGGCTAGATGGCATTGTGTGAAATTAATGTCCTGTTATAATATTTATGACTTTTATGTTTGAAAACTAGTTAAGCTCTATTGATAATTAACCGCCTCTGTGGTCTACTGGTTCGCCCATCGATATCAGATCCAGAGGTCCCGGGTTCGATCACCAGGCGGGCACAATATTATGCTAGGTTTGGTGGTACGACTTTATTTGAGTCCTTCAGGCATTGTCCATTGTCTTACCTAAGCCTTTACCTAAGATAGTTTTTCAACTGTTGAGAATTCCGGGTGAAGTATGCCTCCACCTTCGGCCTTATCTTAACTTATAACCAGGTGAGATGAAGGCTAAACGCTTCCCCGTAGTACAATAAACAAAAAAGCTTCCGCTGTGCGTTATGTCCAAAAATCTCACATCTATGTATATGTATAACGACTATAATACAAACACAAAGAATTATACAAGAATCGTGATTTTTGTCTTGAAATGTGGGTCAAAACCCTCAGTGTGCGTGTTGATACTTGGCCGATTTATAATTTAAAATCAAACAAACAAAGTTCCAAGTAAGTGCATTACGTAAGTTAATCCGGTGACCGATTTGACATCATTATTATTTTATTTTCAGAAGTATTCCACTTACATTATGATTGATAGACCATCGATTGGACACAATCTCACATGTTAAAAGGGTCTCGGCCCGGAGTACCGCTGATTTTCGCTCTCCAGTACAAACGAAGTTCATTTTCAAATCCTCATAGCTCATTTGGTAGTAACTCTGCCTTCTGCGCTGTAGGCTGTAGGTTAGATTCCCACCCAGGACAAACATTTGTTATTTACAAAAAGTATTTAATTATTCTAACCGTAATCTAGTTCCCATATTACAAGCTATGTTTAGTTTGGGGCTAGATGGCGCTGTGTAAATTTAATGTCCTGTAATATTTATTATTATTTATTATTATGTAACGTTAGAATATGCTTTAGTTTCGAAGTCGTAAGTCCAATTCACATAAAATTTTGGAGGTTTAATCGGTATAATGTAAAACGAACTACTATGTATGGGAAAGTGAGACTACGGGCCTTCTTAAGTGAAGTGTAGCATGATCGTCTACTATTCACAGAGACCGAGTTATATGTACCTATAGTATATAATTCAGGTACTCGTGACATACTATAGGATTTTATACACGAGGACTTGTAATCAAAACTCAAACAACATCCAACGTAGAGGTTTTCAGGGTGTAATTAAACAAAATAATTTTTAATTATTATAAATTATAAATAAATAGTAAAAAAGTGTTGGCCTGGAAGCTTGTATTTGGAAGTGTTGATATGGACCTTCGTTTACATTCCAGAACATTTTTTAATCGAATTCTCAGAACAGGTCATTAAGAACTATCCTCATCATCTTCCTACCCGTTATCCCTCACAAGATGGGGTCAATATACATATACATACCTTCTTCAAGGCCATGTTGTTAGAGTTTTAGCTGAAATTTAAAGACCGGTCGCCTGCCTGACGACAACCCTCCTTGGGAATACTCGGTGTTGGGATGAGGGGCTAAGGATAAGGATAAGGAGGTATGAGGATACTAATGTCACGAGAGAATGGTGAGTGTGACACTCGCAATTAGAGCAGTCTAGAGTTGCGTACCCGTAACTTAATCGTTTGAACAACTGTAGGTATAAGTTCAAAAAATAAAATTGCTGGACTCTTTGGGTCACCCAGATGTCATACGTTAAGCCTCACAGGTTAGATGGTAGTAGTTCTGCCTTCTGCGCTGTAGGTTGTGGGTTCAACTGGGACAATTATTTAAAAAAATCAGTTGTGTTGGTTCGCCGATTGGTATCAGACTCTGATGATATCACACCCAGAGGTCCCAGATTCGATCCCGGTAAGATAGCCAGTTCCTCAGTCCTCCGAAGATTCCGGGTGAAGTGCGCTTCCACCTTCGATCTTATCATAACTTGAAACCAGGTGAGATAAAGGCGCTTCCCCGTCTAACATAAATGCCAGGCGTTTGACGAACAACTTTTTGTTTGTGTTTGACGAGCTTACTTGAAAAATAAGAAAAATGAGGGCTAAGGACGCTTGCACGCTTGTGTAAAAGGAACCAAAACGTTGGATTTGAAGACTCGAACAAACTGGTGCGGAAAAACAGACGAGGGCAACGAAATACGAAATAGATGCGAATTTATGTGTTCAGGACAATGGAACATTGTCTTCAAGGTACTTAGTCAAGGTAGTACTCCAATGGTGGAAAGGAGAAGGAGAGATTAAGTCAGAGATGTCGCGCGCACATCTCTCTTGCTTTTCGACTCTCTTGTTTTTTTAAATAGTCTATTGATGAAGGCCTTATGTCTAAACCGTGATGCCCATCGCCATTTTACAGCGTTAATGTAAGCTGTGATATACGGTAGTGATATCTAACTAATTTGCTTGAGCTTCCTCTTGCGTGAGTCGATTATACGAAGAATACAAGCTGATTTGTATGTGAAATCGTCCAATTCCGCCGTTTAGCACCTTTGATCAATCAAAACAGGAAATGCATTTCGTGTCTTATCCGATTAATCTTACATCAGACACTGTATTGATCTCGTATCCGGTGGCTGTGTCTGTTGATTGACAGACCTTTTATAAAGGGTTAATTTAAGAGAAATGTGACCATAGCGAGATCCACAAAATCAATGTTTAACTAATAACTTTGTGTCTTTGGTATTTTGCGATATATTTTTCTGGCGAAATTTATTTCAACAGTTAGTTTGTCAATTTTAATTTATTTAGTTCCATATATATTGATTTAGCAGCTCCGCCCAAAATGTATATCTCTCGATTTTAAATAGTATTTAAAATATATAGAGATAATAACAAAGCCAACCGCTGTTGATAATGAAACGTCTAGAAATTCGTTTCCATCATCCAATTTTCTTTAATCCTTTCCTAGTGTTCTACTCTACAAAAGGAAGTTACCCTGAAAATGTCAAGTCTCTTGGACCTTTGGTTTGGTGTCAATCGGTCAGTCTGTCAGCTACATGATATTATATGATTAGAAATCTCTGATATGCCCAACAATGTTCAGACATCTTGTCTTGGCCACGCGTCCGTCTGGTACTGGTCTAGATCAGTTGGTCAATGTAACCGGACTTTTCAATTAAAATTTTTACAATTTATTCAATTGTAAACAGTTAGTTTACATTGACAATACGCATGTTTTTGGAATTGTTTTAGTTAACAATCAATAAAACAGCAGAAATACCTTATCAATATTGATTTCAGCTGTATGGACCCGTCAAAGAATAAACGCTATATAGGAACGCAAGAGTCGAGGATTGAGAAGTCTGACTTCCTCATTTTTATTACAGCCTTGTTACGTGTGGCAGTTCGTATGCCGGGCAGGTAGCCTTTTAATTCAATACGAGTGACTACCGCTCTGGAATACGATATCACTATAAACATATGTTCATATAAAAGCAGACGTAAAGGTAATGATAATACATTTATATTAAATATACCCGACGGTATGACTCTTGTCCCTTGGGAAATGGGTAGGCCTTTGGTGTCTCATCTGCCTGGGACATCAGTTATGGCTGGTACGGCGGCTGATTTGGCCGAGGATCACAAAGCCGCAAATATAGTGGTCTCGGCAGAGCTTACCCATTTGAGCCTTTTGGGGTGGAGACCTTGGGTCCGTGGAGAGCCGGTGCCCTCCGGGTTTTCAAAAATCTTGCGGGGCTTTTGATTGAGACGACACATGACCCAAGAGCTGGCTCTTATTTAGGCCAGGGAATTAGCATAGCTATTCAGCGTGGCAATGCAGCCAGTGTTTTGGGCACGCTTACGTCTGGTACTGGTCTGGAACAGTTGAGTTACCTATATGCCGTTTGTAACGGTCCTTAATCTGACTGATTCTTTTGTACATAGTTAGTTTAATTGTACTTTTTATTGAATAAATTTATATGAATAAATCAATACATATGGACATTTTCCGTAGCGGGATCTAGCATATAACAACTAAGATGACGGATAGAATCATATCACACATCAACAGCCCATTAGTGCTGCTGGACAGAAACTGCCTTCTACAAAACTGGCGGGATTTTGCCATAATCACCACGCTTGACAGGCGGATTGGTGATCGCAATAAAGATGTCGATGATACATAGAAGGAACAGAAACAGAATCAAAGATCCATGTTCATCACCTAAATGTTAGTGCTAGTGGGTACCCATAACCTACGGCGCAGGTAGAATTACTATGTCTACAAATGTCATAATGATACAAAAATTCACAGCTCGCGACGAGACTCGAACTCGCATCTTTTCCTCAAGCCGGAATGATGACAAGACGGACGTGAGTCCGTCCAGACGTGCCATCGACGTCATCGATTCCACCGACCCTATGACGAGTCCTGTCATAAAGAGCTCTATCTAGGTACTACCTTTCACATTAGGTACCTCTAATTACTACGTTTCTTAACTTACAGGGTACGTATTATTTTAGGGGGAGCCTATTCATACCCATATCGACGATAAAACTGTACCCTCTTTTTCTGAAGTTGGTATACCTAAATAATGTGATAATCCTTGTCATTTTTGCTTTTCACCCACTTGGAGTTTCAATTGATCCCAACAACGGGGTGTATAGAAATATCGTATATTTTAGTCTTTTTTAGCAAAATGTGATGTTAGTTCGAACTAAAAGCAGGTCAGATTTTACCCTCAGGGCCCCGGACGGTTTACTTAACCACTCAATGTTAAAAAATAAGCAGATACTATGTTAAAATGTTATGTAAAGTTCAAAATTGTTCTTATTCACCCCAATCTACGGTACTCTTCAAAAGAGCTGTGACTAGCCAGCGCTTTAGGTTGTGGGTTCGATGCCCACCCGGGACAAACTTTTTTGTGATGAATATAGATGTTTGTTCTGTATTTAGGTGTGATCATACGTTTGTATGAAAACAAAGTAGGTAGGTACCTATATAAGTATTCTAACCTTGGTCTTGTGTGTATCGAATTGAATAACGCTTTATTGTGCACAAAATGACATGTAATAAAGTAAACATTTTAGGTAACACAATGTAAACGAATAATGGGCGGCGTGATTGCTAAAGCCGATTCCTTCCAGGCAACCTTAGTATCAAAATTTATTTAGTTGGTAATTACAAAATAGCAAACTTGCTCGATGCGGTCTATCCGCGATTGGTTGGAAGTTTGGAAGTGGTTAGCAATTCAACACAAAATTCACGGTTTAATTTCAGTAAATAATTATTCAGAAGCACTAAAGAAATATGCAAAATTAAACTAACCATGTACAAGTGATGCAGTCGTATTACTTAGATACGAGCAAATACTTTTATTATACTGAAGGTACTTAATTAATATTTTTTAAAATATGTAGGTACCTAAAATATGTACCTAAATATGTACTTGATTTTTCTTCTTGAAATGAACAGAACATTCGGTGTGCGTCTCTGAGCTTGACCGGTTTATTTTACAAAATAGATGGAAACGAGTAAAGGATGCAGTTACAATACTGATATCTGGTATTGCAGTGTTCAATTCAACATTTACAAGACTTATTTGACCGTGTTTGCATCGAATACGGCTACAAATTAGCGTTGAATAAGGAGCCTGTGATGATTTTCTCACATTACGTAGTTACTTGACATTGCAATTTTCTAATCAAACGAAGAATGTTATAACTTTAACTATGGGTCAACTTGCTTGCCTGGGCAAGGGTATGGTATTTTTTATTTGGTATGTATGGGTTAGCTCTTGACCTCGTAACATGCACATGCAAGGATGAGATCTATGGTGGAATGGCATGGCTTTCCCAGGCACTGACGGAACACGGCAATATGTTTGGTGTCGGACTTCGCCAGGAAGGTGGCAAGCCAGGGTGGACCTTTAAAGGTTCTATACAGTGTGTGATCATTTAGCCGAAACCGCTAGCAAAAGCCAGTGAATCAGGGGTAGATCACATCACATCAACAGCCAATTAGTGTCCACTGCTGGACAGAGCTTCCTCCAAATCTGGAGGGTTTTGCCATAATCATCACGCTTGGCAGACGGCTGGTGAACACAGTAAAGGTGAAGAAAATACACAGAAGGAAGCTGCTGCCCTTGTTCTGATGATATTCCTTAGTCGGCTAGTACTACATCCATGGACTGAGTTGGAGGACCCCTCTATTTAAATGATTATTAAGCCGCGACCACCACGGCAAAGATCAAACCTACCACACAATGTCCAACTTGTTCCATGTGATTACGCAAATTTGTCAGTTTGCAATTATGCGCTGCTTCTGACGTTTACGAAATTTCATCCATGAAACGATTAATTCATCGTGAGATAAGATCGTCTAGTTTGTACTTTACTTAGTTACTTACACTTTATTGTACACATACATAAAAATAATGATTTAAAAAGAATGGGAAAGGCGAGCTTAACACGAATAAGAGTTTTCTTCCAGCAAATCTAGGTAGAAACAGAAACAAGACTTAAATATTATGGGATAAGTGTACAATATTTATAAATAACATAAACAAAGAATAATAAGACAAACTACAATAGATAGGTAATAAATACCTAATATAAATACCAATATATACAATACATATACACTACATCTATAATGGAGAGGCTCTTTGACTCTGCTCTTGTACCAGGTGTTGGCTATGAAAGCTGTTTATTTACGTCGTATGTTATTGATCATTGTCTCTTGCACCGAAAGTAGGAAGTTTAGTAACCGTGTTTGTGGATGTGGGCCGGCGAGACGGGCCGTGTAAGCAATGTCTCGGGACGCCTTCCTGGCGGCTTGGCCGTCATCGTACAGCTAATACAGCCCGCCGTTAGTAAGGTGCATAAGTACCTGTACAAGCAGCCTATCGTATTATTAGTGCATGTTTGTGCAGCCCATCGTAGTAAGTTGCATAAGTAATAAGTACCCATATAAGCAGCCTATAGTAGTAAAGTGTATTAGTACCTGTCTGTACAGCCAATCGTAGTAAGGTGTATTTGGTACCTGTCTGTACCAGCCCATCGTAGTAAGTTGCATAAGTAATAAGTACCCATATAAGCAGCCCATCGTAGTAAAGTGTATTAGTACCTGTCTGTACAGCCAATCGTAGTAAGGTGTATTTGGTACCTGTCTGTACCAGCCCATCGTAGTAAGTTGCATAAGTAATAAGTACCCATATAAGCAGCCTATCGTATTAAAGTGTATTAGTACCTGTCTGTACAGCCAATCGTAGTAAGGTGTATTTAGTACCTGTCTGTACCAGCCCATCGTAGTAGGGTGCATAAGTAAACAAGCCTCACAGCTCAGTTGGTAGTAGCTCTGCCTTCTGCGCTGTAGGTTGTGGGTTCGATTCCCACCTAGGACTAACATTTATGTGATAAATGTAGATGTTTGTTCTGTGTTTGGGTGTTGTATTGTATGATAAGTATGTATTAAAAAAAAAAAGTATTTATGTATTCTATCCGTAATCTAGTTCCCATATTACAAGCTATGCTTAGCTTGGGACTAGATGGCGCTGTGTGAAATTAATGTCCTGTAATATTTAATAAGTAACAAGTACCTATATAAGTAGCCTATCGTAGTAAAGTGATTAGTACCAGTCTATACCTACAGCCCACCGTAGTAAGGTGTATTAGTAACTTTCTATGTAGCCCACCTAATCAAGGAGTATTAGTACCCTTATCTTTAAATTTTACCAAGGTAAAAATTATAATAATAATAATGAAGAAATGGAAAGATAGTTGGAAAGAAATAGACTCACGACTTGCACCCTTGCAAAATGACTTGTAACAGTCCTAGGTACCTACTTAACAAACTTAAGAAAAACAAAGAGAAATTTTAATGTTTTCCTTAACAAAGCCATACCTTGCCATAAAATGCCACAACTCCTTTGCTTCTCGTTAGAACTCTGCTGGCGAATATTTTCGCGACTCGAATTTAAAATAATTCTTTAAAGTCTTTGTTTTCTTTAAAGTTGAGTGGAAGAATCTGATAAGTCTAAGCATAATATTTTCTATTCTTTATCAGCTTAAACGATGACTGTTCCATGACGAATAACGATTTATAAAGAAATTAACCGCTTGCGATTAGGTAGATATCTTAAACGGTACCTACATTCAATGCACCTTGCGTTGTTTAAATAAACGTACCAACAAATAATAGTAATGTGTTGCCAGGTTCATGAATATATTTCTTATTGGGACTGCAACAAAAAATAAAACCGTTAAGAATTAAATTCAAATACAAAAACTGTTTTTTCAAACATTTTAGGGATGTCGGAATAGAGATCGAGTGTGTTCGACAACTTTTTTCTTAATACGCTTGTATTTTTGATGTGAAATGAATCGTAGTTACTCACTTTTAACTGAAAATGTGTCTAGAAATGGCTTTAGGAATGGTAATAGCTGACAATGCTTTAAATATAAATCATGGTTATTTATGACAGTGTGCTGATTTGCATAGATGCGGTGAATAGAACCTACCCGTCAGAGTTATGGTGTTTACGGGATTATTATGGGATCGAGCTTGAAAAAGGTTCGGATTACAATCGTTGTTGTTGCTGGCTTAGGTCTGATTAAACAGAAGCTTAGCTCATTAGGTAAGGTGGTAAACGCGTCTAGATAACTGAAGTTATTATATATGCTATTTGAGATAGGAGGGCCAGTAGTTCTGCTCTCCCATACAAACAAAGTTTGTCAATCATATCGAAATGGCATATCTAATTCTAAATTTTGCGGATATAATTGGATAGGAATAATATTGGTTTGTACTACACGTATCCGAAAAACACAAACAATAGTTTTCTCATACGACACTATTTTCCATTTATTTTTATTTTTGTAGTGGTCGACAGAGCCTTTTCAGACATTGGTGGCGGCGGCTCATAAAGTACGACACCAGTGCTACGCAGTCTACATAAAAAGATGAAGAGGATGTACCTACATTTATAAATACAACAGGAAAACAAAGATAACATTTTTTTTTCTTAATAGTATGAAGCGCACCTTGTTCGCTAAAGTTGAAAAAAAAATTCAATATTTTTTCAAACTATATATTTTTAATAAAAAAAAACTTGAACGAGGCACTCCGCGAGCTGCGCGGCATAATAAAAGCGCTAGTTTATGTTTATTCAACCGCTTAGTCTCTCCGAAACTTTGCGGTGACCAAAATCCAACTGACCTGTGTCTAAAGGTATTGGCATGTAATTAGCCGTTTGACGTAGTGGACTGCAAGCTATTCAAGCGATTGAGAGCGTGTGGCATGACTGTTCTCTAACCAGAGATAGTGGTGGTTTGACAGTTCGTATGCACACTATGCACTAGCCAATAAACCTACTATTTAGGGCATTTGCACATTCTCCAGATTTCACCTCCTACCTGAGTCTATGCATACGGAAAGTTTGCGTGTATCTATGTAACTCAATCTCGCTAAAACTGTTCAGCTGATTCATAATGTTTATCACAACAAAAAAAACACTCAATACCTTCCCCGAAAAATTCAATTACCGGGATTTGCCATAACCACGCTTGGTACGCGGATTGGCGATCACAGTATTGTTGTTCATTTAGGTGAATATTGTTGCCCATCTCCTGTTAATTGTTTAACCATATCTTGCTGAACATAAAACATGTATGGAACAAAAAAATATAATTTAATAGCAAATCTATTCAGCGTGGCAATGCAGCCAGTGTCATGGGCACGCTTCCGTCTGGTAGTGGTCTTGAACAGTTGAGTTACCTATAGGCCGTTTGTAACAGTCCTTAGGTAATCTGACTGATTCCTTGGTACATAGTTACTTTAATTGTACTTATTATTGAATAAAGAGATTTAAAAAAATATAATTTATATCCAAATATGGCGTAGGTATATCTATTACAGTATTGGAAACATCGGAGTATATTAAACAGGCTATTCAAATATTTGTATATAAAAGATTTTATAACGGACAAGTTCAAACATTAAGCTGTTCTTAACCTACACAGAACCACCGTAAGAACCATTAATCCTGAAGTTATGAGGCTCATTTAGCCTGTAAAGTGTGTATCAATCAGTGCAGCGTAATCTTACTGGACACATTTATCAGAATGCACCAATAAAGCGCTCCATCCACTAAATCGTGATGATGATCTGATACTAAAACGATGATGATGACAACAAAACTCGTTTTATCACTCGTCCTATCACCTTGTTCTAGAGGGTTATCTCAAAATATATACGGAGAGATACTTTTATAAAGCCGATGGTATGACTCGCTCGCAACGAAACATAACTCTACGAAAATCGAGTAATTTTTGTATTGAGAAACGTACGATCCATCATCGGAAAATAAAACATTATTTATTTTTTTGTATGGCATGGTGGGTACGTGGATGCTACAATAATTACTATTTTCATGCTTTTTTGTGGTTTAAACAGGTATATTTAAATTCAACATAACATTTTTATAAGTATGGCAGACTGACAAGCCCATAAACAGGAGAAGCTGAGAATTCGTTATTTGATAAAGAGTTATTATTGGTTTTGAATGAGCGTTACTAGGTCTATTGTTTCATTTGGGCCGCGGGCCCAGTGTTGAGTTTCCCCAAGCAGTTAGGGTAAAACAATAAAAAACAAAAGTTGGATTCTTTAACTGATAAGACAATTTACGGAGAGCTACAAATATAATGTTATAACCCACCACTATTTACATTTAAAATAAATGAGTTTTTCTCCTATGTCTCTCGTAACGCTTTGAGTTGGTGGATCACGAACTTTGAAGTTAATGTCAAAATACGAACGACCTTCGATGCAACAACAAACGCGCGTGCGATGACGATGGCGTTGGCTGATGTATTTGGCAGGCCCTACCACTATCTTCTAACTCTAACTATCCTAATTAAAAAATGCGGTTTTATTTAAAAAAAATAGACACCAAGATGCGTTTACAAACTAAAATTTTCAGAAAATGTTGTAAAATGTAACAAGAGAGTAAACTGAATGTGTATTTTGTATGCCATACGTATACTTTTTTAATTGGTTTGAGGAAGACTATCGACATATTAAAATAGTAGTATTACTAAGAATAGGAAGCATAGCGTCAATTTGAATTTGGAATTTGAAATTGGAAATAACTTTTGCAAATAAGTTTCGTTTGAATTTTACATAGGACAGGCATATAATAATAAAAGCTCCTATCCTATGACTTGAATACCATTGTTTTTGGTGTCGTGTAAAATGTAAATTACTAAATGAATATTACTATGTTTACACAACGTCATCGAGCACCCAATTCAGTAAAGCTTTTAAATATTGAAATAAGATTTCGTAAAATATTAAATTTTTTGTTTATTTTTGTAAATACATACCTACTTAGGATGCAATATAACACCTAATTCTTAATTTATTTATTTCGATTGACAAGGAATCATATTTTTACACAATTAACATAGGTAGTAAATCACAATAAACAAAATAAACAAATCGCATGCATATATGCAAGATATCCGATTCAAGCTAAAACTCGGTAAGAGTATGTAGTCACGTGCCAAATTAAATAATAATAATTGCTCGGTATTAATACTTAAAAACCTGTAACTTTTTTTTCTGAACAAGATTACGGAAAATATCCACACCACATACTTTTTTTTTGTAAATACATAATTGTAATAACACAATACCCGGTATTAATAATTTCTCGAGGCTACATGGTAGTCCCCCAGATGGTGCAACGCGCGTCAAATCAGCGGCATTCCGGATTGTCCGCAGACCGTTACAGCACCCGGACGCGGGACGAGCGCTTGCGCAACAGATCGCATTCGTACGGATTATGTAACCTGCGCGTCGCACCCACACTATGCGGAAAATTTGAACCATTTAGAGGTCAATTTTGAGGTTCCTACGGTAATAAAAAGGTTTGAATAACGTTTGATTGAATGATTCGCTTCTACCTTCAGCTTTATAATAACTTGAATCAAAGGGCTTCTGTGGTACAAAAAGAGTAGGCCTAGGTACAAGCATTCGTCTGAATCTTGCAAAGTGATTTGCAAAGTGCACTGAAACTAAAACATTACCTACCAGAACATTTACTTGATAATGTAGTTGTACATTGTTATTTATTTTTAATTCTATAACAACATTATCTTTAATAAGGTGGGATCTACCAGCTATCTACTGAGACGAGTTTATGGTTAATCTTTTTTGTCAACAAAATTTGATGTCCTTTTTGTGATTTGTAGTACCATGGAGCAATAAACAATAAGGCCATCACGGAACTTATACAAAGAACAATCCAGAGCAAACATTCCACAAAAAATTAATACTTACTTTATTTATGCACATACAGAGTGCATAGTGCGAGTTGCAATCGAAGTCGATTCGCGTTTGCTCACCGTGATGTTGAACAGGTATTTATTTTCATACAAATCGTGGTAAACGCAAACACGTTAGAGTAAGGTGACCCAGAAGGTGGCCTATAACAGTTTTACTCTTTGGCTGGTGACGTTGTCATACGTCAGAGGAGTTCGACCCGAAGAGGTTGTGAGCCAAAATTGTGGTAAGACCACGTTAAGCAGAAATCGCGTAGTGTGTCGAGCGCAATGGTCAGGCGTACGCGGCGCGGCGCCTCAGCGGCCTTGACAATGCCGTTTGGTTAGACCACCAGCCTCGCAAGTCTACGGCTACTGCACTCCGCTTGAGCTTTATATTATGCAATGGGTAATGGATGTTAGCTTTAATGCAACGTGGTAACATCTTTCGCTGGCAAATGTCTAATGAATAAAATAAAACCTTCCAGTAAGTAATTACCCATAAATTGTTTAAAAGTTTTATAACCATTCTAACTGTGACCAAAAACAAACAAAACACTAACATTTTTTAAGCGATGGTTTAGCGTTGAGTGCTGGTCTCGTATAATGGAGAAAAAATCACGTAAGTACATACCTATGTAATGGGTGAGTAGGTTTTAAAATGGTTACTTTTGCATAGATTATGCGGTGGATTTGACGATTCAAATAATCCAAAAATATCTGGATGACAAAAGTTTTTTTTAGGTCCCATGAATTATGAAACCGCCATTTGATTACAAGAGATTCGAAAACCCACTGAGGCCAAATCTGAAACCGTGAGAGTTATAGAAAAGTCTTTAGGTTACGTGCTCGATTTGCTCGGGAAAAATGGGTTTTTGAAAAAAAATTTTTTTGTTCATTTGAGTTATTTGTTTATCATTAAATATCATCATTACCGAACACTGCGACCTGAACAAAAAACAAAAAACCTGTACAAAACTAGAGTCACTGTTGTCACAGTGTCGAGGCTGCCTCGTTAAAGGCAATAACCATTCCCTTGGAGCAAGCCTTGTCGCTCACCACATCAACATTGTCGCGAATTCAGGCGCAAACGGTAAGTGTAACCAACAACCCAAAGTCCAGCTCCGGTACTTCAAGAAACGGTACTGGCTGGCCACAGCAGGATGTCAGTGCTGGCTTTGGTCACCCCCTCTCAAAATAACAATAAGAGTAATACAATATCGTGTGTAAGTAATCAATATTTAGATACTATGTAAATCTCATACAAAACAGAGAACGTAGATCTCTGCGGATATCAGTTGCCGTGGGATCTGCGCCTAAAGCGCTGTTGAAGTTCACGTCAACTACCTGCAAAGTCTGGATGTGCTCTACCAATGCTCATCAATAAATTCAAATTGTGTTTGCTCACAAACATAACGCCTGATTGTTTTGTTGGAGTTGTGCCAAAAAGCTCCACTGTACTATCAGACTTTGTACTTACTTTATTGGCACGGGCGCGTACTTATTGGGTATCTACACATTTTAACAGAGTACAATGTAATTATTTATACATAGCGGCTGTTAGTTTTTGGAATAACCACCTGTTTTGAGAACCTTGTGTAATGGATTTGTACGCACATAAGCTCTTTGTGTCGCGCAACGTTTTCTCATCGATAAACTAAAGGCGCTTGGTTTTTAATATTCAATATTCACGTTCAAGGATATAGAAAACCAACCTGCTCTCAAGGTATTGTACATTTTCTAGAAATGAAATTCAAACTAGGATTATTATCCCACTACATATCCTTGAGGTGTACAATAGTAGACCTTGATTTCAACTATATAGTTACTATCCTTATTATATCCTTATTATCGTTATTGACTGTAGGTGACTCATATGGTTATTATTATTTAAATTAGTTTTATCTATTGTTTTTTAAGAGCTGAGAATTGTTATGCAATAAAATAATATAATGAGATAGATATATGAAGTAGTTATATAAGGAGAAGTGATCAAATCGTAATTAAAAAAATCTCTTAGGTAGTGTTGAATTTTATAAAAAGCTGGAAACGTGGAACGCCCAAAAAAATTTAATTTCCAAAATTATTTCATATAGAACCCCGATAGGTACCTATCACAAAAGGAAGCCACTATAAAAACATGGGGTTTACTTTTTTGCGCGAGACTTTAAAAATTGCATTTGTTATAACATTATTTATCTACTTAGCTTTAAGTGAACTTTTCTCCTTTTTTTTTGCTCTGCATATTAATTGTTGTCTGTTTTAACTTATTTTAAAAAACTCTTGTAAAATGTTCTTTAGTAAGTTACGAGCGACAGAGAGGTCGAGGCGAGATCCTGTGACTCTGCTAAACAGGGTCAATAGAGACCTAGTGCGGAGAACAGAGCTCGGCAAGGTACAATCGTCCTATCTTTTTAATATATGTAACTTCTATTCTATAATACATTTTATGTACCTGATCTGTAAAACAGTTTTATGGTTAATACATTTATTATTATTATTATTACTAGTGAATGTCCAGTTAAAATCGGTCCAGCCATTTCGGAGTCCATAGCATACACACAAACATCTATATACTTTTAGAAAGAAGAATGTTAAAAACTCTGCTAAGAATCTATCAAGAAACTTCCAGAGATTGCTCTGGAAGCTATTTCTTAGTTATCATTATCAAAACGGACATCGGATGTTTTAATCTGGTAGAATTGTTTCGTTTGGCATCACAAAGTTCATGGCTTTGTTACGTAATAATGCGTGTTCAAGTTGTTTTCAGTTACCGATTGAAATGTATTGAAGAGTTCCACGAATTGATTTGGGTCGAAGACTGATTCTATATAGTGGGTCGAAGGTCGTCGAACGCGGTCTGTGTTGCTGTTAGGATGCTTTACCCCACGAATAGGTTAATCTCGCATAGTTCTCAATTCTGACTCGGTGTTTTTTTTATTTTATATTAGAATTCATAACTAAATACATCCTAATTGCATTACGATCTAGCCAAGTGGTAGGCTAATGAGTAATTCAAAACTGGCCTAGATTTATACATTGAGTTATAACTAAGAATGTGTCCGTAAGCACTTTTCTTACTGTCTCTATCTAAGGTTCACTTTGTTCATGTGTTTTTTAAGTAGCACTAGCACAAACACTATATTATTATATTATTAACATTAGGTACACTAACTCAAAAGGCTTAGTTATTTTGAGTATTCTCACTATGTCCGTGTTTAATGAAATTGTGTCCGTGTGCGGGTGATTAATGAAAAAGTCTTTCGATTCTAAAGATAGGTCTGACCATCTGCGAACATAGACCAGTATAGTACTAACGTACAAATGCGACACGGTAAATTATTATTTTTGCGCATGGTCGGCTAGCGATGTATTTTTTTTTATGATTTAGATTCCTTTTTATAATTAAAATATAACTACTTAACAATTATTATTTTTTGAATCTCAATATTAGAATAAAGAAACCTAATATTAGCTCTTTGTACAAACTATGCGCGAGAGGTCTTACGTGGATGCTTTTTCCAAACATTCAATTCAATTCAATTATTAATAAGTAAGTAGTAACCTACTCTTTTTGTTTTTTGACTTGAAATATATAATATGAATTTGGGAATTTGTTTCTTCAATATTTTTGCAGTGTCTAGCGAACCTAAGATTTCAGTGACGAGGTGATATAAAAACATTTTTTTTTGAACGACGGGGAAGTGCGTGGCCTTCATCTCACCTGAGGCCAAAGGTGGAGGAGCACTTCACCCGGAATTCTCAACAAACTGAGGCTATCTTACCTCTGAATGCCGAAATACAACAATTTTAGTAGCTGTTATGACAACAGAATTAGGTAAGATGGTGGTAGCTATATAGCCAGGCGGACATCAACAAAATCCTACCACCAACCAAACCAAGCACAATATTGCTCCCCCTGGGGATATAACCCGGGACCTTTGGGTCTGAAACCAGTGGGTTGAACCACTAGGCCAATGAGGGGGTTATTTGAAATGGGTGAGCTCTTTAACTGGGTAAACATGCGCCATAAACAGAGCACTTAGCAGACGAATTGGCCACTTGATGTGAGCATCAACAGCAAACTATTGTCCACCACAATGAGAACAAAACTTCCTCTGAAACTGTTCTAAAAATCTAAAAGATTTGCCCATAGACACCATGCTTGGCAGACAGTTTGGTGCGCACAGTTAAAGTTTTGTTTATATACTAGAAAAAGCTGTTGCCTTTTTGTTGAAGCCCCTTGGTTGAATTTACGACATCCGTAGGCTCACCACGGATGTCGTAAATTAGATTATTAAGGGTAGATGTTAGAGATAGCAACAAGATAGTATCTCGGATACTCAGGTGAATAAAGAGAGATTGAGAAAAAAAGTGCTTAAGTAAGGTGTGATGAAAGCACACTTTGATCGTTTGTTAATTACGTTCTATTTGAGAAATAATCTCCGTGGTTAAATACCTAACTCAAACCAGACATCACGAGATCTCAGTTCGGGGCGAACTAGTACGTAGGGTCCCTAGATCTCGAGACTTGCCTGGGCAAGAATGAGGGCTAATATGGAACGAGCCTTCCGAGAAAATGTTTTGTTCAGCAGTGGGCTTATATGCCCGAAACGATAATGGTAAACCTATGTGCGAGTGTAACTACGTTTAGTCAGCTAGTTTGTGATAAAGTGCAGCATATATAACTTGAATAATTATTTAATTCTCACGTACGTGAACTGTTGTGACTTCACAGCAAAAAAAAAGCGCAAAATGTGTGAAATTAATGTCCTGTAATATTTATTAATATTATTTCTTGTATAGATAAGAATATTTATGTTGTATTAGTTAATTTTGATAACGGATACGTGGGTACATTATAAAACGTAGTGGACCGACTGTTTCAGAAAGAGGGCTATGCTAGGCAATTAGGTACAATTTTGGTACAATTTTGGTGCTACTTCAGGACTGGCCGCTATACCTTCAAGGGTAATTTTCCAATACACAAAGCTATCAGACATAAGTATCAATTTATCATAGGTAATGGCTTAGTTTTGGCGCATTGCCTGAAAAGTTTAGATTAGACCGATGCCTTGTTGAACTACAGGATTTTCCTGTGATCAAAAATACTTAGTAGGTTAGGCATCTACAGTATATAATGGTTAGTTGTTGGGTTTACCATATGAAAATACGAGTATGTTAATGAACAGTAAAATAAATATTTGCTAAAGGTACGTTGTAAGTTGCAATGTATTTTCGGACCGAAGTACGGACCGGTAAGTAGAGATTTTTGGACTTCTTTTCTGCAATTATTTTATGTAATTACCTTATGTATCAAAAATGCCTAAATCCTTTTGAAGTCATTGATTGAAACTGAGTGTTTTTACGGACATATCTACATGAAACGGAAATGACGCATGGGCTACAACTACAAGAGGTATGATACTACACAGTTACACACATAGCATACAATACATACATACAATAGTTGGTGCATACAACACCAACGTTTTCTTATCTACTCCCTGAAGCTATTCACTATTGTATTGGCTATATAGGTGAATAAAGACCGATCTGAGGCATTGCACAATAGACATCGTTTATCTATCTTGTCAATTCCAAACTCAATGAAAAGGAAACGTTGCCAATGCGATCTAATATTACATTTGTAACTTGAATAAACTGGTTGATACCTATACAAGGTAACTATCCTACCTACTAGAAGGGAAGTATAACTCACTCCAGTGACAACCGTTGACACCCATGAATTGGTATGTATATTACAATATCGGATGAAAAATCCGATGAATACCCTTGTTACTCATACATTACCTACTGAGATATTACATCAGCAATTTACAATGAAAAATATTATTTGCACAGAACCTGGTAATGCTTTACGAAACTTTGTAAATTACCACTTACATTGCCAGTATTACAATACCCAAAATTGAAAAACGTAGCGCTTCTCTTTTATTTATTTCATTCTTATTCTCACAGTAATGTAATGGTGCTGGAAACATTAGATAAGTACCTACCTAGAATTATTTCGCGGAGGAGTAGACCTATGACGAATCTCACGATAGGTTTACGACAGGCGTAAATTTGTGCGTAAAAAGTGACAAACGTCAATTTTGTGTTATGTATCAGCCATGCAAGTAAATTATGTACTACGTAGAACATATCATCAGCAGACTGAGGAGACAGTCGACAAGAGCGAGTTTATTGCCCCTGATAAAATATGCATTGCCATAAACTAGAAGTAGGGTGACGGAATCAGATATTGAAGCATTTCGGGAAACTAAACCTAACAGGGGCTACATATTCTGGTGGTATTATTTGTCAAACTTGGTCATACCCTCATCACGGAAATAACTTTTCTTTTCCAATCACAAGTATTCTGAGCGAATGGCCTCACTCAGCTCAGTTGGTAGAGCTCTGCCTTCTGTGTTTTAGGTTTGGGTTCCTCCCGGGACAAACATTTGTGATGAATAAAGATGTTTGTTTAGTTTTAGATAGGCATTATATCCGTATTCTAGTTCCCATATTACAAGCTTTGCTTAGTTAGGGGCTAGATGACGCTGATGTATGAAATGAATGTCCTACAATATTTATTTTACCGACCAAATTCGCAGTTATTACTATTACACCTATATGCCTACAATTTAGACAAAAGCATCTTTCTATCTGCCTAGAGCTAAAGCGGATGTTTAAAAAAGTAAGTACGTATATATGTACTTACTCTTATCATTATCCAAACTTGTACCAAACACTCCATCCAGGTTGCCTGGAAGATATCACTTATTGAGAATATTTTTTACATAGACACACTACGTTTTAAGCACACCCGGACAGAAGGAATATATTAAGTAATTTTTAGTAATAATAACATAATACTCGACCTTAAAACTTGCACAGACACTTACTTGCACAGGCAATGATGAGGTCTACGATGGAGCGAGCTTCCCCAGAGGGCACCCTGGTTCTACCTCGTACCAAAAGAACACAGAGACCTGCTTGTCGCTGCGGCAAGGAGGATGGTTGCTAGCCAGGCGAGTCCTTGCGGGTACTACCATCAGAGCTGGGATTGTTTACATAGCCTCAAAGAATATATATCATATAATAATAGCAGTAATTCATATTGTAATAATTTACATTGGCATGACATTTTGTTATATTTGCACGCGTGCAGGCTGAATACATTCACAATCGTATATTGTAAAATAATACGTATTCTTGCAATTAAATGTTTTGATTTGATTTAATCCGGGGTAGACCATTTGGAGGTAGATCCCATCTACCCCTATACCTTTAACCTATACCTATATATGTGAGTACCAATAGTAGGTACCTACTCGTAATTTGTGTGTGGCAATTATTGAAATCAATTATAAGAAACACCCAGATTGAAACTTATTGTACAAGCTACAAAACAACTAACCTACAACAGTAATTGCGTGTATGGATCTCACCTACAACCTTTGCAGTAAATGTGCAAGCAATCTGCTTTATTGATGACCAAATCGGTCCATGAGTGGGAAGTTAGGAATGTCTGAGAACTGTGTATCGTAATACTATTGTTTAAGAAATTAATATCTATAGCGGCCTATGAGCTTAAAAGCGTGAAAGATGGAACAAGCAAGCATTTCTATGAATTGCGCATCCAATCATTATCATCATTGATCATAATCGGTTGCCTGGAAGAGATCGCTTTCAGCGATAAAGACACTGTCATTATCGCTTTCAGCGATAAAGACACTGTCATTGACATGACAGAGTCGCAGTTAACTCTATAATGTTCACCATTTGATAAACATTATCGAGTCATCTATTATTACATATCCCGAAAAAGTCACGCTTTTTAACCACCACCATCTTACATGTGCCTGTCACCATAAAATATAAAAAATCGGCATATTGAGGTAAGATAGCGGAATCCTCAACAGACATAGGAATGTCTGTTGAGGATTCCGGGTGCAGTGCGCTTCTACCTTATAAATGATAACTTGACATGGGATATGAAGGAGATTTGGCTGATTTTGTGAGCGGATTGGTGATTACTATAATGGTGTTCATTACTTAGTTGGCTGCAGCTGCCTTCAACCTTTGTTTTTTTTTTTTTTTTTTTTTTTTTTTTTTTTATTGTACGACGGGTAAGCACTTGGCCTTCAGCTCACCTGGTAACAAGTTGAGATAAGGCCGAAGGTGGAGGCGCACTTCACCCGGAATCGTCAGCAAACTGAGGAACTGGCTATCTTACCTCTGAATGCCGGAACACAACAATTTTAGAATTGTTATTATGGCGACAGAATTAGGTAAGATGGTGGTAGCTAGCCAGGCGGACTAAACAAAGTCCTACCTCCAACCAAACCACAATATATTGTACTCCCCATGGGGATCGAACCCGGGACCTCTGGATCTGAAATCGGTGGCTTGAACCACTAGACCACAGAGGCGGTTAAACAGAGGCGGTTGTTACCTCGTAGTAGTACCTACTGGAGATGCGAATTTATCGCTTTTGAGTCCACAATGTGTTTTGAAGCTACAATTTACCAAAAAACGCAAAAATAGCGTACCTAAAGCTGAGGCACTCAAGGATTCATAGTTTATTATACGTTCAATTCGTTTTATATTTTATCGTCACCTTGCGAGCTAGGGGCGGGGCACGAGAATCTAAATTCTATGGTTAAATATTTAAGTGAGTGCAACTCACAAGCGGTAGCGTTTAGTGAAAAATCATGTATGTAATTCTAACGATAGCTCATATTTTGTAGAATAAATTTAAATACTGGAACAACTGAGTTATCTCATAGACCGTTTTTAACGGTCCTTATTTAGTTTAATTGAACGAACGTATTATATTTACTTGCTTGTGAATAAATATATATTTTTGGTCATATGCGTAATTTTACATGTGGAGAAATCTATTATTTTCATTTTATAACACATATCATGTTTTATGTTTTCGTTTGTTTTTATGCACTGGTACAAACTTGAGGTCTTCAAGTCCTTTAAGGTACTTGGCCTTCATCTCATATGTTTTACATAATGATAAGGCTGAATGTGGAAGCGCACTTGACCCGGAACCCGCAACTGTTTTGAGGAACTGGCTATCTTACCTCTAAATGCCAGAACACAACAATTTAAGAATTGTTGTTATGCGACTTAGGTAAGATGGTGGTAGCTAGCCAGGCGGACTTAAACAAAATCCTACCACGAACCAAACCAAGCATAATATTATACTCCCCTGGGGATCGAACCCGAAACCTCTGGATCTGACACCGGAGGGACCACAGATCACGTACGCGTTTAAAAAAAAAGAAGAGTACCGAGGATATCAAAGCATTTCCTTATCATGTCTTATTAAAAAGATTTGGCCTAAGATGGAGCACGCATAACTAGACGCAAGATAAGCGCATCTAAGGATAAATCTTTTCTTGTTTTTCAAGTGAGTTGGCGGACAAACGCTTGGCTATCATCAATCAATCAAAAACATATTGGTCACCCTTGGCAGTCTACCTACATGAGTACTAGAGTCTATGATACTTGAAATGGCTTAGCTTCAGCGATCATATCTTCCACAATACTGTAGCATTTGATTTGAATTTAATATATGTTATAGTTCAGGATTGATTCTAGAACGCTTGTGTTTCGAAAACACGATTACATAAAAAAAATCTATAGAAAAAAAATTCAAAGTTGACTCTAATTTGTACCAAAAATGTTCGCCATTCAATAAATACGCCCAATTAGGCCTTGACACTTTGTACAGCAAATAAACACAGTATACAGCAGAAGTTCTGTGTTTTTGATTTTCAAAATTAATGTTTGTTTTACCGTAAAAAATTAAAACGTTAAAATTCGTCATCTAGTGGTCAAAATCGCCGTGGTTGAGCGCACAACAATGTCACCTTTATTATAACTATCTATCTTATATTATTTATATATCTTAGTTCGAAACTAGATTAAAGTTGCACTGTGTGTCTAATCTGAGGTACTATAGTCCGTTAAGGTGAATGCCCATACTCTGCTGAGATCCTTTAATCGTTTTTTACGCTATCCACAGGCACATATTCTTAAGCCAGTGTCAAAAAATATAGACCATGACATGTAGTTGTGGTAGGAGTGGAATGGAATGATATATAATTTAGAAAATCCCATGGGATGACTGGAAGAAAGTCCCAACATTACTAATTATTAATTAACCTAGCACAAGATGATAAACTTGCCTGCCAACTAAGTAAAGGTGCACCTTTGGGAATTGTGAAGGTGTCTACGCAATTTAGTGGATTGAGCTTCTCACATATTCTATTTTTAGGTATAGGTGCTGCTATAGGATAAAGCCGACAAGCCTCATAGCTCAGTTGGTAGTAACTCTGCCTTCTGCGCTGTAGGTTGTGGGTTCGATTCCCACTCAGGGCAACTCAGGTTTTTTATTTAATGATAGGGCTGCTACCTAAGTAGATAAATTTATTCGCCTCCGTCAAGTAAGCGAACAGTATTATACCGTTACCAAAGGATTCAGCATGAGTTTTATGCTCGCTTGACTTATATGCCATAGAATAATAAGTATGAATTAGGTATATTGATCTTGATATGTTGACCATACCTACTACAAGTTAATTATAAAATATTTGATAACATGAGTATAAATACGACACAAATATTCGGAAACTGCATCGGGACCCTCGTGGCTCAGTTGGTTACAGCGTTTCCGGCTTTAGGAAAAGTTACGGGTTCGAGTCCCGTCTTTGTAACGTTTGTAGAAAATATTTACGAACTTTCTAAGTGCTTTTGAACTATTGGTCAATTAGAAGAACTGTCAATCTGCGTTTTCTGATTTGAATTTCAATACTGCGTGCTTCAAGCCACCTGCCACGCGTGCAGGTTATAGCAAAACTCTCAAGTCTGGTCTACGGAGGAACCTAACGGTCTACTTTACTAACAATTATTTTGTTTCTGAAAGATGATAATAATGAATGATTGTATACTGTTATTTGAAATGGAATACATGTAAATATAAATGTATCCATAAATAATAAATGTAATAATAATGTTTTGAAATTCTAGTTATACATTTTCATGTAGTTCCCTAACTGACTGAATATATACGAGCAAAGTTTGCGCTTTTAGGAAACCAGGTCTTGTTGGATACTTGAAATTTGTATGTAGTGCCGAATTTGACGTACGTATTTGAATCCACGACGAGTTTAGAAGTTACAATTTGCCAAAAACCGCGTATGAAGTTGGGTAACAAGCTTTGTAGAGAAATCAGCAACGTGCATTTTGTGAATCTTGGATTCATATCATTACAATAGTAGTATCAATGTTCGGTAACAGAAACAGCTAGGGAGAAAATGACGAGAGCGAATACATGGCTCTGGCTGGGAGCAAGTCGATCTTCGCGAGCTTTAGAATAACCCAAAAGCTCTGGTACTAATACTGCTATGACTTGCACCACGTGCTAATAGCTACAGCACGGGCAAGGTGAGGCATCGCAAAGGGCATTCCTCTCGGATATATACCGGCGGCAACCCCGCAGCCAGCACTGACACCCGCGGCGCCGGCGAAGAGACTAGACCCTAAGTCCTACACTATGTCGAAACTGGTGAGTTCATGACATTACAAGCTTGTTCTAGTTTAGATCCAGCATGTCTCCCGCAAACACCGAACGATCCCAATTAATGTTTTTTTTTTTTTGCAGGACATTCATTTTACACTGCGCCATCTAGCCCCAAACTAAGCATAGCCTGTAATATGGGAAACTAAATTACGTTTAGAATAATTTATGTAAATAAATACGTACTATATGATACAACACCCAAACACAGAACAAACATCTATATTCATCACACAAATGTTTGTCCTGGGTGGGAATCGAACCCACAGCCTACAGCGCCGAAGGCAGAGTTACTACCAACTGAGCTGTAATAATACAATATGAGGCTTGTCATATTGTATTATTGGGGTTCCGTACCCATGGGACTCTATACCAAGTCTCCGCTGTCCGTCTGTCAGCGGACTGGATCTTATATCAATACGTCACAAATTTATGTCATGTGTGATATGGGATCTTAGTATTATCGGTCTTAACCTGAAAAAAATATCCATCATCATCACCGCCCAGAAATACACTGCAGAACATGCCTCTACACTACACTAATATAATCCTAAATCAATCTATGCCGCGGTGTCATATAAAATCACTTCGCATCCCATAAACCCGTGAAAGTCGTAAGAGGCGTCTTAGGGGTGACACCAGGAGATGTGCTGCAGATCTAAATATACGGCAAAAATCATCACTGATTTTATGAACCCGCCACCTGTCACCTTGGTGATTATGGTAAAATAATACAATACAATAGTGCACATCATAGGAAAGCAGTTTTGATCACTGGGTGGTTTTATCCTTCCAGTGGACAGGTAAAACCCCCATCACATCTCTTTATTTTTCTAGCTCTCAACCTCGAGGCTCACTTGGTTGTTACTTGAGAGAGAAAGAGGCCTATGATGGAACAAGCTTTCACTGAAGCTAGCCTAGCCTTATTCTTTAGCCTACAAGCACTGACCCTCCCGCGAACTGACGAAGGCAGGAGTGTGGTCATGGACAATGGAATATTTGGGCTATTTTAATGATAGCAATAGAAGCCCATTAACTAAAGTATTAATATTATCCCTTAAATCATTTTGTTTATCATGGCCATTACTTTCAGAGTATATTCCTGACGCTCCTCCTCGCGGCTTCTGTGTACTCAGCGCGGCTAGACCACCTGGTGCCGCAAGGCTATGCTCCCACCAGAGCAGGCTCGTCCAACGCTCAGCCCTACAACTATGAGAACGTCAACAACGGTGACGGCACCTATCGCTTCAGGTTGGTGGTAGGACTTTGTTTAAGTCCGCCTAGCTACCACCATCTTATCATTCTTACCTAATTCTGTCGCCATAATAACAATTCTAAAGTTGTTGTGTTCCAGCATTTAGAGGTAAGATAGCCAGTTCCTCAGTTTGTTGAGGATTCCGGCTGACGTGCGCTTCCACCTCCACGCCGTAACCAGGTGAGATGAAGGTCTTGCCTGTCGTACAATAAAAAAAAAAGGTAAAACTGAACACAATCATTTCGATACTTAATCGTTTCAAGGCGGCTTCAATATAGGTTCAGTAGTGCTGGTTAGGCATGGAACTCGTCTGTTTTTCCGCACCAGTTCAATCTTGGAATCTTCAAGTCCAGAATGAATAGCTTCTTTTAGACAATCGTGCTCCACGTTAAGGCTCATCTTTACTTGTTTTTCAAGTGTATAGATATGTAGGTTCCTTCACATGTTTGTAACAAAAAATGGTCAGCTCTTGACCTGGAAACGGGCACAGGCAAAGATGAGGTCTACAATACGAGCCTCGTAGAAGTTGCCTCACTTTTTCAACACAAAGGGTCTGTGACACCAAGATTTCAAGTTTTTGCAGTGTAATAAAAATAAAAAAAGAATAATAAGCGCATAATAAAAGATTTTACCGCCATGCTTAAACAACTCACGGTCTTCTTTTGTTTTGTTGCCTTGTTCCTTTTCATGAATGATACTGCCCTATATTTCAGTGATCGTTTTATTGAATGACTTTCGTATATTATTCTAGCCAATTAATCAAACTTTATTAGCTCAAATGTGACCTGATGAATGAATAACCTTGATGGCCATCTTCATATTCTATATTCACTCAACAAGACAACTCGGCTCGAAATACTCCCGTTGCTACTCATATTTTTTTACAAAGTCACTTAGGGTTGCATTTATATTCTAGCTATGACACCCCAGAAGGCATATCAGCTCACGAGAGCGGCTCACCCCGAGCGCAAGGTTCTGAAGGTCCGGCGGTGACGGCCGAGGGAGGGTTCTCATACCGCGCCCCTGACGGCCAGCAGATCTCACTGACCTACACCGCTGATGAGAACGGGTTCCATCCAGTCGGCGCCCACCTACCCACGCCTCCGCCAGTCCCTGAAGCTATACTGAAAGCCTTGGAGTTCAATAGACAGAATCCTTCATCGTAAGTTTAAATGTAGCTGCGGTGCTCATTGAGACTGGCGACTAATGAGTTTACGGTTACCCCAATCAAGGGGCAGCCTTGGCAGCCTTCAAAGGCAAGCATTTATGAATGAATACTTTTTACAAGATCACATACTTATTTTTTTTATTAGGTGCTTCTAAGTAAGGTA
This sequence comes from Venusia cambrica, assembly GCA_951394065.1. NCBI lineage: Eukaryota > Metazoa > Arthropoda > Insecta > Lepidoptera > Geometridae > Venusia > Venusia cambrica. The sequence continues at coordinate 8,790,318 of OX596043.1, read as the reverse complement.
TATGTTTATTTGAGATAGTTTTAAAATTGCTAGGCATCTTAATACTTAATATATGTCAATACTAGCAACGTTTGACGAATGTTAAGGAAGATGTATGGCGTGACAAGGATGGACGCATCAGGGGAAGTCTAAAAGTAGCGCCATTGACGGAAACGGAAATAATCGTTCCTTAGTTTTAATTTTAATTTTTCAGGGATACTGGGTCTTATAACAGCGGCGGCAGGAGCCGGTACTAGAAGCACACTTTCTTAAGATCTCTGGAAGGCCGATGGCGTACCTCATTAAAGGACTGTGATATATATTAATTTAGTATGAAGCAATACATGAAAATTACGGCAATAAACGTGGTGATGCTTGAAACTTCATTCATTATTGAAATATTGTTTTAAAACTGCACTATATGCTTATAAGCTTTTAAGCCAAGCATGATATATCCCTATAGATTGATATGAAACAGAAATGTAATTGCTAATTTAAATTTAAATGTAAATTAGTTAAGGTTTTCTTTGATTTCGTTTAAACACAAACAAATCCTAGAAAGCAAAAGCAAAGAATATTGAATTACCTACTTGTTACGGTCAGAGGCTGGATGGAAAAGTGATAGTTGATTTTGAATTAACCTATTATCCAAGCTTCGGGCGACAAACCCTGGAAAATGGCCTTCTAGGTACTGACTAAGCGCAATCGTTTTTAAGGCAGATGTTTTCAACACAGAGTTAGGCCTGCGCGACCAGTATTATGCCTTTAGGCTTTCAGATGTTACACTTCATGTGAATATACCTATTTCGGATGCTAGTAATAGGTACTACAGGGATATTATCATAGAGTGGGGATAATTGGTGTCGATTGTGAGTAGTAAGTCTAAGTAGCACTCTATGATCAAGATCTGTTATGGCAGTAGGAAGATTGAGGGTGAATAGGTGGATGGGAAAGAAAGCGCGAGCTAAAGTTCTCCATATTCAGTTTCGACTAAAATGCTTTTGTATGTCCGGATGTCCGGTTGTTACGTCCGGCTTTACAGGTCGCATTTCTCAACCGATTTTCGTGAAATTTTGTGAGCAGGTTCTCCAAGTATATAGAATTTTTGTCGATTCAGTTTTTGGAATTTTTTCATAATGGCGGAGTTATATGGGGGTTGCAAACATAAAAGACGTCATATTTCAGCCATTTTAAAAAATGATAAAAAATGACCCGAGTACTTTTTGCTAACCTTATTAAGACGCAACTTTTCATAAAATAAACTTAAAGGGATCGTAAGGGGGTGAAAAATTAATAATAAAAAAAAACGCAATTTTACTGTTTTAACCGTCTCTGTGGTCTAGTGGTTCAACCCACCGATTTCAGATCCAGAGGTTCCGGGTTCGATCCCCATGGGGAGGACTTTGAATAAGTCCGCCTGGCTAGCTACCAACATCTTACCTAATTCTGTCGCGATAATAACAGTTCTAAAATTGTTGTGTTCCTGCATTTAGAGGTAAGATTCCTCAGTTTGTTGAGGATTCCGGGTGAAGTGCGCCTCCACCTTCGGCATTATCTCAACTTGTGTAACCAGGTGAGATGAAGGCCAAGTGCTTACCCGTCGTACAATAAAAAAAATTAAAAAAATTAAGTGACATCAAATTACAAGTTAATTTCATTCGCTTTCGGAATATAACTATGATTTTTGTTTTTTATTTGTAGGTGATCAATATTCCTTTTACATAATTTTAACTAACACAATCATAACTCACTCTTACAAACATTCCCTCACACGCACACACACAATACACACTACACTACCATTCACTACTCACAACATCCCACACACTCACTGTTCCGAGCCGTTTACTTTATTAAATTCCCACCACCATCCATTCCAAAAGTATATTTTTGGACATTTGTTTTTGTCACTCAATAATATAAATTCTTTTATTTTTATTTTCTTTTCCTCATCAGTGTGTATATGTTTATTTTAAAGTAGATTAATATTAAAATTTTAAATATTGTATATAGGGACATAGACTAATTTACTTGTTCTTGGAGGTGGGCGTTGGTGACTGCGTCACAGTTTTCTATAACTATTGCTGTTACCATCGTTTGCTATATATGTTTTGTTCCAAATTTCTTTGTTCCCAATAAATAATTTTGTATTTTGTATTCCATTTATTATATACTAGCTGACTGTGCCCGTGCTTCGCTACGGTACGTAATCTATATTAATACGGGGTAATATCTAGATCTACTAAACTGATTTTGATTATCATTTTACCAAGAAACCTACATTATTTATGAATTTCATAGGCTTTATATTAAGCCTATGAAAATCATAAAAACCTACGACACACTATTTAAGAGTTGTATGAGGGTGCAATAATACGTTATTTTTTGTATGAAAATAAATTTTCCAAATCGGTTGAGTAATAACGGAGTTCTGAGAAAATGCAGTAGTCGTTAAAGAGTCATCGATCACCAACACGCCTGCCAAGCGTGAGTATTATGGCAAAACCCTCAACAAATAAAATAAAAAACAAAAATCATAGTTATATTCCGAAAGCGAATGAATGAAATTAACTTGTAATTTGATGTCACTTAATTTTTTTATTTATTTTTATTGTACGACGGGTAAGCACTTGGCCTTCATCTCACCTGGTTACACAAGTTGAGATAATGCCGAAAGTGGAGGCGCACTTCACCCGGAATCCTCAACAAACTGAGGAATCTTACCTCTAAATGCAGGAACACAACAATTTTAGAACTGTTATTATCGCGACAGAATTAGGTAAAATGGTGGTAGCTAGCCAGGCGGACTTAAACAAAATCCTACTACCAACCAAACCAAGCACAATATATATTGTACGTATCCCCAAGGGGGGGATCGAGCCCGGGACCTCTGGATCTGAAATCGGTGGGTTGAACCACTAGACCACAGAGGCGGTTAAATTAAATATAAAAACCAAACTACTGACCCGATTTTGATGATTTTTCTATGGGACCACCTCGCAAGTATGGCCTACCAAACGTAACAAGAATCATCAAAATCTATTTCGAATTGGCGGAGAAATCAAGTAACAAACAAAAAAAAAACATACACCCGAATTGAGAACCTCCTCCTTTTTTTGAAGTTGGTTAAAAATAAATCAATAAAGTTAACTATGTGTATTAAGTCAATACAACTTATAACTTAGATACATGGTAGGTACATACTACAGATTTCTTTTTGGCATTTAAACTTAATGCATCATGATACATTACGATATTGTACATTATCTCTTGGTCTATATTAATAGGGAAACAGTTGAGTTACCTATAGGCTGTTTGTAACGGTCCTTAGGTAATCTGACTGATTCCTTTGTACATAGTTAGTTTAATTGTACTTTTTATTGAATAAATAAAAAAAATATAGGGAAATAATATATATTTTTTGCTACCATTAATGTTTAAAAAAACAATTACCTTTAACAAGTACCTAAGCTTCGGGGTGACACCCCCCCTCCTATCCAGCTATCATGAAACGAAGGCAGAAGGTTTTCCCGGTATCACTAATTGCCATGCAGCAAAGAAGTTGAAGTTGAAAACCGAACGCTGTGATTTTTGCGCGTCATAACATCTGTCATCACAGAATTTAAGTTGACATCTATAAAAACAGGTAATGTATTCCGAACAACCTGATAGCGTCTCCACATCCACATGCATCCCGAACGCTGCAAACAAGGCCGCCAGTAAGTTTTATTATAATTCATTTAATCGCCCTCGGTGGAAACTGGAAACGAGCCATCCACACGTTTGTGTTTCTGTTGGCTTGATGATTATGAATATAAATAAACTATTTTCGTAAATCTCACATGTTTATTAAAAGCTTTAAAATAAATTAATAACAATCCATTGACCTAAAAATGCGTTTGCGAGGCGTCTTGTTTCAATAGAGATGTTCATTCTTCCATTCTTCTTAGTAGTTATAGTTTCTGTTGTAACCACCGTTGTAGGATCCCTCGCCACTGAAACATAATTTAATTTTTACTATCTGAGTATTCACAGAAGATTTTTTATTAAACAACTACTAACTTATCAGTGTGTATGGTAGAAATTATAGACAAGAACATGTAACTGCACAAATAAATAAAAAACGTGAAAGTATATAAATTTTCTTACGATGATGGGTGCTGCCTGTTGAACTCCAAAGACCTGAGGATGGCCTCCGGGACGGGAGGTGGCGTGGGGATGTGAGAGCCGGTGGGATGGAAACCGTTCTCGTCAGCGGTGTAGGTCAATGAGATCTGCTGACCGTCAGGGGCGCGGTATGAGAACCCTCCCTCGGCCGTCACCGCCGGACCCTCGGGACCCTGCGCCCTGGGGGAGCCTCTCTCGTGGGCTGATATGCCGTTACCGGTTTGATAGCTGAAAATAGTTTTTTTTATACTACGGTAGCAAGCAGTCCATCTGATGTTAAGTGCATCTCTTGCTTATAACAAAGCCTTACTGCGTAGGTCACATCGACAAAGAATATGACCTACGTGGCACTGCATTGCGCCCGTCAGCTTGAAGCCTCGTGGGTCCGTAATTTTACCGGGAACCATACATACCCTTCAAGCCAGAACACAGCAATGCTGCTTGGCGGCCGAAATAGGATAGTGGTTGTACTTCTCCGATCGAGCCTTTTCACAAGGAGCTCTACTACTATTAAAAGTATATCTACATTATATCGAAATAATTAGGGTACGAATAGAGAAATTTCTAATTTTTTCAAGTAAGTCAATAAAGTATAGGTAGACTTATTTTATAGTGAGAACAATGGATGACTCAAAAATGACATTTATCTGATCAAATAACTCTTTTACTGATGCGCGATCGCCTCGAAAAGATTTATGCTGATGGCAAGGATTTGTAAGGCTTGTAAATGACTTTTCTCTCAGGTTCCAGGCGTATTTATGAATCATCTTCTTGAGTTGGTGACTAAGATCAATTAAATTATCCAAACCTGTATCTGTAGTTGCCATCACCGTTGTTGACGTTTTCGTAGCTCAGGATAGGGATGTGGGCTCCTCCGTATTGGTTACCGCCGCTGTATGGCCCGGCATTGTATTGACCAGCGTTGGCGTTGTAACCGCCAGAGTATCGGTGTTCAGCGGCTACCAGCGCCAAAACCATCAGGGATGAAAAACACTGAAAGTCAAAAAATAAGGCTTTACGTACATATAAGTCCATACAATCCTAAATACTAAAATCAGTTTGGATTTCAAAGAGATATAACATTTTGTTAGAAACATCTTGTCATCATCATCTTGTCATCAGATGTGCCTGTTTAGTTATTTATGTTTGGATATTTTAAAATATAGATTAAGTTTTTGTCTTAGGACGGTGGATTTGTTTTGGTCCAGTCCAGTAAATGTCAGTCCTCGTCTATTGAACAAATATAAAAAAAATTGCGCGTGCGTTGATGTCTTTTGTATGGCGTAGCGCATGGCTACGGACTTTTGCTACGAGCATAGATCACGACATATAAAAAACAAGTATAAGTATACTAAGGTACTAAAAATGATATTCGGTTGGTTTACATTTTGAAGTAGTCACACGAAATACGGGTGCATTCCCTGCTCAACTGGCGATGACGTCATCTATAACGCGCCCTGAGCGTCACAGCCAAATTAAAGTCTCTTTCTAAAGCTCAATGTAAAATATGCAGATGATATTTTGATACCTTGAAAGCCATCATATTGCGCTCCAAATTCAATCCAATGCACTAGATCCACGAAACTCGACCGCTGACTGATACCTGTCGGGAGTTCAAGACTCTTTTTATATCATGACCGTTCACCCATCACCTTGCCATCGTAGACGTTAAAACTGTTCAACATTCTGTGACTTTGGGCGGTGCAGTACATTCCGATGAAGGCACCCCCCATGGCCTAATACTATTGTTATAGACGACACGATTTTGGCAAGCAGTGCAAAGATTTACGTAGGTACGTCGGTAAGTTTATAGTTTATGTTTCCTGTTGTAAACATTTATGAGAAACACTAATAGACTTTATACCCTTTGAGGTTATTATATTATTTATTTATTTATTTTAATTCCGAAAACCTACGGTTGAAATACTATGTCTCTAATAAACATAATAGAAATAGATAGCTAATCCTGGAACCCGAACCGAACTCCGAAGACCTGTAGTCTTCACAAATAGCAACAGTAGTTATAGATTAAAAATGTGAACGCCATAACTAATCTAGGCGCACAGTGCGCGCACTGAGCTCAAAAAAATAATAATATATATATTCGATAATTCAAAGCGTTGATAACATATATATCTGATGGCAAATGTTTTAACGAAAAAATTGTATCATTCGCTGTATTTTGGTCTTACGACAGCAGCTAAGACAGAGAACCTATCAGATTTTTTTTTATACATCTAAGAGAGCCCACCTGATGTGAAGTCTTGCAAGAATATCTTTGAAGATAACTATTTGCGTTACGTTAACGTTAAGATTGAATGATAGTTAATTGGACATAGAAGAGCAGGTGGTGTGAAATAGTAGGGGAAGCAGGGGAAATGCCGGTCACTTAAGGATAAAATGCCCTAACTGTTTATACATATTTATTTTAGAAAAAAATATAAGGAACGTAAGTCAATCCAGTAATTAACATGTATTAAAACTACTTATCTAACTGTTTGATAAAATCGGTAGGAACACGTACAAAAAAAATTGGGTTTAACCGTCATTGCCCCTGAGCATGGGTAATGCCGGTCATGCAAAGGGGTAATGCCGATAAATGACAAATCCAAGTTAATTCAGGCACATAAATCACAGATGTATCTTGTTACAGAATCTCATCCTGAGCACATTGCATGAGACTATTGACCGCAGTAGTGCATCGATACCACATCTCATTGTTTAGTCCAGATTCTTTGCATTTATTGTTACTTTCGTCGTCATTATCTGCATCATGATTACTGTCATCGTTGCAAAGTTTGATGAATTTTTTCACCTTCTGGTGAATGCGATGCGTTTTTTTTTACATTTTTATAGCTTTTTTTGAGCCTTAGTTTTGCAAAATTTTCTGAGATCCTTTAGTTTTTGCTAGTTTCTTTGCTTTTATTACTTCAAAATTCGATATAAAGAAGTATTCGTGAATAGGTATGGTAGCAAAGTTTGCGTGGAGCTACAAGAGCAAATGCAACCGGAGTTAGTCTTTGTTCATTGAAAAGTCTCGATTTCTAGGCATATTTGCTGACATAATAATAGTATATCATAATAGTAGTTGGGGTAATGGCGGTCACTTGACCGGTACAACCCCAAAAGACGGTTTAGCAATCAAGTTAAATTTTAACAAAACACAGATACAATTATTAAGAAGTGTTTACGGTAACTATCGTTTAATTAAATTCTTGAGCACAAAGAAAATGAATAGCAACATTGAATGAGTAAAATAAATCTGCACTTACAGACTTACGCACTCAGCCAAAAATTACATCCGGGCGGTCAGCCCACGTACCGTGTTGCTATGAACCGTATTTTGGTAGATATTAGGGTGACCGCCATAACCCCCTGACAGGCATTCCCCCTGCGTACCTAGGCAGGTACGCAGGGGGAATGCCTGTACTGCAACGACCAGCAAAAGAGGCATTGATGAACGAACGTGTAAGTGTCCTCCAAATGCCTATTTGTGGACTTTTCTCATATAATAGAAATATATTTCAAAACAAATTTTTGGGGACATCTAATTAGAATGTTCATTAGAAAGTGCTAAAACCCAATTACTGGTACTAGCGGTGTGAAATGACGCACCAAATTAGCAAAATTGTAATTCTAAGCGCCTTGATGTTTTGTGAAGCAAAATAAACACAGGTGTGCTCGAATTTTCCATAACATTAGCTCGAGAAAAGTAACTAGGTAGAATGTAAGTAGTTTAACGGTGTATCTACACTACTGTGACATAAATCATGCCACAATGTAGGTACACGGCACAACGTATATCTGTATAAAAGTGAGATTTGCGATAGACGTCAGTTTTAATCTCAGGTTTCAATTTATTTCTAGGTTTCTGAACCTCGGACGTTTCAAGGTTTCAATGACGTGACTTCGTGGTCCTTTCATCAGTCCGTCTGTCTGTCTACCTGTGTGTCTTTTAGCACATGTACCAACTTTGAAAACTACTGGAGCTATCAACTTGAAATTGATGCCGAGTATACCTTGGCACCATATCGTGGCTCATAACTCTTAGTCAAACCTTTACAGGTTTGAGTAAGAGTTATGAGCATGTAGGATGTAGGTAATCAAAATAAATAAGCTGACCCCGTGCAGTTTCACAAAATGTGTTGATATAATCACTACCAATATTCACAGTATCTCATGCTGGACTAATCTGCAGTATGCCGGAAAATTTCATCAAATCGGCCCAGCCGAGCAAAAATGTACTGACTCCAAAACGAGTATCAGCAAATTTTTGCTCGATGTCATTCTCAAATAAATGGTACGTCGTATTATCACCTCAATTCGTATTAAAGTAAAAACTTATGAAAAATCAATAAATATAGTGCTCATGAAACATGAACATAATATTTTTGAAGCTTATTGCTTTTACAAACATTTTGAAAAAAAATTTTGGTCCAAGGGCTTAAAATTATATTTTGCCTCACTACGCTGCTAGGCTATACTAATGAAAACTTTTCAAGCAGGACAAGTGAAAAAAATATTATGTAAGTAGGCTGTCAATGACTGACAATCAACGTACAGCCGTAACCGAGACCGTACCAACCGTAAAAGAGATTTGCTTATGAAGTTCAGATGTGAACAAAAAAAAATAGTTTGAAAATAGTTCACACCTTCCACCGCATCTTCTTCTTAAAAACTTCAAGGGTTCACAATGGCATGGTAGTTTAAATAATTAGTCAAAATAATTGAAAATATCGTTAGATTTACATTACCTTAGTACTTCATAACGCTTTATATTTCAAAAAATATAATTTGATATGACTGATTCAGGATTACCTGACATAAATAAACCTGCCTAAAAGTCGTTCTCGCACTTCAAGGGTTCAAACCCAAGTTTCAAGACAAAAAATGCTGGTTTTTATGCATTAGCTCTGACGCCTTAGTGCGGTCCGACTTACGCCAGTTTTTAGTCGTAACTATCATATACCAAGTCAAGCACTTTTCGCTTATCGCACTAAGCTTCAACTCTGTTGGTGTTACCGTTTTTACGATTTAGAGATGAGAACCCCTAAATAACTTTTTTAATGAACTGACTTAATGACTCATTATTACGAGATAATTATGATAAGTCACTAAAAATGGTTGTATCGTTTTACAATCCAAAATCAACGTGAGTGAAGTTGAGGGCGACGTAGTTGTATAATATTAAATTAAAAGTAATAGGTTTTAAGAACATTATTCTCATACGAACACATGGTTCACTTAAAATGAGTTACATAAGTTAATTTGTTAAGTACATGACAAATTTTAAATAAAACATACGTTTATTCACATAATTTATAATTTATTTTAGTAACTTATGCCTATGTACATTTTATAAATAGAGTAACTAATAACTATAAATTATATTAAATAGTGCATTGTTGCATAGTGGTATCACAGTCCTGTTGCAAAAAGGTCAAGCATTCGTCAATATTCTATGCTAGTTCACAACAATTTGCAGACACGCAGCAATCCAAAACTAATCGAGTTTTCCAAAGCGATACTGTATCAATTTCAGTCTATTGGAGGCTTTGCAGGAACGGAGGTATTCATTCCCCTCGTAAATTGTCATTTTGATCCTCTCACCTCTTTGTAAGCTTAAAAGCTTACTAAAGTGGCATTTCAACAGGTTGCTTTACTTTGTTACTTTTTTCTTCTTCTCCGTTTTAACCATTTGCTGTTAGGCTTATGCTTTTCAATTTGATTCAAACACTAACACACCAAATTGTCGGTGTCTATGTGTGAACAGTCTCGACATCGGCTTATAACAGCTTCTCCAGCTATTAAAGACACATTTGTTAAGCTTTCTAGTAGTGAAGGCACTATCGACATAAATGTCCATTTGTGTGCAGTGTCAGTATCATCATTATCATCGCATTCAGTATATCCTAAGCATTTTCAATCTTTCTTCAATCGTGGAGTAAGTAATTTTCTCTCTCCAATTCTCCAATGACTTCCGTTAATCCATCATACTCTGGTGTTCAGGTGGGCGAAATCCGTTGTGTTGTGACTGCGCAGAGACTCTGGTGAGATGAGATCTTTAGTAGTGGTAGCCGCTGCCGCTGTTGCCGCCGCTGCCACCACCGCCGCTGCCGCTGCCACCGCCGCTGCTGGATCCAGATCCACCACCGTTGTAGGCACCCTCACTGAAAATTAAATCGATAAATAAGTAAATATTACTAGACATTTTACACAATGCCACCTAGCCCCAGACCAAGCAAAGCTTGTAGGTACATAATATGGGACACATGGGAATATTCCTAAATACACACAAATGTTTGTCCCAGGTGGGAATCTAACCCACAACCTTCAGCTCAGCAGGCAGAGCTACTACCAACTGAGCTGCGAGGCCTGTTAATCATAATTAGGCATCAGTTAGCAATCTAGGTTTTTAACAGAGGTTTCCACAGCAGTGTTAAATAAAACTACATAAAACGCTGCTGTCCGTTTGATGATTACGGAAGTACTAACTAGATGGTAGAAACGAGTAATGAGTACCTTGTTTCCATGCATGTTACTTGTGTTATTCTAGTCTACCAAACACCACGCGGTTAAACACAACAATAAACTGGAACATCAAATGGTTGAAATGTAAATGGTGAACTACAAGAAAATCTACCAAATGACAACACACGACATTTTGGTCAGCTGTTTTTGGGTTTTTGTTATTCTTTCACGCTGATACTACTGAACCAATCCGTTCAGTTCAGCTGAAATTATGCACAAATATTGTTCTAGACTATAAATAGCATGCACGTAACGATAGGTTTATCTAAAATAACTATCGTAAGCTAACTAAGTTTTAATCATAACCAAATTTACACAGATGCGTGTACCATTTATAATTAAAATATAGGCTACTTTTAGTAGGGCACCATGCGAAGCCGCGGGCAGAAACTATTTTATAACAAACTTACGAAGAAGGATTGTTCTTATTGAACTCAATGGACCGCAGGATTTCCTCCGGGATAGGGGGAGGTGTAGGTAGATGCGGACCGACGGGGTGGAAGCCATTTTCGTCAGCGGTGTACGTCAGCGCGATCTGCTGGCCATCAGGCGATTTGTATGAGAAGGATCCCTCGGCGGTGACCGCTGGGCCTTCGGGGCCTTGTGCACGGGGCGCTCCGCTTTCCTGGGCCGAGATCCCGTTGCCAGTTTCGTAGCTGGAACATCAAACGGTTAAAATCTACATAGTGAACAGCTATTATATGGTTAAATCTAGGTTACATAAATGAAACGAGCTGGATCTCGTTGCTTTATGAATTAAGTTGTGGGATAAGCTTCTGAGTGCTTTTTGCGCTCAGCGTCGTTTCAAAAACAGATTTATATGAATCTTAGCTACGTTTTAATGATAAAAGCATAGCATGCAGCACTGTATCTTGCACATTTTATATTTTGCTCTCACCTGAAATGGTAGTTTCCGTCCCCATTGTTTACATTTTCAAACTTGGTAATGGGTATTTGCGCGCCGCTTCCACCACCGCTGGATCCTCCAAAAGACCCAGAACTGGAACCGGAGCTACCACCGAAGCCGCCGCCCAGACCGCCGTTACCAGCGCCGCCGCCGAAACCACTTCCCGATCCACCGCCGAAACCCCCACCAGCTCCACCACCGGATCCACCGCCGAAACCGCCGCCGGCTCCTCCGCCTGAACCTCCTCCGGGTCTTGGTGGGAGGTACTGAGGCTCTAGACGACCACAAGATGCTGCAGCTATTAAAGCTGAGGTGAAGAGTAACTGGAAAACCCAAAACACATATAATTAATAATATATATTACACCTCATAATACCTAAATAGTAGAATATTAACCAAATATTGACCTATTTCTGAATAGCTAAGTATTCAGCGGAAAATAAAAAATAAATGGCGAAATTAATTCATTTCCTATTTAAAAATCCAATAGACCCCATATGTATACATAAGTTCTGTTCATTAGTTGGTCAAAGGCCAAACCGCTTCCCGTAGTTACTACCTACGCCTCGTCCGCCTACGTGCACTTCATCCTTTAATTAAAGGAATAATTAATTTTAAACTATTCAGCGCTAGAATTCATTTAAATTAGTCCAAGATTTTATATCGCAATTATTCAAATTCGATGTCCACTTTACGACATTTGAAATTACCCTGAGAGCCATCCTACAGCGGGAAATTCACGCAGGACTCATCTATATCGCAATTGAGAACTATCGGGATGGTACGTAATTAAAGCGTTTGAGACTCACCAGAACAGTAGCCATTTTTATAATGTCTCTAGTGGTTCTTTGTTCAGCTATTTACTGAATACTGTTTGAGAGGATCTGCTGCGTTTTATATTGCTTCGAATCGCCCTTTCTCGGTTGCTTCACCTTGCGAGCTGTATTATATCGGGTGGACTTGTATCCGTAGCACCTGTGGTTCATTGCCTAGGATCTATTTCAGGATGTACTTTCACACTTTTAACGGCGAAGCCTTCCTGGACCTAGAAGGGTGGTTTTGGAATTATGCAATATACAATATAGTTTGACCTAGTGAGAACTAACTAACAGGAGGTTGCGATCCATTATATAATTGTACGTAATTAAATCGGGTTGAACTCACGTGGAACTTGCAAAACATACTTGTAACAAATTGTACAGAACCGTCAATTCATAAAATCTAACTATAGTATAATTTATGCATGGCAATGGTGCCATGCTTAAATTATACGGACGGGTCCATTTTTATTTCATTTTTTATTGTGCAACGGGAAAGATCTTGGCCTTCATCTCACCTCCTTTCAAGTTATGATAAGGCCGAAGGTGGAAGTGCACTGCACACGGAATCCTCCGGCTATCTTACCTAAATACCGGAACACAAGTATTTGGAATTGTTGTTATGGACGTCTTAGGTATAACGTTGATAGATAGCCAGGTGGACTCGAAAACAGTCTTTCCACCAACCAAATCAAACTCAATATTGTACCTGGGGATCGAACCCGGGACCACAGGCGGTTAAAATATTATCACTACACAGCAGTAGCTATTGAGCTATTGACCTGCGGACTTTTGAACATTTTGTGGGGCTTTTGATTAAGGTGACGCGTGATCCAAGGCTCTTATTTAGGCCAGCGAAAGCATCGCTATTCAGCGTGGCAATGCAGCATGTGTCTTGGGAACGCTTTCGTCTCGGGCTGGTCTGGATCAGATGAGATACCTGCCTTTACACAAATAGAGAAAAGAGTAAAGGACCGGAGGTAACCCAACTGCTGCTTTTTAAAAAAAAGTTCGATTATTGTTTCTGTACCTATTTATAAACCTACAGAAAATAAAACATATGATATGGTTTAGGCTTACGTAAACCATATCTTATGTTATTCACTCTCATCAGTCTAATGTTAACTCTTTTTTAGAACTGTTTTTGCAATAATGTTTTACCAGAATTTAAATTATTACAGTTTACGTTTGTTTTTATATTCTACTTAACGGTGTAAATGTTGCTAGTTTTTATGTTATTGCTGTGAGTAGTCTATTTTTATTGTGATCTCTATTTTTCCCAAATAAAATTCAATAATAACATTTATAATTGTATTGTATTGTTGAGAAATGATTTTTATGTCCGCGCAATACAAGAGTATCTTCAATTAGCTTAAAACGCGTAAAAGCTCCTTATAACACTTCAGCTAAAGGTTTAACTTTTAAAGCGTCTTCATTAAAATTCTTCAATCAATTTAATACGGCTTAGAACATAATGTGTGAAAAACAACAAATAATCATCTCAAAGTACCCGTTCTAACTTAACATAAAATATAAATTCTAAGTTTAGAATGCAAGGAGACGGCAAAACTCATTTCAACTCAAACTTACGTAATAAACAGTGGTTCAACTTGGCGCCTTTTTCAAACATTAACAAGTTCTAAAATTGAACCATCTTGATTAACTAGCTAGCTTCTAACAATTCAAATAGATCTGAGCCCTTTGAAAAACTTCATTGAAGAAAAAGCCAGTAAATTATTCTCATTAACGTTCAATCAGCGACTGCAGGATGCTTAATGTTGGCGGTTAACATTTTTAATGAAGACTCTTCAAAAGTTAAAACTCTATTTAGCAAATAGCCCGCGGCTTCACTCGCGTGATAGGTACGTACGTACCCGGATAAAAATTGCCTATGTTGTTTTATAAGGCATAGCATACACTACATCTATACCAAAATAAGAGCCGTTCAGCCTTTTCCAAGTTATATTTGATAATATTGTAATATTATATTAAATAATATTATAATTTTTTACTTTTTGAGTAAACGCCTCCCTCAGTTTGTTAAGGATTCCGGATGAAGTGCGCCTCCACCTTCGGCCTTATCTTAACTTGTGACCAAGTAGTAAGTAAGGTGAAGGCCAAGCGCTTCCCCGTCACACAATTAAAAAAACCACCATATATTGTATATATATATATATATATATATATATTTGTTGTCTGGTATAGCTGTTTTAGCGATAAGACCCCCGATTGTTTATTTATACACAATCGGTGGTCTTATGAATATTACGCGTAGGGACATATAAGTTTGTTCAGTATTTACGTTTATTTCGTGTGTCTACAATAAAGTATTTTCTTTTTTTCTTGGGCCCATATTTTAGAACTAAATAATAAATATTACAGGACATTAATTTCACACAGCGGCATCTAGTCCCAAACGAAGCATAGCTTGTAATATGGGAACTAGATTACGGATAGAATACATAAATACTTTTTTTTTTATAAATACATACTATACCTACTATACAATAATAATAACTGAGCTAATGTCGTAAATTTAACTTTCAGGCATTCTTATATGTTACGAGTAGGTTCATAAAACAGTCATTGATCACGATTCAGTTTAGTTGAGAACGAAAGTTATGATGTACAGTTCTGATTTAAAATTTACAGGTTTATCTATCGAAGTACGAGTAGGGACATAGTTTTGTTTACGTCTACAAATTCACCTTCAATTGATAAAACTTTCAAAGTGCGCCAAATTGCCGGTGCATTTACGCTAAATGTCGCTCAACGTGGAGCCACGAAGCTAAATGTGTAGATGCAATAAAGCCTACTTACATTTACGATACAAACTTCATCATTTAGGTATACTGTGTTCAGATCATAACCATGACAGCTTAAAAAAAAAATTAAAGAACGGGACATTAATTACACACAGCGCCATCTATCATCATCATCATCTCTGTCCAGCAGTGGACACTCATGGTCTGTGAAGTGTGAATGTGAGATGAAGCTCAAGTCGTACCATAAAAAAAATTGACACTAATGGGCTGTTAATACTTGTTTTACCAATGTGATGATGTACGACGGATGACGCAAAGTAACACCTAGGTTTAATACATTTATTCAAAAAAAAAGACAAATACATGTCACTTATGAACAGTATGATCTTAGGTAGCAATATTCTAGGTAGGTATGTCGTTGACAAAACGTATCTAACGCAATTATTTCATATCTAATGAGCGGTCTTGCATAATATGTTTAGTGAGTTTAGATTTAAATGCGTTAAATGCGTGTAATTTTTTTTATATCAGAGTGTAGATTGTTGTATAGCTTTGCGCCTTCGAAGGTAATATTTTTTTTGCCCACTTGAATCAATAATGTTAAGATAAAAGATACCAACTGTAACTTTATTGGATCCTCGTCGGTATGAAGATCGCGTCCGTGACCGTTCAGCGTTCCTCTCGTGTCACCCACCGCTTCTTTGAAACGAGCGGTTCCGAATACTGCTCTAACTGCGCGCTTATTACTCGCACTTTCAAAATTAATGACTTTTAACCAAAACCCTCGAGGATTTGGGTATTTGAGTACTATTTTATGGACTTCACCTTGCGATCTTGCGCATTGCGATTCGATTGTAGGGATTTGTCTCTGGGTGGTCTTGAAGTAAATAAGTATTAGAATGTTGTGTGTATATTCATAATGGATCTTTCATGTAGGTAAAGTGCTTATTTCTGATGTTGTCATCATCACCATCAGCAGAATTTCTTCACTGACGCGTCGATAGCGCCTTGGGCCGCCTCTATCCATCATGTGGGAGCGCTTCCTACACTCCTAAAGTTGTAAAGTTGTATTTAGACTTTGAAACTTAAAATTAGTAAATTAGTGTCTTGGGCACGCTTCCGTCTGGTACTGGTCTGGAACAGTTGAGTTACCTATAGGCCGTTTGTAACGGTCCTTAGGTAATCTGACTGATTCCTTTGTACATAGTTAGTTTAATTGTACTTTTTATTGAATAAATGTCATTCAAATTAGTAAATAACATTGAACTTATTATCTTGAATGTATACATAGGTACTTAGCTAAATCTATTGCATGTCCAGTTTGGGTTTAATGACCAATAATCCTAGCAATATGATCTACAATGATTAAGGTATATACCTACCATTAATATGGCATAAAACATATAATTTATGGCCTATACAATGAAGGAAAAATCCCTTAGTTGGTTTTTACTAAAACCATGAGCTGAATGTAAGAGAAATTCCAGGTGTCGAAAAAGCACAAAGATTGTAAGCGGCGACCGCCACGGAAAACTATTCTTCAATCACTAAGTACTTCAGGCAAAAAGTTTAATTTCTGCTCCATAGAGATAATGATGTTGCAGAAAAAGCTTTAAGGTAACGAAAGTTTGCTCATAAATCAAGTCGTGTCAAGCAATCAACTATCGTTTCTTGCAAAATGTTAATTTATTTAATGGTAACTTAACTGTGGCGTGTCTATGAAACTTCAAGTGACCAAAATGTATTTATACCTATAATACCTTAAGATTCAACAAGTCCTTCAGAAATACAATCTAACGTCAAAGGCTGACTACCACTGTTTGAATGAACTAAGAAAGATATCAAGAAATAAATTCGTGCTCGTCTCTTAAGCCGCGTTTTGACGATAAGAGTTGACTCTGACGTAGTGTACTCTGACGGCCACTCTAATGGCACTTGTTTTGTGGAAACCGGGCATCCGAGTGCACTCGGACAAGTATACTAGTACACTAGGAGTAGAGTAGGCTACTCTGACATAGTACACTCTTACGAATCAACTCTTATCGTCAAAACGCGGCTTTAGCTTCCACACTTCCACACGCAAGCTCTAATGGAATTATCCGTCGAGCATTTAGTAGTGTCAATGCTCCAGCCGTTCTCGAGCCGAATGGTCGGTTACGTGATGATGGTAAGGCCCGACGGTATAACTCTTGTCCCTTGGGAAATGGGTCTTTATGGGAATATGCCTTTGGTGTGGGACGCTACCTGCGCCGAAACCTTTGCGCCATCTCATCGGCCTGGGACATCAGTTAGGGCTGGTTCGGCGGCTGATTAACGAGGATCACAAAAGGCGCAAATGTTGTGGTCTCGACAGAGCTTACTTAATTGAGCCTGTAGGGGTCGAGACCTTGGGTCCGTGAGGAGCCGGCGCCATCAGAGTTTTTTAAAATCTTGCGGGGCTTTTTGAGGTGACACGTGACCCTCGCAATCTAAGATTGGCCCTTGGCTCCTATTTAGGCCAGCGAATTAGCATAGCGATTCAGCGTGACAGTGAAGCCAGTGTCTCAATAATTTATTGAATAATAAATATTTTTTTCTTCATAGTTTAAATATAATTTAAATCGGATTACTCGTTCGAGAGTTATGTCATCCCAAACATTGCCACATACATACACACATATAGTGCCGGATTTCCCCACTTGACTCGGATATAAACCGAGCGTGTACCCGATACAAATTTAATAAAAATTCTTAGTTCGAGATAGATATTCATGAAATATCCGTAAACAAGCTCTTTATGCTAAGAACAGGTAGTCGGTAAATAATGTAACAAAGTGTAATAATGTTACAAAGTGTACATAACGAAAATGATGTAGCCTAAAACAATTTCGTAAATTGCAAAGTAAATTTGACCTATCAACGGTTTTGATGCAACATTATTCTTTGGAGGCAACGCCCTTACCCGTAGCTCGGCCTCGAATGTTCCGATGAGATCCTTATTTCACGCGGCAATATCACGAGCCATAACAGTATTATTGTCACGGATCATTTTATCGAATTTTATTAGGACAAAATATTTGCGTAGATTACACTGCCATCTAATGCAAACATAAATGTTTCCAATGGCTGTTGTCACTATAGTACTACGAAGATTGACGTTAGAAGTTGGAACTTATTACAATACTTGGTATATTCAAATTGCCAATAACAAACCATCATCCTCTTATAAAATTTATTATTATTGAATACAATTAAATTAACTATGTACAAAGGAATCAGTCAGATTACCTAAGGACCGTTACAAACGGCCTATATGTAACTTAACTGTTCCAGACCAGTACCAGACGGAAGCGTGCCCAAGACACTTATTAATACACAACCTCATATACGCCTACATGCTCTATACACAATCTCATATACAACACCACATACATTTAGTGGTCAAGAGGTTTACCCATTGTAAAAAAAAAACTTCATTCACAAACAATACACACTCACACATGTATATTACATACATGATTACATTTGGCAGTAAGGGAAGGGTTACCTACTTCAATTACATCACTATTTAAATTATTGTATAATTACTTTTTTTATATTTTCGTCATAAAATTGGGTATAGTTTCACCTTTCACCCAATTTAACTTGTGCACTTTTTAAAGCCTCACACTGCAATAATAATAATCATTCTAACATGTAATACCTACTATGCTTATATTTTGTATCAAACCAAATCAAAATAATTAGAAGTCGGTTTTCACTTACGGGCGTTGTCAGCTGGGACAAAGTTTATTACATTATTAATGTATCTGGCATCGTTTCTTCACGATTAAAATGTACCTGTGTGTTTGTTTCAAAGCAGTAAATCAAATCATCAAAATATTCACGAAATGGCACGTCCGATTCAAAATATATTTTGCCGATAAATGCATGAACCAATGAATGGATATATTATATGGATATAGGTAGGTACTCTTTCGGAATTTTGTAATGTATAATATACCATATAATATTTCAAAATGGGTATCAAAGAAGGTTACAACATCCTGGTTCTAAAAATAAGAAAAACTTAGTTGTGTTAAATTATATTGCTGTCGGGTTTTAGTGTTTTTCAACTTGTAACTTATCAGTAGTCAAATTCGCGTGAATCGCTAATATGTACAGTAAAAAAAAAAAAAAAAAATGTAGTCAATGTAAGATTTCCGGTTCCTTAACTGAGTAAACTGCTGTCGTGAGGCTTCATTAGATGATCTTCACTTGTTTCGAAAAAGGGATTGAAGCATTTCAATTTCACAACCATCATCATTAGGTACTAAAGCAAATACCCTGTGAGAAGGAAATAAGAGCGATACCGCAGACTCCTTGAACTTTCGACAGTCACGGAATGGGATGTGCTCTCTCTCTCGAGATAATGCACATTTAACTACCAAATAGGTTATAGGCGCAGATTGATTCATGTTATTACAATAATAGTAATGATTATACTTATTCTCTAAAATAATGTACCTAAAGGAACTTGACTGCTGTTGCCTATCTTCAACTAGGTAGAAATCACCAAGTCGCTTCATGACATCTACGAGTGAGAGAGAGGATCCATGTTTCTTTAATAATTTATTTTTTTATATGTCTTCTATTATTTTAATCTATTTCTAATTCTATTTTATGCTTATCGAAAGGGAACCTATTCACGCTGAACTTGAATACTCCTAGATTGTACTGGTGCTTAAAAACAAACGAGGACAACGAGTTCCATTCCTTACAAGGACCAGTACTAATGATAATGGGGGAGGTGAATCGAGATATTAACATTAATCTATGGTGTTTGTTTTCTCCTTGGTAATACATGAGAATATAGATAATACTCTTTGGTACATGTAGGTAATGACAATATCCATTGTGTATGACAATGAATATTGTCATTACAATTTCAGTGACATGTGTTAGTTTTTGGTGTAAGTTGTAAAATAAGTTTATTTGAATTTTCGTAACATTTCCTACAAATTAAAACTTTTCAAAATGTTAATACCAACCTGTATGATAAAATTCATGGAATTAGTAAGTTCCGCATAGCGTTTGTAGACTTGAAGTACTCTGTAGGATAGGTACCAGAATTCCATTTGATAAATGCTCTCAAAATTGTCTTATCCTACCGTACCCTACCCTTTGTCCATCTAGGTATGATTTAAAACAAGAGCCAGTCTATCTCGTAGATAATCCTTGCTCTGGCCTGGAGCTAGACTAAAGGTCAAGAGCTAACCCATCATTTATATAAAAGAAGAGTAAATAGGCACCTTCTGTTAGGTAGACCTTGCCTACGCAAGTATTGAGCTCATTTTTCACATAAAAAAATATAAGGTCTAACTGTGCCAGTCGCCAGGACAATATATCTTCTACATGTAAATATGAGTTGCCTACTCCTTTTTTACCACTTCTGTATCTGATCAGCAGCCTCCTCCAATACCGAGGAGTTTTTCTCTCTATATTCGGATTGGTAATTGCACTAAAGGTCATAAATGACTGAATGACACTGAAGGAAGTTGCTGTCCTTACCGGTCTCACCAGAAAAATCTTGTCGATTTTCACCATCGTGGGATTGATTGCAGGTTTTGAATCTTAGACCGTGACCGCCAAGGTAACACGACATTATGCAATGTAAAAAAAATGTTTGCTTAGGACCTACACTCACAGAGATGTAAGCGAAGCGTGCACATGAGATAACTCTATATACCCTATAGAGTTATCTCATATATAGGTAGAGTTATTTCGCATAGAGTTATACATGAGCTAAGAATAGTATAGCTTCTTGTGAAGGGGCTTGACCGGGGAAGAAATTGAAATTGAAATTAAAATTTTATATTAAAATTTCCACATAGAGCGCAATAACCGTCCTTCTAACTAAACAAACACCTACAAACAATTTCCGCCCGTGTGATTTTGTAATTTTTTCTGTTAGAAACCAAAATCCCTTCTAAGTCCATCCCTTGTTTTTTTTCCGAGGGGGAAATCTTTATCAAAGATACCCCACCGCATTGAGGGTGCGATGAGGTTATTTGTGAGATTAACGGGACTCGGACGACTCACTATAACATACAGCTACATATACTTATTTGTTTTTTTTTAGAATTTTTGTTGTTTTTTTTCATTATTTACATGTCACCCTCGAATCGAAATATAATACGTAATAATAACGCTCTACGTGTAATACTATTTTAAATTATTTTATACGGCAATTTAGCAAGGGTCTTGCTAAAGTTTAATGTAAAACATTTGATTCTGCATTAAGGTTTATATTGAAATGGATCTCGCCTGATTCATATTTTTTATTGTCACGGGGAAGTGCTTGGCTTTCATCTCACCTGGTAACAAGTTGAGATAAGGCTCTAACTTCGGGAGGCGCACTTCACCCGGAATCCTCAACAAACAGAGGAACTGGCTATCTTACCTCTAAATGCTGAAATTATCTGTAATGTCAATTTATTGCAGGCTCTAGCGGTATCATGTCTCACTCTTCACCAGTACAGCTATGACCTGACGGATGTGCCGACTCTGATGCTCTGTTCCGGCACCTACATCGGATACGTGATCGTGCTCTCAGGAGAAATTATTGGTAACCTAACGAGCGAGAGTAAATAGCTCCGATAGATTCGGGCTATTAAAATTATAGTTCCTCTTTTTTATAAGTGTATCTCTTGCCTATAACAATGCCTTACTGCGTAGATCACATACACGAAGAACCTAGCCCGCACGGCACTGCATGGCGCCCGTCAACTTGAGGCATATAGGTGTTAAGACTCGCGTGCCCGTAATTTCACTGGCAACCATACCCTTCACAGCAATCCTGTTTGGCGGCTGAAATAGGTATGGTGGTAGTATTTCCCCTGACGAGCCCTTTCATAAGGGGCTCTACTCTCTCACTTAGACGTTAGTTCAGATGGGATTGTCTAGCAAGGACCAAGGATGAGGCTTACGATGGAGCGAGCTTTTCCAGAAGGCACTGGCTCTCCTGTGCACTAACGGAACACTGCAAACCGTTTGGGGTTCGGCAGGAGGATAGTTACTCCCCGACTACAGGTCCAAACCAAACAAAGATAAAGCTCGGAAAAAACACGTCAAATTTTTGTTCTTGGAGTCTTCAAGTACACTTTACACAAGTACAGTAAATAGGTAAATTTTCGACAAGCGTTCACCATGTTAGGCCACAAACTTGTGAGCTGATGGTCAAAGGCTTGGGCAATAAACAAAATGACTTGCTTCATGTAAGATAGAAACACATCATTTCTCAATGATAAATAATGTGTTTTTTTAATGGTATATCATCATCTCGTTTGATGAATGGGCTTGTTCCCGGGGGTAGGTCAACGAGTACATTTCAAATCCCTGCAGATAAATTGTCTGTGTTGCAATTTGACTACGTTACGCTGAGGTTCAGCTACAGAGTGTAGGGTTAATATTTACCAAGTTATTTACAGGGACGATTTTAATTGTTTGCCATGTAACTAGAGGCGGTAATATAAAACATCACATCACCAGACTGTTAATTAACTGTTGCAGAAAAATCTTGCATGACTGCAGCAGTTTACCATAATGAATATTCATGGCAGGCAGATTGGTGATCGCTATCAAGGTGTTATAAAAACGCAGAAGTAATCTGCTGCCTTTCTTCTGGCAAGATCCCGCAGTCGACTTTTACGACATTTGCGCGGCTGAGTTCAAGGAGTCCATCCGCCACGGCACATGTAATGTGCATTTTTTTGTGAAAAATATACAATATTTTCGTCAGAATATACGAGTATAAAGTTCAATTTCTTTTTCTAGTCCAATTCGCGGTTGATGGGTTTTTATTTTGCCTAGCATGAGTAGGTACTCGTAGCTGTCACTAATTAGAAGTAACGAGCCACCTAGACATATAACAAGTGTAGCTATAGCCATATCGGTTACCTTTTGGTCTCGCTTTCAGCGTGGCCATTGCAGTAAATAAGTAATGAAGGTCGCATTTACACCACCCTTGAAACTTGAATAAATCAGAACGCTCAAAGCTCCGAAAATAGTCTCAAGAGCAACGCAAGCCGAAAGAATTTAGTAATGCCTTTTGGTATACCAACAAACAAATTAACTCGTACCAACAAGGTTCTCAGGTCGATGATGCTGCTCAGCCTCTGGTGTATTTAACTCCTTTAGTAAGTCCCTTGGACTGGATGAAACGGAATTCGTAAATTACTATCGGCATCGCCGTTGTTTCATACTGTACGACGGGGAAGCGCTTGTATTTATCCCACCTAAGTAGTAACTGGATTTTAGGAGTAATAGTAGAGCTCCCTGTGAAAGGGCTCTACCGGGAAAGTACTAAAGCCATGTCTATTGCGGCCGCCAAGCAGCATTGCTGTGTTTCGGTTTTAAGGGCCCTTCAAACCCTTCAAACCGGTACAAAATTCCCGGTAATATTACGGGCACGCGAAGATTAACACCTCTATAGTACACCTCAAGTTGACGGGCGCAATTCTGTGCCGCGTAGGTCATTACTATTTGTGGTTCTTTGTGAATGTGACCTGCGCAGTAAGGCGTTGTAACAGACAAGAGATGCGACTTAAAAAAAAAACAAGTGTAAATGTGTCAAGCAATGAAAATTCCGAACGCACTTCACTCGGAATCCTCAACAGACCAAAAATTATGAATTTTATTACGGCGACAGACTTAGGTAAGATGGTGGTAGCTAAGCGGACTTAAGCAAAGTCCTACCACCGACTAAACCAAACATAAATCCGTTCTACTGGAGATCGAATTCGGGACCTCTGAGTCTTATCCCGGTGGGCCAACTACTAGACCACAGAAGCGGTAAATTGAGAACTATTCACGTAGGCTTAACATTTTGGGTGGCTCACTGACTCCCGTTGTTTTCTCCAGGGGAGATGATATTCGCGCCACTCGACCTGGTCCAAGACATATACTATGGAATGCTCGGGATCGTACTGTTCGCCGTCAGCGGCGGGCTTATCGTCTCCGCAAGAGTGAAGGGCTCCACGTACCCGAGGACTGGAGATTACAACGCGGCGCTACTGAGCGGTTCTTTGGCCATTCTCAACTCTGTGGTCATGCTGTTTGACTTGAGCTTGGCGTATTTAGACTCTGAGGAATACGATGATGAAGCGAGCGTTTGAAGGTGATTTTGGTTGTTTTTGGAAGAGTTTGTGATCGGCCCGCATACATCAGCGTGTATCAATACTCCTGGTGCCTTAGGTCTTTCTCTTGTTCCAAATTTCAACTTGTGTGCTTTTCCGTTCGCAGTTTTCACTGTCTAGCTTCACTTTAATGCCAAATTATCTCTCCATAACCTTTTTCACATGTGCTTTGCTCTGGTGAGCCAACCTCTCGTGGTATCGTTGCAACTGATCCTCTTGTGTAATGTTGTTTATCTCGATTGGTGATTTAGGTACGACACTTTTTACTTTTAGCTTAAAAATACCTTTTTCTGTCTTTCACCAGTGAGTAACACTATTCCATGCTGAGATAGTTGGCATACCGTAGTTGTCTAATTGATAATAGTTGATAATTATCTGTCGAATTGATTGTGAAACGTTTGTGGTTTCAGGGGAAGCGATATCGGCAGGGGCGGACCCGTACATAGACGCGTGGTGGTCCGCCAGTGGGGGTGTTTTGTTCTGCGCTTGTGGCGGCCTTACGCTTCAAAACTGGCACGACGTGCCCGCGTGCGAGCGCCGCTCCAGCGCGAACACGGCGGCGGTTTGTGCATTGGCAGTCGCCGCCCTCTTCATCATCGACGCGCTGCTGGCGCTCTGCTCCGCCAACAAGGACGACAGTAGTCTCCGGACTAAATCAATCAGGGCGTGCCGTCCGTGATACTTACTCAATAAACTCTGATAACCCTATCTGCTTTTTATTTGAGATATCTACTTTCCGAGTCGGTTCCATCCCTCCATCTCAAAAATGTCTAAGATTATCAACAGAATAAGCTCTCGGCATCTGACTTATATTTATATATTTATGAGGAATATTTTCCTTTACTTTCTGAACCCTGTTTGACACGAAGAGGTTCCAGCGATTGTGATCACCTTGAAGCCATCCTAGGACTGCAGTAGAGTCCGACCAGCAGTGTAAGGTTATGTTGTGTGTTGAAAGGCATTCTTGTATCCTTTTCATCAGTGTTGATAACAGTACAGCAGCACACAGTTCCAGACGAGGTAAAGAAACTGTTTTCTTAGCTGTGCCAGTTGCGGAACTTCATCTCATCTCGCCCTCGAGAGCATGTACGGTTTATGCAAACCACACAATATTGTACACGTTCTCGCGGGTCAGCGATTTACGCCATGACGTGGATTCCTTGCCATTGCGGGCAGTTGCCAGCTAACTATAACTACAGCTACACGTCATTGCGCACAATCGCAATCGCAACTCATACTTAACCTAAACCGAACAAATAAATGGTGAACTTTAAAAAGAAAAAAAAAAAGAGATGTAGGGTCTGTAGTGTACCCCTACGATCTTATAAGGTTTGTTGAGTGAAATGGTTCGTTAAAGATCTTCTATCCAGGCCGACTTAAACAAAATCCAACTAACCAACCTAACCCAGCACAATATTGTACTCCACATGGAGATCGAACCCGGGACCTCTGATCTGACACCGGCAATCGAACCACTACACCACAGGTGGTTCGTCGAATAGTAACAAAATTCTGGAACCACGAGTCCAGAATTTTGTTTCTATTCGACGACGATGCTTTGCGGTCCCGTGGCTTTATTTTGCTTTTAATCCATATTCTCAGAATATAACATTCTTAAAATACTATATGTTACTCAAAAATTTTGAGAAAATTTAATTTTTAAATTTTAATACAGATTTTCCTCGTATAATTTTGAAGGTAATCTGAATTTCAAATGGCTCCATCTACATAATCGGTAGAAAAGTAGAATACATTTCAACATTCAACTCGCCAACTGAGACTCTACTCAATGTTAAGGCGTGGCGTGTGATGTAGCGCGTTCAGCTAAATAAAAGTTCTGACAGTTCTTGGTAGATGGCTCTTTTTAACAATTTATAAGTATGTTTTGTTTTGTATGTCATTCAGCCTATCCTTTCCAGACTATCCCTACTAATAATTGTCATAATTAGAGGAACGCAACAAAAACTGACAATGCCATACTGAGTGTATCTTTCTCCTGGTCGTTAAAGTAAAATTTTAACCTTTCTATTGTCTGGCAGAACCAGCACTCGACAACAGTTTGTACTTTTGAACAAGCACCATCATCCCAGTTTCAGTGTGAACGAGTTGGCCCGTTCTTCTCTATGACCTGTGGTAAGTAGCCTCTGGCTGGCTAGTGTGTCGTTATTCCCACTTTGAGACTTCTTCTTACGGTTTAGTGCACACTGTCACTAGCCGAACTTCCTGAAGCGTAGTTCTGACCTCTGAACTGCTTACCATAGATCGATCGTCCAGACACTCATCGATCTTGCCCTACCTCTCCTGTACCTACTCACCTATTTTGATGACAGATGGACGGACAGACAGACAGACAGATGCGTTAAAAATAGCCTTTGTGTTAAGTTTTGTGCAATAATAACGTTAATCACTGCCCTTTATTGTAATATAAGAAACATTTACAAATGCATACTCTTAGAATCTGAAATTCATTTAAAAACATCGTATATTCTATATCTAGACAAATATGTAGCATATACTTTTATTGTCTGTGCATATACATACGTCACGTTACATACACAGTCACGAGAAATCTAATTCTAAACTTTACCTGCCATTTCATCAAAAACAAGAGATACTGGTCTCTAAGTCAATAAGCTAACATTATCTCACTAAAAAAATCAACACACCATACAAAGCACTACCATTGTAAACTAATACCTACATCGATTACTACTGGTTCTCAACTTTGTATGTAACTTCTAATTTAAGCCAAGCCCATACTTCCATTTAGCGCTATTAACAGCTAACAAACAAACAGTAGATGTTCGTATAGAGTTGTTACCAACTCCAGCTTAATTGAGCTCCAACTGTTAGTACATAATCTACATTATCTAAGAGTAGTAGAGCTCCTTGTGGAAGGGCTCGTCCGAGGAAGTACTACCATCAAACCAATTTTGGCCGCCAATCAGCATTGCTGTGTTTCGGTCCGAAGGGTACGGTTACCGTTGAAATTACGGGCACTTGGGGCTTATCACCTTTATGCCTCAAGTTGCCGGCGCAATGCAGTGCAGCGGTAATGTTCTTTGTGGATATGAACTACGCAGTAAGGTAATTATAGGCAAGAGTTTCACCTGCTTGCTTGTTCCTTCTCCATGTCGAGTAAAAAAAAACATTCTCGAGTGACTTACATGCATGTCATACCTGGCTATTCCATGCCATGGTTTTGTATAGATAAAACCCGAGTGTTTTACATTCTATATTGTATTAAAATCTATATTTAGGATCGGCAAGTTACCCATATTATTGTAATAAGAGCATTTTTTATCCTCTCCCTATTAATTTGTATTTCGTACATATTTAAAAAGAATTTCGACAAACCACGACAACTCAAATGTCAAGCCGCTTAGGCTGTTCCATAATGGAGGGTTTAAGAAGATTATGTCATGTAAATAGTTAAAAAATAAAACCTGCCTATTTAAAAAAATAACGAGTTTCAATTTATTACTTCACTGTACATCTGCCGTTTTACGAATCTGCCGTTATAGGAATCTGCCGTTTTGCGAATCTGCCATTCACCGAATAAAGGCTCCTTCTGAGGTAGTAGCATAAAAATTATTAGCATTGAATTAAAACTTACTAAGTAGGTATTGATCCGTTTACTAGGACTTACCTTATACCTTCAAAATCAATCCGAAAAGGAAATCGGCATTGTTTTTGAGGCTTTATGATCTCATAGTCTCCAATTATGATGTAATTACTCACGAATTCCACTACTATGTTGATTCGTCATAATATTAACTGAATGTATTTGCTTGGGCCCGTGTTGAGTAACATCCTAAAATATGG
Organism: Venusia cambrica; assembly: GCA_951394065.1. NCBI lineage: Eukaryota > Metazoa > Arthropoda > Insecta > Lepidoptera > Geometridae > Venusia > Venusia cambrica. The sequence goes on along the minus strand of OX596043.1, from coordinate 8,762,171 downwards.
GAAGTAGGTACGGTATCTATTTATAAGACATGATTGTATCCATACTTATTACATACAGATACAGAGATACATCGCACATCGTAGTATTAAATGCCTAAAACGAATGCTTATTTCTGTTCCTCATTGGTAAGGTGAATGAATAGTTTATCGTTTAGGTAGATATATGTAGGTTACGTAGGTATGTGTTTATGTATTATATTACATCAACAGCCCATTATTGTCCACTGGACAGAGCCTCTTTCAAAGCTGGAAGGCTTTGTCATGATCACCACGCTTGGCAGGCGGATTTGTGGTCGCAGTAAAGGTCTACACCTTATAATTATACAACAACCTACTACACCTTATATTATTTAACAAGCCTCATAGCTCAGTTGGTAGTAACTGTGCCTTCTGCGCTGTAGGCTGTGGGTTCGATTCCCACCCAGGACAAACAAATTTGTGATGAATATTGATGTTTGTTCGGTGTTTGGGTGTTGTATCATATAGTACGTATGTATTCACAAAAAGTATTTAAGTATTCTATCCGTAATCTAGTTCCCATACAAGCTATGCTTAGTTTGGGGCTATACTCGTATGGCGCTGTGTAAAATTAATGTCCTGTAATATTTATTTATTTATTTATTTATTTATTTATTATAATACACAGAAGGAAGCTGCTGCCCTTCTTCTGGTGAGGTCAAAAAGTAACACACAGTACGCCCACGATATTTTTGACCGCGATACGATTTCTGCTTGGAATCATCGTAGTAGATATTAGTGATAGTGAATAAGGGCTCAGGAGTTTGCTGGTAGTGCGATTGTATGACAAGAGTAGGTACCTGGATGATGTATATTCATTCGTAGTTTCAATGAAATCGATAACAAATTAAAAGTTCAGAAAATATAACCCGACTGGTAAATTTAAAAATTACAAAATTATTTCAAATATACACGGCCTATAAAGTATTTCAATCTAAGTACCTATATGTATTTAGAATTGGCATGCAATATCTTTCATTTGATCCCTATATTAAATATAGTAAAACATTGTAGGTATTGTATCATCCTAGCATCTTTTTTAAAGCACCCCTCCTAATAACATTTGTTGCTATTGACACTCCCACAATTTAGAGAAACTATAGGTATGTCAAAATACGTCAAGCCTGGATAGTGTTACAGTTAAATATACATAGGTACATATGAATACATATAATACAATATATTTCGAGAATACATACATTTTCTCGAAAAACATTGCCATCTTTCTGAGGCAGTCGATAAACAGGTGACACTGAAACAATGATTCGTAATAGTTTAGCTATAAAATTAAATAATAAGGAAAATAAAAAAATAAAAAAATTTTAGATATTCACTTAGCATAGCTTGTAATGTGGGAACTAGATTACGGATGCAGTACATAATATTTTTGGAAATTTCAATCAGTTTTAGTGCATATTATACCCATCAACACTCAAACATAGAGAAACTAACTTCTTTAGATATCAAACATAATGTTTGTCCTAAGTGGGGACCAAACCCACTACCTACAGATCTGAAGGCAGAGCTTACTACCAACTGAGCTGTGAAGCTTGTTATTTATGATAAAAGCACCTACCTAATTTGCAATATACCTACACAAGAATATACATTTTATGAACCAGTTTCCACGCACATGAACAGTTGTTTTTTATAGAGACTCCGTCATTATTGATCGCAACTAGAATGATGTCACTCCCAATTCCCACTAGGTTAAGAGAAGGACTCAGTAGTAAACTGTGTGTGTAGGGTGTCCACATCTTTGAAATAGAAACATGTTATAAATTCAGCATTTTTTTAAAGCTATTATATTTCCATTGTTGGTCAAAGCTATATGATTCATTAATAATTAAACAGGATATTAAATTCACACAGCGCAACCGGGAACTAGATTACGAATTAAATTGAATGTGTTAGGTACATATACTTATGATTAAATGTAACATCCAAACACAGATCTATATTCACCACACAAATGTTTCTGCTGGGTGGGTATGATGGAACCTTGAAGCCTTGAATGAAAATGGAATCTTGTTCTGAAGCTACATTCTACATCTATTGCTGCAATTCAAGATCTAAGGTTGCTGTAAACATTTTCAGAGAGATATTTCTATAATTAAAAAGTGAATATCCTTGAAGAAGGACACGGAGTACAGCTGATTTTTGAACGAAGTTTATTTTTAATTGCAAAATGGTATGTCCGTTTAAAAAAAAATACCTATTTTTTGTGGGTCAATAATATTAGTTTGCGCTGTAGGTATTTTCTGTAAACTTCACAAGAAAGATTGGGTACTTACCTACTTACGTCGCTAGTATTTTATTATTTGTGTCTACGTACTTAGGCTTATCAAATAGTATGTGGGGCTGAATTATCAGGCTTTATTAACAAGGCATGATATGGATTTACGATACGTTTAAGCGATCAAAAATAGATATAGATATAAAACTAAACTCATAAAATAAATATATATTTGTGTGTATAGCTGCAGTATGTATGAATGAAGTATTTATATATACCTACACTGGAACTAGATAAACTTTGGAGTTTGGTGGATTACTAAAGGAAGCGCTACTTGCTTTTTGAAGATCCAAAATAGTATCTACTTAAACAAATTAATGTTTAACCGCTTTTTATTAGCAGTGAATGTTAGTTGCACCATGGACGAAAGAAATTCTTCGTCCATGGTTGCACCAATGTCGCGTAATTTCCGTATTATATGGATGGACTATGTGAGTGACGTTAAGTTTGTGAAAGTATTGGATGCCGAGTTGACGTGTAACTGGAGAGTGGAAGAGGAGACGTGCTGTGCCCTACCCGCCTGAGTATGGGATAAGGGCAGAAAGACGATATAAGTTTGGTCCTAAAACGTTGTGATATCCGTAGAAAGGTTTTCTTAAACACTCAGCAGTTCAATGGGCGAACTTTCACTGTAAGCAATGTCACTCGGCTATAAGCATATTAAATTCTAACGACATATTTTCGTTGGTCTAGGCATTGGTAGAAAGATCTCTATTACAAGTAACCGATCATTTTTCCTCTTCTGCTCTCAAACGGAACAGAAAAAATGATCGGCCATCTTATACGACACGAAAATTCCATCAAGAATATGGAAAGAAGAGAAAGTGGAAGATAGAAGAGGAAGAGGTAGACCGAGAATAAACTATATAAACCAAGTGAAAGAGAAAGTCGCTGTCGTATCGTTTATGGAGGTCAAAGAGGCAGCCCTGGAAATATCAACATGGAGAAAGATTTATCAGTTGTGCCGACAAGAGTCAAACTCTTAAATAAAAGAAGAAGAGGCATTGGTAGCCCTGAGAAGTGAGACCTGGCTGGTATGGTAAGTTGCTTAAAACACTAGTTGGTCAAATTCAATTGTTGTCACCATCAATACCATGTCAACTAGTTTAATTCTAAATTACGATTTAGTTAACCAAATTGGAAAATATAAACATTGAATTCCAAATATTATCGTTTTAAGTTACTCGTAGTCATTTGCAAATTTCACTTTTTAATGTGTTTTGAAGCTACCATCTACCGAAAACCGTCTTGTAACTCAGAGAACCACTTAAAAAGGTTTAAAGGACAGTGAACTCTACAATCTCTATAATTTAATTATTCCTAAGAAATTCCCATGGGATGACATAGGAGCGAAGTCCCGGGCGTTTCACTATCTACCTACTTACTTGTCGTGTTTGCCGGTCCTGCTTTGTTTGTCGATAATGGCTACACTAGTATGAGGCGCGTATGATCTCATCGAAGCCCATTCAAGGCGGTCAAACTGGAACCAAACCACGCTGCGCGCAGTCTCAGTGTCGACTTGGCTTTGCTTGCACGCTTGTGTAAACGTGTGAACAAAACAAAACGTAAACAAACCATCGAAATATCAACAACATGTCTATCAGCCGACTGTCTATTATCAAGTTCTTGGAGCTGGTGAGTAATAAATAAAGATATTGTTTGTTTTTTTAAGGTAGGTATTTTCTTTTTTTCTTAATACATCTCTTCGTGGAATCAAGTTACATGCAGTTGTTTTTAATGTAATATCGTTCCACCTGTTGATTCGGATAAAATCAAGATGATGTATAAAAACGCAAGAAAACCATAGCGTGGCTTGGGTTATTGTACTCAGCACATCGACCCAAGCCTCTGTTAGGGCCACAGTCTCCTTTAGATTCTTTACTAGGTACCTACCTACTTACGCACAACAATAGCGTCATCCTTATGTCACCAACGACATTGAAGTCCGAAAAGTTCACGTACCTATATACGTTCAAGATGTATATAGGTACCTATGTATTTACAAAAAATATATGGCAAAATGTAGGCAAAATGCTCTCCGTAATATAGTCGGTTCTTTATTTTTTGTTGTTTTAAAAAACATGCTTCATAAACGTCTGGTTGCCCTTGCCTTTGGAATTACGGGACCCCAAATGATTTGGAGAGTGTGTGGATGAACCGGTCTTTCGACTCTTACAAAACGATCAAAGTAATATTCGTTTGGTAATTCTGTTATTGTTAACCTTCCTTTTCATTTCACTGTCTGCACTGTAACTTAACTACCTACCTACTTACTGTGGGGTGGGTTATACCAACTTATACTTGACTAAACAATGTTTGTGCTTCATTTTTTTAATGCAACAAAAACCTTTTTATGTATACCTAACTCAAATTGTAATAACTTATTCAAAAAATATGTACACATAACCTAACTATTTATGAGGGAAGCACCGGGCTTACAATTTAAAAACCTTCAATAAGTATTTCTTAACCCTGAAGGACCTTAACATTGAAACCAAGAAATGTTTTGAAAAGGTAATAGGTAGGTAGGGACCTACCGGCAATTTATTGGCCCGAGAATCCTAACTGTCATCTACAAAATTGAAGGGCTAAGTAGGTAGGTATATAACTTTATCACTAAAATGGTTTACTCTTCGATAGCCTGTTAATGTCTACTGTGTGTCTCGTGTGAGTTTTTTTACTTGTTCGATACATAGGTACACGAATGCGTTTGCGTTTACCAAAAAATAATACATATTCTTTTATTTAACCGCCTCTGTGGTCTAGTGATTCAACCCACCGATTTCAGATCCAGAGGTCCCGGGTTCGATCCCCATGGGGCGTACAATATATTGTGCTTGGCTTTGTTGGTGGTAGGACTTTGCTTAAGTCCGTCTGGCTAGCTACCACCATCTTACCTAATTCTGTCGCCATAATAACAGTTCTAAAATTGTTGTGTTCCGGCATTTAGAGGCATTTATAGCCAGTTCCTCAGTTTGTTGATAATTCCGGGTGAAGTGCGCCTCCACCTTCGGCCTTATCTCAACTTGTGTAACCAGGTCCCGTCGTACAATAAAAAACAAAAAAATCACCATTCACGGTGAGCAAACGCGAATCGAGTGCAACTCGCACTAAGCACTCTGGTCGATAAAGTCTTGAAATTGGAGGGTTTTGCCATCATTCCACGCTAGAGGTTATCGTCGAAGCTATACCTAGTTCAGACATAATAAAATCTCCATCTGGTGCTAATTTGTGTTACTTTTTCTGATGTAGGTACCTATTTGTTTTTTATTTCATATTTTTACAATTTAAAGATTATTATATTTATAAATTACAGCTAGGTATATACAATTGTTCATTATTTAATACGCAACATATAAATATAATACATAAAAGAAGGCCAATTAAAAGTTTCCATAAATAGTTACAAACGCCAACAGATATAAATTTAAATAGATAAGGTAGACGATAGGTATATACAACAAAGAATATTAAAATATAATAAGTCTTCATAAAATTATATCTTTCCTATCTTTGACCGGTTCAAGAATTGGGGTGAGCAACAAAGCATGTCAGATTGCGTGTCGCGGTCAATCCATGCTATTCCTGGAGATTGCGCTATGCACGAGAAATGGTGAATCATCGGTCGGTTTGTTTACAATACAAACAGTCACAAATACCTACTATACAATTATTATTGTCATGCAATGGTGTGTCACTGTACTTCGTGATAAGAACTGAACTAAGGGCACCTTGTACCTAACTGAAAATAAGTATATGTCTACCTACAGGTACCTTTTAGTTCTATTTGTTGGTGTGTATTTTAGGATGGGATAGCACTCTAGGCTAGTCTAGCTTAAAGCCAGACCAAGGATTTGTTTAACAATCGAGCGAGCTGTCCCGGAAGGCTAAACAGCTAGACTGATATTGATGTTTTTTTTGTTTGACTCACGCAGCGCCACACGCCAAAATGTGGCGCTGCAATCGCACGGGAATATGGGAATGCACTCACGGGCTCACTAGTTCGAGTTTCAATATTTAGCTAGCTGAAAGAGCAAAGGTATTTTAAGGTTTAATGGAATCCATGAAACGTAAAAAACACCATCAAGGCCGATATATTTACCAATAAATAACGTAGGTACCATAGCCGCCAGCATCCGCTGAGTAACGTAAACACGAGAATCAATAAACCACCCACACACGAAATGTACTACAAGGAGGGTCGACAGAAACGTACCTACTAGTTTTAGCTCGTAGGTGCTCATGGGGTTTTACAAATAGAATGTTTTGAATTTTGTCTTTAAAGAAAGAAAGAGTACTTAATCATTTATTTGACATATACACAAGTAGGCATAAAAACCTAAAAAAAATGTTTCAGTCATTCCGTTTCGGCCAACTGTACGGATCAACTAGTTGTAGGTACGAAATGGAACTCGATAAAGTCTTTTGTTCCAATTAAATCAACTGGTTGTTCAGTTACGAGAAAGTGTAATGTAATTCGTAAAGTCCCCACCGAGATGAAAGTAGTCACGTTTGATAAATGTTACCGGAATCAAGAAATAGTTGAATCATTCATATTGACATCACATAAAATACATTAACTATTTAACTAATGTTTTCTTTTCCGCTTTATACTCTCTGCACTACCTTCCTTATGCAGTGACAAACTTTTATGGAGGGAAATTGTAGTTTCTTTTCTTCATTTGGAATGCTATCGGCTATATCATCAGGCATACGTAAAATATTATCAATCGTTCTTACATAGGAGCAATATATATATTTTTGTGCTTGTTAATTGACATTTGATATTAAAAAAATGTAAGTACCTACCGAACAGCTGGTGAGTGTGGCACCTGCTTACCTAATGTTTGTTATGTTGTGAGTTTACAAATAATCAGTTAATAAAGTAACTTCACACCTATCTCTATTAGCTCTTATGTGAGCTCCAAGATTAATTAGCGTGGGTACCTACATCGATGTAGAACCCCTTTTCAATTAACGTCACACCCTGTATATAGCATTCATGGACCTGTCCCTAGTTAATTGGCTATTAACTAGGTTGTTAGCCTCATTTTGTAGATGTGTAACGACAATTCTAATCTTAAGCTAAACAAGGTCAATGACTAAAGCTGTTACTAAGCTCAAGAAGTTTTACTTCTTTTACTTGATACCAAAAACCGATTTTAAGCCTAAATTTCATGGTCATCAACACAGTGGCTTCTAGCCACATACTAAACAGATCTCTTAAAATTGGAACTAATTTACTATTGGGTATGTACCTATATATATTTATTGTACGACGGGGAAGCGCTTGGCCTTCATCTCACCTGGTTACAAGTTGTGATAAGGCCGAAGGTGGAGGCGCACTTCACCCGGAATCCTCAACAAACTGAGGAACTGGCTATCTTACCTCTAAATGCCGGAACACAACAATTTTTGAATTGTTGTTATGGCGACAGAATTGGGTAAGATAGTGGTAGCTAGCCAGGCGGATCCAAACAAAGTCCTACCACCAACCAAATAATAATAAATAATAGTTTTAGAGTCAAATTAGATTTTTTTGTTAATAATAAAACTTATAATAACAATGTAAAACACAAACATTCATATTCAAACGTTTGTCCCGTGTGGGAATCGAACACACAACCACAACTCTACAGTGCAGAAGGCAGAGCAACCAAAGGACGATGTAGGATTGTCCGTTGGTTGGAAAGTCAGCTCAAAATTCTCGATCAATTTTACGAATCAGTTAGGTAGAGGTGTTTATAGGTATATTGTTATTCAAGGTTCTACCTGCTAATATGGTTATACGACGAACCGTACCTACACACTATCAAGGTAAAATAGGTATCATAGGTATCTTGGCCTCACTTTAATGAGTTTATGCAAAACTTACCAGATCAACGAAGGTTTAAATTTAATGCTTCAATTAAAAAAAAACATGTCTGAATTAACCTTCTACCACATATTATTAGAAAAATAACGTACTACTAGAATAGTAGTACCTAGTAGTACTATGTACCTACTTGATAGAGTGGAAGTATTGTTTAAATCTATATTAACCTATAATAACAGTGTAGTAAGTACAGTTTACAATTTTCTATGAAATCTGATCGCCGCACCTTTTGGTAGTAACTGTAAGGTGCGGTGTTAATGTAGGACAGCACTTTGTTCCATATCTAAAATAATGTATAATACTTTATAGGTATGACATGAAGCTTAACATTCTGTCAATAAGGATATAACAGAACCCCTACTTCCCGCATTGCTTTCATATGCATATGGAATATGCTTAATTATGCTAAGATTATGCTAAGGTTCTTCCTTGCGAGACTTCTGGTGCGGCAGATAGTCATCAAAGAAAATGTTTTTTTTACGTTAAACTTAATTATAAAATCGTTTTCATTTGCTAAGTCTCTTTGTCGTTTGAGGTCTTAGTAATAATGTTTTTTTTACTGACCGTTCATTTTATAAAAATCTAAAACAGTAATGTTTTTTCGGATTACCATAAAACAACAACTATGTACCTAAAAACAAAAAGCGGGGTAACAAAACTAAGGGACGAAACATTAATTTACGCCAACCTGTATAGGTTGATTGAACCAAGGCATTTACTAGTTTACTCGTAGGCCCTTATGAGCCAACGCGTTTATTTAGTTACGGATTAAAAGAATATCAGCACTAGATACGACACTATCACACAAAAATATACTTATCAAAAGCCTGTTGCAATTACAAATCGTAAGTTATTCAGCTTACCTTTAGAGGTATTTCCATTAAGACAGATATTTAATAATATCTGTCTTAATGATAGGACCTCTATAAATACCTCTATATTAATATATAGATTGCCAAGAGATTCAAACAATGATCAACGTACCTAATTATGAATAAAAGGAAGATGACAAATGCGTAAACAGACCTTGGATAGGAAGTACTCAATGGCTGTGTGTGATTCTATTCAATGTTAATTAAATTATGACGAATTGGTCACCGGTCACACCTTTGGTCCCAGCAGTGACCTAATACTTTTAATTATGATACGAGTTCAATGTTTAACTAGTAGTTCACCCCGAACTGAGAGCTCATGTCTGGTTTGTGTTAAGTATTTAACCACGTACATTATTTTTTCTCAAACAGAACATAATTAACAAACGATAAAATTATGCTTTCATTACACCTTACTAACCTTACATGAGCACTCTTTTCCTCTATCTCTCTTTATTTACCTGAGTGTTCGAGGTTCTCTCTTGTTGCTAACTCTTATTGTATGCATAGCAAGAATAAGAGCAAAGCGCCAAACCACCGACTGTACCTCATAGTAGGTGGGTAGAAAACAGTAATGAATAAGTCACCCCTTGCTAACATGAAACATAGGGTAATGTCGTTTGGAAAAGTGCTCTCAAAACCGTTGCCTTAGTAGTCGTGACTTAAAAATATATCCCTCTAGCCCACGGATGTCGTAAAGTCAGCTTCACCAAAATGGTAGCAGCTTTTTTCTAAGTGTAAACAAAACTTTAGCTGTGAGCACCATTCTGTTTACCAAGCGTGTTTATGGTTTATGGTTTGGTAATATGTTTATATATCCATATTATATTATATATGTGGATATATGTTTATATATCCAAACCTTACAGTTTTAGAGGAAGTTTTTTCCACATTATGGTGGACAATAATGTGCTGTTGATGTGAGATATGCGAAGTCAAACCCCTTGCACGACATCATAAAAGTAATACTTACTTGGATTTTATAGACACCCTTGGTTTGGCAACCCTATTGAGTGAATTAAAAAAAAAATAGACCAGATTTCATGAGAATTGGAAAATGGAAAATGGTATTTGAAATACCCTCTCTTATCTTACAAGACCTGATAATCATTATTTGCCCTTTTATCTTTAAAACCTTCCCCTGAAAAGGGCAAAAATAAACCAATTTTGAAATCTGCCGTCTCAACCCCATTTCAAATGATATTTCAAGTATTCACACTTCAGTAGTTTTTGCGTGAACGAACCATTATTAGATAGATATGTTTAACATCCCATTTATATTCCACGGGAACTGAATTATTGGATTTAAATTAGCCATCAAACCTGTAAACAAACTTTCGCTTGTATGTTGCTTCACGCTTGTGTGTTTGTTTGTCTGATAACACAGACTAACAGACTATCTTACCTCTAAATGCCGGAACACAAGAATTTTAGAATTGTTGTTATGGTGACAGCCGTAGGTAAGATAGTGGACGGTGGTAGTTAGCCAGGCGGACTTAAGCAAAGTCCTATCATCAATTAAAACATATCCAAAACCTTAGTTGCCATAAAGTAAAAGACATTTATCTTATGACGTCATCATTGTATTATATATCGCGCAGTATGACGTCACCCTGACTCTCGGAGGAAGTGGTGACATCAGCCCTCATAAACCGACGAGCGTGAACGAACACGAGGCCGACCACTAATCTACATTTGTTAGTCCTTGCGACGTGGCTGGACTTAATCTTGTTGGTTCTAGAAACGAATAATGTATACGATGTTTGTATTGAACATGATACTCTTGAAGAGTGGTACTCTCTATTGGTGAGCACTACTGAACAGAACCACCTCCATGATTAGACGGTTTGCCATAATCATCACACTTGGCAGACGGATTGATGGTCGCAGTTAGGTTGTAAGATAATACAAAGAGCTGTGTAGAAGGTAGTAGGAAAGCTTCTGCCTTTCTTCTATTGAGGTCCCTTAGTTGGCTTTTATGGCATCTGCGATTTGAGTTGGAGATAAATCAATATTACAGGACATTCATTTTACACAGCGCCATTTAGTCCCAATCTAAGCATAGCTTTGTAATATGGGAACTAGATTACGGATATAATACTTTAATACTTTTGTAAATACATACGTACTATAAAAAATGCAACACCCAAACACAGAACAACCATTTATATTCATCATCACAGATGTTTGTCCTGGGTGGAAATCGGACCCACAGCCTACAGCGCAGAAGGCAGTTACGACCAACTGAGCTATCAGGCTTGTTTGATGATTTTTGAATATTTTGTTACATTTGACGCAAAATTATATTTTTCCAGGCCCTGACCTGCTCTTGCGTGGCCCTCCATTACCACAGCTACAATGTCGAAGCGGACATCGGCATGCTGGTCACCGGCACCTTCATTGGCTTCCTCATCATCTTCGCTGGCGCTGCCGCAGGTAACTCTGTCATAACAATCACCGAGAGTCAATAAACTATTCCATTTTCAAAACCCAACTTATGTTAATCTTAGGCACATTCAATATCTCGGTTGCTGCGACCGAGGCATTTATTTTTGTTAGAGGCTCTGTTTTGGTTTGAAAGGCATGGGTGCCGGTGAAATGCCTTAAGGTGATTGGCACAATGCAGTGCAGCGTAGTTCATTTTCTTTGTGGATATGACTTCCGTAGATTTGCTTTGCTAAAGGCAAAAGATGCAATTAAGATAAGCTTAAAAAAAATGTTGAATAGCAAAGGGTTTGTTTCCTTATGTTATGCATTTTATCTATATCTTAAATGACAATTACCCATTGAATAGGACTAACATCAGCTCCATACACAACAAGTGGTTATCTGGAAGTCTATCTTTGTTTACACTATACACTACTTTGTTTTACTAAAAGTTTCTCTTTTAATCTCTTTGTTTTTTATCTCTCTCTCGAATTTTGATCTTCACATGCCATTTACTAGATGGCATCGGATCCTCATATGTGAGGGTCGTGACCTCCACATAGATATTTGCATTGAAGCTAGCGCTAGATCAAACTCTAATATCTTTGCAGAATATCGTAGACGGATGTATCATGAATACCTATCGTTTACTACTGAGCTTGTAGCTCTTACTAACGATCCTTCCAATGACGATCATTTGTAGTTCATACCAGGTAACCGGCTAAAGTGAAAATATTTTGACCAATTTCCACTCCAAGAGTTAAGGATTAAAATATGTAAGTATGTTTAACCACCATCTTTGTCACCTTAGCTGGTAGTCCCCCCCTGTACCTGTGTCAGTACCACATCAGTATCCAGGTTCCAGTTTCGAAAATCTATTACTTTCTAATTTCGTAATATTCTCATTTCAGGTTACGTGATGCAGACACCTTCCCACAAACGCATCGACATATTCTACTCTCTGGTCGGCGTCTGTCTGTTCGTGGCCAGTGGAGCTATTATAATCGATAAGTAAGACATATTTTTATTGGTAATAACCGAGCATTTGACTACTGCTCATCTACTGCTCATAGCTCATAACAAATAATAATAATAATACTACTTTTGATTGAGGCGACACGTGACTCAAGGGCTCTTATTTAGGCCAGTGAATTAGCATAGCTATGCTTTATTAGCGTGGCAATGCAGCCAGTGTCTTGGGCACGCTTCCGTCTGGTACTGGTCTGGAACAGTTGAGTAACATATAGGCCGTTTGTAACGGTCCTTAGGTACTGATTCCTTTATAGGTACATAGTTAGTTTAATTGTACATTTTATTGAATAATACTACTAAATAATTGAAAAAATGAAACTACTGTATAACTCTTTTATATTAGTGTAGGATTGTTGAAAACTTTTTCACAATCTATTCTTTATTCCCTTTAAAATTGGTGTAAGTAGGTACCCACCTAATGCGTGAATTCTTTCCAAACATACTTTTTTTTATTAAAAATAAAGTAGTTGTCGAAGTCCAACAGTCGAATTTAGTGGAGAGGCCTTTGCAAAATAAAAAAAAAATAACATCCAAAATTAAAAGTGTTTATCCCCTTTGAAACGTGTTTTTTTGCCATAAAATGTGGACATTTCCTGTGTGCGTGCACTTGGCCGGTTTATACTTTACCGAAAAGTAAGAGGAAACCACCATTAATAGTTGAATAAAAGAGAGTCCTCATAATCATCTCCTAAAGTGTACTACGTGTACCATAATGCCTCCATTCAATATTACTCTGATAGCTGACGGAATAGCCCAAAGTTCTAGAGGCCTATGAGTCACCGCGACAATTCTCAAGTAATGTAATTTGGTCCATGTAGCCCTGAGCTTAGTCGCCGTAGCAGCTAAACTATAGCAAAACTCGTGTGAGAGAATGCTCACTGGGCTATTGGGCATTTGTCGTAGGGTGCCCAAAAACTGGAGGCTATTTACAAAATTCAACGTTTTTCCAAATTCCAGATACCAGCACTATGGCAAAAGTGAAATCAGGGACAAGAACCTTGCCAAGGCTTCCCTGGCCATCATCAACGGAGGCGTTCTACTGATTGACGCTCTTCTCACGCAAAGAGGAGGCTAAGTTCTACCTATAAGCTTTATTTTTTTCTAGCTGCTATATCGTCGTCTATGGCCATCCAATACTGAACTTATGGCTTTACTATAGATATTCTGTGTTGCACAAGCACACGAGCTTATAATATACTCGCACAATTGTAAATCTGTGTACATATCGGTTAGCAGTGGGCTACCAAGGACCCTTGTTATAAATGGTCAACACGTAGCTGACCTGGATGTCTATACTAGGAAAGATGCAGCAGTGAATTATACAAGAGACCGCAATATTGTATTTATAGTAAGTATGAATTTCACATAATGAATTTTCGTTGGCTATGTTATTATAGACCTCTAGAGGGTTATATATATGTTTTTTCGCGAGTATATATGTATGTATATAACAGTGGCATGTTCTACAGCTTAAAAGGCTTAATAGATTTTAACTTGTGAGGTGCCGTTTGGTTTCTATGAATTGTAGAAATGACATTTTAGATAACTTCATAATGGGGGATAAAAAAAAAAAATATGTTGGGGAGGCTAATTTTTTTTTACTATAATATGGGTATCGCATTAAAGTAACACGCCAATTCTAGTTACATGTAAATACTTTATACGGTCGAATTTTCGTATAAACATTTCAATTTTGCAGTCGGGTTTTCATTCATTTTTAATGTTTTTGTCGCATTCAACTAACGAAATATTTTTAACAAGACACCCCAGTTATAGAGCAACCAGGGACCACAAAAATATCTAGATTAGAATATCCGGCACCTTCCGGTTTACTGTGCGTTAATGATCTTTGAAGCCTACCCGATTTTTGAAATGTGGATGTAGATGGCTAGAATTAACTTAGCTTTAAGTAAAGGTAAACACAAATAAACAGAAAGTAATCACACTCAATAAATAATATAAATCAGTCATCATTTACATACAAATATTTTGTGTCATTATTTGAAATACAAATAATAGTTACGACGGTCAGTCAGGCGCAGTGGTCGCTTGTCTTTAAGGCTTTAGGGTTCGATTCCCGACCAGGTCAAAACATAAGTAACTCACTTTAGTATGTGTTATAAAGTAATTCGTCCAGTGAGTTCCAATGATATTTTTTTACTATTGGGGCCCGCAGGATCAGTGTGCATTGTCCGTATATTTATTGCTATAGTTATTAAGAAGATGCTAAGAAAATATATGAAAAGGCATTTCGACCACCATAATATTTATTTTATTTTGCATGGATAAAGCTTTAAATCTATTTTAGTACTGTTAAAAATGCATTTTATAAACTGAATGAACTTATAATTTGAATTTGAGTTAAAATGTTTTAGTTAGTTTTTAAATTTCAAAATGTAAGATTTGTACAAAATAAAAGTTCGGACTTTAACTAAGTAGTATAAGTAACTGTTTGTTTCATATCTTTTGTTAATTTATACTTTTATATAGTTCAATGCAATGTCAAAAGTATTCGTTTCAAACTTGCTAAGGTGTTCTCCAAGGATTTACATAAAAAATAAAGTAAAATGCAAATACGTTTGTGTATTATTGTATGCCTAAACAATGGAGGTATTGTCCTTGCTCTCTGTTTTCTTGTCTATCTGCCGTTCACGTGGACTCTGGTGTCAGATATTATGAGACGCCGCCATAGACGTGTCTAAAATGTCTCTGACGACTTTTTTTTTGTACGACGGGGAAGCGCTTGGCCTACCTGTTTTAAAGTTCCGATAGTGGAAGCGTACTTCAACCGGAATCCTCAACAGACTGAGGAACATGGCTATTTGCCGCCTCTGTGGTCTAGTGGTGTCAGATCCAGAGGTACTGGGTTGGATCCCCAGGGGAGTATAACATTGTGCGTAGTTTAGTTGGTGGCAGGACTTTGTTAAGTCCGACTGGCTAGCTACCACCATTTTACCTAATTCTGTAGCCATAACAACAATTCATTGCTGTGTTCCGGCATTTAGAGGTAATAGCCAGTTTCTCAGACTCTAGCTGATTCCAGGTGAAGTGCGCTACCACGTCAGCCTTATTATAATTTGTATACCAGATGAGATGAAGGCTAAGCGATTCCCTATCGTATTATAAAAACTGACTTATATTAGATGGTTTCTAGCCAGTCTGAATTATTAAACAAAGCCCGATCACCAACCGAACCAAGCAAAATATTTTACCCTTGTAGATCGAACCCAGGACCTCTGGATCTGATACCAGTGGATGAACCACTGGACCACACAGGTGGTTAATCTACCAGTAGGACAGGATCGATGCCGCTTAATGTAACCCTTTGAAGCCTGGAGTCGTAGGACAATCAGGTTAATTGGGACTGCATTGTCCTAAACAGCAAGGGAACACGCCTTAATTAGAGATGCCGTACCTGGCAATTTATCCAGGGTACTTACCACGACTTACTTACTTACTTTATTTTTGTCAATATCTGTCCAGTGAAGAAAAAACGAGACAAAAGTATTGTATTATCAAAACGTGAACGCTTTAAGACGTTGTGGTTAGGCCCCTGGAGTACCAGATCGATAGCCCAACAGATCATTAGACAACGGAGGCGCTTTTAACTAAATCTCAAATACTTTTTTTTACTACGCATACAGCCTTATATATTTAAAAAAAAACTGGTATCGTACATAAAAGTGCCATGAAACTACATTAGACAACACTTAATCATCACATAGGCATTATCACGTCAAAATGTACTTATCTGTAACCTATAATTTAATTCATAACACTTGATTTCCAGCATTAGGGCAAAGTAACATGCAACAGTACCTTCAAAGCCCTCAGTCTTAGACTTGTAAAAGTAGTAGAATCACGTAGGTACGTAATTCCAGTCAAAGTGAATTATGAAGTTTCGTCACAATATTCAGTTTGTACTCTCGCTTCTATGTATTCTTACTTCTTCTATGCTATTATGTCAAGAGTTATCGTTCGTGACAGAAAAGGCCATGCAGCTAGTAGATTCAATCTACAATCATAACCGTCCTACTTCGATAATATGGGCTGAAAACAGTCGTCTCGAAGTCACGGATTTTTTATTAAAATTCAACAAAACTGTAAAGGTTACTTCCTTGAAAAAAAACGATTACATCATCATCCATAAGATAAATAAAGTGATATTCAAACAAACAGTTTTCTTCGCTGTGAGCGCAGAAGAATTTGAAAATCTTATGTTATTGCTGATACCCCACATAATAGTGCCTATCCGGTTCGTGCTTGTTCTCACTAAAATATCAAATGACGCTGAGTTGGTTAAAATAACAAAAATTGCTTGGGAAAATGACCTTAGCAATTTCCTTATTGTAAGCACCAAAGATGGAGCAAACATAGAACTTACAACTTTTTATCCTAACAGCAGAAGAACCTGCGGAGATCATACGCCAGTTAAAATTTATTCAGAGAGTAAGAAAGATATATTTCCCAAAAAATTCTTAAATTTTAACAAATGTCCGATTAGAGTGTCAGTTCTCCCTTTTTCTCCATATACCAGATATGTGATCGTAAACGATACTGTGAAGTCTATCTCTGGTATGGACGGCTATATATTTACAACGATGGCAAAACTACTCAACGCTGGTATCAACGTAGTGTCGTGGGAAGAGCGTGGTGGGACTGGAACCTTCGTCAATGGCACCGCTACTGGTTCTTTCGCAGATCTGGTGTACAATCGTGCAGACATAATTGTACCATCGTTAGTTATCAACTACCTTCGGTACCCAGTCGCCCAGATATCACACGTATTTCAAACAGCTGATGGGTATTGGCTCGGACCACGGCAACATGAAATCCAAGAGTGGAAGAAGGTACTTCAACCATTGTCCGCTCATATCACACCAGCTATTGTCGTTTCATTCGTCCTGTTTATTATTGTTACAAAGTTTGTGATAAGATATAGTTTGCGTAAAGTTTATTTCAGACATAGTGTGGCGTTTCAATCGTTCAAAATTTTTATTGGCCATGAAGTTAACATTAATTCAAAATCATTGCTTGTGAACAGTCTTTTCATCATGTGGATTTGGTTTTGCATGATAGTGCGCTTGGCTTATCAGGGTGAATTGGTAAATGGATTGCAAAAAACAATTCTGGAGAAACCTTACACGAACCTCGCAGAAGCAGTAAAGGCCGTCGACGGTTACGGTGGGGCCGAAGCATTCAGAGAGTTTTACAGGGGAACAAAATACTTCAAGAAATACCAAATTTTAAATGTTACTGAAATACGCCCGCTAATTATGGAAGTAGCTCGGGACAAAAAGAAGTTTCTAATATCTACTAATAAATTACTAGAGCACGAACTAAACGGCAGAGTTCAGTTGTTAGACGAGGCAATAACCCACGCACCTGTGTGTTTTTTCATGCGTCCAAGATGGCCGGCTTCTAAGGAAATTAATGCTGTTATTCAACGATTAGCAGAAGCCGGATTCGTAGAAAAAGCTTTACAGAACTATATTGACAGTTGTAGCAAAAAAAGAGAAAAAATGAGAAACAAAGACAGAGAGACAAAGCCCTTGAATATGAAAACTTTAATTGGATGCTTCTACGGATTGGGATTATTGTATTTTATGTGTTTTTTAGTGTTTTTTGCTGAACTAATTTATAGTAAAATGAGCCAGGACTGGGCCTGGCTGGCGTAGTGCTCGCTGGAGTTGTTAATGTACCTACTTCTAATACTCTAAGTAAAAATATAAACTAAAATTTAAATATATTATTGTTTAGTTAAGAAATTTACCTTTCCTGCGATCACCAAATAAGCGTGGTAATTAAGGAAAGTCCCATAGATTTTGGAGGGGACTTTGTCAAGTAGTGGACAGATGCGCTACTCAAGAAGAGATAACACACTAACAATTTTAGCAAGTGTGATTTCGTTAGGTAGTGAAAACATTTACTTATATAATTTATATTAAATTAAGCTTAGAAAAATCTTCGATTCCTTTTTTAAGCTTTTAGGATCGGGCAATCTATACTTATTTAAATCTTTCGCTTATTACATACCAGTTGGAGGTACAATTAAAAATCTTCAACCTCATCTAAAATACTTCACTGCAATTTTCTTCTGCCCGCGTTGACTTTATAATTCGGTCCAGAAAGAAGTGAAACTTCTATATTTTGTTACCACAGATTTTCAGACCGTTTTGCATCTGTATACGGTTCATTGGATAAATTCCGAAGGCGCCATCTAACGATGACCAAAAGAAGGCTCACAGCTTCTTTGTGGTTTTACGGTATTTTTATTTAATGTGGTTAGGTGGCGCTTTGACAACATAGTTCTATTCTGTGGTTCTGTTCGTGATAAATCGTCGGCTAAACGATTTCAACCCAAACTTGGAAATAAAAAAAACAGTTTATTTTCATCATAGATAAATGAAATATAATCGCAAACAAAGGAAAACTATGCCAAAATTCAATTATCTAAGTTAAGAGTTTTTTGGTGATCCTGCGGGACTTTTGATTAAGACGACACGTGACCCAAGGGCTCTTATTGAGGCTAGTGAATTAGCATAACCATGTAGCAATGCAACCAGTGCTTTGCTACGCTGCTTCCGTCTGCTACTTGTCTGGAACAGTTGAGTTACCTATTAGCTAGACTGCAGTTGGACTTATAAGCTTCTATAAATATTCTTAAACGTGCGTGACAGATATTCTGTGATCTTAAAGGGTGCCGAGAAATCTTCGGCTTGGATCCCTTTGTGACTTGCGCTCTAAAGATAATTACGTTTTGAAACTAAAAAGAAAACCGACTTCAATGAAGAATATGTTATAATTTCGTTTACCTGGATGATGTATTTTTGTCCAATTATTTAGACAGATGGACGGACAGACAGACAGACAGATAGACGCGTCATCCTGTGGTCCGTTTTTCGCTGACTTTTGAGGTAATACACCTAAATAGATTCAAGTGTGCCTGTAATATTAGAAGAGTTCCCTCGATTTTTCCAGGATCCTGACCTGATGACGATGGGATCATCTGGGAAGTATACCGATCCTAAAAATACCCAAATAACTTCAAGTGTGCATTCAGGTGTGTCAATATGTGAAGAGTTCCCTCGATTTCTCCAGGATCCCATCATCAGATCCTAACCTGATGACAATGGGACCACCTGTTAAGTTTACCCTTTCAAACATAAAAATAATATTCCAAATCAGTCTAGGCATCATCGAGTAAAAAAAAAAGTTAAATCAAGGAACATACCTACATAAAATGTTTATGTTAAGGGATAGTACGTCAATTATTTTACAGTCGATTGTTGACCACTGTCTAGTACACATAATAATTTAGATTATATTATATTTGATCGACTGAGCGAAGCGAACGAGATCTTCGAGTTAATTTGGGAAATCCGGCACTGTATGTATGTATGTATGTTTGTGACGGCATAGCTCTCAAACGTATTACCCGATTTTCATGAAATTTCAACTATAAACTGTAAACTGGTTTTTGATAAGTGGGGTAGTTTTTGAGATATTGGGGTGAAAAGAAATACAATTTTTAGACCATATCTTTTGAATGGCTGATCCGATCAATTCAATATTTCGAAGATGAAGAGATTAAATTAATACTTAACAATCGTTATGAGGATTTTTTTGATACTAGGGTAGATTTTGAGAAATAGGGGTGTCGAATGAGACAAGAAGATTTTTGGTGGGTTGTAATTTGAATGTAGGTATATTGGCTGCACATTCATAAAACATATATTTTACTTTTATATAGGTGTTGTTTTCGTAATAATGGGGTGCAAGGGGTTAAAACGCTTGGTATGTCTTGTAGGATAGACTGTTAAAGGGGGTTGACTTCACAATTAGCTTTTTTTTATATGCCGAAACCACCCCTGTATTTCAATTAAGGGTTGCAAAAGGGGTAAATAAGATTGAAGTCTTGAAAATGTGTAAAATAAAAACATGAAATATCATATATAACAGGGGTTGAGACTGCACATTTTAAAATATGTTTATTTTTGCCCTTATTTGGGGTGGTTTTTAAGATGAAGGGGGCAAAGGATGATCATGAGGTCTTCTGAGATAAGAGAGAGTATTCGGAATCTCATTAAAACTGGTCTGTCTATTTTTTTTTATTTACTCAATAGGGAAGGGTGTCGATATAATCTAAGAATTACTTTTGGGGTGTCATGCAAGTATTTTGACTGCGCATATACCGTATCAACAGTAAATGAATGTCCACCACAATGTAAAAAGAACTTCCTCAATAACTGTAAGGTTTTGCCATAATCATCACGCTTGGCAGACAGATAGGTTCGCACAGTTAAAGATTTGTAACCACATAGAATGTAGCTGCATCCTTTTTGGTTGACTATACGACATCCGTAGTCTGGAGGGGTAGATTTTTAAACCACGACTACTAAGGCAACGATTTTGAGAGCACTTTTAAAAACGTCATCAACCTATGTTTCATGTTAGTAAGGATATTATAATAAGTTCGCAACGAGAGAGAGCCTCGAACACATAAGGTAAGTAAGGTGTATTTAAAGCATACTTTTATCATTTGTTAATTACGTCCTATTTGAAAAATAATCTCCGTCACTACATCACGAGGTTCAGGGCAAACTACTAGTTAAAATAGTTACAACTTCTTCATTTGAATAGGTAGGTAACTACAGTTCAATTTATATTTTGCACTAAAACGGAACTGCACTATTGATGACTTACTAACTAAATTATACTGTTAGTGGTATTTTTGCATTCATTAGTAAATAATACGTATGGTATGCACTGTCCTTAAATATTTAGCAAGTCACATGCGGCTGGCGAGACAAGTTGACACAAATGGCCGAAAGCAGTTGAACTATTCCGAAATATTTAATTATGCACCTCGTTGGGGCGAATTATAGCTGAAATTTTAATTTATGATCGGCTTCAAATAAACTTCCAGCGGGTTTTTTTTTAATACCAACAAAGTACGCGCCTAAAAAAGTGCGTATTGAGTTTCTTAAATCAACAACAAGCCTCTTAAAAACAACAAGTCTCATAGCTCAGTTGGTAGTAACTCTGCCTTCTGCGCTGTAGGTTGTGGGTTCGATTCCCACCCAGGACAAACAACAAGCCTCATAGCTCAGTTGGTAGTAACTCTGCCTTCTGCGCTGTAGGTTGTGGGTTCGATTCCCACCCAGGACAAACATTTGTGTGATGAATATAGATGTTTGTTCTGTGTTTGGGTGTGTATTGTATGATAAGTATGTATTTACAAAAAAAAAAAAAAGTATTTATGTATTCTATCCGTAATCTAGTTCCCATATTAGAAGCTATGCTTAGTTTGGGGCTAGATGGCGCTGTGTGAAATTAATGTCCTGTAATATTAAATGTATATAAGGATATAATGTATATGCGTTTAACAAAAGTTATGCAAGCCGCCCTAAGTACTATACTAGGATATTGGAAGTATACTATGGAAGTTGGTTGATAATCGTATCCCAAGTTTTCGTGAGAACTGATTACCTACTATATACAAGGTAGTTTAAAGAGTATAACAGAAATGAGGTAGCTATTCAAATATATATATGAATCTACAGTAGGTACGTGTTTTATATCAGTGAATGTCAAATGATAATTCATATATGGTTATTTGGCTGTATGGTGGTGAATGATAATGTATGTAAGTTTTTTTTTATATTACGATTTGGAGATGCCGAAGGTGGAAGTGCACTTCACCCGGAATCCTCAACTAACTGAGGAACTATCTTACCTCTAAATTCCGAAACACAACTATTTGTGGTAGCTGGCCAGTGGGACTTAAAGAAAATCCTACCACCAACCCAACCAAGCACGCAATATTGTACTCCCCATGGGAAGCGAACCTGAGACCTCTGGATCTGACACCGGTGGACGAATCACTAAACCACAGAGGCGGTTAAAAATTCAGTATTTGTGATAAAAGTGTTTCTCTGTATAATACTTTTTGTGGGCTTATAGATTTAAGATTGACCGTCGGTATGTATATTCTTTTTAAATATCCTTCTACAAAAAGCTTCCTCCAATCTGGATGATTTTGCCATAATCACCACACATAGCGAATCGGATCGCAATAACGGTGTTATATATTTTACAGAAAGAAGCTTTCTCTTCTTCTTGTGAGATCCTTTTGTCGTCTTTTAGGTCATCCGTAGGCTGATGGAGGTGTCGATTCATAAGTCGCAACTCCTTCACGATAATTCTAGAATTTTAATCACTAATGCACCCGAAAATTACCTCGGTCAATCAAGGCTGCTAAATAGTGTACTCAGTGCACCCGGGTGAAGTACCCCACGCGAATTAGATATACGTCCCCAACAGTATTTCTATTTTTGGTGGTTTGTAGGGTAGCACTGTGAGTTTTTTTCTTGAACATACCTAGAAAATCCATTTATATGAAATTTTGCGTAGCGCACAATACAACTTACGTGTGACATGGCTTTTGCGCTGTGATTATTTCTGAGGTGGCAATAGTTCACTCTTTATACTGTAGTTTAGAAAAACAAACGCTCTCCAACGCCCCGTACCCGTACCTTCAACGTACCCGTAAACGTTTAAAAGCACGATGTTCGTTTGCGAGCATTGTATCACATTTTATTCTTCAACGCCAGATAACCCGTCTCCCAACGTGTTTATAGGTACCTACGCTCTAAAGATACCGTTTTGTATTAAAAAAAACATGCAGGGCAGTCTTTGGGGACTGCCGATAGAAGTGAAAACTAAGTAACTTGTGAATTGTATCGTCAAGCTATTAGATTATTATTTTTGGTATGCAATGAAGTGTTAATGACCAATTTAAACTTTAATCCTTGACCAAAAACCCTTTTTTACAAACCAAAAATAATTCTAAGATAATTGTAGAATAGCTCTACGGAATAATATATAATATAAGATAGGTACACAGTACAAATACAGCTCATGGAAAGCGTTCGGTGACAATGACGCGTTTTGCATGATTTCTGTTCACCCAAAAAGTGCTCAACGCGCCTAAGGAAGTTTTCATTTCAAAAATTATAAGAGAAATGCGAGTACCTACAGCTAGCTAGTCACGGCTCTTGTTGAAGTCAACAGAAGCCGTGCAATATGACTAATCAAAGAACCAATATTACTCAATCAGGTAGATTGCAGTGAAACTGAGGTGGAAACTAGCGGGACTCCATTTGCCGATGAAACGCAAACACAGGTAGCCCACATTTGATCAAACCCATCGCAACTTACTCTGCGGCGTGCATAATTTAACTGCAATTGAATGATCTTCGGTGGTTTGCTCTCAGTGTTCACTTAATCAATTCTATTGAGTGGTATCACAGTCTATAGATCTTTGCAGAATTTGTATTTTCCATTATGATACGTATATCGGCCATTGCTTTACAATGGTTATTTCTGATTATAGATTAAAAATACTTCAACCTCCTTCAATTTTTCTTGCCGTATTATTTTTTTCTAAAATGTATTATTTTTAAGTACTTCGTGTACAATACTCGTAGAGGTTCTACGAGCGTAGCACTTTGTCGTAGCACAAAACATATTTTTATAAGATCTTGATTTTATAAACTTTTAATTTATAAGTGTCTTATAGTAGGTACCCCTATATAGCTATCGTGTCTGAAACCAAAACAGTAGAAAAAAATCACATTCGAATTTATTTTATTACGTGCTTTTTGGTGTTAACGAGTCAAACATCCGTAGAAGTTTGCTGAGGCATAATAAATATAATCAATAGGTTGGTGTTTCTACTAACTTTTACTTTATAGGTTTCTTGTTTGAAATCAATATGTGTTAGAAAATCTTACGTTCACTATTGTATGTAACTAGTTCATTCTTAGAATTACTACATGTCATAAATGAACAAATTTTTTTCGTTAGTAAAAGCAAGTTTTCTCTGAATCATTAATTTATTATTTTTAGAATTACTGTAAAAAGTCTACGATTATTATAAATTTATTTATAATTCTGCGATGAGACTTTAATCGGGCACTTATTATATAGGTACTCAATTAACAAATTGATGAAAGTGTGGTATGAAACTTTGTGACCCTGGGACAACTGGGATTATTTGCATAAATAATTTTGTTGATATGTTATTTTTGTTTTGAAGTAAATAGTCAGTTGATTGTTACGTAGAAGTTGCTGCCGTATTATAAGATTACACGTTTAATTTATTTACAGTATGTAACATAGCACCTATACATATGCACAATAAAACTTACTATTTACAAGAAAGCAGTCGTGATATACCTATAGGTATTTAGACCAATTCAAACGGTCTATAAGTAACTCAACTGATCCAGACCAGTACGAGACGGCAGCGTGCCCATGACACTGGCTGTATTGCCACGCTGAATAGCAATGCTGATTTGCTGCCCTAAATTTGCCAGACCCTTTAATCACGCGTCGCCTCAATCAAATTTTCCGCACGATTTTTAAAAACAAGGAGGTCGACGGTCTCAGTCACAAATTGGGTATAGATGACAAATGGTTGACGATGATGGTTGATCCAAGTTTTCCATATAACTCTACCTGTAGTACCATGCTTTATTCTGAGCACCTATTATTTTTCAGCATAAAGAGCCATTTCACCGAACGAAATGATAGGTACCTATCGGATCAGAGTAAGAGATTGGATTTTCGTAGATCTTATATTTCAGTGGCTACTTTACATTTTGACCACATATTCTATGTAAATGCTTTCATATTGTTCCCGATTTGTATTCGACTGAATATATTTCTGAATCTTTGAAATTCTGACGTTGTTTTGTGTGTGTATTTTAAAACATTCTTCTTATATTTAAAGTTGTATTTAAGTAATTCGGGCTTGACGTTGCAAGCAGTAATTTCATTACAAATAATATTGCAGTGACATTAATAAAACAGGACATTAATTTCACACAGCGCCATCTAGTTTGTCACTTATTTTGAAATATCAGGACCAATTCTAATGAAACTTTGTTCGTTTATCGTCTCGGGATAATCTGTGTATGTAATGCAGTAGGTAGGTACATTTTCTAAAAAAACTCTCTTAAAAGCAGAATATATCGAGATAAAAATTGTAAATATTTGATCATTTTTTTTTCTTTTCAGTTAACAAGCATCACATACAGTGATTATATCTATCCAATTATACCTGCCAAACAGAAAGTATGAGAAAATACTTTTACAAAGTTTAAACAGTATTTTGGTGCTATTCGGCTTCGGCCTTGCCGTTTAAAGATTCAGTTGCTGACTGTAAGAGTATCAGTAATTAATCGATGCACAAAATTATATAACTCTCCTCATCTAAGTATCATTATTCAAAGTCACATAAAGTTGATATACGAGTAGAGTCAATCCACAACGAAAATCCATATAAAATTGGTGAAGGAATTTTTGAAATCGTTCGAGATAACTAAACTTATTTTATAGGACGGGGAACGCTTGGATTCACCTGGTTACGAGTTAAGATAAGGCTGAGTACACTTTTTTCACTGTAATCTATCGTATTAAATTTTTTTGTTGTTATGGTGACAGACTTAACTAAGATGGTGTTAGTTAAATTTAAACAAAGCCATACCACCAACTAAACCAAGTACATTATTATAACACACTTTGGATGGAACCCGAGACCTCTGGTACTGATATAGGTGGGCGAACCACTAGATCAGATAACGATCAGTTCTACCCCTGAAAGCAATTGGAAAACATAATTTCGAAAAAAAAACTCAATTTGATTTTACTCTTTGATACAGAATAAGGTAAATATAAAGGCACCAACTCTTTTTTTTGTATTGGCCTTCATCTCACATGTTTTTAAAGTTATTAGAAGGCCGAAGGTTGAAGCGCACTTCACTCGGAATCCTCAACAAACTGAGGAACTGGCTATCTTACCTCTAAGAATCTCTAATGCCAGAACACAAAAAATTAAGAATTGTTATTATGGAGACAGAATTAGGTAAGATGGTGGTAGCTAGCCAAACCAAGCGCAATATTGCTCCCCTGGGGATCGAAACCGGGACCTTTGGATCTGACACCGGTGGGCGAGCCACTACACCACTGAGGCGGTCGAAATCGGTTCAAGGGAATCTCACAGCACCTTATCCGGGAATCACACTCATCCTGATGATTGTTCCCTGAGAGAACCCTATCAAAGTAGGTGCATTTGTCAACTATCGTACCTAACTAACTAATCGCACACACGCATGTTTTGTATGTGAAATGTATTAGAGTATATTTTACGTGAAAGTAAAACGTAAATATTTATTAAAGGAGCACCTTTTAATGAATATACAATTAACTAATAATTAATATAACGTTTATACAATTGTTCGTTGAAAGTTTAGTTTGCCCTTGAGTGATCCCAAATTTCCATACAAATGAACGTTGTAACCACGCGTGGCACAGTATCTCCGTTACATATCTTTAATATCCATAAATCTACGAATCGAGGCGGGCACATTATTATTTATGGCCTAGAAAAAACCTGGATATAATTTCGATTCCTGAATAATTAATGCATGGGTTACGAGGGCCTATGGTTTAACTGACCTCACAGTCTGTTTTGGTAGTAGCAGCGCTAGTACCTACTGCGTTGTAGGTTGTGGGTTCTATTCCCGTCCGGGACAAACACTTGTGTGAGTGATTTGCAAATGTAGGTTATAATATAATATAGGATTAGGCGGCTCATCCTGCGCTACATTCCGTGGAGGCACAGTTATGCTCCCCGTTTGTATGTACAGGACATACCAGGCTAGAATAACCTAGCGGTGGGGGTTTTTTTTTTATTGTACGACGGGGAAGTGACATGACATGGCCTTCATCTCACCTGGTAACAAGAGATAAGGCCGAAGTTGGAGGCGCACTTCACACGGAATCCTCTACTGAGGAACTGGCTATCTTACCTCTAAATGCCGGAACACAAAATTTTTTTTTTTTTTAGGAGTTGTTATTATGGCGACAGAATTAATTAAGATGGGTTACCCCTTTGGGGTAGGTGTGATCAACCTCCTAGTGATCTGCCTTTGGCAACTGAGCTTGTTTTTGCTAGCGGTTTCGGCTGAGCGATCCCAACACTTACACTGTAAAGGTAACTCTAAAGCTACTGCCATCCTGCCGAAGTCAGGCGCCGAACGGTTAGCCATGTTTCATCGGTGCGCAGGAGACCCAGAGTTTTTGTTTTTCGCTCCGTCGATTTAGTTTTTTTTTTTCGACAAAAACTACGATAAGTTTTTTCATAGCACAAAAATGACTGTCGGTGTTATGATATGTTGTTTAACAACTCTATGTCTATATCTATCTCTCCCCTTTAAGCCCTGATCGGGGATCCTTACACTTTTTGTTTATGTGATTCGCTCAAAAAAGTAAGTTATCTATTTTCACCACACTGAAGTTTTGAAAGTAAGGTGCAGTTAATACACTTTATCATGTTAGTAATTTAGTTCTTCAACTTCAGGATATTACCGTTAGGTTAAAATTTATTTAGATAAGTGTAGTTACCCTATTGTTCTTTTTTATGAATATATTACGTTTATCAATTAGTTGATTTTAAACAGACATATAAATTATTTGAAGTTGACCAGAATCTACAATTATTATCGGTTTGAGGACTAAAAAGACTTGTAACAAAAACACATAAAACTTTTGTTTCATGCGAAATGTAAGAACACACAATCAACAAAAACAGGCGTTTCTACTATAAACTAAAAACAAATCTATAAACTTGGCCTAAAAGTAATTTCATGTACATACATAATTATTTACTCTGACTCGGAATCATTGCCTATAACATGGTTAGTTGATGGTGAATAGGCTTTCATGCCATGCCTACATGCATTCTCTTCCGGTTTTTTTTTTCTTTAATAAATTGAGGAGGTACTTTTTCTTATCCTCCGCTATTGGAGTTGTTGCTTGTAAGCAACAACTCCAACACCTTGTAAACCTATTTTCAGATATAGTTTCTGCCATTGATGGCCTGCTTTTAGCCTGCCTACCTCTCTTGGTACATTGTGTGTCTATGGATAAGTACGACCCTTCGTAATTGTTCCTGATCTATCGATAACTCAACTGTTACCAGACCAGTACCAGGCAGAAGCGTGCCCAAGACAATGGCTGCAATGCAACGCTGAATTGCTATGCTAATTCGCTGGCTTAAATAAGAGCCAGCCCTTAGGTCAAGTGTCGCCTCAATCGCCGCTCAAGATTTTTGAAACCCCGGAGGGCACCGGCTTCCCACGGACCCAAGGTTTCGAAGCCAAAAGTGTTAAATAAGTAAAAACTGTACAGACACTACATTTTCGCCTTTACGTACTTACTCAGATGGAAGCTGCTGTTCTTCCCTGGTCTCTCATGGCCGCTTTTTACGACATTCAAGGGCCGAGTACGCCGCACCTTGTGTATCTTCCATTACACCGAACACAAAGATAGAAAGTCTGTTTTTCCCATAACAATATTGGTATCGTCAAGTCTCGAGTGAAAAAGTTTATTTAAGACAATCGTGCTCCATTCTTAGGCCACATCTCATCTCATTTTAAGTGAGCTGGTTGTCAAACGCTTGGCTATCTCCAATAAAAAAAACCGGCATTGTGTACAGAGTTCTGACCCACAGGGCCAGAAAACTACGTTTCTAATATACCCTATATGTAGCTTTCATTTTTATTTAATTTAATTTTGATAATTTCTTAATATAGCAGAAATAGATGAAAAAACTCTGTGAACATTTCAACTGTCTAACTATTACAGCTCAGGAGATATAGCCCGCTGTAAAACAGATGGACGGACGGACAGTGGAGACAGCAATCCTGAAAAGGGTCCTGTTCTGGACCTTTTGTAAACAAAACCACGGAAAAGGAAATGTGGCATGGTTATATGAGACACGAAATTGTGCACATTACCAACATGCCTTATATGTAATGTGCAATCAAGTACAATGGTGTGGCTGCGTGGTCAATAGACGTACCTACAGCGTGTGGTCCCACCGATAAATCGCTGAAACAATAGCAGAGGCGCTCGGCTAACATTCTGCCATTGTCGCAGTAAATCACTCCACAGTGTTGTATGGACAAGCATTCACACCGGTATTGAACGCTCTCAATGACTTTATGGATGTTCTGTCGAGTGCAGAATCGCACAGATACAAAACGGGAGCATTTATTTATCATGGAATCAGTCCGGGCGCGCCATAAGAGTTTAAACTTACAAATGTAAAAACAGTTTCTCAGTTTGTTGAGATTTTCGGGTGAAGTGCGCCTCCACCTTCGGCCTTATCTTAACTTGTAACCAGGCAAGCGTTTTCCCGTCGTACAATTAAAAAAAATGTATATGGCCTCGCAGAAAAATCCTATAATATAAAATTGTTACAGCCTGAAAATCTACTGCAGGACACGGGACTCCCTTATATCAAAGTGGAAGTGAAAGATCGCTCTTAAGCGATAATACCTTTTTTTTACTATAGTTTAATTATGATTATGAAACAAATAAATATTAATGAATATAAATACATATCTAATTGGAATAAAGAATTATCATTTCCATTTGCCGAAATTAATTGATAGACGGGTCGATGACCACTGAGTTAGTACAATGTAATGAATATGGGATGGTGGGTTTAAGATAAAGACGGTTTTCCTTATTTTTGATAAAGAAAACCTTCGTTGCAGTATTAAACCATGGACTACCAAGGAGCCTTATCCTGCTACTGGTAGCAGTCATAGTGTCATATATAATCTGAGTCTATATTTTACCTAATTGGTCATTCTAATTGAAAATACTGATATCCGTATTGTAATCTGCCGCTCAAGCTTGAGCATTATCCAGTATTTTTGTATCAAAGGACACTTGACTCCTCTTGACGCCTGGATTATGACCTATGTGTCCTTAGATAAAAAAAATAAAGGATATCGCACGCCCTATCACTGCGAAAATTAAGGCATATTTTGCCATTCGATGCTAGTAAAAGTCATTACTGTATAATTTTCAAACAAATAGCAACTCTATTTTAAGAAATTAGGACATTATCGTAATGATAGTTATCGTAGTGATCACTATAAATAATTGGTGTTGCTCAGTTCGCCACCTAGGTATTCGAAGTTAGAGTAAAACTAAACTGGTGTAGCAGAGTTGCTGCCATGTTCACAACATCGGGTTGGGAGTTTGAACATTTAGTTTTAGACATGTCTATAGTATAAGTCCTATATTCTAGAACGCCGCTCAAGGGCAGTTCACTGCTCAAGTAGAGATTTCAACCAGTCAGAGATAGATATTCTCCGCTTAAGCGAATTCTCAAACTTGAGCGGAGCGTTAGAATACGGGCTATTAGCCCGTATTACTAACAGGTACGTAAAAATGAGTCCACATTCCATAGGTGCCAAATGAGTATCGCAATTGCAACTTATCCTGCCCCAATTTTCGAGGCTAATGACTAACCATATTGTTTTATTATTGAGTGCGATCTACCTCCTGGCGCTCTACAGCCGGCATCGGAATCTCTGGATTTGCTAGCTCTTACGGCTGAATGATCACAACACTGGTGGTAGGACTTAAAATTGTCTACCTGCCTAGCAACCTGCCAAGTAACAACTCTTGCCTGCTGACAGGCCTGCTCTGACTTAGAGCTAGACAAGATATATAGAAGATAGACTTGACTAGAGGTCAAGAGCCAATATCAAAAAGCACTCGATTGCCCATAAACATCTGTTCAAAGGCAACCTCCAAAGACTGCAATGGATAGCAACAGCAAGACTTCAAATAATGCAAAAACTTCTATTATCACATCGCTTTGATTACAGACTGGTTGATGTTACTTAATATGATATCATTAATTGAAAACGTCCATTATACCTTATTACAATTGAGAATTCTTTCCCAACCGGTTTTTGTAAACATCATAATAACTTCTTTGTGCCTGTAGTGAACAGAGTAATTCGAAAATTAATTAAACTGCGCCGAACAATGCCTTCGGTGACGGTTCTAACTCAATGGATTCAAGTAATTCCACAGCTCATTATGTAAATTAATATTTCTCAAAAATATACCTTCATAACTTCAAGTGGGCGTCTAAACGACTGTCGACTATACTTGTACTAACTACGTAGCTTACTGTGACGTATGTATAGAAACTACTGCAAAATCTGTGGTCCAGAAACCTTTAGCAACCTCTGGTAAGTGTCGACAACTGTCGTCGGATTTCACGTTAATTGTCTTTGCTTGAACTTTTGTAGGAGCCTTACAATTATTAAATAGTAGCTTTGCCCCGCGGATCCAACCGAGTTGTATTTTTAACAAAAAATAGTACATAGTGCACCTATGTACTGGATGTGGCAGTCGCGAAAAGTCGATGGCTGAAGGCCGATGGATGTTCACTATTTTTGAATTTGTGTAGGTATTTGTGTCATATGAACATCATGAACATATTACTGAACTAGCAAAATAAGGCGTAATTGAGTGAGAAACAGACAACAATACAAAGAAATTATAAATTTTACCCCCCTGCTATCCTGAACCTTTTTGGCTTTTGGCCGTGACCAAGTTTGTTCTCGGCCACCATACTGCTGCTCCGTAGGTAAGTAGCGGCTGAACCATGACTGTGTACATCCACAGACAATGTTTGGGTTTGAGGCCCAATTCGTTACCAATTGCGCGCGTGCACTGCTACTGCACGTTAGTCGCCTTCGTTGTTACATGGTCTAGTTGCTTATTCCACAGTAGTTTGCTGTCTAGCCATTTTCCAATATACTTGACCTCTTTACTGAGGGTAAGTTTCATTTCGAATTGGGATGGTAGTGATAATTTTCCCAGCTTTAGTTTGCGAGTGAAAAGCATCAGTTCTGTTTTGTTGCGATTTACAGAAAGGCTAGGCCTGGTGCTTTGGTGCACCAGGCTTCCACGGTTCGAAGTGCTCTCTGCATCTTGGCGCGAAAAGTGGACTCGAAGAGCCCCGATACTAAGATTGCTAAATCGTCCGCATATCTTAATATATAATCGTATGTATGCCGTCTTTATTTGGTGAGTCCAGTTATTCGTTTGCTACAAGTACCCATAGAAGCGGTGATAGAACTCCTCCTTGAGGGCAGCCCTCACCTCCTTGAGGGAACTGAAACCACACGATGCGTGGTTACCAAAACCACGCATCGTGTGGTTTCAGTTCCCTCTATGATTGCAGCTCTGTTGCTAGCCAATCTGCCATCTGTTTTATCCAATCGTTAAGATTTTCATCTACTTTCCGATCCCTTAGACCTTGTTCATTGCTGGGAAAGGCTGTTTTGTCAAACGCGCTTCTATGTCGATGAAAGTGGAGGCATTCATGTTTATTTTCTAACGCGCCTTCAATTCTGTGGACGACTTGGTGTAGTGCCGTCTCGGTGGATTTGCCTGATTGATAAGCGTCCTGATTTATGTTTACTGGGTTATCCGGGCCTAATAGAAAACTAAACACTGATATCACCTATTCATTTCCTCTGTAACAGTCTTGAAAGTTGGAGCTGGGCTATGTTATCATCACCACGCTTAGAAGGTGATCACCAATTTGCTTGCCAAGTGTAGTGATTGGGGTAGTATTACAATTTAACCGACTCTGTGGTCTAGTGGTTAGCCCACCAGTGACAGATCCAGAGGTCCCAGGTTAGATCCCCAGGGGAGTGCATTATTGCGCTCGGTTAGGTTGGTGGTAGAACTTTGTTTCAAAAAAACAAAAAAAGATTGAAACCAGGTAAGATGAAGGCCATGCGCTTCCCTGTCATACACAAAAATAATTATGAAGCTCTATTCAGCATTGGACATGGCATCGTTAAGGGGCTGTAGAAGAATACACAGACAGAAGCTGCTGCCCATCATCTGGTAATATTTATTCTGCTTAGTCCAGTCACCTTGAAAGTATGGCCCGAGAAAGCTCTGAAAACGGCATGGAAGTTTGTCTTGTAGGTAACATAAACAACAAAAACACAAAGCTATAAAATATAATGTGTATCAAACATCCTATTCATATAACCGTTTTTATGAGCACGGACGACGAATCTCTCTTCTCGGGTTTTATGCGACCTTTAAGTATACGACGTGACTTCGGCGAACTGACCCTGTAAATCGGTTCAAATTTCAGGTTTTTGTATACTTCACTCCGTTCTAGCGGCTTCCTCAGGTGTCCAAAACGTGTGCGTGTGGATTGAGTGCTGCTTTTTAAAATATATATGATAATTAAATTTATACTACAAAATCAAGGAATAATTTACGAAATAATTGTGAAAACTTCATGGTGAAGATAAAAAAATTGTGAAACCTATGGTGACAAAATTGTGGTCAACTAACTAGAACACTCAATAAGCCACCATGAGAACTCGTGTTTCCAAATATACTTGTTAAATGTTTAACATTTTTATGTGGAATAATTGTACTGAACTTGTGGAAACTCTTCACAAAAATTCAATTGATTTTGACGGCTTATTTGGATTTTATAAAGGTTTATTTAGAACACTCCATCCTCCTGGAGTGTTACGAAATTCTCCAACGTTGGTTGAAAAAAATCTTAGTATACTTACTCGATTTTACGAGTATTATCAGAATCAATTTGTGAAACAAAAATCTTAACGTAAAACATAAAACATAAACATTACAACAAAAAAAAAAAATCTACGTCCCGTTTGAGTGCTCCATATTTTAGAGTTTAGTTACTTAACCCGAACTTATATTTAAACGCCACTTATATTTATATTTGAAGGCCACATCAGAAATTGTGAAAATATTATCACTAAAGTTCGACACGTTTTCTATTTTTGTGATTGATTAAATTTAGATAATAATCAACTTTATTAATTTCTAAGGGAGAAAATTGTGTAGAGTGACATTTTTTTCAGACACATTTTTCGTATACATTATGCGCTAACTATTAACTGTTTATTCATAGCTTGATTCCTATCAGACGCAACTGTATGTTAAGCATTTGGGCGTTGAATTTATATTTTTTTAAAGTATCATCATCATCATCAGCAAACCGTAAGTGTGAGATGTAGTCCCCTTTTATGTTGATGCCCTGTCCATTCCAACTTAGTGTCATAAACATGTCTTTGTTCTTGTGCTGTTGTGAACAATTTGGGATGTAACATCCCCGTGTCTAACTCTGTGACACAGCTGGATAGGTTTAGACAGCGGGTTCTGGACTTGGACAGACATGGTGGCTTCATCGTATAAGCAACTCAGCACTTCGATATACCGCCAATCAACCTGGCATCGCTGCAAGGATTGAAGAAATGCCCAGGTCTCGACAGTCAAAATCCTATTCATAATCCACAAATGCTAAGCACAGGGGCTGATTATACTCCTCTGTCTTCTGTATAATTTGCCGCACTGTGAGAATGTGGTCTATGGTACCATATTCTCCCTGAAACCCAGCCTGCTCTGGTGGTTGAAATTCGTCAAATCTCCGTGCGAGACGGTTCGTGATGATACTAGAGAACAGTTTATAGACATTGCTCAAGAGTGAGATCGGTCTACAGTTTTTCAGCAGGGCTTATTGCCCTTTCTGAAAATAGCAAATAGCTCCACGGCACTCCTGCTCCACGCCTTTGGAGTCATCCCATTTTAAAGTATTGTGTATGTAGTCTACATCAGTAGATTTATTTTTGTAGGAAAGGAATATAGAAGTCTACTTTTATCTACCAGTGAAGATAATTTATTTCATATAAAATGTGATCGCGGCTTCGTTCGCTGAGTTTTGAGGAAAAATCAAAATAGAAGTAAATCACATTAACTACCCATAAACATCTATTAGAAAGACTTCTCCAGAAGCAAGTATTGCCATAATCACTAATACATACATAATTAGCACTCAATCCACAAGTATACGTCCAAAGAGCGTATGCATACTCGCACGAAACTGAGTGAAATGGATGTCCGAAATTTTCTAACAATAACCCAACTTTTGTTGTTTGTTGATTACTTAATGACGAAAAGAGCTATCGAAAATTCAAAAAACCAGAATTAGGGTAGCTACCTGTATAACTAAACACTATTCAAAATCATGGCGCCATTTCATGAATAGCGCATTAAGAAAAGTCTAAGTGTTGTTCAGTTTTTTTCAGATAAACACTAAATCTGAAAAAATCTACCAAGAAAATTATATCTGACAACCAACGTTGAAGACAAACACCAAAGTTTTGTGTCTACCCAAAAAATAGAACTGTAGCACCGAACATTATCGGTGTTTTTTAATTACTATTATAGTACATGTTTTTGGGTTCTATTTACAACTATTTAATTTGCAAAATAATAAGGGTATTGCTAAAATTACGACGTTCGGTGGGCGGATTAGTGATTGCAGTAGATGTGTTGGATTATATACAAAATAATGTTCTGCTCTTCTTCTGAAGAGACCCTTATTCGTATAGGGACAAATTAAATTAAATACATTAATGGTTCAATTAACATTTAATGTGTAACACGCATATAATTTTCATAACAATTTTTCATACATGTATTCACACATTTATGTTCAGCGGTATGATAGACACATACTTCTTTGGCAAGCCTACTTTCTTTATCATTCTTTTTCATCATACCTAATATGAATATTTACCTCTTATTAAAAAACCTAAATCATCAAATCGTAAATTAATCGTCGGTCAATGATATAAGCACTAATTTGATTATCAAAAGGTTTAAATCTTATGAAGCAATTGACAAAGAATAATAGCTATAACGATCATATGTATTTGCTGAAGGAAACAACAATGACTATATAGTTTTAAAGGTAGAGATAGAACCTCCTAGAATCATCAGTCACATTGTGGACACGTATAAATATACTCGAATTTGTCTAGTGTAAAGTCAAAATAACTTCTTATTTTTTATTTAGAATGAGTCAGCTCTCGACATCGAAACATGCACAAAACATGAAAATGTCAACCAGTTAACCAAACAACCGACGTTAGTGTATAATTTACATGAGACTTTTTATGAGATCGGCCAAAATATGATCTACAATTTGATAACAAACACATTTTGTAAACTTTTTACATAATATTTAAATTTAAATAAAAAACAAAGAAATTTGACTAAAGCTACAAGTGAACTTTATATAAAGTTAGGTGTATTATTACAATTAAAATCATTTATAATAATTAAAATCTCCGGAACGTCTGGTATAAAAAGCTTAGTTCGCTCTTATGACGCTAGAAAACCAAACCACAAAAAAGGGACAGGAAATAGTTGTACATTTTGCATAGTAACAAAATAATTCATATAAGTCAAATAGCTGTGAATAAAGTAAAATATAATTCTTAAAGTGAAATAGCTCTCATCCCTTGTCATGAAGTCAAATGTAGCTTTCAGTGGCATAAGAAACTTTCGATGCTAGTTTGCCTACCAACTCGGTCAGAAGGCAGTGAGCTGTTCAAGTAACCGACATTTATTGATAAATTATTTAATAAAACGAGAATCATAAAAAAATATAATTATGTAAGTACCTATCATGTATTATGATTCGGTCTATTAAGACTGATACATTAATATGCATTATGCAGTAATAGGTATACAAAGTTATTTTTTATGGATAAGCTCTTAACCTCGAGGCTTGCCTGGGCATTACCTGGGCAAGATCGAGGTCTACGATGGAGCGAGCGTTTTCTAAAAGCTGCCTATCCACTGCCACTTCCGCGCATTTTCCTGGACTAACCTATCACAAAGAGGTATCTACAACTGACAGTGTTATTTTTACCTACTTATAGATAGTATGTTTCTTAAAAATAGGACTAAACAAGGGAACACAATGCACACAACCATTAAAATAATATTAAATCAAGCTATAGAGAAACAAAATTTACGGTCTGTTGTCACGCTTATCTAGGATATGTGCTTTCTTGAGCTTTCAGCTGTGGTAACGAAGTTAATAATAAGTAGACAAACCCTACATTATCCTTATAAATTAGAGTAATTGCATTTTCTTAATATACATTTATCATTGCACTTCCGCCTACCGTTTAATAGCTTCGTTGAAACATAAAACTAAACAATGTTATACAGAAAACATACCAATATAATAATTTAATAACGTCACGTCAACACTGTCATATACACAATTTAATGCCTAATTTATAACTATACTAAACTTAAAACTTAGTCAATAATTTTAAAAATTATAGGTATTAATTCCCTGCAAGAGTACCGGCCTCCATAATGCTAGCAAACCAAAAATGTTAGCTCTTTTTGGTATAAAACATGGCTCTTCATACCGTGGAATGGTTCTTAACATTTGGACAATCTTTGGCACTATAACCTTACATCTAGAGTCTCGACAACCAAAGAGTAGAGCGGAGTTCGATCGACGAACACAAACGCTATTCGTTATTCTTCGAAAGGCCTACCTGGCTATGTAGACACGTACATACCTGAACGTCTCATGGTGCCGTCAAACTGAAACCAATCCTGAAATTATTTTGTCTATGCCCCTTTATGTGTCTTACAATAAACATTTTTTTATTAACGGTTTTGGATTAAAAGCAATAATCAACAACATTCTGGTGTACAAAATGTTATACTATAGTATGGTATGAACTGAAATATGGCACCAGCCAGCGTTCGAATCTCGTTCCTCACGGCGAGCCTCTCGTATTGCACTTATATCACATCTGTCTATCACAGTCTCACGGTCATACGAAATCGTTGACTTCCTTCTGCAAAGGGTTGTCCGCTTTGTCCACGCACTTTCTGACAGCGTCGAGTACCGTGTTGACTCGCCGATCAAGAGCCGCTAGGTGAGCGGCCCAAAGAATCGGCGATACTGGGTCGGCCTCCATCGACACACGGAGCTGCTTCGATAAGGGAATTCCGTTGTGGTATCTGGCAACAATTCATATTTTATTTGAGTGTCAGTATGGTAAATTGCTTATACTTATATCATTCAGTAATAATATCTGAAGATAAATAAAACGTTAGTAAAATTGTATATACACAGTGTTCTTTATATATTTCATATTTTCCACTTATAAATTGAAGGGTTAAAAATACAAAGACTTATTTTGCTGCTGTTTATCTAAGAAGTGGGTTAGCTCATCAGAAAACCATCTGGTAGCCGCACTCATTCACGGTTGCAGCCAAATAGACTTGAACTCTAGAGATAAGATATGAATTATCTTGCGTTGATATACGAGGGCATTACAGATATTGCTTGTTATTGTTGTGACCAAAATAATAACCATCTTTCTTACGAATTTCGCTTAGCAAACAAATAACATCAGTTAACACGTAACTTTGAATTTGTTCCTTAAATCCCATGGAAATTTCCTACAACTCTTTGATATTTTAAAAGTAAAGTTTGGGTTTTCGGTAAAGAGGTGTGAACCTTGGAATGGGAAGCTACTCGTTAGGTGTATATAGTTTAAGAATAAGATCAAGAATAGTTTATATAGCACAGAAAAATAGTCACATAAATGTTAAACAACAAGCCTCATAGCTCAGTTGGTAGTAGCTCTGCCTTCTGTGCTGTAGGCTGTGGGTTCGATTCCCACCCAGAATAAACATTTGTGTGATAAATATAGATGTTTGTTCTGTGTTTGGGTGTTGTATCATATAGTACGCATATATTTACAAAAAGTATTATATCCGTAATCTAGTTTCCATATTACAAGCTATGCTTAGTTTGGGCCAAGATGGCGCTGTGTAAAATCAATGTCTTGTAATAGTTATTTATTTATTTAAACTTAAGTACTAATTAAATAGATGTAATTGATGATTTATACATTTATTTGTGTGCAGAACCTACAATAAGATCGAAGTTTTGTGCTGTAGGTTTCAGGAGATTATTTAAGGCTCTATTTAAGGTCAGTAAGTAAAGTCAGCAAAACAGTTTTCCAACAGCTAACGTGGTTTTTTCTCTTCAGTACTTTAAATAATTATTTTTGAGTGAAATCCATCGGTTGATTCCCAGAAATTACATTCGATCATGATTGAAGTATCGTTAATTGTAAAGTGGCGCAATTTATATATGAAACAGTAATTGGATTGCTGTTTAATTATGATAAACCTTATAAATGACTTGGAAAAAGTTTGCTTGTCATATTTAGCTGTATAATTATGATAAAATCTGAAATGAGGAAATCCGTAAAATCAAGGCTTTGAACATTGAATCATTTCAAAAACAGAAAGGTTGTGAGTAAACTATACAGGTATAATTACCACAGTTCATTGCCAAACCATACAATAGAATAGAATGGGAAATATCTCAATATAACACAATTTATCCAGACGATATGAATAATTTTTTGATTGGGAAACACACGTAAAATCTAGTTTTTTTACAGATTTTTAAACACCTAAGGCATACTGCATTGAAATTAATATAATAGGTACAAATAAAATAATCAAAAAGATCCGCTACGTGGTCACACCAAACAGCCCGACGCTATGAATCTTGTCTTGGAGATAACTGCTGTTGCTGTAGCGGCTGATTCAGCCGAGAATCACAAATCAAAGGCACAATGGAATTGAAAGCAAAAAGCGACAGAAGCGATTCGAGAACACGAACATGACAGTTTCAGTTTAAACATTACTTATTTAATATTTCTTCTGGTTCTGTGAGTACTCACTTGAGTAAAACCGCGAGGGTAGTGTGTCTCACGAGGCAGCACTGCAGTAGTGGCGCGAGGATGCTCAGTTCGTCGTGGAACGCCTTTCCGAATGCACGTCCTTGGTCCAAGTGCAGCGTGAATGTCTCGTTTCCAAACATCCTAATAAAATACGGAACGAATTAAATTCGATTTGAAATGTAATGAACGAGAATTTGATCTAACTTAGTAAGTAAGTACTCTTATTCAATTGAAATGATGTTGGACTTCAATAAAATTATTGTAATATTATTTTTATTTATTGATATGGACCAACACAGGAATGAACTACACAAAAAATAAAACAGATCATAAGTCTGAGTGCGCCCGTAAATAGGGTATCAAGGTGACAGTCAAAATAGTGTTTCTAATGATTCCATGTAGGTACTAACTACAAATCTTAAAAAAAAATGTTGGTTAGATTCCCTCTGAATTTAAACCAAAAGCATGATCAATGCGTCTCATATACAATATACACAGTCAGGTCATAAATTCTGTCACAAGTTTATTCATTATGTAACCATTTATATACCAAAATGAACTTAACGAAACATAGATTCTTATGACAATAAAGTTTATTCAAAATGACATCCGTGATTTTGAATACAGGCCTTCAATCTGCGCGGCCAGTCGTCTATCGCAGCACGAACGAGGTCCATGTCAATATCGGCGGCTGCCTTAATCAAGGTGGTCTTGAGTGACTCCAAATTGGGATGAGGCTTTGAGCACGCCTTTTCCTCCAAGTGTTGCCATATCTTGTAATCTAACGGACTCAAATCTGGACTGGAGGAGGGCCAGTCTTCGTGCCGGATGAAGTCGATTTCACGCGCCGCCAGCCAGTCTTGTGTGCTCTTCGCTCTATGAGCTGGCGCCGAATCTTGTTGGAATACCCAATGCCTGTTATTGAACATGGTATGAGAAACAGGTTCCACGAGGTTCGTCAGGACTGTATTTTGATACACAACTGAATTCGTTTTTACTCCTTTCTCACAAAAATGTACCTCTGTTAAGCCCCAATAAGAAACTCCCAACCATACCATGAGCGAGCATGGAAAATGACCTCGTTGGACACGCGGAATACGGTTGCTC
Organism: Venusia cambrica; assembly: GCA_951394065.1. Lineage (NCBI taxonomy): Eukaryota > Metazoa > Arthropoda > Insecta > Lepidoptera > Geometridae > Venusia > Venusia cambrica. Next base: position 8,721,002 of record OX596043.1, on the reverse strand, counting down.
GCTTCTTCACTACTGTGTGCGTACACCTTATCATTTTGTTTGTTGTAGCTCTCTTCTACGGTAAATTTTTTTTCATCCGAAAAAAGAATTTCCCGATATTTTTTTCGCGCGTACCTCTTCAACAAATCGCGGCATCTCTTTAGTCTCAGGTCCATTAGACGAGCATTTAAACGATGTCCTGTTTTTCTTCGATATGCCCGAAGCCATAAGTCTTCATTTAACACCCTTTTCACCGTGGTTCTGCTTAACCCCATCTGAAGGGCCAACAGTTTCTGCTTACGTTTGGGATTTCTTTGAATTCGCGCCTTCACAGCTTTTATCACTGCTGGAGTCCTAACAGACCGAGGGCGACCACTTCTTGACCTGTCATCTACACTAGAGTCTTCATTGTATCGTTTGATGGTACAATAAACGAATCTTTTGGTTACATTAACATTTTTCAGTATGTCAAAAATTTTAATTGGCGCGTAACCGCAACGATGCAACGCAATAACTGCAACACGGTCTTCTTTAAGCGTCCACTCCATATTTAAAAATTAGTAAAATTCTAAATAGTGTACATTTTTATTTTCATGAACAATTCGAAATTCGAATTCAATAAACTTTTTTGTGGCCAGCATTCTAAAAGAAAAGTTTTTACTGTGTGACAATACTTATGACCTGACTGTGTATATTTACATGGCGTGTTACGTGAGGCGTGGGCGTGGGTACTTACTTGAAGGTTTCATAATGATGCCTGTCCATGTTTCCCGTAAGGAAGTCGAAGATCGACATGTCCATCAGATCTAAAAGTCTTCGTCCTGAATCGTACGGTGGAGTGTTACGAACCTTAAATTGATAATACCATTTTAATACCACGAAATAATCAATTATGAGACTTAGCAGTGAGCTAATCAATTTGAAGGTCGCACCTTATCGCATTGCTTGCGATGGTGTTTGCTGGAACCACAGTTCAAGGAAAAAAAAACACCTTTATTGTATGGGGGGAGAGACCGAAGCAACTTTTTTTAAAATTCTCTTTTGGTATTGTGGCCATCGAAATGATTGCGTTAAATTTAAAACGTACTACCTAGTAGGTACGGTTCTTGAAATACCGGCCGCTATGATAATATGAACTAAGGTTAGAAGTACAAGAGAGTGAAAAACTGATGAGGGATGTGAAGATTGACAGATAGGTTGTGATAAAGGAGGAGTCCGGAACCATGTAACTCGATGGGTACTGCAAAACACTCACGGTATGTTTTACATTAGAGAACGGGACCCAACAAGTCAATAGTAGTTTTTTTTTTTATTGTACATAATAAATTGAAATTGATAGGAGAAATGTGACAAAGACCTACAATCTCTTTTAAATTAGGCCACCGAAACTGAATCCTAATGGCCATGGGGTCAAGTAAAAATAGGATGTTTGTAAACCATAGCGTAGATACAGTATAAGAAGATCGTAAGCTCCTCTCACTATTTAGCTCGTACCTTGTCCAGAGAGTCTGTAATCAGTGGGTTAAACCACTAGACCACTAATGTGGTTATGAGGGCTTTAAGGGTCTGATGAATTAGATAGTAGAAGAAGCAGATATATGAAAGCTTACCGTGTCACAGTAATCTGACTGTATCTCCCACTGCGCTTTTCTTCTCTTGTGATATGATCTTCTCCAAGGATGCCGCCACACCTGCAGCAAAATTAGTAATTTGATCATTTTATAAAATCTATTTGGAAAATACTACCTCTACATATATAATATTTATAATAATTTACAATTACTACTTTTTACCATGGAGTTGGTCATGATTGGACACAATAACCTTCAAAATACCTTCTTCCTTTCTTTAAATAATCTAACCTTACTCTAAATAATCTAAACATAATTCTTTTTCTGTTATTTTGCTTCGCTTCTGTTTCAGATTAGCACTATCAAATATACATTTAAGTAGTCATAATGGATATGACACTAAAGTCTACATGACCATCAACACTCCTTAAAAATAATTTCCAAAAAGTCTCTACTATCAAGCATACAGATATATCTTTAGAAGCAGCAAAATAGATTTGCCGTTGCAGAAGCAGCTTAAGGATCAAAACTTCAAACACAGCCCGCGGATGTTGTAAACGCCGACTGAGGGATCTCACCAGAAAAATGGCAGCAACTTATTTATATGTATTATTTAAAACCTTTACTGCGATCACGAACGAGCCTGCTAAGTGATCAAAACGATCCTAAAATGCTTAATGATCTAACTATCGACTGTACATGTAATATATACATAGGACTTTGACTTTGAAGTGTGGTTCATTCTGCAAAACCCTCGTATTTTCGTAGAGATCCTGGGCTGTTGGGAACGTACCTTCCGCTCTGCCACGTCAGAAGACGGCAGGAACGCTGCAAAACTGCCTTCCAACATGTCAGGGTTGCCACAGATCGCGTGGCCGGTGTCACAGTAGTACGAACACTTTCCGTGGAAGCAGAAGTTGTTGGCAGGCGACACGAAGAAAGTCTTAAGAATGTCTCCTTCGGTGACGTCATAGATCTCAGTTGTCATGTTGAGGACTCTACCCACGACCGGCATTGCGCGGCGGAAACCAAGTATCCTAGATTGGACAATTTAAAAAATTAAATCTACAATGTAGTGACAATATATGAATGAGTCTCAAAATAGCGTAGGCTGTGTACGCTGTTTTCTTTTTATCTTTTTATAGTAGTTTTATTTTTTTATAGTAGTTACGTACACAGGTGTACGTAACTACTATAAAAAGATGCATTTTATGTCTGTTCGTTATGCACAAACTAATTTAATGTTATAGGAATGGCATAGCAATTATTTGTCAAGGTGCAAGCGATCACCTTACAAGCAGTCTATTTCTGTACCTGCTTACAAAAGTGAACCGGCAAAGGGTGTTCGAAGAAAGATCATTGATATGCAAATAAGGACACCTCACAATACTGTTATCGCAATGATATTTAGAACGCGGACAAATACTACATTTAGTGCCATCTGTCCCTAAACTAATCAAAATTGGTAATATTGGATGGGAACATACACAATAGATACTTTTATTCATTACTTTATGTAAACATATATTTGGGTAGCATACAATAAGCCAAACGCAACATCTACATTCATCACAATAAGTTTTTCCTGAGTGCGAATCGAACCCACAACTTACAGTGTAGAAGGCGTAAATTAAAAAAAACCTTTTTTACGTTGATCGCTTCGCTCGTTAGGTGCTATGAAAAAACACGGTGAAGAATACGTTCAGCTCAGAACCAATCTTCCAGCCTTACCTGTCAAGATGAAACGCAGCAATCTCAGCGTTGTGGCGCTCGTAGTCAGAGAAGTAGAAGTGATTTGGTAAAGTCTGGACGTCTCTTGCAAACCTGCCAAATAATATAACAATAACGTCAATAAAGGCTGCAATGCTGCATCACAAGCGGATCGGTAATCGTAGTAAAGGTAATACACAGAAGCAAGTTGCTGTACTTCTTCTGGTAAATGTTTCCAAATACATCAATACTTCACTTCCAAACAAAAAAAAAAGGAAAGTGGTACTAAGCCCCTTAATTCCTCTGATAGGATATATGAGAAGGGGCTCATTTTCGTTGACGAGCCGCTACAATCAATGACTGTTCCTGTATTTTACCTACGTAATATTATATATTCGCTTAGCGGTATCACAATTAGTCAAACAATTAATTTTAAAACCTATCAGACTTTACAACTACGCTTCAATGATATGCGTCAGACGTAAAAAACGCTGAATATGCTGATACACTATCAGAGTGACGGAGAAGAGTGGATAAGTGGAGAGCATCAGATAAGGCACGAACTCAGTTCACGTATGACTCGAGAAGCAATCGATCGTATCTTCAATGATTTTCTATTTAAGCACGATACTGGTATACCTCGTAAAATAACCTGTTCGATTTTTTTCAGGTCTTTTATTAACCACCAGTCGATCCGTTAGATTGTAATAAATCTGCTGTAGCGTAACAACGTATACCCAAAAAAATCGTAATCATCGAAAAAATCTGAATCTTAATCTTTATTTCTGAGTATAAAAACTTTTTTGTGAAACAATCGAACTTATTTTGGTTTGCTGTAACAAAGTTCAAATACTTTAAGACGTTATGAAACAATTTGTTCTGCCTTAATAAAACAAGTCCCTTTCGCAAATTCCACAGGGCACTTGACAGGTACCTACTTAATCAGCATGTAAATTGAAACCCAGTATAAATCCATTATAGAGAAATATCAAATGTCGCGATAAGAGACCTCTGTCAATGTAATTTATCGCGTTAAAATTTTAAAACCAAGGTACGGCAGGAGGTATCATTTTAGCGATCAATTTGGGACCGAACGATTAAAGTGGCACTTGAATCGTGAATCTGGGTAGATAGAAGCCGTCCCGGTAACGTAGTGCACCGAGAGCCTTCCGATTTATCGTCTGCACCGAGCTTGTAAGTGAGATACTACATTTTAAAGGGTCACAGTCAAAAGCATTTACCTTTTTGTTTTAAGTCATTATTTAACGAAATAGTTGCATTTGTTTGTCTTTCATTTGCTTTATTTTAATTTAGAGAACATACTTTTTTCCTCAAGTAAAATGCTACCAAATGATAGCTACTGAGAGCAACTAACAAGCCTCATAGCTCAGTTGGTAACTCTGCCTTCTGCGCTGTAGGTTTTGGGTTCGAATCCCACCCAGGACAAACATTTGTGTGATAAATATAGATGTTTGTTCTGTGTTTGGGTGTTGTATCATATAGTACGTATATATTTACAAAAATTATTAAATATTCTATCCGTAATCTAATTCCCATATTACAAGCTATGCTTAGTTTGGGTTAGATGGCGCTGTGTGAATTTAATGTCCAGTAATTTATTTATGTACAATTCTGTCAATAATGTCAAAAAACATTCATTAATTTGAGGGATATATTACACAAATGTTTGTCCTGGGTGGGAAATGAACCCGCAATTAGCGCAGAAGGCACACCTTAGAACAGCATTTACAACTGATAATAATTACTAACTATAATACGCGTAGAATGTTCCATGTGAGCTTGCATAAAGTGATTTAACGAATACTATATAGGCAGCCGGATACTATCGAGTGCGCGTGACACATCACCCCCGGGTGAATTGTTACCGGGACCCCTTGAAATGTCGCCGGGATAACCCCAGGAGTCTATATTTTGTGAGAAAGTTAAACCTTTTTCTTATTCGAAACCACTGAGCGGAATTTGTTTAGTTATTTGTGGGATTATCTTTTCTTTCTTCAGTATGAAAGTATACAATGAAAGAAAACATAACGTTTGCTTAGTGCCATAATGAAAGTTGCGTATTTCGTAGGCGAAGAAGCCTCAATTATTTACAATTATCTTTTCCTTATATTTTAAAGTTTTATTTGAAGAGGTTTATTATATTCGTAATATAATATAGACCTTAAACTAGCCTACCTGCGCTAATTTCAAAATTCCAGGATCTAGCTGACTCAGATTTCTAATTTAAAAGAAAATCTTAGGCTGGCAAGACCTACTACGAAAAGAGAACGTCGTTGGATCCGAAACAATTTATGACATTTATGTACGGAAAAACATGAGATCCGTCATTGAAATTGTCATGGAGCTTTTTTCGTAGTGCCTTCCGAATCGAAGCTTCCAACCGTTCAAACAACAACAACGGGAAAGTTGGTGTTTGAGGGTTCCGAACTTTTGAACCTCAGTTATGAATAGCTGGAGCCGTCAAAAGATCACTTTCTGGGGCCTTACCACAACGCATGTTTTGTTCTTACATTATTTTTGTCTCGTATTTTCTACACTGGATATATAGTGACAAAAGTAAAGTTACATCAAAACAAGTATGCTATGGTCTAAGAGGTCGTGGTACCCCCTGGTATATGTCAGGGTATCAAAAGTTAAGGGCTGGCTTATTGGCTGATTAACGAAATCCAAGAAAAATCTCTTCTAATATAAAAATCACTATTATTGAAAAGTTTTTTTTTCAAAATTAGAGAAGACAAACCTACATTGTAAGCTACTTCAAGCCCTTAATTCATATTCCAATGGTTATCGAATCGAAAATTCGCTGCTCCATTTTCCATAAAAGAATTCGCAAAGTGGGAGGGAATTGCCAGGACGTCTGATACTCAATATACAAGCCCATAGGGAACGTTACACCACTCCCGCGAGCAAATTTTCGGAAGCTGTCTTACCTTTTGTCACGGCAAAAATTGTATTTGATAGCCTTTCAGAATATTATACGCGGAGCAACGGCTCAAAGGTACACGTAATTTACTTTCTGCAAGAGCTTTAGATGTGAAAGAATATAATAGAATGCCGAAGTCCCAACAATAGGGTAAGTGCGGGTAAGTAACAGAAGTTGTGTACAACTCAGTACTTGAAGCACTTGTTGGAGTGGGCAAGCCGCTAAGCCGATCGTGTGGAAGAATGCTCTCGAAGTTTCGTGAATAGAACCAACAACGCACAGAACTAGACGACACAGAAGTTTGTAAAAGTGCTCGGGGAACATACGTGGACTCTCCAACTCAAACGAACACGAGTTCCGAAGAAAAGTTGGTGTTGCTGGCTTAGACATGACGCGTTTGTAAGTACTTTACCTTATTAAGGATGCCAAACATGATGCTTTGCAATGAATGTGAACCTACCTTATGATGTACGCCTATTTTGCACAAGATCGATTGGTGTGGCAAATACAGAGGCCTTAATTACACATCTTTACTTGTTTTACATGTAAGCTGGTGGTCAAACGCTTGACTATCACCAATAAAAAAAGGCCTAAACCAATAGGAAAGTTTGTCTAAGCCATTGCTTATTATTTTTTGAAGAAAATAATAGGTACCTACCTAATCACTATACAGCACGGGACCCGATTTAGTGCATCATCATTATCATCGTCATCACGTGCAGCCTATTTCATCCCACTGCTGGGCATAGGCCTCTCTTTGCCATCCCTCTAGATTTGGCGAATACGAACATGGCTGAAAACCTACGTTTCTGAGCTTTTACTAGTTATTATTAGTTATAATTCAATTTCATTGTAGGTACTTGCTGAAATTTAGTGAATAAAAGCCATTTTTTTACTATCCTGTTGCATCAACACCGAAGTTGGCCTTGCTTGTTAAATAGGTACATTTAATAAGAAATAACGTCGACTTACCTCATCGGCTTGAACAGTGCTTGGACGCCATTCGGATAGTCTATTATGAGCTTCAACTGGGTCCCTCCCTCTTTTTGCTCTGCCAAAACAACAAAACGATTAGTGATGAAACACTCCGGTTAAAATGCAAACAGCCTTCGGATTATCAAATCAGATTAGAATGTTGTCCTGCAGGTGAATGAACAGAGAATAAAATCAGTCGGTATTTTAGCACAAGTTAATATTTCAATATCAATGATAAAAAATCTCCAAAAGCTTAGCAAGCGGGTTGAAGATTTTAGGTTGAATATTTATGTGTGAATGCATGAAAACCGCAGGTCTGATTTAAGGAAAGGGAAGTAGAGCCCCTTGTGAAAGGGCCTGTCTGGGAAAGTACTACCACCTATTTCAGCCGCCAAGCAGCATTGCATATGTTCCAGTTTGAAGGGTATGGTTGCCGGTGAAATTACGGGCACGCGAGGCTTAACAACTTTATGCCATAAGCTGACGGGTGCAATGCAGAGCTGTGTAGGCTATGTTCTTTGTGGATGTGACCTACGCAGTAAGGCATTGTATAGGCAAGAGTTGCACTTATTATTTGGTGGACTACCTACTTGCTTGCTCCTTATTAGTTGTATATAAAAAAATGATATTTTTTATTTTTATTCTGTGACTGAAAAGCGCTTGTCTTTATCTCACCTAGTGCCAAGTTATGACAAGGCGAAGGTGGAAACGCTGACTAAAGAACTGGCTGTCTTACATCTAAATGACGGAATTTAGATATGACAATTGTAATTGTTGTTAAATGGCATCATCTTAGGTATGATGGTCTTAAAACAAGCCCTAAACCATAAACCAAACGACAACGTCGTGTCCTCGAGCAACTGATAAAGCTTGAAATACATGATTAAGTAAGTATAAGTACCTCTGAATAGGTAGATACGATGAAGTAGGATCAACAATGAAATCCATTTAAATGGTTTAAATATTTAAGTCCAATTCGAAGTAAAGGGCGAGATTGTTGTGGCACTATTGTCCGCCGGACCGCTAACCCCACAACTGATTGCAGACCCGGCTTCATTTAAAATACATACACCTTTACCTGTTTTAGCTTAATATAATCCTATACATTATAGATCAGCGCTTTAATTATATATCTACTGCTATATATAATTTCGTTTACCCGAGGACTGATTTATCCTATGAACTAGTCTGAACGCGGTGGGATAGCCGATGCGAATTATCATAAAAATGTCATGTATCAAATAAAACAACGATACCTACCTACTTGTAAACCCAGCCTCAGAAGGATAGGTTAAAGAAAAAATATCTTCCGGGGGAAAATATTTGTAGAAAGCTGATCATCGCTCGTATTGCTATTCTTCTTTACAGTTCATGATATCCACAGCTGAAAATATCCTCCTCTAAATAGGAGAAGTATCACTACGCTTTTAACGCGGATTGGCGGCCGCAATTAACGTGTTAGATATTTACAAGTCTCACAGCTCAGTTGGTAGTAGCGCTGCCTTCTGCGCTGTAAATTGTGGGTTGATTTCCACTCAGGACAAATATATGTGTTTCTATTCAATTATTTGTGAATATGCTTGTTGTGTTTCGGAGTTGATAAGTATTTGTTTACAAAAAAGTACACAAATATGCGTTCCGTAATCTAGTCCCTAAACAAGCTTTGCTTAACTTGGGGCTGGATGACGCTGTCCGAAATATGCCCTGTATAATGTCCTGTAATAAACAGAAGAACGCTTCTTTTGGTGATGATATCCCATAGTCTGTTTTTACGGAATTGATTTACGCTAATTGATTCAGGCGTTATTTTGCGAATATCCATATTTCAAAATAAAATCTGAAAACAGAAAAAATATTAAGTAATAAATCCGCCAAATCTCTCTGAAAAAAATCAAATCGACACGTGTTTCGCCTCTACACTAGGCATCCTCAGGAAATATAGTCTTGCTGTTAACTGACTAGCCCTCTGTGGACGTGTTGTCGCTCCGAGCTCTGCGCTGCAAGAGCTCGGAGCTGCTTTACTTGCTTTCCTTGCAGCTTTTTTTTTTTTTGCTGCTTTACTTGGCGTGGCTAAACACGTGTCGATTAGATTTTTTTTTTCAGAGAGATTTGGCGGATTTACTACTAAATATTTCTTCTGTTTTCAGGTTTTATTTTGTTTTTATGATATCCGCAGGCAGAGTTGGAGGGGTCGGTTCGGCATATTTGAAAATGTTGTATAACGGACTCTGTCTAGAGCGATGATGATGAAAGTAAGGTTGGAGCACCATGGATGGTGCTCCACAAAATATCGTGACAAAATAATATGTGAATAATTTTATAAACATCATGATGTTGCTATTAGAGTAGTTGATGGATAGTAAGTGGAATTTAAATTGCTGACGCCTTACGTGCATTATTTACAGAACCTACAAAACTATTTCAAAATCGCTTGATATAATTTTACTAAAGATTCGTTATCAGCCGCCATGGGGATGAGCTGCTGCGGCAAAAACGAATACATTTACTACGATGTTTTTTTTCTTTTTAGGGTACCGTACCCATAGGGGACCAGCGGGATCTGTCCTTTCAGTCTGACAGCGGGCTGTATCCCAAGAACAGTAATAGGTAGACAGAAGATATTTTCACAGATTGTGTATTTCTATTGTCGGGAACATAACAAATCTGTGTGTGAACGTTTTATAATTGGTGATAGCCAAACGTTTTGAGTACCAGCTCTCAATAAAACAAGTGAAGATTTGGCCTAAGAGCAGGCTTGTCCTAAAATAACCTTTTACACTGGACTTCAAGACTTTGGATTCTCAAGATTGTACTGGTGCGGAAAAACAGAAGAGGGCAACTAGTTCCATTCTTTACCAGTTCATATATTATAAATCTGCTGAGTTTCTGCTAAGCGTGGAGATTATAGTAAAGCTGATAACAAGCAAAGTCATTTTTTCCATACAAAAAAAATAATATAGGTTATCAACATAAATGAAATAATCATGTCTTCTTATGATTCCAGCACAAATTAACATCTGTACCGTTTATTGAAATAAAAAACAGCTCACGGCTAGAGTGTATTTTTTTTTTAAATTTCCAAAATATCAATGCACGAGTCTGGACTTACAGTAAAGTATACGACGGCCCTAAGAGCGGCCCTAATCGTACCATGTAATTGGTTTTGGTTCGATCAAATGTTATCGTTGAATATTTTATCGATCTACATATTAAATTGAGATCACAAGGTACATACTTGCTGAAATTGATTTAGATAGCCGTGTTTTATTGTCCAATAAAATCAGGAGGGTTAATGTACCGTATAAATATAATGGGTATGAATAAAGGGTGATTTTTATCGCGTCAATGTGTATTTTTTGTCCAATTATAGTGGCCCGCGATCGATAAAAACTTGAGCTGTTTACAGGAAAACGTTTGTGCTGTACAATTATTTTCAGCCAGACATTTCCGGTTTTTCTGTATCTTAATGGATTTAATACCTACTAATATAGCCAAACCAACACCTTCCTACAGGTTGCATTTTTCAAGCGATTTTGATGAAGATTGGTACACATATTCCGTGATTAATTATTTTTTTAGTCGATCGCGATTTTTGTTCGTGGTGAAAGTAAGGTGAAAAAGGGGGAAGTTTGCTGTATCGTTATTTATCAACGGATATCAATTAAATTTGAAAAACAGGACACAAATATGATTGAATTCTACACAAAATGTTGTGAAAAAATAAACCAAAAAGTCTGTCGCAAGTTTTTTTTTTTTTTCGGAAAATTTATAAGTACCTTTGTTTACTAATCAGACTACGCAATCCTCTCCGCCTTTGTTCCGCAAGACAAATCCGTAGATACCAAGCTTGATCTCCTCAGATCAAGGGAACGCGAGTAATCGCTAAAACTTATACCCTTATTTGCTCAAAAGTCTAAAAGATAAAAGCGTAATAGGAAAGCATCGGTTATTGCGGTTATTGCATTGCCCTTATAAGGGCTCGCGAGGTCTACTGTTCTTACAAAACTACTAGTTATATATATAATTTGACTTATCCTATACTTACTCATGGTGCTATGAGCTGGACCATAGAAATAACAAAAAGTGGTATATTTTTTTAATTTTCATTGGTGAAAGCCAACCTCACTCGAAAAAAACATAAAACATGGAGCACGCTTGTTTAAAAAGATTATATTCACGTGCGAAAAACCGACAAGGGCTACTATACAAAAAACTCCTCATATAGGTGATATCTCTAGAAGCCAAGCGTAGGTACAAATGTTTTTAATTACCTGCATGTATAACTGGGGACTTCACCATATCCTTTAGCACTGCATCTACAATCGGGTCTCCTTTTTCATAAAGCTCGTGCTGAGCTATCTTCAGCTGGAACTTCTCCAGATTAGATGCGTTCACACTGTAACAAAAAACTTAAGTGTTAACCTACATTACCAATTGTTGTAGCTACTCATTCATCTCACCACTCATTCTCAGTGGTTTTTATAGTTACTATTTCAATTTTTGTGAAGTAAATTTATGTGAAATGGTGAAGAAAAAAATACTTGAGAATGCCAGGCGCTTTGATCCCCGTTATCATGTGAGAATATTCCCAAATCTTGTACTACACCCCTATATTAATATATTACCATATATATACATAGATATTACCTACCAAGTGTTGTAGCTACTCATTTCATCTCACCACTCATTGTCAGAGGTACTATTAAAATTTTTGTGAAGTAAATTTAAATGAAATGGTGAATAAAAAATAAATTGAGAATGCCAGGCGCCTTGATCTCCTTTATTATGTGAGAATATTTCCAAATCTTGTACTACACCCATAAACTAATATCTCACTTGTCTTGCTCGAAAAGTGTGCCATTAAAGCCTAGCGTATCGGACTCAAATGCCACTTAAAGCCCTAGGGCTAAAAGTTTATTACATTTATTTTTGAATATTATTTAGAACCTACAAAGTATTTAAAATTTTATTTATATTTTTCTATGTATAAAACATTAGATTTTATGAAAATAGAAGTGAAAGGACTGCGCTACTACGCTATACGTAGCGTTTCTTGGCGATTGTTGTAATGAGAAAAGTGATTTCTTCCGTCGACGGATGAATACGTGCGTTTCTAGTCTTGTCGAAATTTAAAAAAGGTTGTTGTTGGGGCGAAATCTCAATATTTTTTATTGCATATGTTACTGTGTACATAAATTTAAATATTTATGTGAGAATTTCATCGAGCGCAAATGAGGATAAGTACCTATCAATCCTAATAGGGAAATGGGACTAATAATGGAATTTAATTTATTAGTTTTGTATTGTTTTATTTACTCGCAATCGAAGTGAAGTGCGTGTTTAACTCGGATCAAAAGCACCCATTAAAATCGTGTTAGTCCCTTGTGTAACAATCTACTTTTTTCTACTCCTAATAAAATACACCAATACCCAAGCTATATAAAATAATAATCAGGAACATGAATTAGGGTTGTGCCTTTGCTGTCAATTACGAGTATTTACACAACGATTTAAATTTCGGTGATTCTGCGCTTTTAGATGTTGATATCGGTATATAAAATGTTGAAGGTCAAAGTTCGGATAAGAAAAGTAGACATCGTTTTAAATTTTTAGCACATATTTGTAAACCTGGCCGTTACCGTCAAGATTTACATGCCAGATTTTCCGATGGCGGGCGTGTTAGTTTTGGCTGCGTGGAACACATAGGCGGACGTGATTCGCCTGCGAGGAGGTGCGAAACTCCAGCGACGGCGGCGGCGTGCGACGGAACTGAATACTAAGGAGCCTACGTGTGACGCTCCCGATTTGTGGCATGCTCCGATAACCTGCATTTAGAAATCAAGCCAGCACCTATTCTAAAATTTATTGACTCTTTTCGGAGCGATTGTGTGATCAAGTGGGAATTCGAAAAGAGCTCTTGTTCCACAGGGACGTTCAAACGCTTACAATTTTAAACGACCACGATACGGCCTATTACGACGTGTTTATTCACGACGCTATTTCGGCTATTCTCTACGGATTAAGCAGATACACAACAAAAGAGAACATTGTATCCAGTTCGGACAATGTATGCTCGTATCTTGCTCATTTGGCTAAATTACACCGATTTTCTTTAAACGTGTGAGAATTGTAAATGACCTATGCTCGCGCGCCCGGCAATTTAGGAGCCCTGTCATATTCCGCAACATTTTGAGGAAGCCATCATACATTCATTCCATTTAGTTTTATTGTCGAAGACCCGCGCCTATCTCGGCAGGGTCCCCGTAACTGGATTTTAAATAAGATTCCTGGTAGGCTTGTGAAATTCGCCTCGTACGAGATAAAGAAAGGTCGCTGTCTGTTTCGTATTATAGAATCATCGTCTCGTGGAAATATGATACGATCCTTTTTTTATAGTTATATTATGAAACGAAATTCCGTTGATAGCGTAGGTATTGAAGTGGAGTAATGTGATATTCTTTACATTGCTTTCATAGTGTCCTGTGAGATTTGGTCTAATATTTACTTGAGTGAAATTACGTCAACGGTAGAAGGCCGGCTGAAGCGACCTGTTTGATATTGATGCATACTTCAGTGCTTTGCGGGCGTTCGTGGGGGTTGAAATGAAAAGGTTTAGAAAATACACAGGTCAGGCCGTTTCACATTGAAACTGCAAGTTGCCGTTTTGAGCACTATTCCTTCTACATTATTTCTTTTAATTATTTTATAATGTAAACGAAGAAGAATGAGTATTAGGATATCGAATGGTGTAGGCTGTATAAGCCTGAAGAATTCTAACAAAATTCTAAATCTCGACGACCTTACACCAAACATCAAATACACTCAAACACAGGCAGATGTTTAAAGAAACCTACATCGAGATCAGGTAATAAAACTAAAATACATTATATTATGAAATCAGTCCGAGATATGCTCTTACTATCCTTAAACGATAAAAAGTCTTGTGCTACCGACCGCGTGACAAAGATCGCGAGAGAGCACGATTCACCAGTGCAACCTAATTTGCCAGTCTACACAGGCATGCCAACCTCACAGGTCAAGTGGTTGAAACTCTGCCTTCTGCGCTGTGGGTTGTGGTTTCGATTCCCATTCGGGACAAACATCGTATTATGAATATCTATCGATGTTGGTTCTGTGTTTGATATTTAAAAAAAATCGTAGTAGGTATATCTAGAATTCTAGTTACAAGTTTTGCTTAGATAGCTAAGCAAAACTTGTAACTCATTGTTTTAATTTAACGTAATCTCATATGTTTTTATTTATTCGTTAATTTATTTATTAATTAATTCATTTTTTTTTATATTATTCATGTCTTTCTTTTTTGAATCCATAAGGGCAATATCTAATGATTAATACACTAAGATAAAACTTCGGAACCCATCCTAAGAATATAGCGCGCGAGGAGTTCGAGATTTGGCATAGGTTTTGTTTATACGGTGAAAGCGATTTTTGTAAATAAGTTTAGACCACTGCATGGCGCCTCATTCATTTAAATATGCGATACACCCAAGTTCATCTAAGTGCAATGAAACAGAGTTTGTAGTCGACAAGTGCAATTTTCCGCCGTAACGGAGTATGCTTGCAGCAATAATGCGGCGACTTACAATTTTAATGCGATAACTTTAATTTGGCAAGGAACATAAATCGTACTTGGCGATGTCAGCTGTCCTCAACTTTCCTTGTAATGTCCTGGGCGCGTCGTTTTTCCACGAATATTTTAATTAATATTTCTTAGCGAAATATTGTATTACAGAATTGCGCAGTGGGGAAAGCTTAATTAAAATATCCTGATTGTAGCTTTCTAGTGTTTATAGCTTTTTTTTATTTCGAATTACAATGTTCTTGTACTAATCATATTTAGTGACAACATTAGTATACAGATAGGTGTTTTTATTGGGTAGTTTTATTAGACTAAATATTGTTTAATTGATTTAAAAGGCAATTAACTATTACAAATTAAAATAATCTCAAAGTAAGTATTATTAGTATAAAAATATCGAATAGCAATTGATACAACGGGGTAGCAACAGGCGGAAGAATAGACGTTCCAAAATTATCTTAATAATAAAAATAATTTTGTCTAAGAACTTTAACCTTGAACGCAAAAATAAACTCAAAATGAAATCACTATAAATAAAATATTCGTTTTATTTGACAACTATACATACACTAGCTAAGTAAGTAAAAAGTAAGAAGAAGTTAAGTAAAAGTAAGAAGATAATGAGATAGTGCTGCTACTTAGAATATATTCAACCGTAACTTAGCCAGCTACGCGGAGGCGCAAGATTACCGTCTTACGTATGTATGAAGATAATACTTTGATAACATTTTCTTGACTAGAATAGAGAGGCTATCTGCGCTACATTTTCTTTTTATAAAATGAAATAACTTAGTGTTAGCTTTGGCGCAACGCCTAGGGTCTCGGGTCAAACATTAGATCTATAATAAACAATTTAGTTATATTTTGTTAAATACATGTTTTCAAAAATATCAATCTAGCACACTAAAAAATAAAAGCGATTCTACGTCGCACAATAAAAAAAAACATTCAAAATTTCTTACACTGCTGTAAATCACTCCGCGTGAATTTATACCTATCCAGGTACCTCTAAAGTATCCCTCTATATTATATTTGTCAGTGTCAGCTCGCAACACAGGTTCTTTTTAAACCTAATGCGGGAAACAGAGCTCTTTTAGGTACTGTCTATAAAACTAGTACATAGCTTAAGAATGAATTGTACCTAGTTTATTAAGTTCTTCAGTAAAATAAAATTTACCTTATCTATCTTATCTTATTATCTATCTTCCCTAACTATTTAGGCAACTACCAACTCTCATCCTGTAACAAAAAAACCGATCGAAAGTTGAAAAACTAAATTCCGACCGATAGTTTAAAATTCATAGATCATGGCCCTAAAAAGATCTTTATTTGAATCGACATACTTTACCTTGGATTTAATACACATATTGTTATAAAAAATATATAAAGCCTTTTTTATTTTTTATTCGTACCCTCAATATTAAAATGATATGATACTCCCACTATTTAAAGGACACCTCTCATGACAAAACCCATCAAGCCGCCTAGTCTACCGAGCATACAAACATACACCCTTACTTACATACAAACATACTCTCAAAACATCACTCTCATGAGGAAGTCGGGTAGTATAATAAGTACTAACCTTAGCTCTAGATCTTCCATTTCCCCTATGCTAGGGTTTTCAGGCCTGAGCACGTTCAGGTCTCGATGCGGCGGCGTCACGACCGTGTGATCGTCCTCCTTCCCCTGCAGCTGAGCGTTCAGGATCCGCAGCAGGTCTTCGTAGTGGTCAGTGGGGGGCGCGAGGGTGCGGGGCTCGGGGTCCCCACCGCCGCTCGTTTCGCTTGGAGCTGACTGCTCGTACTCTCGAGAGCCATTGCTGCCATTACTGTTGAACAAAATGCAGTTTTACAAAACGAAAATATAATTAAAAATAAATAAAAGATGCTTTTTTGGAGGGCTGCGTTTATTGAGTGGAAGATTTTGGTTAATTTTAGCGTGACGTTTTAGTAGGTAATAATGTTATGTATCGTAAATTGTGTTGTTTCGTTTTTTAGTCAACGATTTATTTCATATTGGTATTTTTTTTAGTAAAAGTGTTTAAGTGGTAAATACGATTCATGAGACAGTTGTCAATTAATACATTTGAAATTTAGAAACCTGGTTGATGTTCCATTTATTTTATATACTGACTGCCTCAAAAGAAGCGTTATGTTTTTCAGGACTAAGACTTTTTCAAATGCGCACTGTAAAAACTTGCGGCAGCGTATGTATATCCACTGTCTCACTAATGTCTTCAGGTATATTAATTAAGGGCACCTATTTGGTAGTCTCTCTCCATCGTAGATATCATTCTTATCTTTGCAAGGTTCAAGTTTCAAAGTCAAGAGTTGACCCATAAACAAACCAGCCAAGTGCGAGTACGACACGCACACCGAGGGTTGCCGACCCGCACTTCAGGGCAAAAATGCAGTTTTAACGTTTTAAGTACCTACTGTATTTAATTTATTTTATTATTAATTTATTTTAGCTCTCCAAGTGTTCATTTATATTCAAAAAAATCTGACTCACGATTTATTCTCCTTTGAGGAATCACCTCTGAACACTACTTATGAGGATCACCTAGGCACAAGCCCACAGTTTACAAGTAGCTAGTACTTATTCAATACACACAGTGACAGGTTGCAAGTCCATCCGGCCGCTTAGCGGGATAGCTAGAGACCCTACTGCAAAAACCAACTTCGTCAAAAAAGAAAAGAATTTCTGTGATTTCAACTTCTAATAAATCGAAAAGTCCATTGGTATACGACAGAATTTGAATCCACAACCTCCGGATCGGAAGGCTGATTCATTCATTATTTCATGAATAAATTAATTTATTGATTCATTAATTCATTCATTCATTCAATTCATTGAAGTCGCGTATTGTATTTACCTGACTGCCTCAGATGGAGGGTTATGTTTTTCGAGAGTATGTATGTATGGGTTTTCTTACTTCCACTCTGCAGCCTTAATTGCTTGATGATATTTGGCTTGTGATGTGTCATTTGATTAGTCTGAGTTGTGGGTGTGACATAGACTATACAATTTTTATATAGAGGGTGTGAATCAAAAGTTAGAGTGGGGGTGGACACAAAAAAAATATATTTCATCAATATGGGTATCAAATAAAAGCTAATAATATGCCAATTCTAAATATATGAATTAAACCACTTTTATGTCATGTAGTCGCAAATTAAGTTTTTAAACTAAAAAAAAAAGTTTTTAAAGTTAAAATTATCGTCTGTGTTAGCTGATGATGTCTAGGTATAATATTAAACATCTGTTTACATAATCAATGTAAACACATCTACTAAAATTTTTACTAAACAAAGTATTTTATAGCATATTATCACAATTATAATTATGTATACTTATTTCAATTTATTTCAACTTGATGTCGCAACAAGAAAAAATAGCACGCGTGGTCAAATTATTAAAGTATTTTGCAGTCGGGTTTTAGTTTGTTTCAATTTTCAACTTGTTATTATTGTGTTTGGTACAATAATAACATTAGTAATTTAATGTGTAGTAATCGAGAAATCAAGTCTATCTTGGTTTCTATCAGACTGATTATAAGCAAACGTTTGATTTTATTTGAAAATCTTTGATGATGTCAGATTTCGAATATATCCACAAGAAGGCCACGTTCGGCGCCGTAGATACAAATCGATACATTTATTCACAGTTTATGTAAACGAATCCTATCCGTATCTACAAATAGAATGTATCTATAAGTTTTTAACCAAGGCTTGACCCACATTTTTTTTTTCATTGGAAATGGAACAAGCAACCGGTATATAAACAGGTTAAAGGCTCTTTAACCTGTTATATACCATTTGCACTTAACTTGAGATGAGCTACTTTATGTTAAGAAGGCCCAGTAGTCTCACTTTCCCATACAAACGTAGTTCCATTTTTAATTCGAAATGGCAAGTCAAAATTCAAAATCTTTTGAATCAGATTTTTTGCAGATGAAATCGGATAGGGATAATATGTGTCTGTGGTGCGTTACTTTTCCTAAAAAACTAATACAAACCAAAATATATGGAAAAGAGTTTTTCCATACAAACACTCCATATATTTTAATTGTCATTGCGTTTTAAGAAAAAGTTCACCACAGACGCAGATTATCTCTTTCCGATTATACCTGCAAAGTTAAATGTGAATCGGACTAACCACTTTGAAATGAAAAAGGAACTACGTTTGTACTGGAGAGCGAAAAACAGCGGTACTACAGGGCCCTCTTAAGTGCATCTTATATAGATGTTTGTTCTGTGTTTGGATGGTGTATTGTATGATAAGTATGTATTTACAAAAAAAAAGTATAGAAGTATTCTATCCGTGATATACAAGCCATTCTTAGTTTGGGGCTAGATGGCGTTGTGTGAAATTAGTGTCTTGTAATATATTTTATGTATGTTAAAAACATGACCTTCACGGCACTGTATTGCACCCGTTAAATTAAGTCATAAAGGTGCGTGTCCGTAATTATATTATATTTTTGAATTGAATTGAATTGAAATTTAAAATGTAGACATATTTAGTCGTGACATAGTAGCCTCTTAGTCGTGACAAGGTAACAAAGGGATTGCCCCAGGGGGGTACAATATCGTGCTAGGTTTAGTTGGTGGTAGGACTTTGTTTAAGTCCGCCTATCACCATTTCACTCAGACAGTCGCCAGCATTATTTGCGACTTTCAACAATGTTCAGGCATTTAGAGGTAGGATAGCCAGTTCCTCAGACTGTTGAGGATTCCGGGTGAAGTGCGCCTCCAACTTCGGCCTAATCCCAAGGGAATCACAAGCGATTCCCCGTCGTATAGTAAAAAAAAACACCACTTTTACTAGAAGTTCATGCGAAGTATAATGACATGATCCAGCTATTGACAGGCTGTGGATAAATATCCCGTCACATGTCAGAAGAAGAAATTCCATTGAGCCATCTTATTTTCAGGGCCGAAACTCATCTGTGTAACTTGGTCGCCATACCGATTTTCCGCTTGTCACTAAAATGACGAGACGGATATTTGGTCAAAAGCGATTCAGTTTCAAATGTTTTATTTATATGAAGGGTACGTACCTACTGGCGTTACAAATCGGCGGCGGCGTAAATTATGTCAAATGTTTATGTTTGCCATGAATTTATCAAACTGTAAACACCGTTTGAAAAAGGCAATTTAAAATACTATATATAATTTATATAACATGATTTTGATCTGAGAAGTGGAAGGCTTCAACGCTTTATAGTATTTGAAACAGCCCCTCAATGCAAATATACAAAAATAATTATGAAGATATTACACACGAATTCATAAAATCTCAATTAAAAATATATTGTTAATCATATTTTACATATAACAATGCCTAAGTTGGGATAAAACAACTGAACTAATTGCCTGTATAGTAAACAATTAGATAAATTGTTTCTACTACTAAACTGTGTCTACATAATCATACTCATGATAATATCCAATAATGAACATTATTGAATATAATCATGTATTCATTTAGTTATAGCGACAAAAGAATAATTATTCTTTTATTCTTCTTTTGTTGCTAACTTTTGCTATTTTGCAACGTAAAAAATAAAAACAACAATACGTGTTGCTATTATTATATTATGATGATTGATATTTCTTACCACTGTAATTTTGAACATCATGTTTTTGGCTGAACTGATTTTACAACATCTTATTATGGCGTAAAATGATCCAGAGTGTTATGGGGCCCCCGTGCCGCGGACCAGATAGGAGTTTAAGATGCGTGTTCTAAAGAATTGTCAAATATAAGTTTACTATGCTTTTTTTATTACTAGCTGACCCCGCGCGTTGATAGTTGCACCAAGGTTCATCACTACCATTTCAGTCCACTTAAGCCTATTGATGAACGAAACCTTTTCTGGGAAGGCTCGCGCCATTGTGTACCTCATCCTTACCCTGGCAAGCCTTGAGGTCAAGGGCTGACCCTGGATAATTAAAAAAACAGGCCTCGCCAGTGATCATGAACAGCCTCTATCCATATCCAATTCCATTTAACCATCGCCGGTCACAACACAGCCCCCGTTGAGTTTGCAGCCAATTCGTCTGCTAAGTATGGTGTTTATGTGTATAGGGCTAGTATACACCCAGTTCTCCTATTTATTAAACATAAAAAAATGATTTCGTACCTCTCTTACAAATTTTAGGCTTGGCTTACATGCCTAGTTTCGTATTTACGTAGCAAAATAACTACTGGAGGTTTTTCCATGTTCAAATTATAATCAAGTATATTAAGTTACATAGGTATTTTTTTTGCGCTGAATCCAATTTATTATTTTTTAAATAAAAGTAGCTCGTCATAACAGCTATCTGCCAGTGAAAGTCCCGTCAAAACTAACAAAGCTTGTAGTACTTCGTATGTTTTTGGTAAACCGCTGTTTTTACATAATAGACACTTTTATTTATTTGTATAGACAATAGGTAGATAAAAAATATTACAGGACACTAATTTCACACAGCGCCATCTAGTCCCAAACTAAGCATAGCTTGTAGTATGGGAACTAGATTACGGATAGAATACATAGATACTTTATTTTTTTCTTTTTTGTAAATACATACTTATCATACAATACAACACCCAAACACAGAACAAACATCTATATTCAACACATAAATGCTTGTCCTGGGTGGGAATCGAACCCACAACCTACAGCACAGAATGCAGAGCTACTACTAACTGAGCTGTGAGGCTTGTTAGATATAGATTGATGATAGCCGTGCGTTAGACTACCAGGTCATTTCAAATAAAAGTAGAAATGTGGACTGAGATGGAGCACGCTTGTCTAAAAAGGAACCCTAAATGGGTTCCTTTTTAGACTCGGAACTCGGAACTTGAAGACTCCAAGATTGCATTAGTGCTGAAAACAATCGACGGCACGGTACTAATTATAAAGGTGGAGGGGAATATATGCGTATATGTTCTACAGAAAATAAACTTTATTCTATGGTCTTTGCTGTAAGTTGCTTTCCCGGCTTGGACGAAGTTAATTTTTCGTTTCAGTTTCCCAGTGACAAAATTACCTTAACTCAGTATCACCACGGGTTCAAGTGTAAGTTTAACCAGATGCTTCAGAAACAAAAGGTTCTATATAACAATTAACTTTCATTAAAAACATGCATGTGAAGGTGAAAGTACTAATTATAAAGGCATTATACATACGTTACAATAACAACAATATATACTTATTTAACTTTGTTTTATACATAGAAACAAAGTCATGCGTCATAATATATTTATTACTAGAATCACGGTATACAACATAGTTTAGATGATTACTAGGATTATTGTCGCATCATTTAATCCAACTGGACATGCAATAGTTTTAGGTATCTGAGAAATAATTTTGAACAAATTTTATTTTTTTAGTTTCAAAGTAGGTATAAACATTATTTCAAAGTGTTTTGAATGAGCCATTTTTTAAAAATATGCTTGAAGATATCCTTTTGTGTTTCCAGTATAAACTGAGGTGAGTGGTTATACACCACTTACCTGTAAAGACATATTTTTACTCTTAAATAACATCCTTTAGTGTCTAGATTGAATCCTAGAAATGTCTTCTACAGTCTTACCTTGACAAATGTCCTTATATCTATTATGTATTTGAAATGTATATTTATTCGTGTAATTTTTAAGTTGGAAACCTTTATAACCTATGCTGTCTGAAGCAAGAAGTTAGAAATAATCATCATTATTATAATCATCATTTCAGCTCAAATCCAAAAAGCCTCCATCCTACGACTTCGCTACGAATAATAAATATTGTCAGGTATTAACCGTAATACAGATGTGTTTTCATGACTAAGGTATATTAGATGAGATATCGATCTAGATTATTATGGTTTATCACATTTTATCGAATACCTACATAATCGCTGATAACTGTTGATGCTTCTAAATTAGATATGTTTATCAGTATCTCAAATGAACTGATAAAACTGTGTAATTTATCTACAGGCTGATTTTTACGTGAGGTTTTTTAAAAGTATACCACTACCCCATCCCTACGGTGTGATCTGCTTCCTAGTGGAACCCCTGGGAACGGAATCGCTGGATTTACTAGCGGTTACGGAGGAATGATCATAATGCTCGCGCGTCGCTTTGCCGCGTGTAGTCCTGACGTGAAGAACACTCTGTTCCGATCATACTGCCTAAAGATGCCAACTATGGTCGAATTACACAAAGAAGGTCATAAACACCATAAGAGTGCAGTATAATGACGCACACCATGTACATTACGTATGTTCTCCGAAGTAAGGGTCCCAGACTTCTATGGTATTATGCGAAATCGTGTAGCGTCTTTCTGGGCCAGACTAAGTCGCTCCAAGAATACCATACTGATAGCCGTCTCAGGACACATGGCAAATCCAATTTAAAAAAACTGGATATCCATGCATCTCAACAGGAATAAAAATATGACTGGGCGTAATACCGTAGGTATTATAACGTTTTGTAAATAATTTTATTTTATTTAAAAAAAAAATGACAATTTTGTGTAAGTATGGGTGTTAATATGGCTGAAATAAATGTCTTTATTGGTAGAACCTGTGAAGATCCACCTGGCTTGCCACCCGTGGTCTGGCGCCATGTTCCAACGGTTTGCCGTGTTCTGTCGGTGCACGGGAGAGCCAGTGCCTTCTGGGAAAGCTCGAAACATAGTTGACCTCATCCTTGCTTCGAGCTAGACGAGCTAGGTCAAGAGCCAACCCATAATTTAAAAGTATATGTTTTGAACGCATGATTAGGTCCTTATAAAGAAATCGTTACAAACTCAGTAGTTTTTATTTTCTTCTCTATGATATTTGAACACACTGGTATTGTTAACATCTGGTAACCTTGGATTCAGTTCTCGATAGTTAATTACATATTTCAGATATTTTTTTTTCCGTTTCTAAAGTAAGGAGGAGACATCTTACAGTTAACGGATATAATAATAAAAATATATAGGTAAGACTTATGAAGGCCTAGTTGTACAGCTTTCCCATCCAAACGTAGTTGGCCGTACTTTCAAAATGGCAAGTCCGAGTTAAATGAAATTTTGCTGGTATTATCAGACATTCATTCAACACAGCGCCATCTAGCCCGAAACTAAGCAAACCTTAATATCGGAACTTGATAAGACATTTGAATAACAAGCCCTACATCGCAGTTGGTTGTGGCTCTGTATGCTGCGCTGTAGGGTGTGGGTTTGATTCCCACCCAGGACAAACATTTGTGTGATGAATATATATGTTGGATTAATGTTTGGGTGTTGTACTGTATGATAGGTATTTACAAAAAAAAAAACATGTTAGTGTTCTATCCGCGAAATATATCAACAAAAACCTATATATTATATTGACTTTAATTAATTTGAATCTATAAATCGGGTGCTTAGCGCTTATTTCAAACCTATATATTTTACCCGACGTTCGGCTGCGTTGCACCAGTCGTGATCGCGGGAATCACGGGAATCGGGATCGCAGAAGAAGCGTTTTTAGAAGCAACCCTCAGCTTATTCGTTTTTCGTATAGTAATGTGTTCTAATCTTAAAAGTTTAAAAAAGACGATATTTTTTTTAATTTTAATGTTGTGGTCATAAATATTTTGTTTAATGAACTAATTACGTAGTATCCCTTAAACGGCACACAAACAAGTTAGCGCCGCGACTTATCGTCATACTTAATGATGCTGTTTGCTCGTCCTTTGTGGGCACTTGTTTGTTCGCATTCTTTGCATTTTTGCGAGCATTTGTTTTGATTGTACTTCCACTTTTAAATGCTATATGGTCGGGTCTTAACCTCTTAATTTGCGTAGACAAGGATTATGACTACCATGAAACGACTCATAAATACATATTTTGTGTTCCTTACCAAAGGGTATACTGTCGCGAAGGGACCCTATTTCTAAGCCTACGCTGTCTGTCTATCTATCTGTCTTTCCTACCTTTAAAGGACTGTACGAACTTTTTTTATGCTCAAGGGGTCAGCTGACCTCTCAACGGAACCCTCTATTAATATGTCCAACTCGCATTTGGCCGGTTTATTATCATACTTATAGGTATCTTATGTCCTCACTCTATAACATTCGAAATCCTACCCCGGAAATCCCATTACCACTCATAAACTACTTTGACTAGTCAGCCTCACGAGCTTATATATTTAGATGTAAAATTATAATATAAACTTTTAAACCGTTGCATATCAAAACATTTTTTTTACACAAAAAGTAATTCTTCCTCTAGTCTCGCAAAATTATAAAAGCAATTTTACATACATTGACATGACAATATCATCAACGCATTTGACTCGCCCTTTGTTAAAATTGTAAATGGCCATCTTTAAAGCAGGTTGGAGACAAAAGTATGCATACATCCTAATACTTCTAACAATATTTATGTCATCAACACTCAATAGACCATCACTGTTAGATAGGTATGGCATCCTTTCATTACAGTAAGCTTTTAACATAATCTCCGTAACTAGGCAGGTTGGAGATAAAAAAAATACACAACAGCATGGCTGCTGCTTATTTTCTAGAGCATGAAAGTCACTCTTTCTCTGAGATATTAGTCGCCTTGTACATGGTACTACTGCTCTACTCCACCGGACATGACAAAATGGCATCAAAATCTGTTTAAACCGCAAACAGATAGACGTGACTGTCGACGTTTCTTAATAATGATGTTGTGATTTCAAAGATTTAAGATAAAACTGTTAATATAGGTTTGGAATGTTTCACGTTCATTTTAGGCTGTTATCAGTAAGACGCTGCCGAACTAAATGTTATTATGATAACCACATTCAGATAAAATGTTTGCAAATATAAGCCGAAAAAACCGCCTAAATTCTTAACTATTTAACCTATATAACTGCCATGCTATCGCATAGGGATTTAATTCCCGTTTCCGCTACTTTAAAAAAAAACTAAGTTAAGTAAGTTTGTTAGAGGAAATATTTCAAGTCTCTAGTACCTCTGGTTTGGGCTGTGCGTTGGTTGTCATCCTGACAATAGTGTAAGGGACGTTTTTATACAGTAAGATATCCGAACTGTTAACTTAAACCGCCTCTGTGGTCTAGTGGTTCAACCCACTGATTTCAGATCCAGAGGTCCCGGGTTCCATCCCCAGGGGAGTACAATATATTGTGCTTAGTTTGGTTGGTGGTAGGACTTTATTTAGTCTGCCTGGCTAGCTACCATCATCTTACCTAGTTCTGTCGCCATAATAACAATTCTAAAATTGTTGTGTTCCGGCATTCAGAGGTAAGATAGCCAGTTCCTCAGTTTGCTGAGGATTCCGGGTGAAGAGCGCCTCCACCTTCGGCCTCATCTTAACTTGTTACCAGGTGAGATGAAGGCCAAGCGCTTCCCCGTCGTACAATATAAAATAAAATAAATGTTTGGTATGAATGTGGACGGACTAAGGAGACTCGTAAATCGAAGAAGAGATGGATGAATAGTGTGGATGACGATATGCATGTGGGAGGAGTGGATTCTGAGTTTTAGGTGTGTGTGGGATAAGGGCAGGAAGAAGAAAAAAGAGATATCCAGTCTGCTGAGCGAATTTTCGAATGAATTGAGCCATCGGTATTGTGAACGAATTGAGTATTTTTTGTGTAATTAAGGCGGTTTGCCTAGATATTTTGGTAACTGTTAATTTGGTTCATAGTTTATCGTTTTTAGTCTAGTCAACTAGTCAATAATATCTTAACTAACAGGTACATCTTTATCTTTATTTGATATATATCTTATTTTAGTAATTAAATGTAAAATAATAAATTGTATAACAAAAAAAGGTTACATCTTTTAATTGTGTACATTATGAGAGTTTTTGGTAAATTACAACGACATGACGCCTGTGACATGAAAACTAACATGCCTGGGCATAACAATGACAAATGAAGGAAAATTCTTGCTAAACACATTCAAGGCTTCAGTCACTGTCACTCAATCAAGATAGTATCCATAAGTAAATGTACAAAATGACTAAAATAAATGGTCGCAATTTTGTATTTTACGACATTGAGTTCTAAAGATTTGTTCTGTGTATTTTTGAAAAGTTGTGTGGTTTTGGGATCTTGGGGTAAAAACGAATACAATACTTCCCCCATATCCTTTGAATGATTTCTTTGAATGTACAATTTTATTAAAATATAATATATTTCTATATAAAATTTTAAATTATGCAGAGATTAAACATCCTATTTCTTTATAGTGCGATGGGGATGTGCTTGGCCTTCATCTCATCTTAATTTCAAGTCCGAACGTGAAAGCGCACTACACCCAGAATCCGAAAGAATCTGAGGAACTAGCTATCATACCTCTAAATGCAGGAACACAACAATTCTAGAATTATTGTCCTGAAGACAGAATGCGCTAAGGTAGCTAGCCAGGCGGACTTAATCAAAGTTCTACCAACAACCAACCCAAGCACAATATTGTACTCCCCTGGGGATGGAGCCCGGGACCTCTGGATTAGACAGCGGTGGGCGAACCACTAGACCACAGAGGCGGTATAAATTACTTAATAAATGAATATGGCTTATACTTAACTTAACCTACATATATATTTTTTGACAATAGGGTAGTTTTTGAGAAATAGGGGTGTTAAGTGAGACGAGAAGGTCTTGCGGTCTCGGTCTTGGGTGGTTGGGTCTTGGGTGTCAAATGAAAAAGTATTGACACATTACAAATAAAATTATTTTACTTTTCAATCTATGTCTCGTAGGACAGTAGGTTGTAATATTAAAAGGGGTTGGCTTAAAAATTAACTATTATTGTCTAATTAACAGAAACCATATCTGTATTAACATTAATTATTGCATAAGGGGTAATTCAGATTGAAAGCATGTGAAATGACATATGACAGGGTTTAAACAGCAGATATCAAAATTAGTTTAATTGTACCCTTTAAAGACAAAAGTTTGCAAGGGATGATCATCAGATCTTGCAAGATAGTGACGTGAGGGTATTTGGCTTCTTATTCGAATTAAAACTGGTCTAATCCTTTTCACATAATAGGGTTGCCAAGCCAAGGGTGACGATAAGATCCAAGAATTACTGCTGGGATGTCATGCAAGAGGTTTTACTGTCCACCCCAAGATGAGAAAAACTTAATGAAAACTGTATGGTTGCCTTTTTGGTGAAGCCCCTTGGTTGACTTTAACGAAATCCGTGGGAATAAATGATTTGCATGATCTTATTCGTGAAGAAAAACTTAGCTTACTTAACAAAACTATTCTTTAAAATAATTTTCCTCTTCCGATAGTAGGTAAGTTTGCTTGTCATTACTAAAACAAGCCACAAATCGTTTTTTCTAGTTTTAATAAGCACATTCATGCACTGAGTACTGAACAGTAATGAACTTATAATTATATTTTATGTTATTTAATATATCGAGGGGTCATTGTAACTGATGATAAGATAGTGGCAAATAATTGTGTTAGCTTCTAAGATCTCCTTAGTTTTATAGCACTAACATTTGTTACTTATATACGTTTTAAGAACCTATGTAATCTTTGATTATTTGTTTACACAAAGATAAACACTATCAGTGGCACCACAACACAGTATATTTTGGTAGAGTAGGTATCGACTAGGACTTTAAATAGACACAAATTATTTGCTATGTGACCCTTGTCAAAACTTAAGTAAAGACCACCTCAAAAATTCTCATTCCCGTTAAAATATTAAAAAATACTTACCAAAACCATGATAAATAATCCACATTTCACTCACAAAAAAAACACTTCACCCACCTTTTTTGCAAAAATCTTTTCCGAAATTCCATGTACGCCGATCGTCCCCTATCCACGGTGTCTCCGACCTTGACCCTTCCGTGTAAAGGGACCCTATGGCCGGAAATACCATAGTCCATCTGCAGGTCGACGAGCAGCATGAGAGTGAAGAGTATGAGGAAGGCGCTGAGCGCGAGCGCAAGGCGCTCCTTTAGTTTCATGTTGAGCATGATGCGCGCGGCTTTGCGGCGCGGCGCGGACGGACTGCGGCCGTGCGCGCGCGCATCCTCGGGCGTAGGCGACCGCTTACAGGCGCGCGCGCACTCTCCCTGCGCCCGGACCCACCCGCGCGACCTGCAACAATCACACCTGCCATTAGTATAGAGGATAACTCGCTGTTGATTCACTCTTTGCTGGTAGGGAAGACTGGTAAAATTACTTGGGTAAGTAAGATTATTTAGGTTGACTCTATGTTATACGTGTGTTTATGCGGTGTAGTCGATTCCTAAAATATGCTTGATGACAAATGGGTAGGTTTTTTGACTGGATAAACTTCACCACAAAAGCATGTCTTTGAAATTTCAACTGAAATTGGAAGGGAAGGCAATGTTAATATTATATCCAATATGACCTTATACATTTTTAAAAGAATTGAATAACTACAATATACAGTAAAACAAATAGTATTTTACAAGTCAATCGCGATCGCGATCATGCTTGAAATTAAAATTAATATCGGTTTTATTTTACACTTTTATAGTTTCAATATTTATTTGTTTTATATGGTTATACATACCTAGTTGCAATAGTTGAGTGGTATTATGAATAATGTTTTTTATATGGTATCATTTTTGTGTTGTGTGGTAGGAGCGGGCGTTCCACTAGTTTGTTAAATATTTCATATATTACAGTGTATGTTACTTAAATGTTAACCGGAACCAGTCTCAGAACACTGGAATCAAATTTTAAATAAGATGCCAATCTCAGATTCTCAGAAAACTTACGTAAATATTTGGTTTTTAACATAAAATTGTAGGTGTTTAGTTATTTTAGCAAGTGATTCAATAACTCTTTCACTGAGGTGTTTCCTAATATTTTTGATGTACGCATTTAACGGTTTTTGATCATTTTGATATAAAATGTTTTTTTTATTTTGCCTACATTGATCTGTACGATTGAATCTTCACGAGTCAGTTAGGGAACCAATATGGAAAATCTAAGCATGTCATTTCACAATTATTGGACTGGAGAAGAAAATACCTATCGTATTTTTCTAAACAGAATGAGCCTCCTGCATTTCCTTTCGATTGTCACATACGTTCCAACTGGTATAAAGAGGCCATTTGCATTCGTATTTACCAAACAAAATCCACAATCTAGAGAAAGCTCATAGTTATTCTGTGTACGAACGAGCGTGCCTCTCCCATTCAATCTGAGAGTGTAAAGATCATGACAGTTGTATCAAAGAGGCAACGCACTGTTTGGTAATAACACGAACAGAAAGTGTTTTTTTATTTATATGCAGCATGTTTGCTTAGATTTCAAAACGAATCATCCTCAACAACTACATATATTTTTTATGAGCTCCTAGAAACTGTGAGTGAATACTTAGGTTTCTCGTAGCCAAGCACGCTCCATTAAGGCCACATATTCTCAAGTTTTAAGTGAGCTGGTGGTCAAATGCTTTGACCATCTTGACTTTTAGCCATGTGTCTTCCTTTTCGTATGCGATGGTGTCAGATCTACGAACCGCCGCCATAGGCAACTGATGTAGTGTCCGGTATCGCCGAGTAAAATTATTTATTCAAAAGTTACAAAGAAGACGTCGGCAATTTTGCAATCGTTTCAGCAGATCTGAATAATGAATCCAATTGTACAACACTGCGTATTTGTGTAGATGTTATAGATTAAACATATTGATTACATGACCTCAATTACTTGGTATATCGCGACATTTTGTATGCGCAGTGTTGAAATTGATAGTTCTGCAAAATGTAAGAAAACGTGTACAACGTACAATGTATTCTGCTAACAAGGTTAGATGGATGACCTGACACTATCGTTTGCTTACACGTGTTGCGTTTGAGTCCACAAACCTATAAACACTTAGTTAACGCACTTAAATTGACATCTTAATTTATAACCTAGCACTTTACGTGCGTAGCGTAGGACTTTGCTTATGTCAAAGTTAAGTAATATTATGTTTTGCGCTTCACCGCTGTTTAATAAAATGAAATAAAGAGTTATGTAGTGTAACGGATGCTCACAAATGCTGGAGAACATCCTTTTCCTTAATTACTCTCAAACTAGATCAACAGTTTTCGTATTCCTAAGGGTGGATTCCAAGAGATTTCACCTTTTAAAATAACGAGTAAATTTTTATTCATATAACAATAACAATGAAAAGTGAAACCGTCAAAGAATCCGTTAATAATTGTTTCATCATTAAAATTTAAATTAGATAATATTGACTAGTCAAAATAAGACAAGTCTAAATGTGACCATTTGATGCATGTTAGCAACCTTAAAGAATTTTCATGAAGACTAAGAATCATGCCGCTAACTTTAATTAATTTTTTTGTGTTATGATTGCATTATTTCATGATGAAATATTACATGAACGTCAAAAAAATACATAATTTTATGTTTCGCGCCCTTCCCATGCGTGATCAATTGCTTTGTTTCACAGCAATAAAAAAAACACAATAGTCAAACTGTCATCTTCATACACCACAGGTCAGAAAGTCATTTTTCCGTACCACTAGTCAGTCAGTTGTCAGTAGGTACTCTAATCTTTATCGTGGCAGAGCTGATAGATTGTATTGTCAATTACGTATAGTAGTGTAGGATAACAATTTTTTTTTTGGTAAATTCTCACAGGATACCGGGAACTAAGTCCCAGGTGATCGTAGTGTATGTACCTATCTTATAACATATTTATACCATATATCTTATACACGGATATAAGAGTTATTGATCATTTCTTGATATGGATACAGTGGTATCAATTAATTACTAATGGAACCGCATATTATAAATCAAATCAAATTTCAATACAGATAGATAGTTCAGATAAGAACTACATAATTGTATAAATTATTGTAGGACGAAATGAACCCTTTGAGTATCGATTAATTGATACCACAAAACTCGGTTGCGGAGTAAAATCATCTGATTTACTTTACACGAAACTCATGTTCACATGTCGATACAGATTTTTCAGCTTTCCTTTTTCAAGTTCTTTTTCTTGTCGTGATTTTAAAACATGTCTCGTGGTTTATCACGGACTGGGAACTTCCCATCCACCCCGGTAAACAATCATCGAGCCATACGAACCGGTGTAAATGGTTTTTTTTCCAACCCCAACCATAACCCGGTGCCGGGACCGATGAGTCCCTTAAGAAGAAAAAAATATGCTATCTGAACTAAATTATCGGCTTCTATTAGACATGTGTGCTCTTGTTTTTCAAGAAAGCCGTGCCGAAAAATACCGAAAAGCCGAAAATCTTGGCCAGTAAAAAAATCTGTCAATCAATCTATTTCCAATATGCAATTCATATTTCCAGACCTTCTAGGCACTTATGGAACAATAATAGTTTGCAAATAAATGCAATGCACTGTGTATTTTTCAGTATATTGCCTTTGTCTGTATAGCTCAAACTATAAATGTGAATGTCCTTGGCTGGTTTCATAACGCAAAACATAAAATCAAATCACAGTTTCAACTATTTTATGCTGGCAACATATTTTGCATTATCTTAAAAGTGCAAGTTACAATGACCTCTTTCTTTGTTGGAATTTGGATTAGAACAACAAATAACACCATAATCATAACAACCGGTAACCGTTAACAGTTGGTTGAGAGTAGTTGGTCGTTCATTTAGAAAGACCTCCGATGATCCTAAGATGTCCGATTCAATGTAAATATGGCAGGTCTAATTGGCTAGAAATATTCTGGTTTGCGGCGCTACACTGTATTAAAAAGATTTATTTGTTTATTGTACAACGGGTCAAATGAAGTCCAACCACCAACCAAACCAAGCGCAATATTGTTATCCCGTAGGGATCGAGTCCGGGACTTCTGGGTCTGATACCGGTAAGCGAACCACTAGACCACAGGTAGTTAATAATGAAAATATAAACATAACGAAAACGCTATGTTTATATTTTATAACAAAATAAATGCAAAACATTTCTATTAGATTGTGTTTTAAGAAAGAGCAAAGCAAACCTAGACTATCGCTATCTAATTATACCTGCAACATTTAATTTGAATGGGACAAGCTATTTCGAAATGAGCGACAAACTAAGTTTGTATGGAAGAGCGGTGCTACTGAACTGAGCTTTGGTTAACTTTGGCAAAACTTTTGGGTTTAATTTACACTTAGTTACACATCAACAGCCCATTAGTGTCCACTGCTGGACAGAGCCTCCACAACGATTAGCAGGCTGATTGGTAATTGCAGTAAAGGTTCAATATAATACACAGAAGGAAGTTCCTGCCCTTCTTCTGGTGAGACCCCTTAGTCAGCTTTTACGACATCCGTGGGCTGAGTTGGAGGGGTTGATTCTTAACCGCGACAGTCAGAATAAAGGCTTTAAGTATAAAGTACGGTGACAATCGTTTTTTTTTTTTAGTTTTCAATAATCTTTGATCAACTCAAACATAGGTAATATTACCTATCTTATTTGAGGAAAAAAAGGTCGGCTATATTCCTAGTCAAAACATGACCAAAACATGAATACGCAATTTTACGATCCCTAGCTTAAATGTGAGAGAGCTTTCGACAGTCTTGGTGTCTATTAATCACTTTTCTTTGAGTTTGTTATGATCTGCATTTTAGTGCTTAATGTGTTTTTGTCGAAAGAAAAGGGTACCTACACCGTTTATGTTGTTAGAGGTGTGGGTAAAGATAGGTTTTCGAGAAATAGGTTCCCTTTTTTCTCAAATAAATACATAGGCAAAGTCTTTGAAGTTATATCTAGGTTTTATTTACTCAGACAAAATATGCATGTACGATGTAGAATTATGAATTGAAACATAGTCAAGTCCTCTTTTAGTAGATACTATCATGTATTGTATTGTTAATTACCTCTACTAGCTGTTGACACATAAATATGGTAAAAAGATGATGATTATTTGCCTGCGTATCCTTATAAATACTTACATTATCAATCGATACACTTTATGAAATGGAAAAGTCATGTAAGTCCAAAAAAATATGCCCAACCACGATGGAAGGTTGCTGGCAAAAATATTGCAAATATAGGAACGCGACAGAATAAAATAAGGCATTGTGGTAAACTCATTGAAATGCGAAACGAAAACAACAGCCAGATAAAAATACAAAGTACCTAATTAAAAATACCCTAATTGTATGACGGCGCGACACTTCACTATCACAGAACAAAACTTCCAATTACCTACACAAATTATGAGCCAATACATCCTCTGTTTCTATTGCAATAAGAGTGATCGTTTTTGCACTCAAAACAAAAGGTTGCTTCACTGATACGAAAACCGAATAGTATGTAGGTATTGCAGTTCTAGTATGACTTACAATTGATTGAAATGGCGTACTCATTGACTGCGCACCCTGATTGAGTTTTCCATGATAAATACACGAATGATTTGGATAAAGTCCTCCATTTCAGAACAATGATCGATTGTTATAAGCTTCAATTTATATTCGAGCGATTCTTGCTCAAGTTCTTCGAAAGTATTAATTGCAACCGATTTCTAAGATAGATGGATAGGAGTAGAAAGGCTATGAGGATGGCCGAAAAAGAGATGGATGAATTCCGTAAAAGAGGACATATATGAGAGAGTACAAGTGAAATGAGCTGATGATGATGGCTGATAGAAGGGAATGGAGGAGAAGAACGTATTGTGCCGACCCTGCCTAGAGTAGGAAAGGGAAGGGAGACCAGAGTTACCAGGAAGATGACCCTTTTCTTTTATTGTATGACGAGGGACCGAAGGTGGAGTCGCACTTCAACCGGAATCCTCAACAAACTGAGGAACTAGCTATCTTACCTCTGTATGTCAGAACACAAAAAAAATAGAATTGTTATTTTGGTGTCAGAATTAGATAAGATGGTGGTAGTGGTAGCTAGCCAGGCGGACTTAAACAAAGTCCTACCACCAACCAAACCGAGCACAATATTGTACTCCCCTGGGGATCGAGCCCGGGACCTCTGGATCTGAAATCGGTGGGTTGAACCACTAGACCACAGAGGCGGTTTAAATCCTTAATTAACATTCTCTGTACCTATTACAGTACAAAGGTCACATTCATCAATACTCTACGTTTACTTTTGGACACAATCATCCTCGATGAAGTTGCACTTATCGGTCAATCAGGTAATTCTCGCCTACAATATCATAAAAAAACTGGGAACAAACATGTGCCCCACCCAGGATTTGAACCCAGGACTTTCGGATCGATGCCACCCTAAAACTACACGGAGGTTATAAGTAAAGGTAAGGAAAACAGTGAAAGTTATGATTTCTCCACTCATACTTGGAAGGTACCTATTCACTTTAGCAACGTGGATGTCAAAGCGACTGAATTGACTGCTAACTGCAGGTGCAGAGGCACGCAAGCGTACAATGATAATCGCATACAGTGTTGTGCAAACTGTTTCCCATAGGCTTTCGTGTTAAATAAACCCTGAATAGTGCTTGTTAGTGTTAGGTGACAAATTTTTATAGTCAGCTGGTTAACATGACGCTTGGAGCCTCCAAATTGGAGGTTCGAATAATGAGCAAGTCCTGCAGTTGCTATGAAAAGAATCACTGTTTCTATGTTGATTGATTCCCAATTTTATATGGAAAATATGAAGATACATTCATTGATGAACTGTTTGTTCTCCGTATAATATATATACGGAGTACAAATAGTTGTATTGATGTAATAAATTACATACAGCTCAAACGTCGATAACCTAAATAAGTTCTGACATTCAATTTCTTAAAAAACTAACTTTAATATTTTTTTAAAGGAAACTAAAAAATCATAAATAAATAAATGTAATAGACAAGACTGTCTTTTCCAATACACAATAAATCTACCAGGATTTGATATTAGATCTATTTGTAAGTTAAAGTAAAGTCAATATTTTCAAGAACTTGTTATAACTTTTGAACGAAGTGGATTCCACAACCTCTCCACAATAGCTAAACCAAACAACGCAAAGAATACAAAACTATACAATCATTCATTGAATTTCCTTCCATCAAACCATTCTAATGCAGCTACTCAGAAAACTATCAAGGACCATCAGGAAAAATAAGAAAAACAAAAGAATATCGCTAAGCGGTGGCCATGCACACTAAACACGGGGAGAGTATGATTTGAAACACGCAAAGGCATCTTTAGGCACATCTTACAATGCCTTAGAATACCCTTACAGGTAATAAAATGGCCGGAAAATAAAGATCTTTACTATTTTCCTATGATATAATAGTTAACGCGCCTTATTTACTGTACGTAGATAATTGTTTTGTAACATTCAATCACAAACAATTATATTAAAAATAATATGTACAAATAAACTAACTATGTACAAGGGAAGCAGGCGGGTTACCTAAGGACTGTTACAAACGGTCAATAGGTAAATACCAGACGGAAGCGTGCATAGTATTACATAAATTATACATCATATGCATTATTTTTGGGTTTTTGAATGAAACGACGGGAAACCCAAGGTCTGAGATTCTTATGTAGGTAGGAATTAACATTGCTATTCGCGTGGCAATTCAGCTAGACCGTCTGATACTGGTCTGGATCAGTACAGTTTAGCTGTAGTAAATACCGTTTGTAACGGTCCTAAAGTAACTTGAAAATTTCCTATGTAAATAGTTCATTGATATTGTTAATATAGTTCTGTTCGTCCTTCATATTTTCATCTACAAGAGCAGGAAACTGGAATAAAGACTTATAAATAAGATTTCAATTTAGATTGATAAATATAGAATTTATGAAGGTATAATCAAAAATAATTAATAGCTGTGTACCCCGTCGTTATCCGTGTTATCTAAGAAAGTCTTCCGCGAAAAAAAACGCAATGCTTCGATCTGTAATACTACCGCAATGTTCAATTGTTTTTTTTTTCAATTCGTTTTGGGTAGTGGTGTATAGTAGTTCGCACTCCGGTTCTGATACCAGAGGTCCCGGGGTCGATCCTCAGGGGGTACAAATTTGTACTCGGTTTGGTGTGGTAATGTTTCAAGTCTGCCTGGCTAGCTACCACCATCTTACCTAAGTCTGTCGCCGTAACAACAATTCTAAATTGCTGTGTTCCGACATTTAGAGGTAAGATAGCCAGTTCCTCAGATTCTCCTCCCACAATAAAAATAAAAACTGGTCAAGTGCGTTTCCATCTCAGACCTTTTTTTTTATCCTAACTTGACATTGACACCAGGTGAGATAAAAAAAACTGTTGTGTAGGTGCTTGGCTAACCGTCACACAAGGCCAATTATCAGGACAATCTCAAGTCCTTATAAGTGGATTAGTTAATTAAATGATTACCTCCGCCTCAGCGAGATTATCGTTTTATACACAATGGTAATTTTTTAATTAAATCTGATTGAAGTATTTTTTATGGCCAGGCTTTAAACATTAGATAGGAAATCAACAATTCCTACAACAATACAAAACTTTGTCTTCTTTAGGCATCTAGAAAACTTAGGTAACCGGAGTTATTACACCGGACCTTATAGCGCAAGTTAGATGCGAGAGATCTTTGAGAATCTGTTTCGAATAGCTCTAAAGTCTAGCCAAATGTAATGGTTGCTGATGGGCATCCATGTCTTATGATATCCTATACCAACATAGAGTGCAGTGCACAATTAATTAATTTCCTATAAAAAAACGTAATTCGTAAAGAAAACTGTCTTACATCGACAGTAGACAATACTAGGAAAATCTTCTGTGTGAAATGGGGCAGGTTTTTGCAATACGTTTATTGTCTCTCGGTAAAAAGTAGCGCGCGCGCACCTCCAGTGCAACTTGCAATGAGAAACGCCACACAAGCGTTGTGCTGTGCGCTGCGCTGTCACTTGAATATATGAAGTCGTCGTGTAGCTACACATATTAAATGGCGGGACGATAATCAATGCACATCCTAAGCCAGAGATCATAGAGACTTGAACACGGTAGCTTTCTGGGTGCACTAAAATAGGTTTCGGGCTATTCTTACAAGACAGGATGACAGGAACGAAGCTAGGGCATAACACCAGATTATCTATGAAAAAACGAAGTGTTCGTTTTTCAACTCAGCGACGTTTTTCATAGAAAAATGTCAGCGCACTATACAATGCGCGTGTGGCTAAGGGAGATTATCTTGTTGTTGGAATAAAGCGACGAGTTCACAATTGGTTGGAACGAAGTTAATAAAAGTTGAACATTCCACGTATTAAGCGCAAGGATGCTCTTGATTTGAGGATAGACCTGAAACCTCGGAACAAATCTTATGAACTTATCTTAGCAGTAACAAATCAGTGGAAAGAAGCAGCTCATGAGGAGTATAAGAAAAAGCGATGTGTATTTAATTGAATTTAACTAGATTTTATAATTTCTCGTACGCGTAAAGATATCAATAGTTAATAAGCTAAATGAACGTTTTCTACCTCGCAAAATAAAAATGAATAGAAATTTTACTTTGAAAATTTAGCGTCTCAATTAATCCGAAGGTATTCTAG
This sequence comes from Venusia cambrica, assembly GCA_951394065.1. NCBI lineage: Eukaryota > Metazoa > Arthropoda > Insecta > Lepidoptera > Geometridae > Venusia > Venusia cambrica. Next base: position 8,682,780 of record OX596043.1, on the reverse strand, counting down.
AGAATGCACCAACATGTACTTAAGTATAATTAAAAAGTCAACCAGCCGTTCCATGATGCAGCTGTCCTTCAATTGCATTCCTAGACATGCGCGGGCGCAGGCGCGTAATCGTTTCCTTCCACTTTGACGGAGTTAAGCAATTTATCTTGTTACGTTGATGCCAAATTATTTACTTTTATATACTAAGCTATTTATAAGGTATGTCCGTTTGTAGCAATTATTACCTGTTTCTGTATTATGTGATAACAGTCGTTCGAGGTTATGACATTGACTTGTATTTAAACCTTTTTTTCATAAAGCTTTCCTTGTGTCCTCGGCCTTGTGGTATGGCGTGTGGCTTTTGATCTGGAGGTCCTGGGTTCAATTTCCGGGTGGGGTTTACCTTATTTGGTTAGGACATTGTAGGCCTGAATCACCTGATTGTTCCATATGTTAGATAATTCCGTACTTATTACTACCAGATGCAGTACGCGGGTACGCCTATGGTGGCAGCTCGTAATGTCTGTTATACAGCCCACACATAATTAGGAATAATCCATTCTAAATCGACGCGCTCGGCTTTTTTTTTTAAGTAAACATTCTACACAATTTTTTTTTTAGGATGTTGATGGGCCTGCCTCGTTTCTGCAGCTCTTCTACCATGTTTGCTGAGGCGCGAGTTGATGGATTTCACGCGATAATTCGAAAGAAAACGGCCTCATTGCTCATATATTACGGGGCAGTACCAACACCATTCCGCAAATCATACCTGGCAGACATGACTTGCCTGTAATGAAGTCTTACTTCGGATCCTGACCTGATGAATTGTTCAGGACTTTATTCCAATAAGTATTTTCAATTTAAATTTCAATAACATTGTATGTACCTACTAACATTAAGTTTTTAAGTATTTTAGATATAAGTACTAACAAATGGATCTTTTTAATCTGAATAAATATAGAAATTATATTCAGTATTATTATTGATATGCCATCCACTTTCAGTTCTGTCTAAAACGCTATCCTATGTTGTTATAGGATATAATTATATCATTATATATAAATCTGGCGCTCTCAAATGCTATCTTCAGGACGTCAAGATAAATAGAACACAATGTAAATATACTTAATTAAGGTATCTACTTATATATTTAATACTCATGGTACTCTTACTACTAGAAGCACATGTTTATTAAAAAATCTCCATAAAACAAAATAACATGGACGGACATAAAATTACTATTAACAAATTTATTGAAAGTCTGATGAAAGCTTTCCGTTCACTGGATATTATATTCACTAGCAAACACAGTCGTCACCTCGAAAATAAATATACGTACTAAAAGTGTGCTTAAAGCAGAAAAGCTAGATTTAAAACACTCAGAAGAAAAAACTCGCTGAAAGAAACTCATTTCCGGCTGAGTTTTTCAATACATTCCCATTTAAATACGTTTCAGAGTCAAAACGGCAAGTGTTTTAATTCTGCATTTCTTATCTCATATGAGGCGACAAGGAAAAGCTTTCTACTAAGGAATGATAAGTTTGAGAGCATTGTTGCACTCACTTATTGACCTTCTTTTCTCTCATATATTTTTGAACGATATTTTATTTTAGTTAGTAAGCTTGCGTTTGACTGTTATCTCAACTGAAGTGAATGGTCGTATACCATTCACTTCAGTACGCTTACGATTGCCTAGAACTTAGAAGGAACTCCTTCCTAAATACTAGCTACTTACTATTTCTTACTTACTTTGTTGCTTTAGGTGGGTATACTTTTAGTAAACTTTATAATATTTTTAAAACAAACTGTTGTATAAACTAATAAATAACAAACAGAACTACATATAAATAATACCTTTTATCTTCGGATAAAAAAAAACTAAAGTTATCTTACTTACTTGTTCAACATTTTGGGTGCTGAGCCCCTAGCTGTGTACAAAAAACATCCCATGAGTGTTTTTTAGCACCCAATGAGTTAAAAAAAGCATCGAAACCTATTTTTTAACATAGTAAAAGTTTTTACTTATTGTTTGCTTCGGATTTTTTACTCCGCACAATTAAAATAAACTTTACTCACGAGTCCACGTGATCACAATGTTTTATTTTAATCTAAATAATGCATCTTGTATAAATAAATATATACATACATTTTATATACATAAGATATATCCATTTTGAATAAGACTAAAAAGTGTTGCTAGTGTGGGTTGTTCAAGTCAATTCACTGTAGGCATTTAACGAAACCAAAATTAATTCATTCAAGTATTTTATTCAGCAGCCCGACAACCTGCGATAAAATTACAAATATCCTAACTAGATTCAGCCCCAAGCGAGACTCGCCAAGGTCGATCCACTTTAATACAAGAACCCATTCACCAGAAACTTAACTTTTGATCGACGTATTGCATTTAATTATTTATGGACTAATCGAACTGTTCTATTGTACAGGTTTATAGTTCAACATAACTCGGAGATATCATTTTTTAACTAATATGCTAAAGTTGTTTTATCTTCTTTACAAATGTATATAGAACGATGGTTATTACATTTTACTTCTGGAATAAGTATTTACTTGATCGTTGGGCACTTATTTTTGGTAAAAAAAAATATGATAAAAATAATATTTAATACCTATTTGAATACTTTCGTATAGGTGTATTGTTTTCCAGAATTTTTATCAACAACTTTCTAGGGCATCAGAATTAATTAATATTTTGTTCAAATAATAATTCAAATAAAAGTAAATAGATAAGAATAAGATGATTAGATGATTATATGACTCACTCCACTTTGCATAGATTAAGTATATCTATAATCCCTAAAAAAAGAGGTGGCGAAAGTACTTAGTTGTAATGAGAAGTACTACAATTTATATTTTCATTAAAATAAAGTAGGTATAAATGTTAGAACTAAAAAATAAGTATTATCAAGATACTATAGTGCGATGATATAATTAATAAAAATGAAAAAAAAAACATGCCATCAATCTGTCTGTGCATTCGAGCTCAAATGCTCATGCCAAATGCTGTCGTAGTAGATTCTCTTGTCTCTGTGTTATCGGAGTCTCTGAGTTGAGTGAATCTGTATGTTCTAATATAATAGGTACTTTTTAACGTACAACTATAACAATTTGGTCATTATCTATGTAGGTTCTCGTGTGGTAAGTTAATTCATGTCAATCAGTTTGTAATTGTATCCACTCTAATGGCCGATCAAGTAATCAAGGGAATAATTAGACTACTTAGTTTTAAATTGTTTAGGATTTATACAACTTATATTACCTATATACCATTTTCTATCCCTTTATTTATCATATTATTTATTTTATTATATTATATTTAACTGCCTCTGTGGTCTAGTGGTTCAACCCACCGATTTCAGATCCAGAGGTCCTGGGTTCGATCCCCAAGGGGGGAGTACAATATATTGTGATTGGTTTGGTTAGTGGTAGGATTTTATGTTTAAGTCCGCCTGGCCTTATGTTTAAGTACCACCATCTTACCTAATTCTGTCGCCAAAATAACAATTCTTAAAAAAAAATGTTGTGTCCCGGCATTCAGAGGTAAAATAGCCAGTTCCTCAGTTTGTTGAGGATTCCATGTGAAGTGCGCCTCCATCTTCGGCTTTATCTCAACTTGTTACCAGGTGAGATGAAGGCTAAGCGCTTCCTCGTCGTACAATAATATATATATATATATAGATTATATAGATAGACCAAAAAGTCAAAACGATCGCAATGAATGATCGTTAGGATGCTTTTATTCTAAAAACGAATAGTACCTATAGCCTACGGACAGTTATTTTTGACACATTTTCTATGGAACATCATGTAAACTAGCTTCCTCGGTACTCTCTAGACTTCTATTTGTCTGCATCTAGTCCACAGTTGGTCGACACGACAAGTGTGCCATTGTCAAGTGTTTAATAAGGCGAGGCGATGGACCGTCGTGCGTTGCATGCTAATCGTGTAGGTACCTCAACATCTCGTTTCACGGATGTGCACATGTAAAGCGATCAGTATCAACGTCACGATGGAAATTCGGCTAACAAGAACAATCGAAGAAATACCGTGGTTCCGTCACGATTTGTGTTTCACTATGTCACGATCTACGTAGATTACTTTAGGAACGCACTCCCTGTAAGAGGTAATTTATTAAAAGAAAAGCTACCTTAAACGGCCAGCTAATAATAGTCAGCTCCAAAATGTATTGTCAAACGTGCCTTACAATACAAATTAAATGAAATGAATTTATTGTTTGTTGAAAATAAGTTCAAATTTTATCCTGTCAACAATTGCAGATTTTTCTTGCTTGAATTGCTTGCCATAAAGATATATTATTTTAGCGTTGTTGACAGTATGAATGCAAAAATTGCTACCGATGAGATTTTTTAAATATCAACAAATAATGATTATATAACTCTCTCTTGACTGTTTCTAGTCTTTACAAAATCATTCCTACAAATCGGCACAAAGTCCACGCAGCACACCAGTTTTTTATTAACAAAAACACAACAAAGAGAGGCACAGACCTGCATGGCACTACTCGGGATACACGTTTCTACGAGGCATTCCTCATAGCATACCAAAATGAAGCGCACCAAGATAAAGCGCAGCAAAGTACTTCAAAATAGCGCATCCGTTTTGGTGCGCTCCATTCATTAGGTATTAATGTTAAGTTAAAATGTTTTGTTCCTCGTTGCGCACCAATGATAATGTAGGGTCTAGTGATGGGGTTATTTTTCATAGTACCTAACGTATAAGTGGAAACTTATAATTGGCCTTCAGCTGCCATGTACGCTGCCAACACATATGTTAATTTATATTTTTAAACAATGACAGTATGATTTCTATTTAATCATCTAACTCAGAGGAATAACTCATGATGCTTGCTATATAGACTGGACAGGAACACGCGAAGGTCTTTTTTTTTATTGTACGACTGGGAGGTGCTTTGCCTTCGTCTGATTTTTATGTTTTGATAAGGCCGAAGGTGTAAGCGCACTTCACCCGGAATCCTCAACAAGCTGAGGAAAACTACCTAAAATTCCAGAACACAATAGCATGCCTTGTGTTCTATTAACGAACATATTCTTCGTTTGCCAATGGTCATTCGGTAGTAACTCTGCAAAGATTTGTGGGATGAATCACAATTTTGTTTTGTGTTTGGGTTTTTTATCCGGAATCTAGTTCCCACACGCTATGTTTAGCGCTGTTGATAAATTATGTGATTTACTTGTATTTTCCCTTTATTTGATCCATTTTTGATATTTGTTTGTTTTGATGTAGACACCAATCGTTTAAATTCAACGGGTGAATCATCATCGCAAATTTTGAAAGTGATATTATTTCATGCGTGTGAAAATGTCCACTATAATTTTATACTTTTTCACTGTTGTTTTTCTCAACTCATTGTGTGTAAACACTAAATTGAATGTAAATACGTAGAGGTATCAGTTAGTTCTCGTATGAGCCAACCCAGGCACTCCCAGGTTATATTTGCACAAATGCGAAGTACAGCAATAACGTAATGCAGACGCTGAAGTTGTTTGTTTGTATCGGTTGTATATGGCGGTTGCGTAGGTACAGGTATGTTTGCATAATAAATTACTGATAGATTTTAGACCAGACAACATAAAACATACCTTTTTCGATTTTGTTAGATGTTTCTACAGAAGATATTGTTAATTCATTTTAGTTGAAAGACTACTGTCGTCATATACACTGCATAAATAAGTTATTTTTGAAAAAAATAATGGAACCGACTTCCCCACTAAAAACTTAAAAATTACTTTAGAGTACATATAATTTGAAGATGGTGCCGAATTGCCAAGCAAAACAACGTGTTTCTTGTATGGCTTAATCACATGAACTAACTCTTAACTATTTTTTTTAGTTTTAAAAATAACTTATTTTCAGCTTTTTTTGTTGTAAAACCTAAGACTCCCATTTAAGAGGCGTGTAAGGGTGCTATACTACGAGATTCTGGGAAATATATACAAAATGATGGGATCGAAGATAAATACAAGATGACCTGACATAAATGTTAAAAATCGGTTCCTTCTATGGTGCAGTAAAGGGGTGCACTATTTGCTTTTTTCCTGTTTTTTTATTTAAAAGTCAAACTACTGAAACTTAACTAAAGATTTTGATAAAATTAATATGGGACCAATCTGGAATATTAATAGTATATAGATATATAAAGAACTATTTTTTCAAATCGGTTGAGAAATGATGGAGATTACAAACATAAAAAAAAGGCCAATAAAGTATGTTACATAAAAGCTTCGCATAAATGTGCTCAATGTAACAATAAATACAAGTAATGTAACAATGTATGCATTAAATCGTATCTATGGTTGCGCAACATGGAGTTACACGTAAACAGTACGTCACAAGAAGAACAATCGATTTTTCTGCATAATATTTTTCAATACTTGTTCAATGATGGTAGGCGCCTGTGCTATTGCTTGTACCTACACTAGTAAAGCAAATAATTTAAAAAATAGGACAAGTATAATGTACCCGGGCACTATTAAATAAAAATTGTACCCTACACTACTAAACTATGGTAAAAACATTGTCGAGAAAGAAGTTTTGACTAATACTTTCTGTAAATCACATTATTTTATTTACCTTTGGAGAAAAGTTATTTATCATTACAGAAACGATCTGTCCAATGCAATCTATATATATAGTTGGACCGTTGCATTAAGCAACGGTCCAAATATGGTCTATAGGTAACCCTTCAAAGCAGGACTCAGCAATGCTGCGTGGTGGCAAAAATAGCTAAAAGAGTGAGTGGTTTCTTTTCGACAAGCGCGCTCCACCTAATGTGCGCGTAATAACCATCTTTCCTTGTTTTTCAAGAGAGCTGGTGGTCAACGCTTGGCTATCACCAATAAAAATACAAGTTGTGTTGTGTACTCATATAAGTAACAACCTCTACCGAATAAATCGATTTAACTCGTCTCACCGCTGGTTCCGGTAGATTATGATCCCAAGCTTGGGTTTTCTAAGCACTATGCTCGATTGACTTCCACTATTACTGATTAGCTAAGCATAAACGTGACCATGTCTGATGTGACGAATGCGTGTAAGAAACACTTCGGCCGTTTATATTACCATTTTAGAACAACTAAACAATTATTGGTGCGACTACACACATGGTCATAACTAATTTTATTTTTGCGTCTGAATAACAAATAAAAAAGTCGTATTACTTTTATTAAAATTGGTTGGTGGTAGGACTTTGTTAAAGTCTTTTTTAAGCTACTACCATCTTATAGCTAATTCTGTCCCATAACAACAATTCTGGTTGAAAAAATGGTTGTGTTCCAGCTAGGTAGGATAGCCAGTTCATCAGACTGTTGAGGATTCCGGGTGAAGTGCACTTCCATCTTCGGCATTATCATAACTTAAAACCAGGTGAGATGAAGGCCAAGCGATTCCCCGTCGTAAAATAAACAAAAAAAAAAGGTTAAAACACAACATATATGTTAATGGAAACCAAGTTAACGCCTTATTTAGTGGATCAAACTTTAAATTGCGAAATGCCATTTCAACCGAAAACTATTTGGTGATAATAAGTTATGAAACGCTACTGCTTACAAATAACAACCCACTATTATTTCTGTAGGCCCTCTATTAGCATCAAACCGCAAGAAGGTCGTGTTTGTGTCACAGTTTTATGAAGTCCATTTTACCATATTTTACGCAATGGTTCTTACATTATTTTGCAGGCTGAGACTATTGGATAATTGAAATATATAAGAAAATTGAGCAAAATCAAAAAAGTCAAAATGTAAAATTGAAAAAAACAACGGTACTTCAAGTTTCAAAGTGATCCTGTGATTCAAGCAACAAACAGATATCTAAGGCTACAGCTAGGTCCTCTCAACTATATTTCTAAAGCTATATACCTGCATCATGAATGATTATGATGATGAATTTATAAATAATAATTGTACATAATCAATTAGAGACAGATCTGACTAGCATCAGAATTGATGTTATTTATTACAAAACCTATTGACAAGGTAACCTAGTACCTTTACCTTCCTACCTGATATAAGTACAATAGGTAACATGACGGCTCTTTCTCTCGCAAACAAAACCAGGACGAGTAAATGAGAAAGATAGCATTTGGCATAAAACCAAATCGCTTTATCACAGCACTTGACCTAGAGCTACATTTATAAACATAGAAAACTTTGTATTCTACAGGAATAATGTAACAAAATGCACGAAAATAGCAATGTTTTGCTCCGTGTACAGAGTAATGTTTCTGGCAGGTTGCGAATAAAATCTACGAGATATTTAAGTAAACCAACACACGCTTACAACTACCTACAGCTAAAAAGGCATATTTTACAAAACACTTCGCAGCTGGAGTCGTCAATTTTATGAGCTTATTCAGCTTAGTTATTAGTTCTTGACTCCACACAAAGGCTTTTTTTTTATCTACGACGGAGAAGCGCTTGGCCTTCATATCACCTGCCCCCCCACAGCACGGGGAGGGGATAACATTTTTGTCCTCTGTTTTTATCCACCTCTGAGAGCATTTTGTCTCCACATGGTAGATAAAAACAGAGGACAAAAAATTTATCCCCGCCCCGTGCTGAGGGGGCTGGTGTCATTTATATTCAGGACGAATGTGAAAGCGCACTTCACCCGGTTTCCTCTAAAGACTGAGGAATTATCTATCTTACCTCTGGCTATTGGTTAAAGAACAATGCAAAAACACAAAAAAAAATTATTCTTGTAATGGCGTCATATTTTGGGTAGTAAATAATAGCCAGCAAATAATTTCTGTATCTTTAAGTAGATAAATACAATTTAAATACTTCCCGTTTCCAGCTTTGTATTTCCGCTGTTACGACCCTAATGTCTTAAAACAGAGAATATAGGTATTTTTAGGGGTACGTGTGATCTACCTACGGAATCGCTGGCTTTTTATACTACTAAGGTGCTGATCCGGCATACGATCCACCTGATCGTAAGCGGAAACCGTCGCTTATAGACGCTTGCAGCATCATGAGCTCTACCGACCTTACTCACCACAGGAACACAGCGCTATTTAGGTATAGTGCTATTCGGCTGCGATATTCTGTAGCTCTTGAGCGGCTACGATAATTATCTACTGACGGCAGGACCTGCAAAGGCCAACCTGGCTACCGACCTCCTTTGCTTGTCCTGCCAAAGTCCAGCACCAAACGGTTTGCTGTGTTTCGTCCGAGAGTGTGGAAGAGCCAGTGCGTTTTTGGAAGCTTGATCCAGACAAGCCTAGGTCAAGAGCTATTCTGGGCAGGCTCGCTTTATCAATCCTCAACCTTACCTGTGCAAGTCGAGGTCAAGACCTATTCCAAAAAAGACTAGGTCTACGATAAAATATTGTATGGGTACCTTCTCTACTTCGTCTAGAGTAAAACATATATATGCCAACGACCATCTATATGAACAATACACTACTTAGCGGAAACACTCAATTATTACGAATATTGGTTGTCCCCCTCAATTAGGGCATTCGTAATGTCAGACACGCCCTTCACGGATCGCTTGTGACAATATCTGGTGTGATGTTCATACAATATTAATTAATATTAGACCAAAAGTGCCAACATTGAGAAAATATGGTTTTATTTAGCCTGTATGCGTAAATCAGCAGATCCCACACGAATACCGCCTCTCTATTGGTGGTTCGCCTATCGGTGTCAGATCCAGGGTCGCGGGTTCGGTCCCCAGGGTAGAACAATATTGTGCTTAGTTAGGGTATAACCTCTATAGTATAGAGTCTATACAATTTAGTATTAACATCAAATAGGACTTTTACGCGAGGACATTCATTTCATGAAGTCAATTACACATTTACCTAATTACTTGAGTTTTAGTATTCTTAATCTTACCATGTTGTGCAAGATTTAGCACAACGTTATAATTTTAGCTAAATAAGTAAAAATTAGTAAGAACGTCAAAATGCTTCCTAACTACGTAGGTCTCACGTACACTTTAGTTACGTTTGGCTATAGCCAAATCAAATAAAAAAAAATCTTCCAATGATATCAGATTCAAAATAAGAAGTCGTCTTATTTTTTGTACGACGGGGAAGCGCTTGGCCTTCATCTCACCTGGTAACAAGTTATGTTAAATTAAGTTCGCCTAGCTCTACCACCATTTTACCTAATTCTGACATCACAATTTTTATTTAATTGTTGTGTTCCGGCATTAAGAGGTAAGATAGCCAGTTCCTCAGTTTATTGAGGATATACTGGTGAAGTGCGCCTCAACCTTCGGAATTTTCATAACTTGAAAAATCAGGTGAGATGAAGGGCAAGCTCATTCTCGTCGTACAATAAAAATAAAATGAAAGTTATTTCGTTTAGTATTATATGTTATTTCCGTCTCCTAGTTGTACTTATATAAAAAAATACAGTCCTTAGTATCGCTTTTTGAGTGTAACTGAGCTGATTCAAATACTAGAAGGTCTAGAACGCAGATATTCTATCAATATTCTATATATAAAAAATATATAATTTTAAAATATTACAAGACATTAATTTCACACAGCGCCATCTAGTCCCTAACTAAGCATAGCTTGTAATATGGGAACTAGATTACGGATATAATACTTAAATACGTTTTTTTTTGTCCTACTTATCATACAATACAACACCCAAACACAGAACAAACATCTATATTCATCACACAAATGTTTGTCCTGGGTGGGAATTGAACCCACAACCTACAGCGCAGAAGGCAGAGTTACTACCAGCTGAGCTATGAGGCCTATCTATAGTTGTCATATTCTCATTAGAGCTGTCGGGAATGCTACAATATTGAGTAATGTGCGGCATTCGCCTGCGGTTGGCACGCGACGACGAAACGGCTACAGGTGTCGTCGCCCTGACGCGATCACTCCGTGACGTCAGTTTTACCTACGAACGAGTATTTACCTATTTACCGGTTTGCAGGGTATAGTTGCTGGTGAAATGACGGTCACGCGAGGCTTAACTTTATGCCTCAAGTTGACGGGCGCAATGCAGTGCCGTGTAGGCTGTTTCTGTGACCTACGCAGTACGGCATTGTTATAGGCAAGAGATGTACTTAACATCAGGTGGGTTACTTGCATGTACCGTCTCGAGTTGTATAAAAAAAAATATCCAACGCTATGATAGGGTCGGCACAACATGACTGTTCTCATCTTCGGCCCACTTGTGTTATACACAAAACGTAGAGTAATAGTTTATGAGCGGTCTCTTTGCGCAATGAATCCTTAGGAGCAACCAGAAAAAGCGGTAAATAAATCGTTTTTTAGAAAAAGTTATCAAGTTTTTGATTAATGAAAAAATTATATATACATTTCCTGTCCTCCTAGTCTCTCGTCTAGTGGTTCACCCATCGGTAGCAGACCCAGAGGTTCCGGGTTTGATCCCCGGAGAAGTACACATTTGTGCTTGGTTTGGTTGGTAGTAGGACTTGTTTCAATTCCGCCTGGCTAACTACCACCATCTTACTTAAATATGTCACAATAACAACAATTCTAAATTATTGTGTTCCGGCATTTAGAGGTAAGGTAGCCGGCTCAGTCTGTTGAAAATTCCTGGTGAAGTGCGTTTCCACCTTCATCCTTATCACAGCTTGATACTAGGCGAGATGAAGGCTTCACCGTCGAACAATAAAAAAAACTCTGAGATTTTCGTTTTACTAAAGCAAAGGTTCCTATCTGTCGTATGTGACCCGTATAAGTTTACCACCACGTTCCTATCTGCCGTCTGTGACCCGTATAAGCTTACCACCACGTAACGGAAATGTATATAGCCTGCTATATAGTCTTCGCCTGTACAAGTGTTACCTTACCACTTCCTAGTAGCGTGAGAGCCCCCAGGTTACGTGTATGCTATGGGCATCACTCGTCTTCACTTCTAATTGGAAATTCAAGTAAAAGGTCAGCGTGTTGGATCAATAGAAAAGGTCATGTACCGTTTCGGGTTATGCTAGGCGCGAAAGGGTAAACTTTCTAAGCAATATAACCTTTTTTTTGTTATTACCTACAATGTCTCGCTTAAAATGCTTCATCACAACACATTAATAGCACATCCACGTCCACGGTTAGACAGAGCCTCCTCCAAAGCTGGAGTGTTCTGCCATAATCACCACTCTTGGCAGGCGGATTGATAATAGCAGTAAAAGTGTAGTTATAAACAGAAGGAAGCTGCTGCCCTTCTTCTGGTGACTCCCTTAGTCGGCTTTTACGACATCCATGGGCTAAGTTGTAAGGGTCGATAGTGTAAAAAAAACTTTTTAATTTTTAAGTTCTGCGGGGCCGTATAAAATGATACCTACGTGGAGTTAGACTGTTTTTTATCTACTGAAATTAACTGGTACCTCAGATTAGCAACTCAACGCAACTTTATTCTAGTTTCGAACTAAGATATAGTAATAATAAAGGTGACATAGCTGTGCGCTCAACCACGGCGCTTATGAACACCAGATGACAGAAATATGCGCGTATTTCTACGTTTTTTTTTATTACGGTAAAACAAATATGAATTTTGAAAATCGAAAACACAGACCGTCTGCTGAATTCTGTGTTTATTTACTGTGCAAAGTTTCAAGCCCTAATTGGGCGTATTTATTGAATGGCGAACATTTTTGGTACAAATTAGAGTCAACTTTGTTTTTTTTTCCTATCGAGAAAATTTTATGTAATCGTGTTTTTGAAACACATGCGTTCTAGCATTTATCCTGAACTATAACATATATTAATTTCAAAGTAAATGCTATAGTATTGTGGAAGATATGATCGCTGAAGCTAAGCCATTTCACATATCATACACTCTTAAAGAGAAGTTGTCTCGGTGTATCATCAACACGCCTTTCAAAAATCCTGTCATAGAGAGGTATGTCCAGCAGTGGATGGATACGAGCTGCTGATATGAAAAGTAAAAGCATTCAATGGAAAATCTTATTTACATAAGCATTGTTCACACGCGCTCCGGCTTTGCGTAGCACACCCTCGGAAGCGGAACGTGAGCACACGCAACTTTGTGTTATGTATTTCAGACTTTACGACGGGTTTTCCGAGAGCTAGTTACAAACGATAGATTTGCTGGGTTCACTATCGATACGCAAATATATTTTTTTTACGACGGGGCGCTTCATCTCACCTGGTAACAAGTTTAGCAAGCCGGAACACATTTTTTTTAAGAATTTTTATCATGGCGACAGAATTAGGTTAGATAGTGGTAGCTAGCCAGGCGGACTTAAACAAATTTCTACCACCAACCAAACCAAGCACAATATTGCTCCCCTGGGGATTGAACCCGGGACCTCTGGACTTGAAATCGGTGGGTTAAACCACTAGACCACAGAGGCGGTAAAATATTATCATGTCATAATTTAGTGTGACATAATTTTACTTATCCAATTTACGCATAAATTTATGGCTTAAAATGTTTACCATATCTTAAGTTAGCATGACGATAAACAAGCATATTATTCAGTAGCTTTTTAAAAAAAAAAGCATATTATCATCCTTAGTATGAGTTTCTGACAGCTGACTGAAACTATTTTCGTATAGGGCGCTTATTTCCATACATTTGGTTAGGGGACATTGAAAGGAACTACAGTTGCTTTACTATTCCGCTTACCAAATGTTTAGAAATAAGCGCCCTATACCAGGCGGACTTAAACAAAGTCCTACCACCAACTAAACCAAGCACAAATGTGTTGCAAAATGCAAAGCAAAATGCAAAATCAAATCCGAAACCTCTGGGTCTAAGGGTAATAAGTGAATAGCGTGTGCAACAAAATTCCAAAAACCAAATTCCCACTAAAATATTGGATATTGGGATTGAAAACAAAAAGCTTAACTATTGATTCCCCAATTAAAGGAAGATTATATCCATTAGAACTGAAAGGCGGACTTATAGAGAAGAACCTGCAAATAATGATCAAATACAATGAACCTGCCAATTAACAAACACTCTATATACAGTTATTGTTCTATTGATATTATTTAGCTCAGAGCCCAGAGCCTGCCAGAAACGATGCATAGTAAAATTTCGTGATAAGGTAGAAAAGCCTCGTTATCTCTATCGAAGATTTTTTTATGATTGATATAAATTGAGAACAATACACAAGAGCACTACCTCTCCATACAGATTATGGTATATATGCATGTATTTTTAATAGGTATGTTTTATATGATATATGTTTAATAAGATATGTACCTATTATATATATCTGTCTAATCTAATATAGTTTATCGCATTACGTATGTTAGGCATTTCATTTATTAATGATGTACAGTTTTCCCTTCTATTTAATCTTGTTTCTCTCTATTTAATTTTGCGGGAAGAGAACTTTTTTTGGGTTAAGCTTAAAGGCAAGCTTAACCCAAAAAAAGTCTATTTTTTTAAATACTATGTTTGCATGCTTATATATTTGTGTGTGCAAAAAGAAAAAGTCAAATGAAAAAATATAAAAAAAATGTTTGACGGAATGATTTCTTTCCTGATTTTAGGTGACGATGTACCACGATGATAGTCTAGGATAAGACACCCTCAATAAATTTGCCTCGAAGAGGATATTTGGAAGGAAAGTCTGAAGACGGCAAAAAAACACACATTTCATTATAAAGGTGGGTACTTTTTTTTAAGTTTTTTTTACATACCAGCGTTATGTATATATTTTTTTCTTACTATCCAATAAATGACAAGATTCTACGAGGCTTCGGAGAGCACGCATGGCAGCCAGAAGCCTATGTCTGCTCTTACGAGTACATAGCTTATACAGAACACAAAGTAAAAAAAAGAGCTTAAAGATTTCTTATGAAAAAAAATATTTTAATTCCTGATACAAAGTTTTTTTCGGGTCTGACGAACCCAGATTTCCAGAATCCTCAAAGTATCAAACTCTTCCGTGACATGTATAATCTCTCTTTATTTATTCAAGAACTTATCTAGCAATTTCGCTTCACTGTTTTACAATTAATATATCACGATTTTGTCAAACATGTGGCACAACCGGCTCCCAACCTACACTGATCTTTTCAGCAAATTTAATGTAAAGGGATAGGTTGTCATGGTTTACGATGCGATAAAAAAACTGACTTTGAGAAAATAACATTGAAAATATTTGTACTTGTTAAGAGATAACATTAATGTAGTTGAACCTAGAGTTTTTTTTTAGAGAGTTGATTTAGCAAGCCGTGTCAGCATACAGATTGCCAAATCAGCCCGTGGATGTCGGAAAAGATGATTTTTGATTTAGATTTCTGTAGATCAAAAACATATAGCAGAATGTAGGTATATACGATGGGTATAAATGGGTATAATTGTGCGACATCCCTTACATCCTTATTTTGCATTTTTACTGTATTTTTAGGTTTCAGGTTTGAACTGTTCATTGATAAGAACATGGTACATTGCGCATCAGTTTTGTAATTTGAATACAAAGATATTCCTTTTATAGAATGCAATTCGCACAGCAATTCGAGAACTCGAGAAATTCAGACGTGGGTGTCACGCCGTGAGATGAGAACTGTCTATTAAGCGCCTCGTGGTACAGGACAAAGGTGATGACAAGCAAGGAGGTGGCAGACCTCCCGTGAGATAGACCGACCGAATCAGTGCAGCACTGGATGATCCCATATACGCTTGCGAATGAATTATCAGAGGAATGGTGCCGGATTTTAAAACACACGATAACCATACTCTGGTAAGAGTGTAGCGACTGAAAGAACGAAAATCGACTGTTCCACCACCAAGCTGTATAAAAAATAGGCATAGCCATCTAAAGTATAGTAGGCTCTAGATAAGCCGTTAACCGTCAATGCACCATAGAAAGCCATGTATTTTTGTGGAGCACTCATACGTGTAATTGCCAACTTTCCGTTACCGTGATATACAATTAGAAGCAAAAATAGAAGTAGAAAAGTCCAGGTGCATAAACGAAAGCATGCGTTTGACTTCTTTTTAGAATGGATCAGCTCTTGACCTAGAATCACGCGCATAAGGAAGTCGACAATCGAGCCTATCCAAAAGGTGCTGTAATAAGAGTTCTCTCTTCTTGAAAACGTTAGGGTCGTAATTGTAACACAGTGGGATTACAGACACTGGAAGGCCGATTCCATATTTAAAGCAGTGCAAACGATTTTTGAAAGTCCTTATAAATAAAATATCAACCCAGGTGTGGCGTGGATGATAATTTGCTGTGCGTAAGAGATATCTATAAAAAACGTTCAGAATTTCATTCATTAAAGGCCATTTTTTAATACAAAACGGCCTATTCTGGACTATCGAGAAGGAATGGGGTGTTTTCATACTGGATAGTTCGGGAACACCGGTTTTCTCACGTTTTCCTTCTCTTACTCTATTCACGTTACCGTTATTGTTCTGATTTCTGCGCATTTATTATTCAAGCATACCAAAAATTCGAATCAATTCATTGCACCTTCACTTTCTTTCATGGCATGGTTTGAAAAGCAATTTCTCAGTTGAGATTCAATTTGTGTCATTTTGAAGTATTCATTTTGCGGTTTCAATCTATATTTCTGTCATTCCACTCCGACCAACTGAACGAGACAACTAGTTGTACGGAATGGAACGCAATGAAACCTTTTGCTCCAATAAAATCAACTGGTTGATCGGAAACTTATTTAGGTAAAAATGCGAACGCCATCGGTTGACGCGTTTTGTGCTGAGGTATCGCGCGAAAACCTCAGCAACCTCAGCTAGACATACCGTGGGTGTTTCAACACCTAACGAATTTAGTCAGCAACGAAGATAGTTGCTCTTTTTCATAGACTTTTAGGAACTTTATAACGCGATATTTAAGGTTTGATGGTGAATGGAAATGGATCTACATGCCCAAATCATTTCGAAAAAACAAACAATAGATGTAACTGGAACAGATCATTCCTATTAGTAACATTGAATTAAAATCTCACATCAATGTAACTACTTAAACACTAGGTACTAAACAAATAACTCCAATAAGTTCTACATAAATAGAACATGGAATATAACTAGTGGAAATAGACCAAAACATTAAGCATAAGCTAATATAGAGATCGTTTTTAGTTTAAGTGTTTTTCTTGCTTGTCTGTTTGGTTTTGTTTTTTTTGGTGTACAATAAAGAGTTTATCTATCTATCTAATTACGACAACTAGAACGTCAAGGTTCAAGATGGCAAGGCATGCATCTAATGGATATTATAATTCGAATGAAACTCTGTTTGTAAAATTGTAACCTTTTCAGAAGTCAACAGCTGAACAGATCATAATAAGGTTTTACATGTAAATAGTTTACGCTATGGGTCACAACATAGACTACTTTTTATTCAAGTAGGTACCATTGGGGCGTGGCCGCGGGAAAAAGCAAGTTGACAATCATTGAAGAGTCACATTGTGTAAAAGAAAACACTTGTCGTAAAAGGCATTAGGTCGTGTCGTGAGAGGTTTGAGGTCATTGTTCAAGGTGCTGCTGTCAATGTGACACATATGCAGTCCATCTTTTGTGGGTCAATAGTATCGA
Organism: Venusia cambrica; assembly: GCA_951394065.1. NCBI lineage: Eukaryota > Metazoa > Arthropoda > Insecta > Lepidoptera > Geometridae > Venusia > Venusia cambrica. The sequence continues at coordinate 8,665,267 of OX596043.1, read as the reverse complement.
TGCATTTCTTTTTCAAGGGATCTGTACCCCAAAAAAGCTAACTGGACCCTATTACTAAGCCTTTACTATCCAGCCGTCTGTCTGTCAGTGGGCTGTATCTAATGAACCCTAATAGGCAGTTGACATTTTCAGTGTGTCTCACAAAATAACAAATAGGCGGTCCCCGTGACTTGCAATGCCAAACTATGTACAAAGGAATCAGTCAGATTACCTAAGGACCGTTACGAACGGCCTATAGGTTGAGAAATTAAACTCAACTATCTCTTGTAATATAAATAAAATAATATATCTAATTATTTCTTGTCGTCCAAACACACACACCAGGCAGTTATTACAAAGAAAACTATTCTAATGCTGACTTACCCGTAACAGAAGAAAATGGCCGCACTCAATTTCCTGAAAAGAAATACGAATTTACATTAGATGCTCATTGCATTTACGTGCAAAACAAAATAAATTTGCATTTTTTTAGTGAAACTGATGTAAAAAATGTGCTGCATAAAAATGAACCAAGGTGCTGTGAACACATTAAACCAAAGATCATTGCCGGCCCACTCGCCTCATTATACGACGCGCCAAAATGAACCAATACACCGCCCCCATCAAAATTAAAGACGAATATCATGGCTTTTGCAATAAATATGCTGGTTATTACCAGCTCTAAAGAGTCAATAAGTGCCATGCCATCAGTCCGCCATTAGGGCGCAAGAAGGTCCACCATCCACCATACCCAAAAACGTACAGGAGGTAGTACCTAGTATCTATCTCGATGCCTCATTAATTTTATAAGTTAAAATGGGCTATTCAACACGGGAATGCGCCTTACCTCAAGAACATTTTTTTAGTATTCTAGGTCTTAGTCTAGTCTTTGGTTTTTTACCCGACTACCCAGAAGGAGGTATATAATCTTTTTTACTACTTATCCTGGCGTATCTACCCTTAAAAGATTTGTAAATGTTACTTTTGAGATGTTATTTTTTTCACATTGGGCGTCAATATAGCTTCATATCAATACTCATATCAATTGATGGCAACCACTAAACGTATTCTTCTTATAGCTATTCTCTGAATTTAGGCCTCCGTAATTCAGTGTGAACATATTATTCTAAACTAAATTACCTAAACCCAACCCATAACACGGCTCCCTTAGTGGGCAGGCGTCTTGTTAAAGGCTTCGGTCGTTAGAGGCAAAAACATTTCAAATCAAATACAAACTTGTCGACAGACGAAACTTCCGGCTAATTGCTTGGAATTCCTTTGAGATACCTAATTATACGACAGAAATAAACTGGAAAACATAAAAATTACATGAAAAGTAGAGTTAATTGCTCAACTGTATTCTTTTTCGTTTTGTAACGAAAACGGTACTTTTAGTAAAAACTTTGTCTTATCTTTTTTTTAAGTGTACGACGTAGAAGCGCTTGGCCTTCATCTAACTTGACTTCAAGTTATAATACTAAGGCCGAAGGTGGAAGCGCATTTCATTCGAAATCCTCAACAGTCTAAGAAACAGGCTATCATATTATCAAAATGCCGAAACCTAACAATTTAGAACTGTTGCTATGGCGTCATACTTGAGTATGATGGTGGCAGCTCCAGGTGGACCTCCACCAACCTAACCAAGCACAATAATGTACTCCAACGGAGATCGAACCCGGGATTTCTGGATCTGATACTGGGCGTACCACTAGACCACATAGGCGTTAAAAATCCTAAGGAAATACCTTAGATTTAACGTATGTCATGGCTCGCATAAGAAATCATGTAAAAATCGTTACAAAACGAAAATACAAGATACGGAATCCACACCCTAGATCCCTAGACCCATGATATATAACAAGCCTCATAGCTCAGTTAGAAGAAACTCTGCCTTCTGCGCTGTAGGCTGTGGGTTCGATTCCCATCCAGGACAAACATTTGTGTGATAAATATAGATGTTTGTTCTGTGTTTGGGTGTTGTATCATCGTACGTATGTATTTACAAAAAGTATTTAAGTATTCTATTCGTAATATAGTTTCCATATTTCAAGCTATGCTTAGTTTGGGGCTAGGTGGCGCTATATAAAAAATAATATCCTGCCTGAACAAAAAAATTAAAAATTTTAGTCTTTTTTAATATCCAATATTCTTATTACAACAATACGAAACAAAACAGGATCACTTTTTTATTCAGTGACATACCTTCGCGATACATACCCGTTTTTCTGTTTGAAATAAAGCTCTGTAGAACATACTTGAAGGAATGGTACAGGGATGGTGACATAATGCCTTTATGCCTCAGGTTGACGGGCGCAATGTCGTGCCATGACGGAACAAGCAAGTAGCCGACCTCATGTTAAGTGCATAGTGTCACCTTTTCTACATACTGTTCTTTATGGATGTGACCTACGCAGTAAGGCGTTGTTATAGGCAAGAGATGCACTTATCATCAGGTGAGCTGCTTGCTCGTTACGTCTCCTTGTTGTATGAAAAAAATATATTAAAAAAACAAAAAATGGAAGAATGACTGAGACTATGCAATTGCATTAAGATCAAGCCGGGCTAAAAAATAAAATAAAATAATACGGTAGATACTATATACGATACACAAACCCATATAAGTATTGTATAAGTAAAAGGAAGGAAGCCAGAAATCCGCAAAATACCTCCCCACTTCCCATCTATGAAGGCCATCCACATGGCCTTTATATTTCACAAAAATAAGCAAGTATATTCGTTATTGTAGTAAGAGCCATGCCACACGTGCGTTGCCACACGTCCGTTGTGGTGTGCGCTGCGTTGTCATTTTTTTCTATGATAACGCCGGATTATTTCGTTTTGAGGTCCCCCGCACCCAGGGGGCACGAATAAAGGGAACATATATATACCCATCTTGTATTCTTATTTAACAAGCCTTATAGCTCAGTTGGTAGTAGCTCTGCCTTCTGCGCTGTAGGTTGTGTGTTCGATTCCCAACCAGGACAAACATTTGTGTGATGAATGTTGATGTTTGTTCTGTGTTTGGGTGTTGTATTGTATGGTAGGTATGTATACACAAAAAAAAAAGTATACATGTATTCTATCCGTAATCTAGTTCCCATATTACAAGCTATGCTTAGTTTGGGGCTAGATAGCGCTGTGTGAAATTAATGTTCTGTGATATTCCTGTAATATTATTTATTTTGTTTGACTTCTTTTTCGATGCTGGACTGGGACAAGATGAAATTATGATTTTGCCTTCCCAAATATGCCTATTAAACCACTTTTGAAGGTCATATACGTTAGTGGAAAAACTAACCATTTATTATCAAGCTTTCTTTATCCGTGCGTCGAACCATTTTATGGCTTGAAAATTGATCAAAATTAGGGTAATACCTACTTTACCTGACATTTAAACCCACATGTAACAGGTATTTTATACGCTTTATTCGTTGTAGATTGAAAATTGTGTAATTACGAATTAGTGCTCTGTTAAGACCATTTGTTAAGACAAATCAAACAAATTTTTGTATTGTTGGTGGTTCAGAACCCTTGTTTCGTGAGTCCTATTTACACTTGGCCGGTTGGTTTAAGCTGGAGCGTTTCCCATAGTGTAATATAACACAGCGGCCAACACAACGCGCGTGTGGAAACGGATCTTAGATAGATATCATTAAATGAATGTATACTGCCACGATGGAACATTGACCGCGATACATAACAAAACGAGCATGAAACTTAAAAACTTAAAATTAAAATATTTGACCGACAATGATTGTGCAAGGTCAATTTTTAAATAATCAAAATAACAAGTAGGCGACAAAGGTTGATGCATACACAGGTTCTCTTATCCTTGATCTTAATCTTTAAGAACTATAATAACATAAGAAACCAAATAAAACATCAAATTGTTGTGTTCCGGCATTTACAGGTAGGATAGTTAGTTCCTCAGTCTGTTGAGGATTTTGGGTGCGCTTCTCATAACATGAGATGAAGGCGAAGCACTTCACAGCCATACAATAAAACAATTTAGGTACAATGACCTAGGGCTTAGACGACAAAAATATATTGTCTTCATTCAAACATAAATTTATATATTTGGCCACTCACTATAAATTATAGAGCTGTGTGGCCAAGTAGGTATGGGCCCGCCTTCCTATCCGTAGGTTGTGGGTTCAAATCCAGACATGCACTAAAAGGCTTTTCGGCTTTTCAAAAATGAAACCAGTCGCATGTCCCTTGAACCAAAAAACCGAATGGCGTGTTTCACTGGCTAGTATTCCGCTAAGCGGCGATGGCTTTACAGCCTGTCACGTATTGAATACTAGCCATACCTACTTGCAAACTGTAAGCATGTGTCGAACGTAAGTTTGAATGTGCCTCAGACTACCCCCTAGTAGGTAATCCTCATAAGATCCACGCTCTGAGTAATGATCCGAGTTTTTCCTCGAAGGAGAAAAAAATTGTGAGCCTGTTACTGTTACTCAGTATAATCAATACATATTATTTAGAATACATCGCCTAGAGACAAAATGCCAAACAGAATAGATGTTTTCATACCTACATAAATTTCATAAATGTGTGCAGTAGATACCTAGAGATACCGGTCTGACAGCCAAGGTCGAAGACAGGTTCCACAAGATGTGATTGCACAAGGCGCATAATGTTTAGTGTATCATTGCTGGTTATACCCAGTACCTATACGTAAGATTTAGGTGTCCTACACATTTTTTTATCCGTGACTTTTAATTTATTCACAGGCCTATCTAGTCCATTTGAGACAGTGAAGACTACTTCGCACTAAAATAATATACTCGTACCAGTCAAACTCGCCTTATGGTACCCAAATTTTTGTGCTTGAACCGATTGATTGCTTTGATGTGTAGCTTCTGAATATAAGTAGAATAAGCAAAATGTAATAATAGCAGTTTTTAATGATTTCACGAAATCAAATGATTTTTCGAGTCGAAGCCGTATTATCTATTCTATCAGTGGATATAAATAAATAAATGGATACATTTTAAAGGACATTAATTTCAGACAGCGCCATCTAGCATCATCATCATCTAAATAAAGGAAGGGATAGTCACATGTAAACGTTAGACACCCATGCAACTTCAAAAAACTTATAGAATGTTGCTTATTCACTTTCAGGATAAGAAGTGAACAAACAACTTACTTCCTTGTAGCCCGATACCTCTTTTTTTTTGTACGACGGAGTAGTGCTTAGCCTTTATCTGACCTGGTTTTACAAGTTATGAAAAGGCCGAAGGTGGAAGCACTTCACCCGGAATTCCCCACGGTCTGAGGAACAGGCTATCTTATTTCTGAATGCCGGAACACAACTATTTCAGAATTGTTGTTATGGCGACAGAATTAGGTAAGATGGTAGTAGCTGGCCAAGCAGACTTAAACAAAGTCGTAGGACTTTGTTTAAGTAACACCAACCAAACCAAGCACAATATTGTACTACCCTGGGGATCGAACCTGAAATCTGGGGACCTCTAGATCTGACACCGGTAGACGAACCACTAGACCACAAAGGCGGTCTTGTCTATATTGATGGGAAAATGGAGAGCTGTGTCGAAATAACCAAATAAATAAATACGAAGACTAAAAGTTATTTGTAAAGAAAATTTCAATACCAGACAAGAAGGGTAGGCTATACATAATAGATGTTTCTTGCCGATTTGATCATTTCATTGGGTTCGTAGGTTAATTATTTAGTTTTAAGGTTAATCGAGTAGTTTCTTGTATTCGTTGAACTTATAAGGACGATCAGCTTTGAAGCAATGGTTTTCAATTTCGAAATTATCTTCGTCATATCGGTCATTGGTTGTTAATTTTAAATAGTTCGGTACTTTGCACTAGGTCCATTAATATGTAGATATGTACCTATTAACTAATACACTAATTACGATCACCAATTATTATTATTTTTTATACCACTAAGGTCGCAAACAGGCTTACGGCCCACCTGATGGAAATCGGTTACTATCGCCTATGGACGCTCGTAACACCAGCAGCCTTACTCGCGCATTGCCGACCCTTTAAACATTTCAATAGGCCCTTTTTAAAAAACCGCATAGGGAAAACCTCAGCAGGGAGAGCATTCGAATAGTTCGCGAAAGGAAGTTCCTCTTGAACCTTACGGTGCGCGACGGCATTGTGTTCAAAGTGTGTGGATGGAATTTATTTTGATGGCGAGCGGTTTGATGATAAAAAGAGGCTGCAGGCACCATATCAAACAATTCCTCAGAACACAACCCTTTATACAAGCGGTAGAATGTATTCATAGGGAGGAAAATTATATCCTGAGACTAAGGATTAACCAATTATTGCAAAACATTCGGAGGAGGACGTCCTCTCCAACAATGGACACTTATGGGCTGTTGATGATAATAATGATACTTATGTAGGTACACCTAGGTATTGTATATTACATTTGAGGCTTCCCGCTGTCTATACAAAGAAAAACCGCTAAAAAAGTTGAACAAAAATGTGTTCTCATAACCTCGATTGAAATATTTTGAACTCTACGATCGCAATGCCTAGTCTGACCTTGGGAAACCTTACAATCACGACGCAACCGTCTTATACAACAATATTCCAATCACAGTGAATCATCTCATCAAATGGTCACAGTGGCCCAAATATTGATTTTCAAACCCATCGGTCATGTCAGTATCAGCCATCAATTGCTAGTTCCTATATATTTTCATACAGGTCTCTTACACTTTTACGGAATATTCCAAAGCAGCGATTCACAAACCATCGCAATTAAACGTAAGAAAAACCGAAAAGAAACTCGCTCAAATATCAATAATGCAATACGTTAAAAACAATCGCGTAATAATTTCATACCTGTACAACAACACCAAACAAAACCGAAAGTAATTCATCACTTCACTTCACTGATTAACATTGTAAAGTACGGTGTAGAAAAAGTAGGAATGTAAAACGATCCGCCGTCTGTGCGCGTGAGTCGGATGTTTTGAGCGAATCCCGTACTTCTCGTATCTAGTAGAAAGATATTGCGCCCACGCATCTTGCGCGGCTATTACGAGTGCCGAATGTCGCGCCGCGTCCGCGCCGGCCGTGGCGCAAACCGCCTGGAGCAAAACTACTATTATTTGTAAACAAGTTTCCCAAAATCACCTTTTTTTCGAAAATATATATGCACTAGTTTCTCGCGGTTTCGCCTTTGTAGTACCTGGATGAAAAGTAGTATATTTTTTTCTGTTCCAGTACAATATCCTCAGTGCGTTCAGTTATACGCAAAGTTTCAGCGTGATGTAACAATTCAGTTTTGTATGCCGATGCTTGACCATCCCATAGGATAGGAATGGGAAATCAAACTTTGATTTATGGTTTGAAAATTAAATATTACAGGAGAGGGCTGGACATTTATTTCACACCGCGCCATTTAGCTCCAAACTAAGCATAGCTTGTAATATGGGATATAGATTACGGATAGAATACTCAAATACTTACTTTGTAAGGAGACTGTATACTACCTATATGCTTTATTCAATAAAATGTACAATTAACTAACTATGTACAAAGGAATCAGTCAGATTATCTAAGGACAAACGGCCTATAGGTAACTCAACTAAATACATACGTACTATAAGATACAATACCCAAGTAGCTTATGTCTCATTGCCGGTCTATAGCAACATATTTGCAAAGTTTGATCTCAATCCGTATACCTACTGGTATTAGCGTAAAGGAGTTACAAACATCCAAATATCCAAAGATCTAAACATAAAAACAAAGTTTCACTTTTATAATATTCGTGTGAAAATCACGCTAATTCAAAAGCGAAACTAAAGTGCTTCTCTGAAATCAAAGCACGGCCACTACGTACCTTCATGTAACGGCAGTAAGTTGTGAAAATGTGGCTTCACAAATACTCTTCAACTCCACTAAACATTGAAAAGTTGATCAGAAGCGAAAATTACATTAAAAAAATGCTATTTCAATATAAGTAGGTAATATAAATACAACTATAAATATAAACTTGAAAGATTGCTCATGAATATGGACACTTATAAACTTCGTTTGAGTAATAGAACGACTGTTTGATCGCGTATTATTAACTCGTTGTGATCATGAAAGATCTCGGAAAGACGAGAGCGAAACAAGGTAAATCACATAACTCGTTATTTGTGAAAAGTTAGCCGTTTGAAAGATGAGACGGGTCACAAATCACTGTCTATTTGTAATACAATGAAGGCAATCATTTAAAGGAATGCTGATGCATGTTAGTGTCGCCTGGAGACTATGCTCACTAATATGTTAGGTAGGTATACTATGATACCTATACAGTGATACTCGATAAAATTTGTAACATTCAGTTGTTTCTGTCATGTGTCGGCAAAAAAACTAAGCAAAATTATTAAGTAACCCATTCCATGATAACCGTAGATTACCGTAGCTAAAAAAATATTGGAAACAAAATAAATAATGCTAGTTCATTTCCGACCAAAATATATCTGTTGTGGGTTTTAATAACAGTATTATTTGCATTTATTTGGTATCCAAAAATATCCTTGTGTAGGCTTAAGACACACAATTTTTCATTAACTCCATAATATACTCAGATACTATTTGTCCTCAACGTATAAAAATGGTCAAGTATTTGTTGTGCGTCAGCAGACCAACCTATAGTTGGTATCACGTTGGTGTCCTATTCGACTTACGTGTTTAGCATGCTAAGCTATGGATTCATTTCTTGTGCTAGTTTTGAATAACATCTCGTCATCAATTTTATTATGTTTCCAAGTATTATTGTTATATATTACCTAAAATTACGAGCACAGCAAAATTTATCGTCATCATAGAATTTTGCAAGTTGACCATAAAACATGATCGTAAATAAACTAGGTATTTCTGATTAAATTGCGCAACATTCAATCGCCTACATCGCAACATGGAAAGCACAACCAGGATTTTACCAAGGTCTTACAAAGGGTATAATATTCCTATCTAGTTGAAGATTTAAGCTTTGGCATACAGAAATGTCACCTAGGGCAATTGTCGTACTTTAGGTGTAACAATTTACCCGGCATTTTTTAAACTTTATAGTCTGATTTTTACGTTCTTAAACAAAATTTCAATAACTTATTGAGAATACTCTGTTTTATTATTTTTATTCGAATAAACCGATACCCGTTTTTTCGAATATATACATATCGCGTATTTTGATACGAAAAACTTATTGATGTATCCCCGATAAATAAAAGTTAAATAATAAATCTGCCCACAACCGCGGTGCAACCCCGCCGAAACGTCGGGATACATACCTATAGGTAAAATAAGCGATTAAACCCCGTTTTTTCGTTTCAAAATTATGTTTTCTAATCGTGAATGTTTTTGGGTCCTTGGACCCTGGCACTTACATCCTTGTCGGTCTGTAGGTACCACAATATGGTCGAGCAACGCAACATTTGCGTGCAGTTGCACGACAACTTGTCGGTCTAGGCATAGAAGGCGACAGTGAACCGGAGAGGTTGTTTAAGGTGACGTAAGAGTTCACTTGCATTATCGGGACGAGTCGCGAAAGTTGTGGAGCCGGTTTTTCGTACCGGTTCTAGGGATGGCACATCCACATTATCACTAATCGAACCATTTTTATACCAACACACGCACACACATCAACAGCAAATTTGTGTCCACAGCTGGACAGAGCCTTCTCCGAAGTCGGAGGGGTTCTGTATTTTATACCCATCTTATATAAAATGATATAAGTCGATAATAGTAATTATAATTACTATCATATTATAATGTACGTTCGAATCCTCTAGATTCTAAAATAATATATGAAGTAATTTCTTTTACTTTAGGTTGGAATGCCAAATCAAGTGTGAGTAGTATTTTTAAAATCATTACGGAGATGGCAACCCTAACTTTCCACGCATTTATTTTATTAGCTTCTGTGTAATCTCATCTGGTCACTATGTCATCGGACCAAGAGTCCACCAGTACGGTAGTAATTGTCAATAGCCATGACGACATAGACTGGATAATTTTTAACTTACACCGTGTTGCCGTAGTTGATCAGCGATTATCAAAGTAAATCTAATACATTATTTTGAAATGAACAAACGGGTATTTATCGCGTATTTAACCAATATAAATGCATATCTAACTCTTAATAGTTTTTTGTATCACTGTAATTGTGTTCTTATCTTGAATATTTAAAAATGACTAATTTAATACCAAAGAAATAAAAATCAATTTGGTGTTCATAAAAAACAACTCAACTCGTGTGAATTTGTGGCTTTAAAAAAAATATTTAGCGTGTAGTGTGGCGTTTCACAAGTTACCTTTTACTTACCACTACGAAGTAATGGTTATTTATATCTTACATTTGATGTTATTTTGACAATGCTGTAACTATGTAATAGTTTTTGACATCACGTTTACCTACAGACAAACATTTGCTTGAAAGGTTACATATAGCTTACACAAATGTTATAGGAGTGTTAACTTTCAAATTTTCTATTTGATTTGGTTGCGTTTGCATACACGCAGTGCCATGATACATTTTGCATTCTACGTATTGTTTGTGTCAGTTATATAATACCTACTATTTTCATTAGTCATTTTAACATTTCTCGATTAATACACAATTTTAGGAAAAAAAAACGGGTATTTATTGCGTATGTTACCCGTGATATTCGTTTAACGTTTTTAAAATAATATTTCCTTTAAGAATGAGATTGTGAGAAGAAAAACGATAATTCCATATTACTTTAAACCAGCTGAGATGAAGGCCCAGTAGAAGGCCATTGTAAAATAAAAAAATAAAAAAATCGGTAAATAAACATAGTTTAACTTTATTGCTAGACTATATACATTTTATTCTTTATTCACCTGAGTGTTTGTTGCTAACTCTCATTCCATGCAAATCCGAATGAGAGCAAAGCACAATAAAACCGACCGTGCGTCGTCGTAGTGAGTAGAAAGCATACTATAAGTGAATAAGTCACCAGAAGTCACCCGATACCTACTTATATGAAAAGGCTTAGATACATTTTTTTAAGTTCTCTAAAAACTGTTGTCTAAGTTTTTTTACACAACTAGGAGACGGAACAAGCAAGAAGCCCACGTGATGTTAAGTGCATCTCTTCCCTATAACAATGCTTTAATGCGTAGATCACATCCACAATGAACACAGCACTGCATTGCGCCCGTCAACTTGAGGCATTACGATTTTAAGCCTCACGTGCCTGTAATTTCACTGGCGACCATACCCTTCAAACCGGAACACATCGATGCTGCTTGGCGACTGTAATAGTATGGTGGTAGTACTTCCCCGTACGAGTCCTTTCACAAAGAGCTCTACTATTCTATGATAATGGGCTCTGTGTGTGTAAGTAGTAGTGGTTCAAAACTCTACCCCTCCAGCCCACGAAAGTCGTTAAAGCCAACCAAAACGTCTTAACAAAACATTAACAACAAGGACAAAATTTTTTTTTTTTGAAATCTGCTCTCTGAAACTTGTCCATGAACCTATACTAAAACTGGACTGCGCACTGTATTCTTTAAATCGAGCCGAGCGAGAGGTTTGAGAATAGTAATTCATCTCGTTCTAATAGGGTGTCCACACGGCCCACTTCAATAAATGAAAATACGAATTAGTAGATACATTTATTTTCTTATTATTGTAACAATAGGTTAATAGTGTTTTTATTGAATTTGATTTTTCTAAACACTTGCGCCTTTTCTCAAGCCGGTACCAATAAGGTAATTAATAAAAAAAAATGAATGCGTTTAGTAGGTATAATTAATTAATAATAATAATAATAAATATTACAGGACATTAATTTTACACAGTGCCATCTAGCCCCAAACTAAGCATAGCTTGTAATATGGGAACTAGATTACGGATAGAATACTTAAATACTTTTTGTAAATACATACGTACTATATGATACAACACCCAAACACAGAATAAAAACATCTATATTCATCACACAAATGTTTGCTCTGGGTGGGAATCGAACCCACAGCCCACACGCGCAGAAGGCATAGTTACTACCAACTGAGCTTGTTACCTGTACCTTAGTCTATCGTTTACCTAGAAGAGTTTCTTCTACTCCGATATTATGGAAGGATCTAAAACACAAGATATCAACAAAGATCATTTATTTAAACTTATAGGTACAAAATAAGAGTAAATATGTAGTAATAGAAGTTTCAGGGTTTTTCATACGACAAAAACGGCATTGTGTACCTTTAAAAGTCAAAGTCAAAGTCAAATATTTTTATTCAGAAATATTTTTTTGCTTCGGGACTTGGCTCCCCCGAACGGGGTAGACAAAATACCACACAGTTTCCATAATTTTAAGTGTTTTTGGCTATAAAAACACTTTTAATAGGGGTATTGAGCGTACAAATGTTTTTGGAATTGATTTTTTTTATTTTATTTCAATTGAAATAAAATATTATTAAATTGTGTACAATCTGTGTAATGTTTGTTCGGTTACCAAATTTGGAATGTAGACATAGCATACTTTTATCCCAATATTCCCACGACAGTGGGATAATCCTCTAGTGAAACGATTACATATCATAAAAAATTCAAACATTATGTACTTTATCTTCGGTTTTTCAAGGATATATATTTTGATTTTATATGTTTTGAAAATGTAGATCTTGGTCATATCATGGGTCGTACGTATCTACGTAGGTAATGGAAATCCCTGAAATCCACTTTGTTTGTGGATACCCTACTGTATCATAATTCGAAATGTTGTTAATTGCTATTGAAGGTTTGCCGTTAGGCAAAGAAGCCATATTGAATTATTAGTTTTCTGAGTAATATGGACACATATGGATGATAAAATACTACCATAATCATTTTTACACGCCAAAATTCTGTATTTCGTAAGTCACTTTGTGGTAGAGGATTTCATAGTTGTAAAATAAAAAATCTATCAAGTAATTATTTTTGCAATGTCTATCAAAGTAATATAATAAAAATTTAAAGAAAACCAAAGAAAGCTCCCAAGGCCTACCAAAGAGGAATTCAATTTGTAATGGCAACATGTTAGACAAGGAAGCATTACTATAACTGAGCTATCGCAACTGGCTCGTTTTTCTACTTAGACTTATGACAAACAGTTTTTAAACTTCTTTTCAGCGCATGGAGTGTAAATTTCATGTACCTAATTTTTGAGTGCGCTGTCCAGTTTAAGTATAGGTTCATGAACCTGTCATATAACATTTGACAAGACTTCCTTTTTTAATCCTTTCGAGAGTTATGGCGTCACAAACATTGTCACATACATAATATACATACCGTGCCGGATTTCTCAACATAAATTGGAGATCACGTTTGATTCGCTCACTTGACATATATAATTGATATCAATTTAAGCCATCGTACAAAATAAAAATCTAAAATATACGATAGCAATTATATGATAAAAATGTACACAGTGTCCAATTTATTATGGTAGGTGTATTATTTGTGTGGCGATCTGATATATCATTGTGTTGACCGATAAAAACGGATGTACCATACCTACAAATTGAATCAAATCAGACACCGGAAGTTTATCTGTAAATCAAAGCCAGAAATCTAAATGGATTTCAATTAGAATTATAAATCTGTATGCACTCAATAATTTTATTTTTGCCTCTTTTTAACTTCCGCGATTAGAGTACATTATTTTGATCCGAAAAAAGGGTTTTTATCGCGTATTTTACCTGTATTCATCCCGACGTACCAGCTGTGGTCGCGGACAGACTGAACGACGGGTAGGTAGATAAAATACACGAAAAATACTAGTTTTTTCGAAAAACATTTTTTTTTTCATAGGTATTTAGTTTCATTTAGTAGGTATTAGTGCGATCTTAATAGTCTCTAAGTATAAAAAATATAAAAATAAAATAGTGGAAATTGAACCGAAATCTTGTCATTAGACAAGATTTCGGTTCGATTTCCAACGGTCAAAATGGAAAGACTGAACAAAAATCTGGAAAGCTATTTTATTACGATATCCTTTATATGATATTATAAGAAAATACCGTTTATAATCTTATGTTATTAAAAAACTCACTAGTCTACTACTATACCTACTATAAGACCTATCTGAGCACCCAGAAAAAACCCGCTCAACCATTTTAGCGAGATTGAGTCATAAAAACATAATTCAGACTTCCTAATTCATAATATTACTAAGATTTGCAAAGGGCACTTTCGAAATTACTTGCCTTAGAAACTGAAACATTGCTGAAGTTGACCAATCCAATTCACGACGTCGACTAGCTTATTTTATTGTGAAAGATGCAGTATTAAAAGTGAATTGCAAATTAATTCAACAAAGTACTAACAAAAGACTAATATAACAATAAAATTTTGGTTTTGTCTACGAACACTACTGGTTCAACAGAATTTTCCACAAACGAGTATATCCATACAATTGCTTTAAAGTGGTTCCTCGGGGCTATGTACGCGCGATTTGGTATTGGGTAAATTGATATTTCCAAACAGTGTTGAAAAAAGGTATTTTCTCCACTACATACCTACTGGGTACGTGAAACTAATAACACCACCATTTTTGATATGCTACGTTTAGATTTTATCACGTTGTTTCTTTTTAAATTATACCGGTTCAAAATTTGTGTGAAAAATTTTACCTTGTCATTTTGAAACGGTACATTTAAAATATTTAAATCTTATCATGCATAAATAATTCTAAATTTACCTGATTTCAGTTCAGCAACATAATATGATATTTAAATAAGATCGATTAGATACTACGTATTTATGGATAATAGCAACTATAGAAAAATATATGTAAACGAATCGTACATTATCATCTAGAAAATCACCTGGACAAACAAAAAACACAAAGTACAATACACAAAACACTATTCACAATCACAAGCGTTTTTGAATAGCGTTTATTGTACTATACGTTTACGTATTTCTTTGCAAATTGCGTGCTATGTTGCACCCGCGACTACGTTCACGTGAACCAAGGAATGGCTGTTCGACTGATGTTATTGGATTAAACGCTGTCACAACTCAGTTGGTATTGGAAAGGTCGCTTGCCTATCTATATTCAATAGCTTGTATTTTGGTGACTGTGCGCAGGACTTGCACGATCTGATTCCGCCTTCTCCTTTCCACAACAGGACAAGTGACAAGTAGACGCACGAAACACTACCATCCTTACCTAGTTAGTGTACCACCCATTCGGACTAAGCGGTTTCAATCCACCTTTATTATAAGAACAGCGAGGGTGTGGAACTTTTTGCCGTCGTCAGTCTTTCCTGCTACGTATAACTTGGGTATTTTTAAGTCAAGAGTGAATAGGTGTCTCCTTGGTAGCTTTTAGAGGTCAAAATAGCCAGTTTCACAGTCTGAGATGAAGCCAAGTGATTCTCCATCGGACAATAAAAAGAGGAGTTTGATAGAATAGCTTGACTTGTCATAACTATATACCATTGTCGTTGGACTTTGACTGGTATGCATAGTTAAAACTCAATCGGCCTGTGGGGGTACCACGACCTCTAAGAGCATTCTTGTTTTGACATTCCTTTACTTTTGTCACTATCCAGTGTAGAAAAAACGAGACAAAACTAATGTAATATCAAAACAAGAGCGCTATAAGACGTTGTGGTTAGGCCCCTGGAAGCGCCATGAAGTGTATTCGCGCACTACATCCTGTCCGGATAGATACCTCGCAGGTGAATACGGTGGCAAAAGACAGTCTTACCATAAGTAAAGTACTTACCTTGTGTGCCATAATGGTGTGAGTGATGGACCGACTGACTACAACGCACAGCCTTAAGCCGTTATGACCTGAAATTTGGAGAATGTGTTCCTAAGGATTTTAGGAAATACCCCGGTATTTCACAAGATGTCATACTAACATGAAATACTCGTACATATACAAAGGTACTATGTATCGCAATCATCTTTATGTATGAATATATTGTTTTTTGTACCAATGTTTGTGTAAGCCGTATGTTTAAACCATGGAGCCATCAATTATCTGCCGACAGCAACAAATAGCTAATGCGAGTCAATAACACCGGAGTCGAGTGCTCGTCGAGTTAAAATCACATTACCCGCTGTACTAGGGTTTCGTTAGACGTTATCTCCTTACTTTATTCTGGTTGGAAATCAACTTTTTAATGTTTTTTTTTGTATTTACTGTGAATGAGTGAATGAATGAAACTATTTTACTGTACACCTTAATCATAAAACACACGATTAAAAACAATGGGCTGTCTTATCGTTTAGAAGCGTTCTCTTCCAGACAACCTTGGGATGAACATAACTATTACAGGGCATTAATTTCACACAGCGCCATTTTGCCCCAAATTTAGCATAGCCTTGTTATATGGGAACTAGATTACGGATAGAATACTGATATACATTTTATTGTGTTATATATACCTACGTACTATATGATACAACACCCAAACACAGAACAAACATATAGATGTTTGTTCTGTGTTTGGGTATTTATCACACAAATGTTTGTCCTGGGTGGGAATCGAATCCATAACCTACAGCGCAGAAAGCAGAGTTACTATTAACTGAGCTATGAGGCTTTTATATGGTTGATGTCCGATGGGTTAGCTCTAGACTTGGAAGCTTGTCTAGGTATAGGTGAGGTCTATGTAGAAGGTAACCTGTAGCGAGCCTGATGACCATAAATGTCTATAACTCTCTTTTTGGAGGTGTCAAGTTTAATAATAGCCCTAAAAATACTAAGGGAACTTGTAATGTAATTTATATCAGCATAAACTTTGCGTCCGTTTAGGTAAATAAACAAGTTTTTAACTTGAAAAATTTGCCTTGGTTGGTGACTTCGCGTCCGACTTAAGTTAAAATATACAGTTGTACTACATAAAATATGCAGTTAGTTACAGTATTTTGTTTTAAAGTAATTGACGTTCAAATGACAACTTTCATTTTGTCAAAAATAGGACTATGAAAACCACCTAACACCAAAGCAAAACCATAATTTAAGTATGCATACTTATAATATTATAACCAATCACAAATCTTGAAATTATTTCAAATGCATATATGTGAAGAGCTCAAAAAAAATATGTATAACAATGCAGCTGTACCTGCAAACTACATAGTAAAGAGAGTAAAATAAATAGATACTAGTAACTTTTTTTTATTGTACGACGGGGAAGCGCTTGGCCTCCATCTCACCTGGTAACAAATTAAGATAAGGCCGAAAGTGGAGGCGCACTTCACCCGGAATCCTCAACTACCTCTAAATGTCGGAATACATTTTTTTTAAGAATTGTTATTATGGCGACAGAATTAGGTAAGATGATGGTAGCTAGCCAGGCAGACTTCAACAAAATCCTACCACCAACCAAACCAAGCACAATATTGCTCCCCTGGGGATCAAACTCGGTTGAACCACTAGACCACGGAGGCAAGAGGTTAAAATAGAAATATTTAAAAATATTTTTCATATATATTAGTTAGTATAATAAATTAATAGTATGAACATATAACTGTACACAAACATTACATCGTATAATGAAATCAATAGATTATACAGTGTATATGTACACTGTAATGTGGTGGCCTTATTGCTAAAAGTAAGTATTCTATACAAACTTTAAAACTTTCTTATACCGAATACATACCAAATTGTGATTATATTACTCCTATTTAATTTTATTAAAAAAAAATGGACCTATAATTTTAGTTTCCTGTGTTGATTTTCTGAATAAATAATTGATTTACGGTTACACATTCAAATAGATTGTAGTGCAAAGCGTAACCTTAAGCAGATAACCTTCTTTAATTTGTAACGGTCACGTTAGAACCATTGTAGCAAAACAGTATGAAATGTACAACAATAAATATAGTTACATTGATACCTACACGCGGTGAGATCGATAAAGAATGTAAAAAACATACTGGACAAAAATATTACCAACTATTTTGTTCAATTCAAAAACATTCTGGAAATTTGTTTTCAAAAATGCTAAATGTTACCAAACTCTGAGTTTCACGTTAGTGAGTGTTACAACAAGGATTGCCAACAATACTGTTAAAAACAATTTTATACTGTTCACTACGTTATACTTTTTACTGTTGAACAAAAATAAAGTAAACAAAATACTGTTTTCGACGCATCACTGGTATCCACATGACCTGTTCAAAAATTAAACGTAAATGGTGTGCGTTCGTGAAAGAAGTTTTTAATAGAACTGTTAATAACTTCATACTTTTCATTGATAAGGCTAATTTATTTAGAGAGAACTGGTTCGATTTCAATCAGTTTAATTGGCTTTCTCTGATCAGCTGTTGTTTCCTTAAAGTCTTTGGTCACATTTGATCATTAGAAAACATATAAAATTAGCATAGGCTCAGATTTGGATGATTAATATCGAAAATTTATAAAATTTAATGTAATTTATTTAGAACTATTGAAAGAAAAAGGTTTTTTCGAAATGAGCGCTGGCCAATAGTGGAGACATTTATTAGTAAACACTTCAAAAGAATTAAAAAACATTACTAATGTCGTGTCCAGTTATAAAGAATAAATTAATAAGTATACATTTATTTTAAAAACACACACGTAGTTGAGTATATTTCGCGGCAATTAGTGTCTAACTAAGTAAGTACCTATACATTACTTTTTTACTAAAAGACTTTTGAAAAGCCATTGATGGTTCAACAATTGGATAACAAATTCCAATTATTTAAACTCGTTGAACTTTGAGTTGAACTAAGTGGAATAGAGGACAATAATAACCCCCCGGACAGTCCGTGTGTCTGTATAACGGCAATAATATGTCAAAAACGCTCATACAGTATGAATTGGGTTACACGAGAGTCAAATAACTACGCTTGAGTCTTGACGTCTTGAGCAAAATCTGCTCAAGTAGGTATGATAAAAACACAGTGTTGTCATAGAAAAAATATTAACCGAAGCAAGATAATATAAATAGCTCAACGCCTTGGAAATAATCACAACATCATCATGTAGTAGATTTTATTTAGATTTAGCTCATAAAATTGAGTTATCCTAAAACCTTGGCTCTATTTCGGGTATGCGAGCGATGACGTATTATGTGTGTCGAATGACTGATGTTTGTGTGGCTCTAGGGCCGATACTACCTACTACTTTTATATTTGAAAAACTAAACCTCACAGATACTACTATAATACTATTTATATTTACAGAGGATAGTTGCAAGGCTAATTAAGCATATTATTGAACGGCGATCGTTTTTCGTACAAAATAGAGTAAATTTTTGGATTTTACTTCTAGATAATTTTGTTTAGGAATTGTGTTTTCGAAACACTAGCGTTGTAGCATCAATCCTGAACTGTAGTCACATCTTACCTAATTCTGTCGCCATAATCAATTCTAAAATTGTTGTGTTCCGGCATTCAGAGGTAAGATAGCCAGTTCCTCAGTTTGTTGAGGATTCCGGTTGAAGTGCGCCTCCACCTTCGGCCTTATCATATATTGTACATCAGTTGAAACGAAAATCTTACCTCTGAGTGTCGGAACAAAACAATTTAGAATTGCAGTTATGGCGACAAACATAGGTAAGATGGTGGTAGCTAGCCAGACGGACAAACAATATCCAAACCAAGCACAATATTGTACTCCCCTAGGGATCGAACCCTTGAATATATAGACACCAGTGGGCGAGCCACTAGACCACAGACGCGGTTAAATTATGATTGTGGCAAAATCCCCCCTAGAGGCGGCCTAACAGTCCAATTGATTTTATAATGGATCAGGCAAGAAACAATTGAAAGAGATTCTGGATTGAAAAGTTTATTGTAATAATTGTTTTAATAAATATCTTCAAAAGGAGAGATACGTTTTTTGAGAGTGTAAGTATGTATGTGTGTATAGTTAAGCAAGAGCAAAGAATCAGCATACATTTATTACAATAATCCATAAAAGTGAAGACCCCACAGAGGTCATATGTAAGTAATTACCGCTGACATTATGCCGGTCAGCGCTCACGCGCGCGTGCGCATAATCTATAGGTATCCGACAGAGTGCAGCTCCATTCACTTGCAAATCACTCATTGTGACACCACACAGTTTACTTTTTACTGAATAGGCTTGGCCATACATTTTTTTATTGGTGATAGCTAAGCGTTTGACCACTAGCTGACTTGAAAAACAAGTAAAGATGTGGCCGGAGATGGAGCACGTTTGACGAAAAGGAACCTATTTACTCTTGACTTGAAGACTCAAAGATTGTACTCTTGCGGGAAAACAGATGAGGGCAAGGAATTTCATTCTTGTTTCATTTCCAGTTCAGTGTTAATTGTAAGAGGCCCAACGATGTGTTCGGTACAATGGAACATTTACAAGGTACGGATATGATATGGATTTACTAGCAAACGCACGACTTCATTCCCTACATTATTTTTTTTATTGTTCGACGGGTAAGCACTTGGCCTTCATCTCACCTGCCCCCTCAGCACGGGGCGGGGATAAAATTTGTGTACCTACTCTGTTTTTATCCACCATCGGGAGACAAAATGCTCTCAGAGGTGAATAAAAACAGAGGACAAAAAAATTATCCCCTCCCCGTGCTGAGGCGGCTGGTTACAAGTTGAGATAAAGCCGCAGGTGGAGGCGCACTTCATCCGGAATCCTCAACAAACTGAGGATCTGGCTATCTTACCTCTAAATGCCGGAACACAACAATTTTAGAATTGTTATTATGGCGACAGAATTAGGTATGATGATGGTAGCTAGCCAAGTGGGCTTAAACAAAGTCCTACCACCAACCATTAAAGCACAATATATTGTACTCCCCATGGGGATCGAACCCGGGACTCTGGATCTGAAATCGGTGGGTTGAACCACTAGACCACAGAGGCGGTAAAGTGTAATTCATCGAGAACTTCCCAATTTATTTTCTTGGAAGCGAGCATTAAACTTTTAAGCCCCTAGCACCTCTGGTATGTACTGTGCGTATATTGTTAGTTGCAAAATAATATTGTCTCACAAAATTTATATTACTTATTTTCGTGATATTGTCAATAGGTCTATGGCAGCGTTTGGTGCTGTGCGGTGAAATGAGGGGTTGTAATGTGAATATTGTGCTTGCCCGGTGTGGTCTTATAACGTTGCAAAGAATCATGCGCGTGTTACAAAAAAAATACAATTAAAAATACTGACTATTTATAACATTTTCATTTCGAGACACTTTTGGAGCCTGAGAATTGGCATAATCATTTCAAAATCCAAGATTCACCTTTTGCTCAGACTATAATTATTTTTCAAGGTATAAAGTGAAATCCATTTTAAGCAAATTTTAAGTAAGGACTTACCTATTAACAATTATATAACAAGCCTCATAGCTCAGTTGGTAGCAGCTCTGCCTTCTGCGCTGTAGGCTGTGGGTTTGATGGGTGGGACCCAGGACAAATATTTGTGTGATGAATATAGATGTTTGTTCTGTGTTTGGGTGTTGTATCATATAGTACGTATGTATTTACAAGAAGTATTTAAGTATTCTATCCGTAATCTAGTTCCCATATTACAAGCTATACTTAGTTTGGGGCTAGATGGCGCTGTGTTAAATTAATGTCCTGTAATATTTATTTATTTATTTATTTGATTATTATACCTTATTGCGTAATTTCATGAAAGATGTGTAGACGCTTGGTTCCCGACCCACCGCGTATGGACTCTTACTTCTACGAACAGCGAATTGAATAATTATGTTGTTCCCTCTCGCTGTAGGACTATTATTCAATCAAACCTGGCAACAGTTTTTATCATTCACATTTACTCTTTAATGTTTTTAAGTATGGCGGCAAAAACTGTGTAATAGTTGTCTGTTAGACAAAATAGCTTCATCGCTATACCAATGTTGCAAAATCAAAACAGAAAAATATGCTGTTCGTGCAAATTTTCTAGTAGACGGAGGTCTCAGTGGTTAGATTGCCTTTATAAATTAGTCGCCGTGTACAATAACTGTCAATAGTAGGGTTAATGCTTTCTGCTCAACCGGACACACAATCACGGACACGGAGCATATTACAGAATATTACAGGACATTGATTTCATACAGCGCCATCTAGCCCCAAACTAAGCTTGTAACTAGATTACGAATATACTTGCATACTTTTTTTTGTAAATACATACGTACTATATAGTACAACATAAAAACATAGAACAAACATCATCACAAAAATGTTAGTTCGGGGAGGTAATCGAACCCACTACCTACAGCGCAGAAGATAGATTTACTGAGCTATTAGGCTTGTTAACAGATATTGCTACCAACCTCAATACCCGTAATCCAAAAATGAATCTTCAAAGCTCAAGACCTCGAAAGAGTGATTTTGAAACCGCTCTATAATAATCCTTCGATTACGGTCCTATGTTACTCTATAACTATCTTCAGGGTTCAAGCCAAACCAAGGTATCATACAAAGAATAGGTAAAATACGCGATAAATACCTGTTTCTCGAATTAAAATTATGTCATACAAAGAAGTCGTATTTACTTACAATGGTATGAGCTGAGATAAATGTAACCCGGCCTAGATGAGTAAAAAACTACGCCAAGTAATACAATCAGAAGGTATCACCTTTCAATGATAATGACATTTTTCGAATAAATCGTTATGGAAAAACCCTGCATAATTTGTTAAAAACCCGATCGACATTGATCAGTGAAAGTCTAGACACGAAAAGGCGGAAAACGTTCACAAAATACCAGGGAGTTGACAAATGGCCTCGACGATGACCCCGGCTATTTGTCCCAAGTGGGGTCATTCCGAGACAATTGATTCATCGAGACACTGCAAATGTCCTGCTCTAGACGAGATTGACTTCATTATGTCTTTCTAGCTCACAATATGCCAAGGGGTTTGCCATAATCTTCACGCTTTAACGACGGACTCAAGGCAAAGTTTTTTTTTTAGGTACCTAAGTACATTATCATAGGATTTTTTAATTTTTAGCAGTAATTGTATTAGCTAGTACCTACTTGCTTTGTTTTTGTTTAACATTTGGTGAAAAGTTCGTTCATTGATTGTTTGAACGCTTCAACATATTTTGAAGAGTAGTAGAGCTCCTCATAAAAGGGCTTTCCTGGAAAGTACTACCACCACACCTATTTCAGCCGCCAAGCGGCATTGCTGTAGTCTGGTTAGAAGGGTATGGTTGCCTGTGAAATTACGGTGAGGCTTAACACCTTTATGCTTCAAATTGAAGGACGCAATGCAGTGTCCTGGCCATGTTTTTTTATGGATGTGACCTTCGAAGTAAGGCTTTGTTATAGGCAAGAGACTTAACATCTTAAGCACTTAACGTCAGATGGGCTGCACGCTTGTTCCGTCTACAAGTGGTATAAAAAAATATGGTGACGGATTAGACCTACTCTCTACCAGTGCTGGCGTAGTAGCTACTGACTACACTAAAACCTCGTTTGTATGTATTGACCGTAGCAGCTCCGGTAAATAAAAACCACCTATCGTCCTGTGGTAAGTTTCCCCCCCACAACTATATATTTTATGGTAACTCTTTCAGTGTTAGGGCGGTTCGTCTTTGGAAAACTAAATTCATACTTTTAAATTGAAGCTGAAACATAATTTTGGGCGCTACCAGCTGTAAAGTAAAAATATACTTTCCGTTTGTTCTCTAGGGATGACTAGAAGATATCAATTTTAGCCATACACGGTGCTGCCAAATTTTTGTATATGTCGATGGCATTTTGTGTTTAATAAAACGCTATTCAATTTAATTCAATTCAGATTCATTAAAATCATACAATGTTTCTACTCAAACTTTGTGTAGATTACTGACATTTCGAAACCATGTCCTGCATATTTACGCTAACGAAGTCTATTCATATCATACTGCTGTACGCCTTTTAGATGAGCATGTTTTTTGTAGTGCCTATTTTACTACATTTTACGACGCTTAAGACTCGAGATTTTTTTTGCGTTAATAGAATTGACCTCTCCAACTAAGCCCGCGGATGTCGTTGACTTAATTGTTGAATAAGGGATCTCACCAGAAGAATTAAGGGCAGTAGCTTTTTCTTGTGTGTTTATCATTGTAAGACGGGTAGTTGCTTGGCCTTCATCTTACGCATTTTAACCAAACCCTCCTTTGCTTGCCAAAGCTTTGAAGGCTTTGAATGAAGCTCTGTCTTTAATCAGTGTACATTGATGGGCTGTTGACGATGACGAAGTGTTAATACCTAGTCCTACTAATTATCTATTTATTTATTTATTCATTGGCTTACCACCACCTTTGATGCTAATAAAAATTCCAACAACCACTGCAGCTCAGGTAAAAGATTTTGGGCCCAACCGAAATCTTTTTGTTAACCGATTTTTTTTTGTTTAATAGGACACAGCAGAATCTGCCTACGCGATCACAATTCTGCCGACTAAAGGCGAAAATACCTCCGTTACATTATTTAAGTGAAATTATATCTTGCTGGACTCTCTAAAGCTTATTATCAATCATTCGCATCTAGCATTAACAGGTACATAAAACCGTACAATTCCATAATTTCACACTTTTTATTACGATTTTTATCGTATGGCGTCATAACGGTGGGAATTCTTTCCGTCCTTTTTTATCTCGATCTTTAGCTCCACGGGTGCTGTAAAACACTCACGGTTTTATTCACAGAGAGCGGTACGTTCAGCACCCAGTTAATATCAGCTCGAAACCCTGGACTAGATTGAGAGTCGTGCTGCTATAGGCTCATAAGACACAAAAGAGACTGCGGGGTGACAGTTTGTGTTATATTAATTCAACTTTGGCGAGTGTACGCACGATATATTTGACCTAATCACTCCATCCCCTTTCCACCACCAGCTAGCAGACGTACGAAGTATTTAACCTTGGAAATGTTCCATTGTGCCAAACACATCTTTTATTTTTATTAAACGACGGTGATGTTCTTGGCCTTCATATCACCTGATTTTCAAGTTATTTTAAGGCCAAAGGTGGAAGCGCACTTCGTCCGGAATCCTCAACAAACTGAGGAACTGGCTATCTTATCTCTAAATGCCGGTAACAATTCTTAAACACAACAGTTTAAGAATTGTTATTTTGGCGACAGAATAAGGTAAGATGGTGGTAGCTAGCCAGGCGGACTTTGGCACCAACCAAACCAATCACAATGTTACTCCCACTGGGGATCGAACCCGGGACATCTGGATCTGACACCGGTGGGCGAATTACTTAGACCACAGGGGCCGCGATTTTTTTTTTATAAATTATAAAATATTTATTATATTAATTGGTAGGCCTTTGGTGTGGGACGCTACCTGCGTCGACACCCTAGCGCCATCTCATCTACCTAGGACATCAGTTAGGGCTGGTGCGGCGGCTGATTCGGCCGAGGATCACAAAAGGCACAAATATAGTGGTCTCGACAGAGCTTACCTATTTGAGCCTTTTGGGGTGGAGACCTTGGGTCCGTGGGGAGCCGGTGCCCTCCGGGTTTTCAAAAATCTTGCGGGGCTTTTGATTGAGGCGACACGTGACCCAAGGGCTGGCTCTTATTTAGGCCAGCGAATTAGCATAGCTATTCAGCGTGGCAATGGAGCCAGTTTCTTGGGCACGCTTCCGTCTGGTACTGGTCTGGAACAGTTGAGTTACCTATAGGCCGTTTGTAACGGTCCTTAAGTAATCTGACTGATTCCTTTGTACATAGTTAGTTTAATTGTACTTTTTATTGAATAAAAATTGTATGAAAAATATTAATCTATTGAACAGTTTAGGTTAGCAGCTCATAAAATACGAACAAACAAGCAAACAAACATTGATTTTATTTATTACCCACATTTAAATTATAGTAACCCATTGTCATTGTGAACTAATAACATTATGGATCTAAGTTTTCTGACCCGGCCATTTTTAGACTTGCCATTTAACAAGTAATTCAATACCTGAAAACGGAATTAAATGTTTGGTACGTGTATGAATAATACTAAGTAGGTACCTATTCTCCATTCACGGTGAACAAACACGGATCAAGTGAACTTCGATTTAAACTCGCACTAGGCACTCTGGTGGAAGCCTTAGACAACATAATATACCCGCATACCGCTGAGATGTAAGCTATTTTTCCATTTCTGAGCATGATTGTACTGTTCATATTTACCGAGGCTAAGCCTACACAGTGTAACTAAATTAAAATATATTGTCTACCGTGAGAATACAAGGATTCCAACATAATAGGTGAGTTAATCGGTTATAGTGATCTAGCTATTGTGGGCGACCTTGGAGGTTGTCTATTCATTGCACATAGTATTCGTATTTTATTATCTGTGGTGTAGGTTGGTACTAGATATCAAGATATCAACCCTAAAATGATGTAGAGACATATTACAAACGGACGGTGCTTATAATCTTATGCTGACATGAGTACGATATGCCTAGGCATATTACAAACGGACGGTGCTTACAATCTAACGCTGACATGTACACACTTGCTATACGAGTATACATGTGTCTACCTATGGTATTATAATGTTAGTCATCATCAGCTCAGGGACGCTACCGCCGACGGCGAAGCCGATCTCCATTGGCTTAAAATTAGCTTCATGAGAACTAGAAACGATTTTTACCGTCAAATGTACTGAACGGATAGGTTTCATAACATGTGTACACTTTTGAGATGGGAAACGCCATTTTGGATATGACACATACCCGGTAGTAAAAATCGTTTCTAGTTCTTATGAAGCTAATTTTAAGCCAATGGAGATCGGCTTCGCCGTCGGCGGTAGCGTCCCTGTTGGTAGTAACTCTGCGCTGTAGGCTGTGGGTTCGATTCCCACCCAGGACAAACATTATATCTGATGAATATAGATGTTTTTTCTGTGTTTACGTGTTGTATCATATAATACGTATGTATTTACAAAAGTATTCAAGTATTCTATCCGTAATCTAGTTCCCATAGTACAAGCTATGCTTAGTTTGGGGCTAAATGGCGCTGTGTAAAGTTAATGTCCTGTAATATTTATTTATATCACATGTATATAATATAACTGGCCTCACAGCTCAGTTGGTAGTATCTCCGATGATAAAATACTGTACGTAGTACAGCTGTAGGTGGGTTCGATACCCACACGGAACAAATATTTGTCTGATAAATATTGAAGGTTCATCATGTGTATCAGTGTTATATTGTAGCATAATATGTATCTACAAAAAGGGATCTAAATAAAAGCTGTAAGTACAAGCTTCAGTTAGTTTTAGTCTAGTTTGCGATGATTACTCCCTTGTAGGTATACCGCAGGTAATGAAATAAGTTTCGTTAACTCGTTGGCACCAAAAAATACACACGTATTTCTAGGAACCCAGCGAGTTAAAAGTTGATAAGGAAACTGCGAAGCGAGATAACTAAAATTCGATTTGCATGTGACTTGCCAGCTGAACTATCACTAATTTCCTAATCCCCCATTCCTTTCCCATGCGTTATTGGCTGCGCTAGACAATTCATTCGAAACACTGTACCTATGTAGGTACTTAGATTCTTTATTGCCTCAAATACAGCTACAATGGAATGGCTGACTTTCTTATACAAGAACCATAAATATGTAATAAAAAACTTAGATGAACGAATGAATGAAAGAAATTTATTGAAGGTAACAGACAGACATTAGAAGCGAACTATTCCGGACAACCAATACATATGCTACATTAATATATGCTACAAAAATATTGAAACGTTTATCAAACTTATACTTATTAACTTTGATTGAGCAATAAAACATAAGCTTTTAAAGCGAGTGAGTTGAATGTATCCGAGATGCATTTACTTTTATTGCATTTATTTGTTTTAGTGATGCAAGAATTGCAAGAAAATCAATTATTTCCTTCCGCTCGAAATGTAAACTGTATAAATATATTACTTTATCAATTTTGATAGGACATTGGTCATAGCTACATTTGAGTTTCGATCAAATACCCTTTCTTTATAGATAAAACAATCTACCTTTATTAATATCGGTGTTAAAATCTTTGACATATTCAGTCAGTCATGCGAAGATCATATTCATTATTTGATTTGGTAATAACCAAACAGATAATTTACCCACCGCTCACCTCTTGTAAATGTGTACCAGCTCTTTACGATAGAGCTGTGACAGTAGAGGCAATAAATTGCGTTCATTCACTAATGAACTCTTTCCAGATTACCTTATTTGTAACGGCAGACTAATTAGTTTTATTTTTTAAACCATTAGGATACAGGAAGAGAATCAGAGAGGTCACGTTTTTTAATCTGCTTCAATAATATGACGTTCTGTGCCGTTTTGTGAAAAGGGTCGTGAAAATGACGAGATGGGAATTGAAATATAATTCAAAAGGGGTTGGGGCAAATGTGCATAAAAACAAAAGCATACCTCAATTCTGAAAATAAACATGTCAATAGTATTTGCGGCGTTTTTTTTACTTTTAGACATTGTCAGCATTTCACCACATTTAAATAGAGATTAATGTCTTGAGTTTGAATACAGGAATAAAAGCCTACCTAGCCTGGTAAAACTACGTAAATGAAACAGTGTGGGCTCATTTACATATCTTACAATATCATTATGATTGTTATTATTGCGTTCAGCCAGTTGACCGTGAAGAGTTCGTGCCGATTAGTTCAAATTGTCGAAACGTAATATTCACTTTCATTTTTTTGATATTTTTACGCAGCTATTGTATAACTTGGAATTGGCGTGGTCTATTGCAGATTAGATAATAGACTCGCGTAAGTACCATTAATTTACTTAATTGCAATTAGGGTTACCATTAAGCTTACCTAGAAAACAAAAGTAGTTTAAAAACAGTAGTTTTCTTCACATGACGTAGAACAATTTACTTTACTCACTATATACTCCAAAATGTATTACATATTCTATTTGCTTTTTTTTATGTATAAATTATCTTTATTAAATAAAATGTACAGTTAATACAATTACATTTGCTTGTGGAAGTGCTGTATAACTTTTCATACATTTTCTCTTCTAATGTTATCATGACACCAAAATTCACAACCAGCGACGGGACTCGAACCCGTTTCTCTTCCTCGAGCCGGAAATGCTTTAACCAATTGAGTAACGAGGGTTCTGACACAGTTTCCTAATTTAAGTGCCATATTCGATTCCGCTGAGCGCTGTTTATAACATTTGTAAATATTGTGACCAAGTGCAATTACAGGAAATACAAGAAGTATAAGAAATGTAACCGCCTCTGTGGTCTAGTGGTTCAAGCCACCGATTTCAGATCCAGAGGTCCCGGGTTCGATCCCCATGGGGAGTACAATATATTGTGCTTGGTTTGGTTGGTGGTAGGACTTTGTTTAAGTCCGCCTGGCTAGCTACCACCATCTTACCTAATTCTGTCGCCATAATAACAATTCTAAAATTGTTGTGTTCTGGCATTCAGAGGTAAGATAGCCAGTTCCTCAGTTTGTTGATGATTCCGGGTGAAGTGCGCACCACCTTCGGCTTTATCTCAACTTATTACCAGGTGAGATGAAAGCCAAGTGCTTACCCGTCGTACAGTAAAAAAAAAAGTACATTTAAAAAGATTTTTTCTTCCTGTCTACACTAGCGACTGCAGCTAACATAAACCTGTGGTAGCCACACTAATAATCACTAACACTGACCCAAGGTCTAGGTAAACCTAAGGGCCCTCTGCTCAAATATGTCTAAGAAAAATTGTAACTGCTTTACAATAATGAAGTATCACCATAACAAGGTACCACAACATAATCATGGTACCACTAATTAGCCGATGCAGCGGACCGTGGGCCTAATAACAGCATGGACACTGCAATTTTACAGAGCAAGTGGCACGGCAAAAGTCAGCTTGGATTGATTGGTCGCCTGGCCGGTCATTTTTCATGACAAAGCACGAAGTAATAGTAAGTAAAATAGGTAACAATAGTTACTGGGTAGGACATTTTTAGCTAAAACAACCCCGCAAAAAATATGTCTGTAAGATTTTACGGCGACGTCGATAGGCAGAAAGAGCTTTATACCTTTTGTCTAATCAGACTAAAGGAATAAAAGGAGCATGGAATGATGCTGGATGGCCAGTTATAATTTGACACTAGTACCTACTATACTGCGATCACCTACCTGCGTGCCAAGCGTGTAGTGATTATGGAAAATGCAATGCGCCATTAACTTTCCGTGATACTTTTCGGGGATTTGATCCTACGCCTTTTCTTTACTGTTCCCGAAAAAGAGTGCAGTGAAACGTGCAAACTGATGAAATGTAGTAAAATATTTTTTGTATCCCTATATTGCTTAATAGTAAATAAATCAAATCCTGAAAACAGAAAAACAGCTGTAACCTGACCCTGCCCCTGCCCTGTGGTGACGTGTTGCCGCTTCGAGCGCTGTACTACTTGCAGCAAGCAGTGAGACTACATTGATGATATACATCCTGAGGATGCCTCGTGTAGAGGCGAAACACGTGTCGATTAGATTGTTTTTCAAACGAATTTAGAGGATTTGTTACTTAATATTTTTCTGTTTTCTGGATGGATTTCCGCAAAATACCGCATGGAACTAGAATAAATTATTGATAAGAGAAATGCTGGTCTGTGGGAAATGCCATCCAACGTCACGCCAGTATTTGGCCACGTTAGTTGGTGACATCGATCAACTGGATTATCTATAAAATATGTTTTATAAATAATCCAATTGATATAATATTTTTTATCCGCCTCTGTGGTCTTGCGGTTTGCCCACTAGTGTCAGATACAGAAATCCCGGGATTGATCCCCCAGTGGCCGTCCAGTATTGTGCATGGTTTGGTTGGTGGTAGGACTTTGTTCAAGTCCGCCTGGCTAGCTACCTCCATCTTACCTAATTCTGTTAGTCTAATCTTAAATTGTTGTGTTTCGGTATTTTGAGGTAAGATAGACAATTCCTAAGGATTCCGGTTGAAGTGCGCTTCCACTTTTGTCCTTATCATGACTTGAAAACCGTGATATGAAAGCCAAGCGCTTACCCGCCGTACAAGAAAAAAAAAGTTTAAGGTTAGTTAATTTTCGTTTAATTTACTGATTAAGTAACAACTTAATGTTAATGATGTGCCCTTAAATGAATGAATCTACCCGTGCCCTTTTTCTTCTTTTTCACTTTGTGAATACCAACTCTCAATAATGCAATCAAACATTGTTTACAAGTTTTTCCAACAACATTTTTCAGTTTCGATTCGAAAACATAATCATAAACGTGAAATTTCAAAAAGAACAATAAAATCGTATCAGATGTTAGCGCAATCGTTGGTAACGCAACATTCCAGTTTACAAACACACGCATGTTTAAAACTCCATGCATTGTACACTACGCAAAGGTGGAGACTTCCAACGAGATTTTTTTGAGGAAATATAAATTACCTGGCCAACAAAATAGGCAGACGAATTTCTATAGATGTACTAATGGTGAAAAACAAATGTTTTTATTCTAGACACACACATTGATTCGCCTCAACCTTTATCATTAGTACCCACTGGTAAGGAATTGGACTCGTTGCTCCTCATCTGTTTTTCCGCACCAGTACAATCTTAGAGTCTAGATCGAGAGAGATGGATTCGTTTTAGACAAGCGTGGCCCATTTTAGGCAAAACCTTGCCTATAGTTGAATTTGAATTGTGACTTTTGTAAAATGCTTGGCTATCACAAAAAGACATATTAGCGCTCTTGTCGAAAGTAAGAAGGCCGGTAACCGAAGTGGGTAAACAATACAGGTATTCTATATAACCAAGGATTTTTTTGTACCTACGTAGTACATATTACTTTCATGTAAGTATATTACCTGCAACGTAAAATGTGTGGTATGACATTTGCATTTCAAAATTCAAAATGTCATATGTAGGTAGGTACCAACACAGTCTACTATTATGTACTAGGTACATTACTTTTTTTACACGCGACAACTATTCTGAAGTTTTTATCGTTGCATTTGGCTACAGCTCCAGCTCGCACAAAGCAATCGGCATTCCTTTCATAATATACCTACATTATACCTTAGCTTGGAACTGAAAATCAATTATTCTTAGCAACCGCATCAAATTCAATAATGAATTTTTGATAGCAAAACACTGCGATAGCGTCTACAGCTAAAACTTTCCAGTTAACTTTTGTTTTAGTCCTATTTTCCAACAGTACCTACAGTGATTAGGTAAGCATGGATGTCTGAACCGTGTGTGTGCTATTACTTATTTTGAAACCTAGAAATTAAATTCCCATTCTCTATCCGACACTAAATCTATTTTTACAGTCAACAATCAATACTTACAATACATAATACAGCCATCAATCGTATAATTGTAATGTTTCCTAGAAGAGGATTTACTTTCATTTATTTATTTAAGTAAATGAAAACTAAACAAAATGAAGAAAGTAATATGGATACCTAATGTAAAGACTAACCTAAAGAAGAAAGAGAAGAATGTCTACGAAATTAGAGTTAATAGGTTCCTGGCTCGTACTTGCGTAGACCTCATCCTTACAGGGCATGTTTCGAGATCCTAAATTAATAAAAAATAGGTTATACATTTTATCATACTGATATATTATCAGTATTGCGTAATACCTAAGCATATTTGGTGATGGCATGGCAGGTGATGTTAGTAGGGACTACCAGCCAGGTAGACTGAAGACATCGCTGCTGTACCTACAGGCAAAGGTCCCATAATAGGTTAGATTGGCGTTAGGGTAGGAGGCTCAAGTCCATCAGTGGGTTACATAAGAGCTGTTGTTGATGATGATGAGGATAATGATGATGAATCATATGTAATGTACAGGCATTGACAAGCATTATATACAATATTTTTTTAATATGTCCTGTCCTTCAGGTTTCTTTAAAAAAAAAAATTCACAAACAGTTACTATAGAATTTGCGGTACAAAACCACCAACCAATGATTTCCTTCTATCTAATGCAAATGCGCAACTTTCATACAAAAAATAATATTGCGACTTAGTTTGAACCAAGACTGGTATACTACCTTTTTTTATATAGGACGGGGAGGCGCTTGCCCTTCATCTTACATGGTTTTAAGTTCTGATGAGACCGATGGTGGATCGCACTTTACTCGGATCCTCAACGGTCTGAGGAACTGGCTATCTTACGTATAAATGCCGGAACACAACAATTTAGAATTGTTGTTATGGCGACGGTGATAGACTTAGGTAAGATGATGGTAGCTGGCCATGCGGACTTGAACAAAGTCCTTTCAACAGCCAAACCAAGCACAATATTGTAAACCGGAGATCTAACCCGGGACCTCTGGATCTGACTCCGGCAGGCGAACCACAGAAGCGGTTAAATTAATATCTCTGGTACTTCAGAATTGCCAAAGCGACAACAGCACAATAATTTCTTGTAGGTACCTAAGTAAAATTACAGACCTCTTGTAACGGTCCTTAGATAAGTAACCCAACCGTTTCTTTTGTAAATTAGTAGGTACCTAGTATTTTTATTTGTCATTTTGTAAATTCATCCTTTTCGTGGCCAGGCAAGTAAAAAAACAAATGAATATTTCGTTAGGTACGAAAAGTTTATGTGCACACGCTGTTATGTCAAAGCATTATTATCAACGTTAAGAAACCGGTATGCTTCTAGGACATGTGCCATATATACAGACAGACAGATGGACAACGAAGTTAACTAATTAGCATAGGGTCCTTGGTCCTTTTGGATTCGGACCTCTGAAAATAGGAGTTTGTTGGTAACTGACTAAAAGTCGAGTGACGATATTTGTACGGTCTGTATGTTTGTGATTTTACACCAAGTAGGTAAGTTGGTAGGTACCCTATTTCGTATTCGTTATTTATATGTTTACATGTTTGCCTGGATATTCTCGTAGGTATTCAAGTTTATCCTTCTCCGTATAAATTACGCTATTTAATCACAAATTAATAACGTAAACGTAGTACGTAAGATAACGCGTTATTCTACATACTTACCTTCCTATGTAGTAGGTAGGTATAATGATAAGCGGACAGATGGTAATAATGTACCTACCTACGATGAAGTTGACATTGTTCTCGAACATTATTTATTTTAATGTGAGGTGAGTAGATTTGTATCTAACTATCTATACATTACTACCAGTTATATAGGGTACCTACATACCTATTTTGAATACCTACCTATGCCGATATGTAAATAGTTGCCTACCTACATAAACTTCTTCATCTTACGTGTAATTTGTCGAATATGAATAGGTAACTAGTGCATGCTCGGAACGTCTTTACCGTCATCCCGTGGGAATTCTACAGACAGTCAGCTTCACGACGATTTTATATAATTAGATGAGTTACCAATGTTTTGTTGGTATTTATTTCCTAGTTAGAAGGTACCTATATAGGTAGGTAGGTACTAGGTATTCATTGCTAAGATGTGCCAATACTGCATGCCTTGGCTGTTGCTGCATTTACCAATAATAAAAACAACTAAAAAATAGGCCTATGTATTTTATTAAAGTGCTTTGTAATTGAAACTAACAGAAATCTTGTAGGTACCTACCAGGACTAGGTATTAACGTAAACATCAAATCGCACTTACCTGAATGATTAGTCGATGCCGACTGGCGGCAAAATGTTACGGAAGTTTCATAATCAAAACAGTTGACAGTTTATCATGGCTAGGATATTAAAGTCCAAATGAGTCTTTATTTTAAATGCTAATCAATAACTCGCACGGTACGAGTGAGATTATTGCAGAAGTTTTAAAATAAAAAGTTTGAAAGTTGCCGCGAGATTATTATGCGGGCGTGGATTGGAAAGGCGTGCGGTCCGGGTAGCCTCGTGGTTATTACTGACTCGTATTCAATTCACAGAACTCGTATTTTGCCACAAGTTCCGCTGGTACCTAGCTAGGTACTATGGTACTATACATGTAGGTAATGTTGTGCGCGGCTCGGTGGCTTCATCCATAGCCATAGATATGGTGTATGTATTAAGTAGGCAGGTAGGTACCCATTACTAGTCCTTGCTCCAGGAATCGCGACGTAGTGCTCTTTGCTTTAAAGTCGGGAACCGTATCTTAAACAAACCGCGGTCTAGTTTCACTAGTCCTACTTACCAGTACAATCAATTAGATGCATAATGCAAGCAAACAATTTTTTTTTCGTTTTGTTATGTTTGTGTTGGTACGAGGTACGAGTGCTTTAGCAAATAAATAAAATGTCTACCTATGCTATGTGAAAATTTATATCTAAGTAATGCCAGGCACCTACGTCTACATAATAGGTATGCAAGTAGGTTCAGGTAACTAGGTACCTACCTACCTACCATCCGTTGGTTACTACAAAGACATTTTTTTATAAAGAGCATAGTACCTACCTAGGTAGCAACATAAGTTTCGTCTGCTGCGCCGTGATGGTATTAGCAAGAAATGAACTCCATTTCAGACCCAAGGTTTCAAAAAATGGGCTCGTATGGTCTGGATTGTAAAACGTCTGTGAGGGCATAAGGTCAGGATTGAAAAAAGTATATGTAAGTATTTACATCGTCTTTATTGTTAAATGACTGATCTAAATTGTAAAATGTATTATGTAGGCAAGACGTCGTAAATGCAAAGAGTCTTGTTTGTAGAAGAATTAAGATGGAAAATGACGATACATATTTGCAAACCGTCTCGGACTCTAGGTGAACAAAATGTCGTGGCTGTGATCGTGACTACGTACTTCAAGGAGTATGCACGAGAAGTACATACCTAAACGTACATTTGAAAAAAAAAAAAAAAGTTAATTTAATAGGTATGTGCACCCCAGTAAAATGTCGTGCTTGATCACCTTGATCACTTGATGAAGTATCACAGAAATTGAGTTTCAAATGCAATGACACAAAAGTATTAGTGTTTATGTATCAACTTTTTTCAACCAAGACATTTTACAATGCAGACTATTCTCAACCAAGACGCTTTCTCTACCTAGACCATAAACAAAAATAATCATTTGCCTCGAAGGCTTTCTACAACTATGGCATTTTAAAAATAAGACCATTTATCACCTAGACCTTGTGTAAGTATAGGTATACGTTAAAAACGTCTGTGTGGTAAACCCAGTCCATACCAACCTAACCCCAATTATTAGATATTATTATTATTTTTAATCGATTATAAAACCAACAGCAATTAATATAAAATCAGAAAGTCAATTATTGTGTATGTTGTACAGCCAATAACAGGTTTTCCTAAATAATTCATCAATTGTCTCTAATCTGATCACATGATGATGAGCAGCAGCATCCTACTGTCTATTCTATGCATCACATAGACATATTGATAATATCTTCACTATAACATATTAGTCAAGATATCATCATAGTCATATAGTCTGGTATATACTAGGTTACAAGGATTTATATTCAAGTAAAACCATATTCTTACAACATAGTTGGCGAGATGTACAATGAGAATTCCTACCATCCTGCACTATGAACCCAACACAACCGCTGACTGAGGTAGGTACCTACCTAGTCGTACAGATGCTATGTATCATTTTTGTTCTACCTACTTTGGATTATTTTTGGGTTTTCGATCTTCTAAGAAACCCTGTCTTGATTAAAAATGTCCAGTACAAATACAAAATGAGTAGGTAGTACCAATACCTTCCTACCTATCTTTCTAGTAGTCATCTTCTTTAATTTTATCACTACTTGCTACGTATGCGCGTTGAAATCTTTTGTAAGGCGATCCCTAAGCAAGTAAATTTTATTTTGTTTCCTACCCTCACGTAGGTCACGTCCTTTCTAATAATAACATGGGCATCGTCAAGGCTAAGTAATAAGGTGTTTCTAGTCTAGACAAAGAGTCACATCATCGTTTCTCATAAGAAATCATGTGAGATCGTGGATGAAACGTGCGTCTAACATATTTAAAGATATTTATTTAGAAAATTAAAGTGTCACCTAAGTAGGTACTACCAACTGATTGATGAGTAGTAATATAACATCTTATTTCTGTGTGCGACAGTGACACAGGATCATAGATCAAGGCAACAGGACCAACCCCTAACAAATTACAACCGTACAATTCGTACAAGACTAACCGACTAGTAGAAACATATGAACTCCGTTGATCAGGGATGGACACTATGGACAGCATCGTTGTAGGTATATTTTCATTCTCCAAATCCTAATGTGTTAATGTAATTTAATGTACGACGACGCGACGCTCGGTATAGTTGCATACCGTATACATCATTCGAAACATAAAAACAAAATGTTCATTCAGTTCGTTCAGTTTTTAGATCATTCATAATGGTAGAGTAGTAAGAAAATCGTTTTAGAAGGCGAAGAAATTCTACCTTTCTGACTGTTTGCGGTTTGAGAAAGTGAGGAGGCGATATTATTTATTTCCTGGGTTTTTGCAATACCTTTAAGTAGGAAATTCTCAATGCTATAAGTAGGTACCTACCTGTACCTATTGTATGATAAGTAGGTATTTGCAAAAAAAAAAATAAGATATATGTACAAAATATTATTTCCGTAATCTAGTTCCCTAATTTCGTGAAAGTGGTAGTAGTTGTAGATCTATAATTAAGTTACGCCTACTACTTACGGGCGAATCGCTCTCGGACACGGCTCAACCTTGGCCATACCTACACGCATTAAGTGGAAGCGGTTTGTTTGTTTTGTTTGATCTGTGGTTGATTGCCCGTCTGTGTAGTCCATACACTTATCCTAATCAACTCAACACTCTGTGGCCTTGCTTCCTTGAAATTAGCATCAACGTATACTAAAACTGGATAACGCACTCATAAACTAGGTACATGAAAACACTCCACGCGCTGAAAATGAGTTTCAAAATTGTTTGTCATAAGTCAAAGTAAAACGAGCCAGGGAGTCTGACATGTTGTTGCTTCCTTTTGAAAATTTTGAAATGCTTCCTTGTCTGGCATGTTGCCATTACAAATAGAATTCCTCTTTGTTAAGCCTTGGGAGCTTTCTTTGATTTTCGTTAAATTTTTATTTTATTACTTTGATAGACATTGCATAAACAAATAACATTTAACATTAACAAAAAATAACATTTCAACCATGAAATCCTCTACCACAAAGTGACTTACGAAATACAGAATTTTGGCGTGTAAAAGTGTTAATGATAGTATTTTGTCACCCATATGTGTCCATATTACTCAGAAAACTACTAAATCAATACGGATTCTTTGCCTAACGGCTAACCTTCAATAGCATATAACGCTATACAATTATTTAAATATTGAGGAAATTGTGTATTTTGCTGCGTGTATAGATGTAAAAAGGAATGGTATCCCGGCTGTGGCCTGTCTTTCCTCAGCTGGGTGAGCTAATTAACAACTTTTCAAATTATGATACAGTCCACAAACAAAGTGGAGTTCATGGATTTCCATTACCTACGTAGGTACCCATGATATGGGATGTTGTCAGATGGAGTATCTCAAAAGCATACTTACTTTACTTACGAAGCTTGCATAGCCAAGGATTAGGTCAACGATGTAGTAAGCTAAAACAGAAGACTATTAACTCTTTTCTTGAAGAGATTAGGGTTATATTTTCTGTTCTTTGTTCAAATCAAAGCTTTGATAAAGTCCTACATTTTTAATGACAGCTGTCAAACTTCAAACGGCCATATCTCTGAAACTACTTATCCTAGACTATCCGTTATCCGTCCTTGGTCATAGCGTTCAAATGAAAGCTATGACCAAGACCTACATTTTAATGACAGCTGTTAAAATAAAAATCTGCCATTTGAAATTATTTTGAACTACAAACGCTCTACGTTTGTAGTTCAAAATAAT
The DNA here is from genome assembly GCA_951394065.1 of Venusia cambrica. Lineage (NCBI taxonomy): Eukaryota > Metazoa > Arthropoda > Insecta > Lepidoptera > Geometridae > Venusia > Venusia cambrica. Next base: position 8,626,533 of record OX596043.1, on the reverse strand, counting down.
TGACGTTTAGTTTCAGATATAATGATTGTTTGAAGTTTGTCAGCTGTCATTGAAAATGTAGATCTTGGTCATAGCTTTCATTTGCATTTAATGGAAGCATTAAATATTTCATACATTATGTACTCTAATCTTCGGTTTTTCAAGGATATATATTTTGATTTTACATGTAATGTTATGTAATCGTTTCACTAGAGTATAATGCCATTCTCGTGGGAATATCGGGATATTGTATGCTATGTCTACATTCCAAATTTAGTGACCGAACAAACATAAACATATTTTACACAATTTAATAATATTATATTTCAATTAAATTGAAAATTCAATTCCAAAAATATTTTTACGCTAAATAACACTTTTAAATTTATGGAAAATGTGTGGTGTTTTACTTTCCCCGTTCGGGGGAGCCAAGGCCATATGAGAATCACCTTGGCTCCCCTTAGAGAGCCACCGGGGGAACCAAGTTCCGTAACCAAAACATCTTACTGAATAACAATATTTTACTTTGACTTATAGAGGCACACAATGCCGTTTTTGTCGTATGGAAAACGCTACTACTACTATTACTACTTATTTAGCCCATTACTCTTATTTTGTACCTATAAGTTAAAATAAACAATCTTTGTTGATATCTTGTGTTTTATATCCTTCCATGATATCGGAGACAAGAAACTCTTCTAGGTAAACGATAGACTCAGGCACTAACTTTACGCATTCAGCGTTAAGTTAGTACCTGAGTCTATCGTCATATCGCCTATCATAACATTTTTTTTTATCAATTACCTTATTGGTCCCGGCTTGACAAAAGGCGCAAGTGTTTAGAAAAAACAAAATAAAAAAAAACTCTATAAACCTATTACTGTCACAATAATAAGAAAATAAATGTATCTACTAATTCGAATTTTCATTCACTAAAGTGGGCGGTGTGGACACCCTATTAGAACGAGACGAATTACTATTGCCAAACCTCTCGCTCGGCTCGTTTTTAAGAATACAGTGCGTAGTCCAGTTTTAGTATAGGTTCATGGAAATTAGCTAAAAAAGTTTTTTTTTTAAGTTGTGACAGGCAGGCTGGATGGCTATGCCTGAAAAGTTTTACAACGTATACGTACATTGATAACCCGTTGCAATTGTTTGAAACACAAAAAAAGAAGTCGCGATCTGAGACAACTTTCTGAGGATCTGTGGTCCACCTCGCCCCACAGATTGATCTTTTCCTTTGCTTGTCATCTGTGGTCGTAATGTTGTATCGTGGAAGTGGAATAGAAATGTGAACTTTTGTGTTTTCTGGGAAATACTTAGTTGAAAATCGTTTTTTATCTATTGTGGTGCACTGATTGTAATCATCATAAGTCTTTACAATCATTCAAAATCAATAGTAGTTAATTTATGCTTAGATTCTCAATGGAAAATGTTATTGTCCTGCCGTAATGGCGGCCCGTCGCGTCCCCCGCGCCTCCATTTCGTTGACAGCCAATATGACTGTCGATACATAGAGCTTGAAAATGTTGTGTATTTGTAAATAACCAGATGTAAACAGTTAAGTTACCGTCAATGAGACATTTAAAATGAATCCGGATCACCACAATATAAACACGGGTGGCGGCCAGCCTCCTGGGAGTTCTGAGGTTCGTTGGGACCATTTGTGTTTTGCCTATTTTTTTTGGTGAATTTTGGTGTAATTGTGACTGTGTTTTCAGTCTCAGAATCAGAGAGTGCAAGCTCAACAGCAGCAGCAAATTAGTTTACCTGCGTCCACAGCCGCCACTGACCTGCGAGTAAATTCGGCAGCTGTAAACGTTGCATTGTCCAGCGTTGCGAAGTACTGGGTGTTTACAAATTTATTCCCAGGACCCATTCCTCAAGTGTCTGTGTATGGATTACCTACTGGGACGAGAATTGAAAATGGAAAAGCAGTGCAGGTATGTTTTCTATCACTATTATTTAAGTATGTGTTTAGATGACAACTAAAAAAAAAGTTTTAACCCTTCAGATGTAAGTAATTTGCTTGTATGAGGTTAGTTACTTTTAAAACAATGATTATCAGAAACTTGTATGACGAAAGTTTCATAATCTAAAATGCAATATAGTAACTTTCAAGTCAATCATTCAATATGTTCAATGCATTCAAATAACATTGCCAAACTTTGCCTCTCTGTAGTACCTACTCATTGGGGTAGATCAAGAAACTGAAGATGTGTATTATTGTTTATCATAAAGAATATATACACCAAGCATTGTGTTCCAAATCCATTCCAGTAGAAATACATTTATTGGTCCAGTAGTTTTTGAGAATAATTAGAAACAATAATAAAAAAATGTTTTTAAAATAATTAATTTTAAAAGGTTCTACAGTCATTACATTGGACTATCATACTTAAAATACTAAAATAACATGTTCTGCCAAGTCTATTATTTATGACCTTGACCATCCTATGATGGTTGCATAACCTTTTTGACACTTCCTCATTCTCATAACATCATTTTATACTCACAGATAAGTTGCTATTGTAAATATTTAAGTGATTAGCAATCTTCTGCATTATTGATATGGTATCTCTTAGGATATTGGTCATGCAAGCATACTCAATGGGGATCCAAACATCATTCTGGGTCATCATGGTGGGCAACCTCAAGTTACTGTGTCAGCTGCCCAACAAATACCTGTCTCGCAGATCATTGCCACACAGTCTGGCCAGCATGGTAAGTAATAAATTCAATAATAAATTTTACTAGACATTTTACACAACTCCACTTGTCCCAAACTAAGCAAAGCTTGTAATAACTATGGGGACTAGATTACGGAGAATATCAACACTTTTTTTTTTAAATAACTTATTATTGTTATACTTAATTTAAGTTAAACAAATTAGTTTGCTGTCCATGAGGTGGCTAACCAAGTGGTAATTATATATTGGTCCCTATGATATGGGCCATGCCTAGTGTGGGGATCAGTAGACAATTTGTCCTTGTTACAATCCACTCTACATAAAAACTTGTGTTGGTGTGTTGGCTAGACTAATGTTGTTTTATAAATTCCATGACACCAATCACTCAACAAACATTTAATTTCATCACACAAATGTTGTTCCCGGGTGGGAATCCACAGAAGGTACAGCTACTATAGTAGGTGTAGAACAAATTACAGTAAATATACTGTAAAATTGCAATTATTAACAAGCAATGCTATGCCTGGAACAGAGTGTTTAATTAAAGATTTAAAAGCAAATTTAAAAAAAAAAGCTATCATTAGTATATATTAGCTGGCAGCACTGTAATTTTACTTTGACTGTCTGAAAGCACTGGTGAGGCAAGTTAAAAAGTGGCCTTTCCGTTTTTTTCTACACTGGACAGATAGTAATATTAAGAATGCTTTTAGAAGTTCTGGTTGGCACCCTGTGCGCTTTTCATACAAACACCTAAAATCCTATCGTATGATAGAATTAGTTTCCTTTTTGGCCACAACTTTTCTCTTTCTGAACAGACTATAGCTATTATAATCATCACTTGGTAACAACTTCCAGAAGCGTTGGTGGCACACAGTCAACAGGAGGTCCAGCAGGTGTCCAGTCAGCTCACAGCATCGCATCACCAGGTACCCAATAACCGGGTCGAATTTGTCCAACACCATAACATTGATATGGTAAATCCAAGTGACACTGATTACTAGCGGGAATGAACCAGGCGCTGTAGGCATGCTTAGGTGTATTTAATTCACATGGAAATCAGGCTTTTTGACCTTGAACATACTTGCTCAGTGACCTTGTGCCAATTATAATGTTTGGGATGGATCTCGGAATACTCAGGATCTATGTAATCCTTGACAAACCCAAACAAAAACAAGTTACTGTCTGATATCTTATGCTTATTCTGAGTGGCATCCCTCTGTGGGTGTATTGTACAACATCCCCATGGTTTTAACCTAACTAAACCTACCACAGCCAGCCCTGCTCTTTTAAATATGCATGCAAGCATGTTTTATGTCTGTCAAGAGAATTCCATTTTTACATAATCAACCTGCTTTTCATGTGAATCCAGATTGTCTGCTCGATGGTATGAAACCTAAAATAATAATTGGAAGCTATTTGTAGCTTTCATGTAGTTATACAATCCTTTTTGAATTTCTTTAGTCTTGAAGATTATTTAAATAATTCTCAGCATGCAATATTTTATCATTCTGTCGGTCTGTTCTATACCTGCTCTCTATATGCATGTAAAAAATGTAAATACCTTGTAGTATAAAATTAAGATTAAAATAGGTGATTAATGTATTAAAGATAATAATGGTAAGTTTATACTGTAAAGTATTTGCTTTAAGTAGGTGCCAAATTTTTTCATATAATTTCATCACATTAGATTCATGATTATAAGTATAATTATGTTTAAAAAATTATGTGAAATTCCAAAATTAATGGAAATGTTCCTGGCATGGGAAAGGATAGTAGGTGCCTAAATATTCCATTTCATTAGACTGAATGCATGTATTCTATTGACCAACTTTAGTGTACCACCACTGTACAAGGTGGGGCAATTTTTTTGTCCTATTAGGACAGCTACCTTTTATTTTGCAGTTGGAAAGTTCTGTTCTTAGAAAATTGTAATATGCCTAATCAATCTTTCAAGAAAATTAAAAAAAAGTTTACCATTAATTTTCTGAGAAAACTGTTAAATACACATTTGAGTCGTTGCTTGTCGTATGAAGGCTTGTAAGGCAGCACATTGTTCTTAATTCAAGTAATGTATGTAGAAACTCAATTTATATTTACATTCAAATTTAGAACTAAATGCTTCCTTGCAAGCATTCACAGACTAGGTATGGCACATTGTATATACAGAGATGTCATAGAAGGTAGTAATAGAAAACCTTCCAGTTCAGAAGCTGCTTACTCTCTGTTTTTCCCCTCAGGGCCACCATACTCAACAGCGGCATGTAATGCAGCAGCAGTTAATGACCCAACCTGAACACTCCAACCAGCAGGTATGTAGACAAGCCTATCTTATAAAAAAAAAGCACATATATATACAGTTACGAGTATGAATCGCTACCACTTTCCTACTTGTCTGCCACCAAGCCTTATGTAAACCCTTCTAGTCAATAAATAATAAGTACATGGTGCGGTGGGGGTCTAAGCTGCGTCAAACAGGTCTTCATTTAGGAAGGTGTATCTATCCAACCGAGATGCATTCAAGTGTCCCTGTCACATAAATAAAATCTGCTGGTTAACGTGGATGGCATCAACCATTGTTGTTAAATTTGTGTTCCAATACCCACACTGTATATTCTCCATCGTAAAATAGGTTGGCTTGGCATGGTATGGTATGATGATGAAGCAATATTTTTTGTTTTGCTTAGGCACTAAAATAAAAGGCTCTGTGATCGAAATAGAACATCAATTAAGTCTGTTGCAAATATTTGAAGTTTTTCCACAGTGGTCTTTCATGCCACAACTATAATTTTAACTTGTCAAATTATTGTGTATGTTTAATAAGACTCACAAACTCCCGAAGTCCGAAAAAGTAACGTGTCAATGATTATTTATATCTGGTTGAATTTGACCTTCTTAAGTGCCAGATTCTCTATCTTTGTTAGTCGTCCTTGCTAGTCTATCTATCAAGGACTCACAAAATTTTGTGAGTTTGTCCTAGTATGTAAAAAATAATTTAAGCTAGTTTTTGTGTCATTAAAACATTACATTAATTTCATCTGGCTATAAAGCCAAAACTTAATTGGAATTGCGCAGACTTCGTTCCGTCATCATCCCAAAACTGTTTGTTCTACAAAAAAGACGTCAATCATCTACTTGACGAATTTATACTTACACAATGATTATGTTCCAGCTTATAACTTTGTGTGTTTAAAGTTGATCAGAGAATGATATTTTTTCTAGAAACTGTATGTGACTTGTTTAGTAAAGTAAATTAATGTAGAACCATTAATAACTTAATAAGTTGTTGCTAACCACTAGAGTCCACACAGTGTACGTACACGTTTTAGCGTGTGCTTAAGTAACTGTGAACTTTATAAACAAAGGACATTGCCAAATTGTGTTTTACCTTAAACTCCACCAAAACGCACGTAAACAGCAGTTTTCATTCAGTTACTCACCTGTCAAGGTCCTAAAGAACAGTAGCTTACTTTGCATTTGAAGTCTTAGTATCTTATGTTAAAGTTGCTATTTGCTTTGAAAAGCAGTGATTATATAATGTTGCTATCTTTTACTAGCATCGCATGATAAAATATGTCATTATTTTCGCACTACATAGTAAGGCGTGCTATTTGTGATATGCTCATAAAAAATAAACTGTCAGTATAATTAAAAGGCATGTGCGATATCCGAAAGTTTTTTTTTTCTTACATCCATTATCATATTAATACTGTTTTTTTTTGTACCTGTGGCAAGTCCTTATTCTAAGGCGATTAATGACTGTGATACAATACAATACATATATTAGTAACACCGAGTTACATGTCAAAAAGATTATTATGATCTACTAGCTGACCCGGCAAACGTTGTTTTGCCATATAAATTATTTGTAGTAAATATTTTGGTAAAAATAAAATCTAAAAACAGAAAAAATATTTAGTATTCAATCCGCCAAATCTCTCTGAAAAAAATCAAATCGGCACGTGTTTCGCCTCTACACGAGGCATCCTCAGGAAATATAGTCTTGCTGCTAACTGACGAGCCCTCAGTGGACGTGTTGCCGCTCCGAGCTCTGCGCTGCAAAGCACTTGAGGATGCCTCGTGTAGAGGCGAAACACGTGTCGATTTGATTTTTTCAGAGAGATTTGGCGGATTTATTACTAAGATTTTTTTCTGTTTTCAGATTTTATTTTGAAATATGGATCTCCGCAAAATAACGCCTGAATCAATTAGGAATATTTTGGTAAAAAATTTGGTCAAATAAAAAATAAAAAAACTAACTTATGCAAGTGTGTGGGGATGTGGTATGGTATATGACTGAAAGAGGAATGGATCGCTGTGAACGACGACGGCCTATAAAATAACAAAACACCAAACATTCACTTTTTTAATTCATTGTACTTTTATTATCTTAACTTATACATTTCAAATTACATCTCTATCACAAATTATGACAATAAAAAAAATATTATCAGTCTCCTAGTGCAATGTAGTGTATGATATTTTTAATGAGTCCATCTTTAGCCAACAGAAACAAACTGGATAACTTACGCACGCGAGAACATGCCACGTATTGCACATATTGTAATTGTCCGTGTGAAAAACACGGTTTGCCCAAAGTCAGAAACAGAAATTTTAAAATCATTGCAAATTGATTGTAAAGCTGATTGTAAGTCTGAAAATTATAAAGTGGGTATAACAGGGATTCGTGGTTTAAATTACATAGCAAAATAACCGGAGATACAACCTGCAGTTGTATATGATGCGGTGGCATGCGTATTCTCAAACTTCCTCGACATATGCGTTTATCCCGTATCCCGAAGTCCCGGGCGTTTCACTTGTATTGTATGAAGTTGTCGATGACTGACTCACGTTTTTGTAGATACAACTGACCGTAAGCGAAGACGGCATCGTGACAGTGGTGGAGCCGGGCAGCAGCAAGATGGCGGAAAAGGAGGAACTCCATGAGGCCATTAAACTGCCCGGTGACCACACGCTAACCGTGCATCAGCTGCAGCAAATCGTCGGACAGCAAGTATGTTGTAGTATGTTTATTACACACACACCCAAACAACTTTTTTCTTTCTTCGTTAGGTAACATTTTCGTTTTTGTTCATAATATTATCTGCGATTAATTGGCGTATGGTGATGGCGTGTAGGATCTCGACTCATTAGTCGGTACTCCCTTTGCCGGTTATAGGTAACTTAATTGGCCTTGGTGTGAACTTTACGAGCCGCCATTATAGGCTTCTGCCATGGTTCTTTAATGACAAATACTATAATATGCGGGTTCCTGTAAACTCGTCACCGCTCCTAATTTTGAACTGCCTGTAAACCCTAACCGGGACCCACACCTTAATTCCCACTGAACTGTAAATGCTCTCTGAATGTCACATATCCACACAAACTACACATGCCTGACGAACGTAATAGTTTTACTTTATGATCTGAGACATCATATACCTGACCCCACACTAACCCCCCCACTAACCTAACTTTAACGTTACGTCACAAATTAGCAAGTGCATTCATGTGAAAGAATCAACGTCGCGCGTCATTGCTTGTCGCTTCCATACGTCATATGACAAGGATTTTTCCTTGTTTTTTTTTTATTTTGTTATACTCCTACAAATGGCTATGAAAATGTTAGACAGGTCTAGCGCATAGCTAAGTAGGTCTATGTGGTAGTTAGGTGGTGGGGGTGGGAGTGTTAATATGTATTAGTAGGCACTCGAGTGGTTTTTAACATTTGTAGGCAATTAAGTGAAGGGAGTAAAGTTAGTTCTTCATATCACCACTATCCCACCGTTCCGCAACAGCAGGAGTCTACTCAGTTACGCGTTAGACCTGCGAAACCTGCTAAAAATGCCATAAAAATTAAAAACAACTGAACAAACACATTGTAACATCTGTTCCTTGCAATATTAAGCCATTTGACATTAAGAATATACCTGTCAAAACGTTGGAACAATAAATAAACTAATGAAAAGCAGCATTTCTCCCAACAGGTGCTAGATAGCGTGGTTCGCATAGAGCAAGCGACCGGCGAACCCGCTAACATTCTGGTGACCCACAACCCGGACGGCACCACCTCCATCGAAGCCAGTGCGGGTGACCCGCTAGCGATCGTCAAAGACGAGAAGAGCGGAGGGAAAATTGAGAACGCGCAGTTCGCTTTACCCACAGAAATCAAGGAGATGAAGGGCATCGATCTGAAGGTAAATCACAATCACAGCCACTCTACATCACTGGCTTGTCTGGGGACAGGAGTACCCACTGAATATCATCACTTTAATTTTATAGGCTAAGGTAGTAAGTAAAATTCAGACAGATGCTGGCCTTGCATATCTTCTTCTCTAGTTTCTAGTGATTGTTAAATGTACCTGGTTATTTATTATTTAATGGTAAATTTGTTCATTCTCATTTTCTTTCAAAGGTTGCCTGAAAAACATAGCTTTTTAAAAGGCTTGAATTTATACACAGTCTCATCATCTCATGGTAGTATCGGTCGATGTAATTTCTGTGTACCTACAGTAAAGTGTTCATTCATTCATTCTCTATTTCGACTAACATTTCTGACTACATAGTGAGAAACTTTTCATTGTAACAGGCCATAATTAAGTTTCTGTTTGGGTACAGTTTCGTGCGTCAATGCACATTTTCAAAGCATGTGCATTTGACGCACGAAACATCAAGAGTCGATGATATCTGAAATGGCTTAGCTGCGATCATATCTTCCACAATAAATGATTTAACATTTACGAAATTGGACCTAGTTATGCAGAAAGCAGCCATATGCCACTTTTTCCAAAAATGAGTTATGAATACAGCCATATTAATTTCGGCATTGTGTATTTTTTGCAAAGACAGCCATGTCCATATCTCTATTAGATACGGAGATATAAGCTGTCCAATGCAGCCATCTCAACAATATTTTTTTGTATAAAACAGTCATCATGGTGCTGAATAAAGCCAATTTCGACATTAACTAAAATACCTTTATTGCAGAAGTCAGTCTACCTTTATGGCTGATTTTTACAAATTTGAAAATGTTAGGCGGTATCTATTTTCAAGTTACGTTAAAGGCAGCCAATCCATGATGGCTGATTTTTGCAAACAATCTATTTGTCAGTAGTGGTAGTTGGCGGTTTTTAACACTAAATTGTCTCTTTTTGCCAATTTAATTACAAGAAATAGGTACAAAATTACTACTACTTTTATTACTACGTTCTCTATCCAGTATCAAAAACGGGCACAGAACAGTAATAAAGATTACTTTGATTATAGATAAAGACTTAAACCACCAAGAAATTTTATAGGTTTCACCTGCAAATGAAAAAAACAGTGCAAAACAGCTGTTCCCTTGCAATGACACTAATATTTTTTCTAAAAGTTAATTTATTTCACAGACAACATTTTTAAGGGTTTTAGTTGAGGTGAGAAGCGAAAAACCACAAAAAATAAAACAATAGTTTTTTCAAACAATTGCTTTACACCACATTTTTTAAACATTAAAGTTAAAATATTAAGTAAAGACACGTGCAATATCTGCGATAAATTCCGCATCGAACTAATAAATGCAGGAAGAAGCAGTGGTGATATCAACGCCATAAAAGAAACAAACACTAATATTTACCAGGCGGAATGAACAAGATCTGAATATAAATTTGATAGACATTGAATGTCTTACGTTTTCTAAGCAAAAAACACTACCATTAGGTACTCCGAATTCAGACGGCTTTACAATTTGGGTGAGCACAGTCCAAATACAATCAAAGCTACTGTTATACATGGTTCGAGAGTCAGGCTAGACGTGAGGTACAGGAAGTGGAGTCCTATCTTCTAAAATATACCTAGATAAAATTGCCTCTCTGTCTCTGACAATATATATATAAAACCATTACTTTTTTTGTCAGATGCGTATCAGGGCATAGGGGGTCAAAATTGCAATGTTAATTATGACGAAAGTGGTGCTCAAAATAAAGCCGTACCTAGAATCTATTACTTAGAATGTTAAAATCCAATGACTATTACAATACGATATTGAAAGAGCTTTGAAGTACAAAGGATTTATACGCCTGATAATTAGATTCGAATTAAGGCAATATGTAAAAAGAAAAATTCACTAATAACTTAACTTTAACTTGCCAGATGTAAATTGATAATAAGTACTCGACCAAGACTCTAAAAAAGTGAAAAGGGAATTGGAAGATAACGACAAGAAATGATAAAGTTAATAGAACAAAAACAAGTGAATTAAAATAACAAAGGATGACACATATCATATTTATATGAAGGTTGATTAAGCTTTCAATTGTTGATATTTTTCTTGCAAAAAGTTAGATTTTAAATAGGAAGATGTGGAATACGAGCGAACATTTTTATAATAAACATTTCTTATGCAATTACAGAGTTTTTAATTAAAATTTCTATTAATTATATTTTTTAAAACACCCAAAAATTATAGTTTTAGAAAACAACAGAATGAAAACATTGTATGTATAACATAAAATCATTTTGGCATGTTTATAATTGCCAGTAATACATTTGGCTGACTTTTACATGATCTGTCCGTTTAAACAAAAAACAAAACACAGCCAACTTACGTGGCTGGTTTATGATTTATTGATGTTTCTTTGAAATATGCTATTAAGTACAAAACAGCCACGGCTAAAAACTCAATTACTAATATTAATAGCAACGGTTCGAATTACTGCATAGAATAAAAAAATAATAGATTTTAGTACCTACATTTCTCATTTATATTAAATAATCAGGAAGTCAATAAATAACCGAAGTGTAACCATCGACAGAAAAACGCTTATATCTCTGTTTATTAATTTCCCCACATGGCCGCTTTCTGCATAACATGATCCAATTAGAACTAGTGTGTCAAAAAGATCGCTCTCCAATAAATATATATAGCCATTAGTAAGTAACCAAACGTATTTTTATCCAGGCTGTAAATATGAACATGGACGGAGCAGTGGTGAAGATATCGACGGGTGCGACGGATCACGACATCCACGCGATGTACAAAGTCAACGTTGAGGACCTCTCTCAGCTGTTAGCGTACCACGAGGTCTTCGGCAAGATGGGGCCCGATGGACAGCCTCAGGCTAAAGTTGTAAGTGCTTGTTGTATCTGGTTTTGGTACTTTGTGTGAAGTGCGCTGACACCATCGGCCTTATCATAACTTGAAAATTAGGTGCAATGAAGGCCAAACACGAAAAAGATGAAATAAGTACAACATTGGAACCGACTTCACAAAAAACTTGAAAATATATGGGTATAAGTTGATATATTTTTAATTAACGCAGACTTCTCGAGCCAAACAAGATGATCTTTATCGTAAGTAAGGTGATCTCATCACATACCGAGAGGCACTGCCTTCCGAAATATAAGAACTTACCCATATATAATAAGTTTTGAGTGAAGTTGGTTCCCAATATTTTTTTAAATTACTTATTAAATAAATAAATAAATAAATAAATATTACAGGACATTCATTTTACACAGCGCCATCTAGCCCCAAACTAAGCATAGCTTGTAATATGGGAACTAAATTACGGATAAAATACTTAAATACTTTTTGTAAATACATACGTACTATATGATACAACACCCAAACACAGAACAAACACCTATATTCATCACACAAATGTTTGTCCTGAGTGGGAATCGAACCCACAGCCTACAGCGCCGAAGGCAGAGTTACTACCAACTGAGCTATGAGGCTTGTTAAATTATTATTAGGTACTTTAGTTATAAGGGATAGATTTTTTTTTAACTATCATGTTTATGATCACTGATACACAAGTGTAACCGTGATCATGGCGCATGCAACTGCGTCGAAATGTCGTATAACTCATTTGCCAACAATCATGCTAAATCCCGATAGTATTAGTAACATAAATAAATAAATATTACCGAACATTAATTTCACACAGTGCCATCTAGCCCCAAACGAAGGAATTGTTACCATCTGCCCCCACGTACGATCAGTGGAGGCACCCGGTAATACATTATTACCGTGTGCCCCCATTTCTCATACGTGGTGTCGCTGTCGCTGTCCAAATTTATTTGAAAACATATGGCGGATCTATGATGTGCTGTTGTCCGATGAAGAGTTTTGGTCCTCATGTAAAAAAATCTTCATCAGGTTTTCTCCAAATTAGATGGGACCAATTTCAACTACTTCTATCGGTTAAAAAATAATTTGGAAATTGGTTAAGAACTCGCGGGAGAAATCGAGAGCTCTGGGAAGTTTTCCCGCCTCCGTGGTGTAGTAGTTCGCCTACCTGTATCAGATCCAGAGGTCCCGGGTTCGATCCCCAGGGGGAGAACAATATTGTGCTTGGTTTGGTTGGTGGCAGGACTTTGTTTAAGTCCACCTGGATAGCTACCACCGTCTTACCTAATTGTGTCGCCATAACAACCATTCTGAAAATTGTTGTGTTCCGGCATTTAGAGGTAAAATAGCCAGTTCCTGGTAGGTAAAATAGACCGTTAAGGATTCCGGGTGAAGTGCGCCTCCAACTTCGGCCTTATCATAACTTGAAAAAAATCAGTTGAGATGATTCAGGTCAAACACTTCCCCGTAGAACAATAAAAAAAAAATCGTTTTAAAAAGATTTATTTTGATGATGCTAATTACAAAATAGATTTGTTGTGTTGGTCAGTTGGTGAGACTAGAACATTCTCGGTAAAAAGAGATAAGAGACGCTGGTTGGATTCCAGATTTTTTTGTGTTTTTAAAACCAAAAAGTCATAAAGCAATATTAACTAGAGCAATTGGTGTGTTTTCAGGCGGATTTAGAAATAGAAGTACCAGGAACAAGCTCGGGCATGTCGGAAGCGGAGTCGTCGCCGGGACACCACGCCTGTGATATCTGCGGGAAGATATTCCAGTTCCGGTATCAACTTATAGTTCACAGGTCTGTTGTTACTTTTTTTTTCTGTGTATGTATGTAATGTACCATAATCTCCAAATACTCCTTAAATAGTAAACGTGATAGGGTATAATATAGTCAATTACACCATCAAAAAAGTGTGTGTAAGATATGTATGCATCAATCAGTATTTGATAAAATGTAGCTTCAAAACGCATTGTGGGTCTAAAAATGTGATATTCGCCACCATATACAGTCTATGTATATAAAACAACAAATAGCAACATTTTTGTTTATTGTCAATTTTTCGTTTATTGCTTACCTATCTGACTCTTTACAAGCAATATTCACTCAGTTATAAACCAATGTAGAAGTTCTAACCATTTAATTTCAAAAATATTGTTGCTATTAGTTACATGTTGCTTGTATAGTGGCAAATTCCAGTTTTAGGGAAAAAAATCTCAGAAAGATTCCTTAAATGAACTGTGAGTGAACTGAAAGTACTTGGTCACAGTATTTAAAAATGTTATAATGACACAAAAATTCGAAATCTGCGTCAGGACCCTCGTAGCTCAGTTCCGAGTCCCGTCGTGGTTTGTGAATTTTTGTGTCATTATAACATTGTAAACTTTTAACTAATTATAAACCAGTATAAGACATAATTAATATACTCTATTAGTTTTTGTACAAATAGGTATACATATTGTGACACAGCTTTGAACATATTAGAAATCAATGTGTTTTGAAGTTACAATTTCCAAAAACGATATCTCTCATACCTACCGCTGATGACCTTGAGAATACCTTTTGGATGTTAAATTCGAAACGCTATTTATCGTCGCGAATTTGTGGTGTGTGTTGAGCTAATAACACTATATTTTTTTGTATTCAATGTTTAGAGTTCCTATATAGGTTCCTAAAGAGAGCAGTACACTTAGGTTCAAGATCAATATAAAATATTGTATTTGTTTTAAAGCTACAGCTAAGCAATAACAATTTCATATACCTATATCTTATCTTTCATTGAAAACCATCTTCAGTATTCTGGCCATTAAAATTAATATGGTGAATCATTACATACCCCATATTTATTCATAGTCTCGTTTTCTTTACGGTAGATAGCAAACTAACGTTCTTAAGCTAGCAGACTCGGCACTTTGGCTTCGTGTTGAAAGTACTTCTAGGATAGTTGCCATAGAGCCAAAAGATGTACCAAGTCGGGATAGCTTAAAACCTGCTTGCTGTCCATTTTTGCTATTGTCACACATATCCCGGCTATTACTCCTGTTTCAAGTGGATGCCTTCTTTTTCTTAATAACCTTATTTACCACTCGGGCTCAGTTCTATTTTGTAGAATAAATGATGTTGTTTGAAGAATCGCGAGTAGGTCAGATATAAGATTATAAACATGTTAGCGAAATCGCCTTGATTGAGATCAAACTACTAAAGAGCTATAGAAATGAATTATATAATATTTGGGTTAACAATCGCGTCACGCACCCATTATTTTTCTTGTGTTTATATTTTGCTTTTATTTTTTTTATGCAGACGTTACCACGGCGAGACAAAACCTTACACGTGCCAAGTTTGCGGCTTATCTTTCCCGAATCCCGTCGAACTATCTAAGCACGGGAAGTGCCATCTTGGTAAGACCATTCCGTATTTAGTTTAGCCAGTTGCACATATTGAAAAAATTTGCTCAAAGTGTTCTGACCATTCATGTCCGAGTTTGATCTATGTTATGACAAATTATTCTAAATCGTTCTATAGGAGCTAAATTATAAATTACATTGCAGCCGGTGATCCCGCTGAAAGGCATGCCAAGAGAGTAGCCCAAGACAAACCTTATGCTTGCACCACTTGCCATAAAACTTTCTTGCGTAAGGAACATCTCAACAATCATGTTCGCAGTCATACAGGAGAAACGCCTTACAGGTTTGTATTAAAAACACAGCAACAGTAAAGTTTATACGAGTATTCACAATTTTTATTGCCATTGTCTTTTCTTGAACATAGGTAATGCCCCAAACGATGCCACAAAAATGTTAGTAATAGAAGAATGGGATATTTAATATCTTATAGTCAATATCATTAAAATTTTCAATAACTTTTAAGCACTTACACCTGAGCCCGTGTGGTAATTAATACTTATTTTTGAATTATAAATGAATTAAATATTTTTTTAGTTAACAGTACAGTCACAAAAATGTTCATAACATAACACCCAACAGCCTTTAACCGACCTCTCCTAGTTTTAACATGACCTTCAAAACTTTGCATATATATCGGCTTTGGCGCGTGCTAGGTACGTGATTACTTATAGTGACTTTTTAGAACGATAGTTACGATTTTCTCCTATACCGAGCCGAAGCCAACTAACCGTAAATTTAAAGAGCTCAATGTTCAAAAAAATGTTCCATTAGGATCGTTGAACTAATACACTTTGAGACAACTTCAGACCCCATTTAAGCATATTGCATTTCGCACAGAGTGTGAGATTTGGCACAATTAAAGTTTACTTGAAGCCATTCAGTTCAAGTGGTCTAAATTCGACTGTATTCTGATACTCTAGTACTAGTACTAGACTGATTCCTCCATAAACTTAAACTATGCCGAATCGCACACTGAGGAGTGTGCTCAGTTTTCTTTTAGCGTATACGGAGGAGTGCAGAATATTTTTTTTTTCTGCTCTGCACGCCTAGATCGCTGTAATTGTTCCCCAGATGCGAGTACTGCGCGAAAACGTTCACCCGCAAAGAGCACATGGTGAACCACGTGCGGAAGCACACGGGAGAAACGCCGCACCGCTGTGACATCTGCAAGAAGAGCTTCACGAGGAAGGAGCATTTCATGAACCATGTCATGTGGCATACAGGTATGTGACATTAAATACCACATGTTAAGGGGCATTTTATTGGTTTAGTTAGTTGGGGGATGTGGCATACAGGTACCGCTACCTACCCCAAGTCAAATAATTAATTTGACATCGGGGGGGGGGGGGAATGTTTTGTGCACTTAAAACTTTTGGAACTATCATGGCTATGTTGACTGTAAATATTGAAGAGCTTATAAAATCGGGGGGTTTTAAGGAGTTGGGGTGACTCTTTAAAATAATGGAGATTTCATTGGTCGATAAGAAATGCATTCGGGGTTTTGGTTAGTTCACACATCATCATTGCGGCCTAAATAATTCCACTGCCTACTGTAAAAGTAAACCATAGTAATATGACAGCGACATCTACAGGTGGATAGAAAAGGAACCATATTCATAGCCGGGACTGCCATGGTCAGAGTAGAGTTGACAATACATAGCCCTGATTCGATCTGCATCTGTTATCCTCACATGTTGTGTGTTGACTGAGCTATGAACTAATAAAATGCACCTTTTATACCTATCTGAAACTAAAAGCCAACTCAAAATTTTGCCTAAGCTACATGCAGGATAGATACGGAAATATAATAATTGCATATTATATTTCTGTATCTATCCTAATACATACATGGTTTTTTTCTGTTTCTAGATTTTCTTACCCTTTTACTAAGAAGCTTTTTCATAACCTTATTAAAAGTAATCAGAAACTAACAATATTAACAGAGCTTTTAAGTACAAGGGTTGTTTTTTATATTATTATGATTTCGGAATTTTTAGTTTGTAATACGAAAAAGCCAAGCCTGCACCAGTACAATGGGTAACACCTATGGCGCAGAAAGTAGAAAAAGACAATTGAATGATTCAACTATCTGATTATCCGCGCATTCATTTCGCACCATGCGTAAAGACAAACTAAATGTTTCGAGATAAATAGTTGCATCATTGAAGTGTTAACATTTTCATTTTCTGCCCACCCGGATAGGTGAAACGCCGCACCAATGTACCGTTTGCGGGAAGAAATATACTCGCAAGGAGCATTTGACGAATCATATGAGGTCGCATACAAACGACACTCCGTTCCGTTGCGATATCTGCGGGAAATCTTTCACCAGAAAGGAACACTACACCAATCACATTATGTGGCACTCTGGTTAGTACTGCTTTGAGCCAATTATATTTTTCAGCCTGGCATGGTCACAAGCGCGGTGTGAGTCATAATTTACAATCAAATTGTTTTGAATTATAATAAAATAACATTATTGGACTTGGAGCTGTTGGCTCCTCTTACCTTCTGAAACACAGTGTAAGGCTTGGATTTTTCTGATGCTTAACCAAAAAGTTATGTGTATAAAACGCATGGTTAGTTAGAACAGAAGAAAGGCCTCTCTTACCTTATGAAACACAGTGTAAGGCTTGGATTTTTCTATGCTTAACCAAAAAGTTGTGTGTATAAAACGCATGGTTAGTTAGAACAGAAGAAAGTACAAAGAGACATTTCTCTTACTTACACTTCATTGTCAAAGCACGTCGCAATGTAAATCATAATCTTAGTCAGGGATGTGTTGTTTTAGGCGAAACGCCCCACCGATGCGACTTTTGTTCCAAAACGTTTACCCGCAAGGAGCACCTACTGAACCATGTGAGACAACACACGGGCGAGTCTCCCCACCGGTGCAACTACTGCTCCAAGTCGTTCACTCGCCGCGAGCATCTCGTCAACCACGTGCGGCAACACACGGGCGAGACGCCCTTCCAGTGCGGGTACTGTCCCAAAGCATTCACGAGGAAAGACCATCTCGGTAAGACACTAAGTAAGAGTAGTAGAGGCCCCTAGTGAAAGGGCTCGTCCGGAGAATTACTACCACCATACTTATTTCAGCCGCCAAGCAGCATTGCTGTTTCGGTTTGAAGGGTATGGTTGCCGGTGAAATTACGGGTGAGGCTGTGAGTGCCGTGTAGGATATGTTCTTTGTGGATGTAACCTATGTAGTAAGGCTTTGTCATAGGCAAGAGTACACTTAACACCAGGTGCGCTACTTGCTTGTCCCGTCTCCTAGTAGTAAAAAAAAAACATTACAACAAGACATTACTCAGGTCATCACAGATGTCAGCTTAGGTCATGGTCTACACGGCACTGCATTGTGCTTAGACAATGGCAACTATACCCTTCAAATCGATACGCAGTGAAGTTGATTTTGCTCACTTTCCCAAACATTCTCTTCGCAAAGAGCTAGTATTGAGCTTTGCTACTCTTGCACCTGTTCAATCACGTGAGGTAGTGCAAGTCTTAAACAGTATCTAGTATAAATTAGCCTGGATTTGTTAACTTAGGACTGGTTAACTTGTTAATTAGCCTGGATTTGTTAACTTTGGACCCTCGGGATTTTTTTACCGAACTGGACCTTGGGTGGTACCCACCACCCAAGGTCCATTAAGTAAGGTTATATTTTTTGGAATAAATGAAATGAAATTAATGAGATAATTATTTCTAGTTCATTCACTAGGGTAAGATGCTACTCGTAACACTGCTACCCTAGATCATAAACACAGCCTGAATATTTGTTATAGTTGCTTATAATATACATTGTCGACATCGTCTGAGTAGTAGGGCCCCCTTAGTGGTTTAGTGGTTCGTCCACTGGTATCAGATCCAGATATCCCGGGTTCGATCCCCGGTACTAAAAGCCCAAATAGCTAGCTACCTTAATATGTTAATTATAATTGTTGGGTTTCTCATTTGAGGCGAGATTGCCTGTTCCTCAGGCTGTTGAGGATTCCGGGTGAAGTGCGTTTCCACCTTCGGCCTTATCATAACTAGACATCGGGTGCGATGAAAGCAAAGCGCTTCACCATAAAAGGTACAGAAACATAAAAAGGCGGTGTTCACGAAGGCATATAACAATTGTACAATGCAAATGCAGTGAACCACGTGCGGCAGCATACAGGCGAGTCCCCCCACAAGTGTTCGTTCTGCACCAAGTCGTTCACCCGGAAAGAACACCTCACCAACCACGTGCGACAGCACACCGGTGAATCGCCCCATCGCTGCACCTTCTGCGCTAAATCCTTCACCAGGAAAGAACACCTCACCAACCATGTTAGGTGAGTCGACGTTCACACATGTATGTGGTTTTATGAAATTTTTTTGATCCTCTGCGAACAAGTTTTCTTGTAGCTCGATTTGCACAATTGCGTTTTTTATATGAAATGGGTCAATACTTGGCCTTGGAACTGTTATAGGCAGAAGAAAGAATGAGGTATATGATAGAGTGATCCTACCCAGGAAGTGCCTAATCATTCTCTTGAAGTCATTTGAGTGTTGTATTTCAGAGACTTTTGCGAAAAAACTTCTTGATTTCAAAGTCGAGTCAAGATCAGTTCTTTCTGTTCTTGCTAATAGTTTGTCATATGTTTGTACTTTGGTATTTTCAAACTTTAAACCAAGCCAGAGTTTTTTATTTCTACAAACATAAGGAACTTCCTTTTGTATTTTGCTGACGCGCTTGGTATTATTAAAAATGATTTATAAAAAAAATACGCATACCAAGAATTGTTGATTTTATATCAAAAGGGATTTCTATTAAAACTCGGAGGTCATCCATCTATGATGTATGATGTATGATGTATATCTAAAGAATCGCATCAATATGAATCTAGTTAATTTTACAATACAGCCGCAGTTTAAAAATCATAAAGATTCCATAAAAACCACTATATTTATAATCTTACTAAATGTCAAGTAGAAAACTGTAATTTAGTATTGACAATGCTGTGCTACAATCCACTACAGAGTTGTACACACTTGACCGTCTACAGTAGAATAATAATGCATGCATGTAGTAGGCAGTTAGCTTTTACTCTTAAATAAACAAAGGTAAGCCATTTATTTATTCAGTTCAACACATTGCTAAAACTGTATTGCATCTTTTATAGTCCTTTTTGATCTAGTTAGAACTAGTAATTTATTATGATATTTAAGATGCATTCAATATGTACTGGAATTATATTTATCACACATAATTTATCTTTGCATGAATATATAATATTTTAGATCAGTTTAACAGAACTAACTCAAATTGGCATACACGAAGTGTGTTTCCAAATACTTGAGAGTAATACAAAGTTTAATTGAGATCCTGGTGATGGGTAGTTTTGGAATACGGGTCTAACTAAAGCCTCGAATTCATAATGGGACAAATCTTCCGCGGCACGTGTCTAACAATTTCTTGTCCGATAAGGATCAATAACACGACATCAATCTACCATGAGCTACCATAGCAATTACTAAAAAAAAATATTTACCGAATCTTACAATACAAAACGTCCAATACAATAGTCCTATACTCACTGTCTCATTACCGAAGCAATTTTGTGCCCACTCGGCGATACTCAAAAAATCGCTCGTGCAGTGTCGCTGTCATCTGAATATTTAAGTAGTCTACTAGGGGTCCAGTTTACAAAAAGTCATGGTAGTCGAAGACACTTCAGACATGGGGGTTTTCCCCTTGTGAATACGAGGCTTTAGTACTAAACGTGACAAGACGGCATTTGTGTAAGGTTTACCTGTACCTGTAGCACAGCATTGTGCATTCCGATTTGTATCGTCTGATGCATCCATGATCACATTACTAAATACGTTTACGTTATTAACATCTAGAACTGCGTTATTATAAGAATCTTTAGATATTCCGTGTGGCTGTAGCTGTGTTTGTCGATATAGTTTTGTTATACACCTTAGCAGTTTGTAAATAACAAATAAACTACATAAATTATTTCATTATGACCTACCAAAACCCTGAGACTTGAAATCCTGACAATAAGATACAAAGCGGAGACGCGCTCCACCGGATATAGCGCCACCAATATTGAACTTTCCTTCTTCCTATCCTTTGCGATTTCTCTCCTGTGACTGGCTAGTACTGCGTTAAATTCTTCACGTCATCATCATCATCACTTGTATACATCCACTGATAGGCAAAGTCCTTTCTTTCATTGCATTTCAAATATTTGTGCCGGCTATAAAAGGTACCTCATACTATGTTGTTTGTCCATATGAAAAGATATGTGTTTTGTATGCACACATTTCAAAGCCACCATTGGGTTATTGCAACCCAATTCTACTTTAGAATCCCGGGATCTTAAACTTTAAAGTATACAGGACATTTCTAGGATATGATCTCATGTGAGCTTCATCAGTCACATGAGGTTTTTCACTTGTCATCAAGTTTAGATGCGAACCCTATTAGGTTACATAATCACTCCTTCGTGTGCGATATCGTCCCTATATCAATAGGATAAAGGAATACACACCCCTTTAAGCTACATGTTCACTATCGATATACGATAGCGTCCCTATATAAGATCGTGTCACTTTCCATGTGATAAAGATGTATAACCCTTATAGGCCACATGATGGCTTACCGTTAGATGGCGATATCGTTCCTATATCGATAGGATACAGGGGTACTCACCCCTTTAGGCAGCATATCACTCATGTTCCGGTGCGATAGCATCCCTATATTAGGTCATGTTATCACTTGCCATGCGGTAAAGATGCATACCCCTTCAGGCTACATGATCACTTACCATCAGGCCATGCACTGCACTGGCGGGCTTTACAAATCGGAATGTGGTCTGTGCAGACAGCATACGGGTGAGACTCCGCACAAGTGCACGTACTGCACGCGCGCGTTCTCGCGCAAGGAGCATCTCAACACGCACCTTCGTCAGC
Organism: Venusia cambrica; assembly: GCA_951394065.1. Taxonomy (NCBI): domain Eukaryota; kingdom Metazoa; phylum Arthropoda; class Insecta; order Lepidoptera; family Geometridae; genus Venusia; species Venusia cambrica. The sequence goes on along the minus strand of OX596043.1, from coordinate 8,604,393 downwards.
ACACGGGCCAAACGCCGCACGCCTGCTCCTACTGCAACAAAACCTTCACCAGGAAGGAGCATCTCGTCAACCATGTGCGGTATGTGCTAGCGAGTAAATGAACATATGTAATAGAAACAAGAAACACACTTATTAGTCACTGGTATGGAAGTAAGGTAGTAAGTATACGCGTACCTATGCCAAATGGCACCATCTCAGCAATGTGCTGATCCACCTAAGTGAAGCGCTGGTTTTCAGATGGAGCCATCGCGAGTGAATTTTCGATGATCAACTCCACTTGGAGTAGTACCTAGATATCAAAATGTATACTGTAGTAGAGCGCGCCGGGTCCAAGCCTCGAGATGCACGTATTTTAGACTAGCTTCTGTCCGTACCCATTGCCCACGTGATTAATTCCAGGCCTAAGCCTATGTTCCCCATTGTATACACTATATAGTGTAATAGAGATGTCTCCAGCAGAAAAATCTTTTCAGCCGTTTAGACGTGAAAAGGTAACAAACAAAGCTACTTTCCATTAATTTGGATGTAAGAGTACCCACAACTTCTCATTCGGGTGGAACTTGTACTACTTCAAACAAACAAAGCTACTTTTCATTGATTTGGATGTAAGAGTACCCACAACTTCTCATTTGGGTGGAAATTGTACTATTTCATTCGGAGGGCGCTGACACTGCTACCCAGTTTTGTAACTTTTGTTTGTGTTTCTCAGCATCCCAACTGAAAGTAAATGTTACGATTTTTTTCGTGTATCGTTTTGTAGATTAAAATCCTGGTCCCATGCCCTGAACGAGGCTCGGCTATCAGTTTTCGGCGTCTACATATCGCGACTTGACTCGGGCACTGCATGGTCTAGTACAAATCATATCTATGGTCCTTCATACAAAACTAGCCGAATATTCTAGGCAAGACATACTCGCTATAAAACGCGCGTGAATGATACACTTGAAAGGGAAAATCTCGCACATCCTCCACTGGCCAGGCTTAAAGAACACACGAACAATATTTCTGCGCCTGTGTTGTCCTAATGCATAGCATAGATCACATCACTCTTTACTTCCAGTCATTCTATTGATATCTTCAATGGATCAATCAAACTCTTGTTTGTATTTTCATATCGTTGTGCAGTTGATAATAGCGTATATAATACAATGGCAGGAAACACACCGGTGAAACCCCGTTCAAGTGCACGTTCTGTTCGAAGTCGTTCTCTCGCAAGGAGCACCTCACCAACCACATTACTCTGCATACCGGAGAGACCCCTAACAAATGTCCCTTCTGTACCAAGACGTTCTCAAGGAAGGAACACCTCACGAATCATGTCAGGTTAGTACTATTTTGACGATCTGTGGCGAGCGCAAGATTTATTTTTGTTGTTTGCGGCAGTAGCGGTTCTTTATGTTATAGGCACACGTTTTACAGTTTTTGGTAAATTGAAGCTTTAAAAAAATCGTGGTGACTATGGCAAAAACATCTCATTTCGAGGAGGCTCCCCTGTCTAGCATTGGCTATTAATGGGATGTAAATTGAAGTGATTGTTATCATAACTAGAGATTTTCACAGCAACCGCTTAATTAATGTAATTGATTTGATATTGGAATTGAGGTAGCTCAACTCGTAAAAGGCTAAAAATATAGTATTTTTTTATTTTTATTTAAAGTCACATTAAAAAGCGGGCAGTATGTAATGGCGCGCACCATAGTTGCCAAATTAAACACCCTTCAACTTACATAAAAAAACTGTGAGTTAGATTTTGTTGAAGCATTAAATAAGAAAGATGACAGTTAATTAATATAGCGAATAATTTGTAACCCAGAATCCACACGGGCGAATCGCCGCACCGATGCGAGTTCTGCCACAAGACATTCACCCGCAAGGAGCACCTCACGAATCACATGAAGCAGCACACCGGGGACGCTGCGCACACCTGCAAGCTTTGTCAGAAACCATTCACCAGGAAGGAGCATTTATTGACTCATATGAAGTGAGTAACATCATACACTACGTACTAGTCCGCACATTCTATGGTGGGGACCACAAGTGTGTTTTACGGGAGTCGATAATGCACAGCCAATTATATAAAATCAGTCTATTATAAACTAAGTGGATACGAATTATTGGCCGTGCATTATCGGGTCTTCCACATACTTAGCACATTCTACATTCAGGTCCATCAGCTCAGCACTTTCTTTGTGCATGTCCACATTTGGTACAAACACATTTTGGTTCAACTCAACAACTCGCTCTCGCTCAACTCATTCTACATTCAGCTTGTTTAGGTGCTGAGCTGAGACTTATGGTTTGTTCTATGAACATGTCCTCAAGCTCAGTACTACCAAGTACATTGGATAGCAAAGTTCAACAGACATTCACCTAGACACCTCACAAATCACATAGGCAGCATACCTGCAAGCCCTCCAAGAAACGATTCACCAGGAAGGACCATTTACCGACTTGTATGAAGTGAAGTTATACATACTACATAGTACGTGCCTTCGAGGCATTAGTTAGGAGGTTAAAAAATAGGCAGCCACTGTTCTTCATTTGTCAAACTAGGGGTAACATTCCAAATTCGTTTATTCAGTAATAATTTTCAAGATAACTATGAATCGACACCTCTGCCGCCTGTTCGGAATCGCGATCAGCACACAAGAAGGATAGGCAAGTACTAGAACTTCATAACTTCCAATCGGTAATTATATATAGATACAATGTTAATAATAAAAAAAAGGGAAGTGATCATATCATGTGCCATCATAAAATCTTTCGGCTCATTTCCACGCTTCAAAAGTGGTAATATGTGACAGTTGTAAGCCAATCGCAGCTTAGCGGAATACTGCTAGCCATTCACTGGCTTCAGACACCATTCGGATTACTGATACTCTGACCACCCACTATGACGTACGGGCGGTGCTATGGTGCTTTGCACTCATGCGTAATGAGAGCACACTAGTGTTAATAAGTTTCTTGATATTAAATAATCTCTGGTTAAACATCCAACCAAAAAAACCAGATATCGCGAGATCTCGGTTCAGGGCGATCTGATATTAAGCTTGGTTCGTTTGTTATATCCACAGGTATCACAGTTGTGGCGAGCGACCGTACAGTTGTGGCGAGTGCGGGAAGTCTTTCCCGCTGAAAGGCAACCTTATGTTCCACGAACGATCGCACAACAAGGCTGGCGGTGGCCCAAGACCTTTCCGGTGCGATATCTGCTCTAAGGACTTTATGTGCAAAGGTTTGTGTCATTTTATTTACATGAAGAAGAGAAACATCTGTTTGGCACATAAGCATAATACAATAGTTAGTCTACGCGTATGCCAAAATCTCAGCAATCTGTTGCTCCACTGGTCCACTAGAGCCATCGCTATCGCGAGTGAGTTCACTATCGTTATCAAACTCTAGACTAAATCTAAGATAAAAAAAAAGTACATAATACCTAGCTAACATATTAATAAAGTACTTAGTAAACTGAAAGAAAATATGATACTAAACAAATTGGTACCTACTTACCTTCATAAATAATTCCACATTTAGTAGTGCACACCTAAATAGAGAAAATAAATAAATAGCTCAATACAATAATCATTCAATTCATGGTGATTAATAATATTTTATTTTAAAGGTTGATTGTTTCCATTGTGTAGCTTCCTTGCCTTAATAGAATTTAGAATATATTTATCTATATATTCATCTTGGGAAAAAATTACCTAAATACAGAAAATAAAACTAAGCAATAACCTACTCCAGCATAAAATTTCGATTTTGTGCATAAAAAGGCTTTTGCAGTGGTACTCAGACAGAAATTACCTTTGTGATTAGGTTTGTAATTACCTATTATTACACACCTAATTGAATCAATAACATTATCATCTCAACTTGTTAACAGGTGAGATGAAGGCCAAGTGCTTACCCGTCGTACAATAAAAAAAAATGATTTCAGGACATTTACTAACGCACCGGCGGACGCACGCAGATGCCAGTAACGAAGCGGCCGTCGAAGCGCAGACCGATACAGATGAAGTTTTGACGGTCACCACCGACTGCACCAACAAATGCATCAAGGTGGAACTTGAATCTGTTGAAAGAACCGAGACTAGGTAAGCTCTTATGAACATATCTGTTATCTAGATCTAGAGAATGTAGCTTGTTCCCGAAGTCCAGGAATGGAACCACAACCTAATTTCACTATATTGTCCAGTGTTTATTTATTTATTTCACCTACAAATATTTTACAGGATTATCGTAATATAATATATATAGTAATAAATAACATAAGATATCAGAACTTACTCATATGAATTGCACATAAACGATGTTGCCTCTGCGAATTCGCTCGGAAGAAAGTGTGATAAATATCCTTTGTACCCTAATATATTTTATATACACTCAAATCGAAAAATTCGAATTACGAATTCAAAGACGGTTCTATACAGATGCACTTTATAAACGCATATACATAAAATTAAGAATAAAACTCATTATAGTACCGCCAACTGTATCATAAAACTCATTATAGTACCGCTATCTTTTTTTTTTTATTTCATTAAAGTAGTCTATGGTTTTAGGCTGAATATGAAAAAATGGCGCACGCATGCGTAGTTTGAACTTAATTTCCTGCGCTTCCCATACATTTTTTTGCCGATCGTGTTTTTGTATTCGGGATTCCAAAAAAGTTTACTAAAATCCTGTAAGTGATTAAAATATGATTGGAGAAGAGAGTAGTGACGGCCAGATTTTCACTCCGCCAGATATTCTAGACGCGGCATTGGCGGCAACTCTTTCAGTTAACGCCAATGCCGGAACTCCTGCCAGAAAAATCAAAAAAATTGTACGACAAAATGTACCAAGAATTTATAGATTGAAAATTACTTCCTGTAACCTACCTACTTTGTTTAATTTCAATTTTTCCTATGAGTGAAAATAAAGTAGTGTATGAAACTGCATATAACTTTGGTATTAAAACACTCGAGTCAACCTATTATCGCATTCGGCTTCGCCTCATGCGATAAACAGACTCTCGTGTTTGAATACCCCTTCTTATATGACAGTTTCATAAACTACTACAGTATGATAAGATGATACCGGCATTCCGAGGGCATTTATCATCACGTCGTCTAGGTAGTTCCTTTTGTATAGCAGCCTTCATTTTTTTATCTTGATATTTGCAATAGGTCAGCTCAGGTCTTGACCTCAAAGCTTGCAAAGACACAGGTGAAGTCTAAGATGGAGCGAGCCTGCCCATAAGACGCCTAGTCATTCTCTTCTTGAAGACCATTAGGGTCGTAGGACAGCGGAAATCCAGGCAGATTGAAGCTTGTACGTCTACAGTGCGGCTGCTAGTTCTTGTTGTTATGTTTTGGGTCGCGACATTTGTGAGTAGATTCCTTTTTCATCTGGTGTATTCTGTTTCAGACCTTCAGTAGAAAATGGGACAACGGAAAACGCTGTCGTCGGTCAACCCGTAATCAGTGATTCTCCAAATCATATGGTTACTCCAACGCAAAGCAATGTGATGCATATAAGTCATGTGAGTAACTTTTTACTGAATTGGCCTTCTGGCTTTGAAGACCAAAATCGCCGATAGACGCTATCTGAAGGCAAATCAAGTTGATTTTTGGTTGGTGTGTGTAGCAAATGGGATGCAGGACTTGATACAATGTACACCCCTATTAACATATTTTGATGTCACCGGGTAGGCAACTAGACATTTCTAAGATAAGGGGACTCCCCCTTCCAAAACCACCTCCCCCTCTAGCTAATAACTGGTCCCCTATAGTTTTACCGAAATACTGGATCTTACTGTGAGAATCTTATGGCGGAATACGTCAGTAGGTTGTTAGGTAAGGGTATCTCACGGTCAAAGGTCAATCACCTCGTGGATGACCAGTTGTGGTTCCCCCACAGCTCCCCTCTCCTGATAGTGTATTTTGGTGTAGTTTTTGGTAAACATTTTCTAGGTCCTATTTTTCCATTGAGTCCCGTTTCCTACACAGTGACCCTTCCTTTCTAACACTCCTGTTTTGGTAATACTGCGTTCTAATGATGCCGTAATGGTCGTGGCTCAAAAATCGACCCATCCCACTCAAACTGGATGTCGTAAAGGAATATGTAGAAATAAATTTAACTACACTACACATTTTACACAAAGCCCATGCAATATAATATAATAATTTTAATATGGGCCCTAGATTATGGAGAATATGTTAAAAATATACCTTGCAATGTATTATGGTACTTATAATATATTATACAATTTAACATCCATCATTATTATACATTTTGTTATTACATACTTATCATACTATACAAATGTTTGTCCCGGGTGGTAATCGAACCCACGAAAGTCCGCCTGGCTAGCTACCACCATCTTACCTAATTCTGTCGCCCTAGTAACAATTCTTAAAAAAAATGTGTTCCAGCGTTCAGAGGTAAGATAGCCAGTTCCTCAGTTTGTTGAGGATTCCGGGTGAAGTGCGCCTCCACCTTCGGCCTTATCAACTTGTAACCAGGTGAGGTAAAGGCCAAGCGCTTCCCCGTCGTACAATAAAAATAAAAAATAAACGTGTTCTATGGCCCAGAGCATATGTGGAGTGATAGATAGATAGATAGATAAACTCTTTATTGTACACCAAAAAATAAAAATAAACAGACAAGCAAGAAATACACTTAAACTAGGTATAATGGGCGGCCTTATCGCTAAAAGCAATCTCTTCCAGGCAACCTTTGGATGGAAAGGATGGTAAAGAGCAGACAAAGCGGTGTACTAAAATAAACATTAATATAGCTACTTATTAATAATAACAAAACATACAATACATTACAAAATATCCAATCATTACTAAAAAGTATATATAAATAGAAACTAAAACAGCAGTAGCGAACGAGACAATTATAAGTTGGTCGAGAGTAATAATTATATATTAGTATAGTTTATTATGGAGCGATGTACTTTCAGGTCCGCGTCCCCACATCGAGCCCAAGCTCCGGTGTGACCGCGACGTTCACTCACGCGGTGGGCACGCAACAACACCCCAGCGCGTCCATCGCGCACCATCCCGTCACCGTCAACTACTAGCACGCAGCGTTGGCGGCCGGCTACGTGCTTCCTATTCGCTAACTGCCTCTATAACCTGGAGGTACCTTTACACAACCCCAGAGAACAGTGCATACTAAATGTACAGCCTGTATAGTATCAAGCAGACTATTATATACATTTTAGTCAGTTCTAGGTGATTATGTATAACGTCTTCTTATACTCTCCGCTGAACTATGAAATTGTTGATATTTGTAAATATTTAGTGTACACTATGTATGTAGTAGTTATCTTTTTTGTTTTATGTAAGTTTTATTTTATTTAGGTGTTAGTGGTTAGTAAGCAATATTTTTTATCATGTCGACTATATTTATCTCAACATTCAAATAATTTAAATTGAATGTTTAAGTGCCATTAGTTTACAAATTTTACAATTTCAACTGTTCTGTTCATACAGAATTGATTTTATGCTGATTCATATTAATACTTTTTTGTAAATCAAGACAAAAATGTCGTTCAAATTGCGCTCCTTGCCTCTACCGTATTTGAGGCTCGCAGGTAGTTGATTATCTAGAATAAAATAGACCATACTTTTTATCCCCGAACAATGTTCTTTGAGGCACATCTATACCAAGCAATCAAGTGGATACGTTCGTTTCTTGGTAGTCCCAAAGGAACCCACAATTTTTCCGGGATAAAAGTGTTCTCTGTATTAATCTAGGTGATAAACTGGAGAACTAGTTTCATTCAAATCCATTCAGCCGTTTAGGCGTGATTGAGTAACAAACATCTAACCTACAAACATACTTAATTGTGTTTTTTTTTTGGGCAACACCCTAATAAACTATTTTTCTAAAATAAATGTAGCCTAAATTACTTAATGATAATATCAGCCAGTGAAAGTTCCGTCAAAATCGGTCCAGGCATTTCTGCGATTAGCCAGAACACAAGGAAACAAAAATGTTTATGAAATCAAATCAAAGAAAAAAGGATCCTTTTTTCTTTGATCTGAGTGTATCAAATGCATTTAGTAAAAACTTTTGCTTTGACATTACAGTCACTTTTTTATTGTAAGACGAAGAAGCGCTTGGGTTTCATCTCACCTGGTTCCAGTTATGAAGATTCCGAGTGAAGTGCACTCCCAGCACGGAATCTTCAGAAGTCTGAGGAACTGGCTGACCTCATGCCGAAACAAATTAAGGAGTTTTATGTTCTCAAAGAGAATGTTTATGGTGTCACTTAGTTTGTCTTAACTGTAAGAGTAACATTATTTTTATATGAGGGTGCAAATAAAAAATGTGTTATCACCTACATATGAGTATCAAAGTAAAGCTTAACAACATGTTGATTTTAAATATATATCGATTCATTGCGATATACCAAATTAATTGCAATTTTGTAGCTGGTATCAGTTAAAATGCAAGTAACATATCTCTCGCTTAGCTGTGGAATGTACAAGGCAAATGAAGTGATGTCACCTTCCAGCACCCCTCTTATATAGGCGTAGGCATAGGCGGTGTATATTACTCCGTACTGAAATTAAGAGTGCATTTGAACTGCAGTGGTGGGTATAAGCATCGATTTACAGTGTGCAGTGCACCTGGCAAGTGATACACGCCCCTCCTGCACTCAATCTGAAGGATTGAGTCCAGCTATGGCTAGTTATTAAATAAAGCATTATCAATCATGGCAATACATTTTATTATACCTAGAATATCAAGGGACCATTTCAAGAATATTAAGAAACTTAAGGAATATTTCTTCCTTTTAACTGAAATTTGGTAAACTGTTGCTATCTTATTTCTGTCTGTCTAGTATCGAATTGTTATGCTTTTCGGCCAGTCTTACTGTCTGTGTAATGATTTTATTGGTTTCGTTATTTGCTATGTTAGCAGGCATTTTAAAAATTATTAGTTATTTATCTTGTATCTTATTTAAAATAAATAAAATTGTGTTTTAGTGTCTTCTTTGACTATGAATGATCATGATGAGATAACAGTTTTTCATAAATTATTTCACTTACCATTTAATTGGTAAACAGTACCTACAATTCTGAGGACATTGAATTATGTTACTTGTGTTTATGTTTGTCCATATGTTTTTCATTATGTTTTTTATTTGTGTTGTACAGAAAAGTGTGATATTTTTGTAAGGAACTTGTATAGACTTCCAATAGTATTTAATCAAGAAACCCCAATGATTACTTACCTGAAAAAGCCTGCACGCGTTATTTAGAATGATTTCATAGTCTGTGATAAAAATATCTGATAAGGATTCTTGAAAAACATTATGATAATGTTAACACCTGTAAGTTTTGAAAATCTGTACATACCTAATACAGTAAGCCAGAACAAACCGTTTAATTAAAGTGTTACTCTATATAGGTACTCTTTGTTCCGACTGTTTTATAGGTGGATCAAATGAAGCAAGTTTTTACTATGGACATCGTTTTTGTAATGATGCTCACCCAAGCACCTTACATCGTTGATATCAGACCTCTATTCCACCAAGTCATAGTTATTAAGAGGGCCCCAGAGCACCACTGATTTTAGCTCCAGTACAAACGTAGTTTGTCATTCATTTCGAAACGTATGCCGTTCTGGTTCACTAAACAAATTCGCATGTATAATTAGGAATAATCTAGTGTGCATTGCTTACTTTTCTAAACTATTTTTTTCTTTTTGCCGACAGACAGCGGACAAAAGCTTTTTTGTCCGCTGTCTGTCTGTTTTGGGGGGAAGGGGGAAGTTTGCTGTAGCGTTATTTATCAACAGATTTCAATTAAATTTTAAAGAAAAAAAAAGAAGTGTGCTGTAGGATTTCAATCTTTTTTCGCAAAATTTTTACGTACGTTTACTAATCAGAAATCCGTAGACAATAGGTTCAATCTCCTCAGACCAAGGGAGAGCGAGTAATCGCTAAAACTTATTTGACTCAAAAGTCTAAAAGGAAAAGTGAAAGAGGAAAATATTGGTTAGGTTATAAGGGCTCGCTTATATTTCTTAATGAACAACAAACTAAGTTTGTATGTGAGGTTGGTACTACTGGGCCTTCATAAGCACTAAAGATTAATTCCGGGGGACAACATAGGCCAGTCTTCATTTATTCATTAAAAGTTTACAATTGTTTTAAGTCATCAACTCTATTACCTGGCTGATGAATGTCCTGAATTCACTAAGTGTAAATTGTGTATTTAATTCTGTTGATTTGCTTGATTCACACTTGATCACAAGTTTCTGGAATTATAGGTCTTGTAAACACCATGTAGGAGCTAAATTGATGTCATTCTAAAATGATCATCATTTTGTGACATATGTGAGCCAAGATAAAAAAAGAAAAAACATACAATACATGCATGCACTTCACACAATTGTTGTAAATAAATTTTAATTTTAATTTAGCTGTAATTAGTATGTATAGTGATAGAATATCATAAATTAACATCTGGTATATAAATAACGATGCAATCGTTATCTAGGTTTTTTTTTTACACTATCGAAGTGCCCACATCTATCGACTTGTAGCACAATATAATTATTACACATAAATAGTCACAGTTGTGGGCACCATTTAAGGTGCGATGAATTATTAGTTAAGATATGTATGATACACAAATCAACTATGGTTTCAAGGTAATTTATATTTTATAGCAAAGAAACCTTTAGAAACATTAAGCTTCTTATTTCTATCTTATGTTCGATAATTTGATACGAGATTAAAAATATGAAAAAATATTTTATATTGTTTTAATTATGAGGCATCACATACAAAAATATATATCTTTTATGATTATTACACTTAAGACTTGGATGAGAGCATCCACTTAGCAAACTCAACCACAAACATAACCAGCTTATGTAATGTGCATAAATTACATAACCTGGATAGGTGTGCAATTTTCACTGAACATAGTGGTAAACACCGATTGTGGTTGCTTTCTGGAGCACTAGCTTATTTTCCACAATTACTTCTAGGATCTATCCCTTGGACTTTGGATAAACATGCTTTAATGTTAATACTTATTTACACTATTATCATATTTACAGCCTGCACTTTATATTATTAAGCTTCAAGTGCTATTCTCTTTGGAGCCTTAGCTTTTAGTGATTTCTCAGGTGCCTCTTCCAACACCTCAGGTAACTTATCAGCTGGGACCTCTGGAAGCTGATCTTTGACATCTAGAATAGCCTCAAGCTCAGCTTCTACAGCCTCATTATCCTCATTGGTCAGCTGACCAGAAATTAGGTCATCTATCTCTTGTTGCTTTTCAATGCCTTCTTTAGTTTCATCTAATATCTTCTCTATTTCATCAATGCTTAAAATATCATGGACCTTCTTTAGTGCATCATTTCCAGTTTTCAATCCATCTATGACCTGTAAAAGAGTATATATTTTGAATCTTACTGCTTAGAATATCACTTTGATTGTATATTTGTTGAATTAGTGGAAAATCCTCAAAAATATTGTTTTGTGGAATATGTAATACATATAAGATCCATAATTTATATTGTAGCTTACTTGTAACATGGTTAGTGGATTAATCTTATTGGAGAAGCCACCAACCAGTTAAATATACTCAACTCATTTGGATCTCAATTTAAAATACTAGCGGAACACTTGAGACTTTATTCCCATCATTCATTGTTTTCTTTAAAAAAAAAATTATACCTTATTGCACACACATAGGTATACCTATTTAAGCATACAAACATAGAATTAAAAAGTATGGCAAAAGAGAGCTTAACTTTAAAGAGCTCTTCAAGCAAACTCAGGTAGAGAGAAACAAGAATAAATAGAAGGGAAATATAATATATACCATCATCTACATATAAGGATAGGAAGTGTTCTTTAACTCTACTCTCACAATTATGATATTTGCTAGTCCCAGTCTTGCTATCTTTAGCAGGAGAGGAACTGGCGCAGGTATTGGTGTCCGTTATGGTAGTGTACACATAATCGAATTCACGTTTGTGGTTATGCCTAAAAAAACTCAGCGTAAATAGAGCATAATTAGTGCAAAAATAAAATAAATAGTGCCTCATTGGTTTAAGAAATAATGACCATTCTTAGTGGGTACGCCAGCATAACGATCAAGCTAGCATACACATGACCATACTCGAAAATGGCTTATACTATAGCAAAGAAGTTTACACTCAAAATTGAGCACAAATACTGCCCAGCTATACAGTCGCACACAATACATACTAAAGGTGTAAAATAAGGAGGTGGTAGACAAACCTGTATTTCAATCTGTGCAAATTCAAGATCATGAGTCAGCTGTTCCAGCCGCTCTAACTGCGTGTCAGTGTTCCGTAAAAGATTCTCTTGATACTTCTTCTTCTTCAGAAGTAATTTGGCTTTGTCACGTTTTCCTTCATCCAAAAGTTTCTTCGCCAGTTGACGGTCATTCTCTAGATTTAATTCTATCTTTTTCTGATACTGTTTGAGTTTATCTCTTTGTTGTTTCAGCTGTAAAACAGCTTTATCCTGTTCGGTCACACGACTTACAGGCTTTTTATGTTTTCCGAAAAGACCTCCCATTTTTGTACACAACTCATTTATCTAAATAATAAAATTGTTGGCAATTTTTTTTTATTTGGTAAATAACAGGTAAAATAATTGCACTTGCACAAAAAAACGATCTATTAAATACAATCTGTATAAAAAGTTCCTTGCATACAATTCAGAAAAGGGAAGCAGATCAACAGAATCTGAAACTGAAAGAAAAATATCAAATCAATATTTTTTCAAACTTGATAACAATTTGATCTGTGATAACAATAATCCACAGATCAAAATCTACGTATTCTACTCACAGATAAGATATGATATGATAGGTCAGCTCAGAACACCTAAACTAATATCTCCCTCAGCTCCAAATCTGGATAGTTCAAGAAACTCCGTTTTGGCGCTGCATTCGCCAGTTTTGCAAAGAGTAAAATAAAGGAAGAATGAATGAACGAGAACCTAAAGAATGAACGAGAATGCATAGTGCTTGCAAAGATTTATCGAATCGACAGTCGATAGCTAGTGATGTGCTACTTTATTATCGATGATCAATTGAAGATTGCTTGAAAATATTTATATTTTTATGAGGTTCAATTTGAAACAGGAATAGAAAGTATTTCTATTCCTTGTTTCTAATTGACCCTCATAATCTGATGCTTATTAAAGTCATGATCAATAAAATAAGTTTGTGTTGGTATACAATTTATTTTCTTTTGGTTAATGCGTCTACACCTTTCATTACTTTATTTGTAATATTACTGGAACTACAGCTGCAGATCTTGCCATTAGGAAACATCATTGAAAATCTTCTAAGCAAAAACTTTATATATTGTCATCGATCAGTCCACTGTTCAAGATAGAAGAGAAGAAAGGGTCGCAATCCCCCATTTCTTTGTCAAATGTTTCTTACTGACTTGTACTAATTATGCCTTCATTCTTTAGTTTGGTCTAAAGTTGTCTTGTTAGATTGCCTAAATATTTATTTAGCAATCTGTCATCAGTTTCGTGTATTTTCTAAAACATTTTTTACCCCCGCAATAGTTAAAACTGTTATTTAAATCATTTTAATTGGACATACTGAAGATAGACTGGCTACCCTCCGTACCAATAAGCACCTCTACATGCCAAGCAAATATTGAAAACAATACCTACCTTTATACTATTTATACTCTCAGTATTTATACATTATTTTTTAATGTTTGTGTTATGAAGCAGAGCTCTATCATTTCTCAACGGATTTGAAAAAATATTATTTTGTTTGAAATTAGTATGGTTCCAGATTAGTCTCATAGAAATTATATCAAAATTGGTCAAATAATTTAGCTTTTAAATAAAAAACAGGATGATGGGGATGAAAATAGTTTTTTATTGTATGACGGGGAAGCGCTCAACCTTCATCTCACCTGGTAACAAGTTGAGATAAGGCCGGAGGTGGAGGCGCACTTCACCCGGAATCCTCAACAAACAGAGGAACTGGCTTTCTATCTTACCTCTAAATGCCGATTCTTTACATTTTTTTGGGTCATCTGTACTTATTTTAGTTCCCATCATTGCGTAGATATATCCCAGAATCCCGTATTACGACCCTCATACGACTCTCAAATAAAGTGTGGTAGACATCGTGGTGTCGTAGGTTTTACAATGAAAAAAGCTAAAAAAAAGGTATTTTTGAAAAAAAAAATGGAACCTACATTCGACTACATTAAATTAAAAATAACTCTAAGGGTATGTTTATATAATTTTAAGGCGGTGCCATACAATCAACATGTTGTTTTGCTTGGCAATTCGGCTTCAAATGTGTTATTGCTAACGGTAATTAAACTTCTAAAATATTTTGTTTATCCCTAGAACAGTTTTTTTTTTATTTTGTCACCACATGTGCTTTGGGTTATTTTTAATTTGTACAAGTTATTTGTAGTAGTAGTCATTTATCGTGTTCCGGATGAGTTTAGATTATGTAGTATATCTTGGTTTTTTCTGCATCCAGTGAATCATCACTTCCGTTTCGGTTTATGTTTGGTAAATAAATATTTTTTTTATTAATTACAGCAAGTATATCTTTTTTAATCCAATCATTTTGAAGTTCATTGAGGTTCTATTCCTGGAATTTACGAGTACCTGATTCGGTTTGGTGCCGATGGCTTCTTTTAAAATAAGAAAACCGTCTGTACCCATGTCACGAGCTGAATGAACGGTACCTAAGGAGTTCTCGCGTCCCTCAGAAGCCTTTTAATCTGAACTGCCTGCGGATGGAATTGAAGGTCACCTTCAATCGTCGACTACCGGGTTTTACAGAATTTTCTCTGAATCGGTTGATATCAATATCGTAGATGAAGTCCTTTGACGTGGGGTAGAAGCACTAGCTGCGTTCGGTTGTTTATCTAAATGAATATTCATTCATTTATTATTCAGGCCCTGTCATTAGACGTTTCCCCTTTTTCCAAAGGAAAGTTATAGTACTTCTGATCAAGTCACGAGTCTCTGTTTTATATATGTATTACTTCAGGTACCTCTCTACGTTAAAGGTAAGCTGAAAACATAATATCTGAAAATTTTCTCGATAAAAATATTTATTGAAAATGGTACGTTTCAAAATTTACAAGAGAAATATTGTGATACCTACAGTGAATATTGACTTACGATTTATATTAAAATGATAGGTTACAATCATGTTGATCTACATTAAAGGTAAGCTAGTTTTTTGATACCAATTCAAATTTAATTTTAATAATGAATTATTTGAAAAACTACAGGCGCACCGCGCGCCCGCCTTTCAATCAGTAGCTCTGTGACCACTGTCTACGTCGGACGTGTGCTTGTCGTCCTCGCAGCGGCCAGACAACACCTAGACTCAGAATAAATAATTAGGACGAATTTAAATAAGTTTATTGTTCTGTGCCAGTAAAGGTTCTGCCGCGATTTTAGCTGCGTAGCGCGCCTTAGTGAACAAAGCAAATGAAATCATGTAATGATGATGTTGATAATTGTGTCGCATGACTGTGTGTCTTCAAAACAGCCTCGACTCGACGCTTTTCTTGGCTTTGGTTCATTATTCTTTTTGTTTCTACAGATTGTTCAAATCACAGTATCACAGATTATTAACTATGATATTTTAGTTATGTATCTTGTTCGTTCAATTCGATTTTATGTTTTATTTTAGGTTTTAGCATCTCTGCAGAATCTCGCTGCCTAAAAACATAGGTATTGTTTGTTTTTATTCTTTAAGTGCCGAATGCCGCGTTGTTGTGGTTGTACCTTTAGCAAGTGAGCGTACACCAGTTATCAGCAATAATGGCGGTCCTAGCTGCTGCTCAACTACTTGACGAGCTGATGGGAAGGCATCGCAACACCAACCCGAATGAAAAGATTCGAAAACCAAACTGGGAAGATTCTGAGGTAATATGATAGTCAGTTTCTGATCTGATACTTTAGGAGTAACCAGCATTGTTTGTATCAATATCATCTCAACAGACGAAAAAAATATAACCTCACTTTTATTCTTCTTAAAATCCTTTGATGTAGTAGGATGTTTTCACACATCCTACTCGGTCATGTTAGTACTTGAGAAGCAGTCAAAAACTTCAGGGTAAACAAAATGCTCGGCGGTCGGCGCTCTTTATGTATGCACTTTCACCTGACTAGTAAAATTACATAAAATAATAAGTACTAACTTTAGGAGTCACAGGAATTATGGATAGTTAAGGCTAGTGTTTTATCTAAAATCCACCATAGGACAAAAAGGACAAAAAGTGGCCAGGCCTATCACCTAATTTTGATTTCTTGAGAAGGAGAAACAGAAAGTGAAGAAAATTACAAGTGTCACTTTTTATTATGATGATGGTACCATCACTATAGCATGTCATCTAACAAACTGACATAAATTAAACATCAATCAATATAATGACTATTATATATGATAAGAATATAAGCAGCGTGTATATGAATGGTGTAGTGAGCTAGTAGAACTAGCACTCTAGTTTTACTGAAGACCAGTTTCATATAAGTGAGTCTCATAGGGAAATACTGTTATATTTAGGGTATTGTTCAAGTACCAATGGTAATTTTTCTCTAATGTTTTTTCAGTATTGCAAATATTATATGGTGAAATTCTGCCCGCATGACTTGTTTGTGAACACAAGAGCTGATCTCGGAGTGTGTCCCAAAGTCCATGATGATGAGGTCAAGGATTTGTTTGAGAAAGCTGAGCCCTCATACAAGAAGTCCCAGCAGGTTGAAGAGTTCCTGCGATTCTGCCGGCATATGATCAATGATGTAGAAAGTAAGTTATATAAAATTTCTTGTCTAAATGTAATATTTTCTCTACATCTATCTACATACAAGAGAGACCATGATGTGGAGCTCTGTAAAAAATGGTTGAAAAGGTAAGTATTGAAATAAGATTCAATAATTTTCATTCGTCAATGCTTTAAAATTGCAAAAGTTTCAACCCAATATGTTTAACAGTTAAAATTCTGTTATGAAAAAATTGAAATAATTGAATAAATAACATTTTGCAAAGTCTATTAAATAGGTACTTAAGTATATATTTATTTCCCGTGAACAATAGAGATATATATAATCTCTTTAATTTTGGAAGAGAGTTATGCCTCTTTTTTGTGAGAGTTGTAACACTGGTTTTACTCAGGTTTACATATATAGTCACATTAAACATAAACATGGAAACAATTTCTATATTTCAGGAAAAATTCAAAAAGGTAAACAAAGGCTGGAATTGATGAATTCTAAACCGGAGGGTCCACCAATGACTGCAGCTCAAACTGAAAAGAATCAGGAACAGGTAAGAACCTTCATCATCTCGCTGTCTTATGTGAAGATTCATATGGCATGTTCAGTGGTCCATATGAGAACCCCACTAACCCCAAGTGTTTGCCAATGTCAGCATTTTACTTATAACTAAAAAGATTAGAGCTCTGAGAACAAATAAATGGACGGTCCTTAAGGTGCAAGATTAGACACTTTTTTGTCAAATTTGCTCAAGGCCCAGGCCACATACTTATTTAATAGTTATCTAGCTATCACTAATAAAAATGGCTGCATAAAAGTTCAGTTTAGTTTGCAAATTTAACATAATACCATTCAAATCAGTATTGTAGTATGACATCACCAGTAGCCAATACAGGTTTTACTCACCCAATTGAAAGCTATCATATTTTAGGTGAATAAATTATCTTTGTTCTATTTATCTTTACCAGAACTTTTACCATTTTAAATCTCACTTGCTTTTCTGTGCGTGTTTGCTTTCTGTTCACACTTTAATTACATCTGCTGCTAAAAGCGATTGATATGCATTGTCTGTGTCCAGGTTTTACTGCTCTCGGAGAAAGTAAAAGCTCTGGTACAAGAGGCGGAGGAGGCCGGCACCCGTGGGGAGGTGGAACAAGCTCAGGGTCTGATGAAGCTGTGTGACCGACTGAAGGATGAGAAGGACCAGCTCCTAAAGCAGCAAGAGAACAGGTAAGAAACT
Source organism: Venusia cambrica (assembly GCA_951394065.1). Classification (NCBI taxonomy): domain Eukaryota; kingdom Metazoa; phylum Arthropoda; class Insecta; order Lepidoptera; family Geometridae; genus Venusia; species Venusia cambrica. The sequence continues at coordinate 8,586,367 of OX596043.1, read as the reverse complement.
GTATTTTATTAAGGTAACCAAGGTAAGTGCAGTTGCAAGCTTTTGCATAGCAAAATACTAACTAGTGGTGCTTGTTCGCTTGTTAATTCGGACTTTTGGTCTCATAACTGGTCCTTTGCTATTTTTCTTTTAACTGTAAGAGTATGAGCACCATAGAAGTGTATTTATAGTGCGACTATAATGTTATACTTCGTCGCAATAGACATAGTTACTGAAAGTTTCAGCTCTCTATATCTATACTGGTTTATTAGATTCAGCCCAACAGGCAGAAAAATCGATGGACGAAGGCTTAATAATAGGTTCCTTTGAGTACGGAAACCTAAAAAATGGGGGGATGGGGGTAAAAATCAGGGGATGTTATGTTATTAAATGTCCTCTGGGCTATACACCCCATTATCATGAAGACATTTTTCAGCCATTGGTCTATAACCGCGGAACTGGCGGCCGCGCAAGAAAAGCAGATGGAAGTGTGTCCTGTCTGCGGCGCGTTTCTTATCGTCGGCGACGCGCAGCAACGCATCGACGACCATTTGTCTGGGAAACAACATGTTGGGTATGATTGTACAGTACCTACACTTCTTTAATCTTCATTCTCGAGTTAAGTTGGGTGATCCAGCTCTATGTATAAGTACGCATATCAAGTATTATGGCAATATTTTGGACGGCATAACTCGATTATGGCATGGATCATTCGTCGATGGTTATCTAAATTTCGGAACACATTTTTTTCAAATTATTGCTATGGTGACAGAATTAGGAAAGATGGTGGTAGCCAGGCAGACAATCCTACCACCAACCAAACCACAATGAACCAGGAATCTCTTGCTCTGACACCGGCGAACCACTAGACTATAAAGGCAATTTAGATTTAGAGGAAGGAAGGTTTAAAGGATTTCATATTTTCGCCTATAGCATTAGAACATTTGATTCATGTGTGCTTAGAAACAACAAAGGTCACACTAATACCATTTTATCTATCGTAAGGATTTTGTTTGACATGTGGTTTTTGAGAAATAAGGGTGTTAAGACCCGCATAAAGATCTATGGGAGGTCATGTCAATCAATCCATGGTCCATGGTGGATATAACACCAACTCAAGCCGATCAAATATAGAAATAAACTCTTGAAAAGACGATGTATAAGCAAGTCCGAGGAATATAATAAAAATAACATCACATTTGTTTAAATAGAGTCTCAAGAAAAAGTATCTATCATCTGTTGGTGATTGTGTGAACTTATATCTGTCAGGTACTTCAAACTCCGGCAAGCCTACGAAGAGATGAATGAGTCTCGTGAAAAGGAACAACAAGAGAAAGAGAAGAAACGTCGCGAAGGGAGAGACAAGGACCGATCGCGATCCAGCGGTGGCCTCGGCTCCGACCGCCGCGACCGCGAGCGGATGGAGCGCGACCGCGAGAGGGAGAGGGGAGATAAGGACAAGGATGGGAAGGACAAGGACAGGGATAGCAAGGACAAGGACGGGGATAGCAGGGACAAGGATGGGAAGGATAAGGATGGCAAGGACAGGGAGAGCAAAGACAAGGACGGCAAAGAGAGAGACAGAGATATCAAAGACAAGGACGGCAAGGAGAGAGACCGAGATATCAGAGACAAGGACGGCAAGGAGAGAGATAGGGATAGTAAGGACAAGGACCGGCACAGCCACAGGTGAGACCACTAAGTAGCTGATAGGCACATCATAGCCAATAGCAAAACCGTAAGAGAGTAAGGACCTCCACTTTCTTATGGTTATGCTATTGGCTATGCGCTAGGACACAACGACACAAAGATCGAGACAGCCAATGAGAGCTGAGATCACTCAGAAGCTATCGCGAATGGAGAGATGGAAGTTAAAGACTAATGTGAAAAAGCAGGATCTGAATGTTACAGTAGAGATTGAGTATGTCACAGGCATATCTATTTACCTAAACGCTGGCGCGACCAAAAGGTAGAGTCAACAAAAATATGGATTGAAGGACTACTTCAATGTTCTTTTCTGACCACAAGCATCGCATTATATTGTTACTAGAAATAACAAAACGTCAAGTTCATCCACCGGCACGCCTTTTTATACCACGGCCGATATCGTAATGAATCTTTTTTTTATATATATTACAGGACATTTATTTCACATAGCGCCATCTGGCCCCAAACTAAGCATAGCTTGTAATTTGAGAACTAGATTACGGATAGAATACTTAAATACTTTGTAAATACATGAGTACTGTATGATACAACACCCAAACACAGAACAAACATCTATATTCATCACACAAATGTTTGTCCTGGGTGGGAATCGAACCCACAACCTACAGCGCAGTGCCTTCTGCGCTGTAAGTTGTGGGTTGTGGGAGTTACTACCTGAGCTATGAGGCTTGTCACTCAATCGGGTAAAACATTGTCATACTCAATCCTAATCATCCTAATTTATTTAACAAAAGAGTTATACTGTTGTCGCCAGGAAGAGAGATTCGCGTACTTAAGTAATTTGAAATTCGAATATAAATAAAACGCTGCCGTTTATTATGCAGGTCGAGTCGCGACGAGAGAAGCCGCGACAAGGAGCGAGACCGCGACCGCAAACACCGCAAGGACAGGCATCGTATGTACAAGACAAGACCGAATGAATGAGTGAATGATGCATGATCGGGTATCCAACACACTAATACTATTATTGTGAAAGCGCTTGGCCTTCACCTCACCTGGGTTCAAGATCGTACCTCATCCGAAATCCTCAACAGACTCAACAGTCTGAGGAACAAACCAAAAAAAAGCATAAAGAAGTTACTGAAATTCAAAAATAAAACTCGCTTTTTCATAATGTTAAAATATCTAGTAGTAAGTCATTAGTATACATCAGTTCTGCTACTAATTATGTATTAAGTTGTGTTGCCTGTTAGGAATGCAACATCATATAACAAATTAACATATTTTCTAAGGAAACAATTCCTTTTCAAAATATCCAATCGAGTCAATGAAGAAGTTTCGTTTGAATGAAAGACCGAATGGTATGTTTTATTTATATTCTGTGGTATTTCCAGGGTCACCTCACGAGCGAGAGCGTTCCCGGCGCCGCTCCCGCGACCGCCGCTAGAATTGACTGAGGTATCACAAAAGCGCCTGAAACCGGTAAGTAAGCCCACCCTCACCTTTATCTACACTCCACCCCCATCCCATCCGCAGCATCCACCCGAAATCCCCCACTAACCTATTATCCAAACCCTTCCCTAAATTGTTGAAAAAATACAAGTAATAAAATGAACACTGTTATTTTACAGCATAAAGTAGAATTCCAAAATATAACTTCGTTATATGGCAAAATGAGACGTTATCTCGGCCCATTGTCGATTCGGTAGTTTGCGCCACGCCGCCGGACCGCGCAGGTATTTCATTGGTATATTGAATAGTGGCGGAGAGGCTAGAGCGCCTGTCAATCATTCGTTGGCGAATGGCGAGCAGCTGTTGGCTTCGGCGTTGTTTTGAGGTATTTCTAAACATGTATCTCGTCGTGAGCTCTGGTGCCGGTTGCGAAAGCCAGGTATTTGTTAGGTTTGCAGGGCTAAATTGTTTCTTCTGGATCGGGAGATCATTACACTAGCTTCATTCTTAAATTCTGATCCTAACAGCAAAGCAATACCCAGTTTATCGCAAATACACAAATATACAGCTCTTTGTATAATAAGGAATTACAAAATAGTAGTAAATAACTAGATTGTTACTGATGACGGAGTACGGAGCACACGCTGTGCGAATCACACCATCTACAGTATATTTCAGGTACCCAAATCATAATGTGTGGCAACAAGTTTTACGGGCTCCAACTTTTAGTGGTTTTATACTTTAGTCTTGTTATAATTTTTTATATAAACTTGATGCTGCAATTTAACCACTATCCCAATATAATATGGAATCTGTTTGCTAGTGATTGTTTTCAAAAATATAGTCTATTTTATACAATGTTTTGTAGTAATTTTGTTTTATCCTAGCAACTTATTCCACGCGGTTATAAAGGGCCCGCTACTAGCATTCACGATGGACTTTTCAGTTGGAACCGGCGGGTGTGGAGAGTCGCCAAGAAATATGAGGTACTTTACAAAATTCAGGCACAAACTACACTGTGAAGAGACGACGAAGGCGGCGTACAGAAACCTCAAACAACAACGCTCCAACGGATTTGAGGTGCCTTAGAATAGTTACGTTATTTCTTACGATACTTCTGTGCTAGAATTTTTTAATTGAAATGCATGACATTTAACCAATGGACTAGTAATCTAATACATATTTAGAGTATGAAATAGGTCATAATTTAGGATACGTGTTACGTGTAGCCGCAAAACAAACCGTAGGGAGGTATCTGTCTTTTGTTCATACCAGATTCCGCTGAGGATAAATCAGGTACCCATTTATCTTTTTCTAATATTCATGAATATAGTAATGTCACGTAAGTTGAGTGTGATTAGGGTTTGTTTGAAAATAAAAAAAATTGCACACTATATTTGTGGTTTCACTTTTTTACCTCTGACATAAATATATTTAAAAACAGGAATATGTACAACTTTTGTAATAATTACCTTCCATAGGCAGGTAATTCCAATAATCCCCACTGGCCCATCCCCATCAATGGGAATTATTGGAACTTTTTTGTTGCCTGAATGGTTCTAGGCTCTTGGCCAGAGCAAGGATGAGGTTTCGATGAAGCGAGCTTTTTCAGGCACTAGCTGGCTGTGCACCGACTGAACGCGGCAAACCTTTTGGCGTCGGACTTTGGCAGAAAGGTGGTCAATGCCAGGTGGACCTTTACAGGTCCTATCCCCAGTGCTATCATTCAACCATAACTAGTCCTTCATTAATTTTTTTTTGGATTATTTTGAAAGGTCAAATCTACCGCCTGTTCGGAATCGCGACCAGCACCTACAAGCAAAAGCCAGATATTCCATTGCTCGGGATAGACCATCAGGAGGTAGATCACACCTACAATTAACTAGGTACCTACCTACCACATTAATTCCGTCGTTGCTCGATTCCTGTACAGCTCGGCTACGCTTCAATAGTGTGCGTACTGGTGGAAAAGTGCCGTATTTCATTTCTGAATTTCTGCTAGATGTACATTCTTCCAGCGACACTTTTCGGACATATATGAATAAAAAATGCACCAATAAATAGAGTGTGATGAGATGTAAATGTACGTGCTAAAATCAAATTCGTGTATCTTATAACATCGTGGATATTGAAGTTTCCGTCAGGAGTTTGGCTGTTAGCTGGATACACGCGATAGGCGCACAGTTGTGGATTTTTAACTGGAATTGCTATGCTATGGTGTAAAAAAAACAACTGTGTTGTGTCCCTAACCGTTTATGACTAACAGCCAATCGTTTCTCCTTACAGAAACTTAATATCGCCGAAGCTATGAAACACGAATTTTATTTTAGCACAAACATTTAATGTTTGTGCTAAAATAAATCATGAAATTCGACACTTTCCCGCTAGGAGTAGGAACCTACGCACGCTGACGCACACAAACAGAACATTGCTAGTGAGGAGTCACGGGTAGTGTAGGTACCTACAAGAGGTCTGGCAGTCCAAAGTTTAGGTATTTATTTTCAAAAATGTTAAAAGGTACCGTAGTAGGTGCCTAGTTAGTTAGGTTACTATTACATTCGGCGGAACGTGCACGGGAGGAGGATCCCCTCGCAACGCGGCCCCATAGGCGAAGAAGGGGTAGGAGAAGGCGATTGAACGAAGGTCGTCTTCTCCCTCCCGGTGTTGAATAGCGGGCGACAGGCGCGGGGCCGCCGTCGCTCGCATTGCATTATTCACCACACCATACGTTTAGTATTACGTAGATTGATTATGCAAAAGAGAAAGAGAATAGTGTAAGCTTATGTTTGAGTGAGATGACGAGACCATTCACGAACACGCTACCGGCCTGTGCCGGACTGGCCAATCGTGACCGGAACAAATCCCTCCTATTTAATTAAAATTCTAGGTTTTAGGGTAAAAATTAGTGTCAAAGTCGAAGTCAAATATTTTTATTTATTAACCGTTGGTGTGTGCGCCTTGCTGACATACCAAAAGTTAAGATTTTGATGATGGTTATTATTGTGCCTACTTTCGATTCGACAGTAGTAGGTACCACAGAACACATTAAAGAGGTTAGAAAGGCCATCTAGAAACATTTGTACTAGTACCGCTGCGGCAGGCTGCGTAGTCTGCCACAGCGGTACTAGTACAAATGTTCACGTAGCATGACATATTAACAACCTAATTAAATATTCTAATTGGTCGAGTTTGCCGATAATCGCAGTGATTGAAAATAAACCTTTTTGTCGACTTCGTTATTTTTTAGTCTGACAGTTTGTAGAATCGTGCAATCTTTGATGCTTTCACCTTGTGAAAACTGCACACTAATCGTGCTGTTACCATAGTTTCGTGAGGCTACCGAAATTCGCAAAATATAGAAAAAATAATATTTACAAAAACGAATCATTCTATAGTGTGTGCTTCATATTTCGTCTAATAATTATTAATAGACAGTTAGTGGATTGTATAAAAATTATAAAATAACTAAGTAATACAATATAAATTGCAATACGTTTCAGCTGGTATCCCAGCGATAGAGATGTACCCGTATTCATCGATAAAAATAATTGTATCATTGATACTCAAAATTGAGCATCTGGCTCAAAGTAATACCTTACACATTTACTACGAGCACCGATCCATCTACCAAGCGTGGAATTGTTTTATCACCGGTTACATAATAAAATACAGTTAGCGACTCCTATGCTAGCGCCGCCGACCACCCGCAGTGCAAGTAATAATATGTGGTCACGTGACGTCACGATCAACAAAATTTAAATCCATGAACGCGTGCGAAGTCGCGGGCTACAGCTAGTTGTATAGTAAAATGAGATTGATATAAAACGGAATATACCAACTTAGCTCAAGTATGTCGCAAAAGTCGATTAAAGAATCTCACCAGAAGAAGCAACTTTCATCTGTGTATTTAATACCATATTATATCATTTTACTCAAGATTCGGAGGAGGCTCTGTTCAGTATTGGACATTAATTAGCTGATAATGTAATAAATACGATACAAACTATTATTTATATTCTTGCAGTGTATGGTATCAAATAAAGTAGGTACACAAGTGAAAAAATCATCACGGTACTTGTATCCCTCGCTCCGTTCAAGATCAAACAAAAGAATCCCTCGCTGCGTTCGGCATCTTACTTTGAAAGAGATAAGATAGATAGTGTGTTAAATAAAAGTAGCTTTTAGATTGCATATTATTATTATTCATTAGATACGCAGTATATAAAAAAAGACAATGAGATTTAACAAACAAATCGTATTCCACTAATTAATTTCACGTAAGTTTATCGTGACCATTCTGTTGCATAATGAACTATTAAGTGATGAAAACCAATTTGATAAAATAAACCTATTTCTTTCAGTTCAATTCCAGTCAAGATTAACCAGGCACCTCAATAGCACCCAATCACAATCATGACTCATAAGTCACATTGGGTTCTATTGTGGTGACTTGTCAATCTTGACTGGAAGACAAAACATGACATCACTTGCAATGCAATGACATTTTTTGAACTATAATAAGGATATAAGTAAATGGAAAAATATTGAATTAAGAAAATGGATGTCATTAGGTGTATAAATGTATAGGATAGGTAGATATTGCCTACCTATCCAGTACCCATCTACAAGGTAGGTACCTACTTGAAAAAGAAGTACCTACTACCTAAGTATACCAATTTTTAGGTAGGTAAGTATTATTTTTCTTCGTTCACCACACTAGGTAAGGTACCTAGCAATCCAAAGCTTCAAAATATAAGAGCAAGCCTTATATTATTGACTTTTTTCATTAATATTTTTTAGTATCATTTTGATACGTCAAATCTACCGCCTGTTCGGAATCGCGACCAGCACACAAGGAGTAAGGCAAGAAACTCGGGCTTTTTTGTTGATCTATTCAACATTTAGATATACAGTTTTAAATTACATTGTATCATACATCATAAACCTAAATACTTAATACCATCTTAAAATATTTGTTATTACCTATATCTACTTAATGGGCAGTTTGTTAACATTGAGAAATCACTATTTTGCTGTCAATGGTATGGTATGTCAATGTGGTATAGTAACATCGGGCCACGAGTTCTTAGCGTCGATATAATCACTAATTTTGTAGTAGGCACTTTTAATTAAATTATTCTTTATATACAATTTGAATTTACGAGCAGAGTTTAGTGGCGCTTTGAGGAAGCTTATTATAGAATCTCACATAGTTTCCTAAGAATGAATTATTTACTTTTCCTAAGCGATACCTAGTTTTTTTTTCTAGTATTAACACTGTGTACATCACTTCTTTTAATACTCATCAATGTTTCTGTGAGCGTGCATTAGATTTTCATAAATGTATTGTGAGCTGACTGTAAGAATACCGATCTCTTTAAAACGTTACCTGAGAGAGTCACGAGTTTTAATTTTATATATTGCCCTTACAGTTCTCATCTACAGAATAAAAACGCTTTCAATATCAGCTGCACTTCCTCATAAAAATATGCCATAAGTCATAATACTGTGAAAGTAACTAAAGTAAACTAACCTTGCCGTAGCTTCATCAGTAAGATGCCTTATTTTACGTATAGCGTATGCACAATGCAGCTGTTAAGCTCAGCTGCTAGCTAGCTAATGACTCAATATGAATACTCCATTGCAACTTTGCATCAATATTTAAACTAAGAAAGTAGTTGCTTCAAAAAAGTTAGGTATTTCCCCATTTAAGATAATGTTAGCATTGCTGACTTGAACATTAGGCTAGGTGAATCAGACGCATTTTATTTTTTTCATTTCATAAGAGGTTTTTTACTGTAAAACCAATCAAGAACTTTAGCTAGAGAAGCATTTACACAATCAAAACACGTCACACAAGACGGTATAATATATGCAGTCATATTTCACTTTATTTCTCATTTCGAAATGGCACGTCAGATTCAAATTAAATTTTACTGGTATAATTAGATAAGGATTATAAAAAATAAAATATATATCTCATAAAAATAAATAAGCAACGCGGTACAAACACAGATAATCTCTAACCAATTATACTTGCAATATTCATTTGAATCGGGTGTACTATTTCGATATTTTTTGATATCAGAGCACCAATACAAGTGTCACAATGTATTTCTTTTAACAAAACATGTACTACGTTACCTGCTATATGAGATAGTACCTGCATGCTAAATTCATGTTGTATCTACATCAGACCAATCGTCGTCATCATTAATGTCCTTAGGTATTAACAACTCATATAGTGGAATATGAGTTGTTGTCCTATTTATTCTCATTACCAATTTCCTTGAGCTTTATGTGAACTAGCAACTTTTTATATGCATCTTTGAACTGTCGGGCAGTGGGGTTATTATTTGCACCTCCATGTGACTAATTTGTGTGTTTTATAAAAATCAAATAACATGAATTTATTGACTTCCAACTATACCTTTATATTGACATTCTCTAAAATAGATACATCTTCACTTCTTAAATTATTTTTTTCCTGTACTTCGGCCAACATGTCTTCAACCTTATTTATTTTCTTTTTAAGTCTTCGATTTTGTGCTAGTATTTTCTTAATTTTCATTCTTTGTCGCTTAATAATCTCATCTTGTGCATTTATTATTTCTTTTAATTTTCTGTTTCCGGGCGAAGAGACATTAGAAGCAGGGCTTGAATTTATAATATTCTCCTGTAAACATATTAAGCAAATTATCAAATAAAATAGTGCCGTATAGGCACCCTCCCATATTTTGTAGGGAAAGATGAGCGACTTCACTCTTAAGAAATAATGTGATTACTTTGTTTTTCTTTGTTGTTTCATCGGTTGTAGACGCAGCTCGTGTAATGGTATGGCCACTACATATAGCTTTTGTAATATTATCGCTAGTAAATGCAGCTTGTGTAATGGTATTACTAGCAGATTCTGATGATGCCTGTAAAAAAACGGAAATAAGTTTTACACATACATGGTATCTCGCTCAGGGAATTCATCAATTTAACTATGTTTGTATATATGCACAGTGGTGCATACATACAAACATAGTTTATATTTAATTACTGAAAAATACATTAGTATGTACTGCCTTTACAGAAGATATCAACTAGGTATACCCTAAGTATAACTGATCGAAGGTTTTCATTATTTACGTACATTAGGTAGGTATGTGTACTTGGGGGAAGTGCTTCTATGATTTTATTATGAATTTCTGGAAACTTTAAAATTCAATAACTTTGTTAACTTAAAGTAAACAAGACTTTACTACAATGCCCGGGTCAAAACTACAATGCTACAATTTTGTGTAAATGTGAAAATATCAAATAATCCATTACTTACTGAAAAAGGCACAATAGTACATTTTTTGTGCGGGATGGCTCCTAATTTTAAATATCGTTTTCCTGATGGTTTTATCATGAAATCCTTTTCCGCAAAGTGTTGTGAGCATATTGTGCAAGATGATCTAGGTATCCATTCAACTCTGCCCGTTGCCTCAATCCACTTTTTTTTAATATTTACATCTTTTGGGAAACTGAAAATTTTTTTTTGGTGTTTAACTAAGCGTCACGAACTTCTACATACAACTAAAATGAAACTCTAAGAACTTAATACAGTTAGATAACTTTTTTGTTTTATGATAAAACAAAAACGGACAAATTTTATCGACATGACACGCGTAATCTTTGATTGCACGAATCTCGAGCAACACTAGTCGATGCGGCGAGCGTCTTGGCCATTACTACTAAATCGTAGTGTAAACAATACCTTCATCGCTGTAAATGCAATACATTGCGCGGTCGACAATGTAAAAATAAGGTGGTATCCATCCATAGTAAGCAATGTACAAAATTACATCTGTTTGCGATTGTATCGTTTTCGTCTGTAAGCTACATAATACTTTTACAATATTATCTTCAAATATCACGTTTATTTAAAGGTTTTATGGACTTACCGGTGAAAAGAAATTCCTCCTTGCCTTTTACTACACACCTGGCTTCTTTTTTTACAGGTTAGGACAGCGCAATTCGGCATAATAATATATTTTATGCGACGCTTTGCACTGTTACGTTCATAGAATACTCACGAGGTTACATCGCCCGAGAGCGACTATTAGCAATCAACCATTGAAGCGATTTCTTTCAATAATGGGCACACATTTTGAGCATATATGCGGCGCGCCTGCCCCGCCCACACCACAATACCTTTCTATTAGATTCATTCACAGAACACTAATATCCTAACGGATTCATTGTTCTGTGGTAGGTACGACCATAGATTTAGTATGCGTAGATTGGCTATGCAGAAGAGAAAATAATAGTGTAAGATTATGTTTGAGTGAGATAGACGTAGCGTGTTCGTAAATGGTCTCATTTACGAACATGCTACGCTACCGGCCTGTACCAGACTGGCGTCAATTGTGACCGTAACAAATCCCTCCTATTTAATTAAAATCTAGGTTTTGGGTATTTATTATTTTTGGTTATCTAGGGTAATTTATTAGTGTTAAAGTCAAAGTCAAATATTTTTATTCGTTAAGATTTTGATACGTCAAATCCTGTTCGGAATCGCGAGCAGCACACAAGGAGAAATGCAAGAACCTCGGGCTGGTTAATTGGGGTAGGTACTTGGCGGGGTTCTTCTGTTTCGGCAAGGTCTGCAAGCTATGTCCAAATTTTACCCTTGTGATCCAATTGAAATTTGTACCGTGAACCTCTGTATGATTTATGAATATATTAGATAGTACTTAAGTACATTTAAAATGGACCAATATTTGATGATTCTTTTTTTTCTGGATGGGTCATTTTATCAATATTGGCTACTATTCCAGCGATCCCCTGCCAGCCCCCTCAGCACGGGTAGGGGATAAAAAAAATTGTCCTCTGTTTTTATTTACCATCGTGAGACTAAATTCTCTCGAAGGTGGATAAAAACAGAGGACAACAATTTTATCCCTGTCCCGTGCTGAGGGGGCTGATGCTATGGAACCCAATCAGTCTCTTTCATCGTGTTAATACCTATTTGCCTCAAAGGACAAAATCTTGATAATATATTGGCTATATGCGCCCTTCCACAATTAATCGGTTCAAGTAACCCAGTCTTTGTAATTTTGGTCACCCATGCACCGCGAGCTTACCCGTTCATTATCTGTTACATAGTCTGTTACAAGCGTCATCGTCAATCTTCAGTCAAGCATACGTAGGTACCTACGGATGTAGGTCATATTACCTAAAGACTCGCAATCTTGGTTTTTAATAGCAGTCTCGAAGTTAAGACTGGTCGGAGCATAGCACGATACATACGATATAAACGATAGACGGTAGATTGGTAATGTTGGAAAAACTTTTGACTAAAGTTTCTCAGCTCTTCTTACGTAGTATTTTTTAACATATTTCTACTTATTACATACCTACAATACTGATAGAAATAGAAGCTACAACAAACACATTATCAATAACAATAACAGGTTCGATCTATAAGTCCCAACAAACTATCGCCCTGCGGGTGTGCAGCAGTGGAGCGGAGTATAGGTATGCGAAATGATGTCATTGCCCGCGATCTACAAATACCCACTAAGAATGGTAATTATTTCTTAAACCAATGAGGCACTATTTATTTTATTTTTGCACTAATTATGCTCTATTTACGCAGAGTTTTTTAGGCATAACCACGAACGTGAATTCGATTATGTGTACGCTAACATAACGGACACCCAGTATTGAAGAGTAAGTGGTGAAGTTAGCGCGACGTTTGTTCGATCGCGCAGGCAACTGCAGTCATGTACACCATAAAAGAATCGCCCCTCTCCACGTTAGATAACAGGAAGATCGCCGACTGTGCCGGCGCGGCGCCAGTCCAGTTCTATATCAATTTTAAAATAGCGTAAAGATAGGTACCTAATTACTAACCTAATCTTATAAATCTGTGTAATATAAATTAAAATTAATTGTATAATTCGTAATTAGTTAGAACCTGTAGTTGATGCACCTATTCTAAGCCACCTTTTAGCGTACCTCTAACCTACTAACAACTAACACTACAATAACATTATTACGTGGCACACACTCCAAACCACGAAGAAACCAACGTACGAAAGCCACCAAGGCCAACGTAAAGCCGCTAAAAGGCCAGCATATAATGCTAAAGTCTTTCGAAACAAAATCAAGCGACTCGTGGTCTTCGCTTCTGAAGTTGATGCCAGAAATATGAGCCTTAGGCGCGTTTCTTACCCGCACCTCTTTGAAACGGTAGAGGTGTCGAAGATTAGTCCATTCAGTGTCTCCATATACACGGTAATTACCGTAGATGCACCGTAATCTTATGTAATCTACCGTCTACGGTAAAGAAGCAATACCGTGTCATAAGAATTACCGAGCATTATTATTGTGTAGCACTTTTGGTTTAACAAATCACTGTTACTAATCACAGCAGTCTTTACAAAACAAATTTATCAAAAGACAGCACTCGGCATTTGTTTCAGGGATCATTTCGGTAACGTTAACATTATGTAGGTTGTACCTAATCAGAATAACCGAATGTCCACTTGTTATGTATAAGTAGGTTATTAACTTACACTAATAGTAGTAATAGTAACCTTGGTAGTAATATATTGTCGTCCTTATCCCTTCCGGAAAGAATGAAACAACATTTTCAAGTTTATCTGTATTGCTATTCGAAAAGCCGTATCGGATCTAATTCGGACACTTCTGATAAAGATACCGAGAACACGATTCCGAAAATCCATAATCTACAAATTTTGACATTAGTATTCGAGGCTTTCACAGAAGATTTTAAAAAACGGTTTGAGAATTGCGTTGAATATGTTGAAATCTATCGAATTCTAAGTAGACAAAAAATAATGTTACCGATACGAAAACTTTCCATGTGGTTGAGAATCGCTACACTGGTATCCGTGTGATGTAAGTAAATGGCGCAGACAGGTTCTCAGCATCCTTTTTTAGCTAAACATTTTGTTTACTTATCACGGTAATTTACACGGTATTTCTTTAGATACACCGAAATTTACTGTAAAAACACCGTATTTTTACCGTAGCAACACGGTAATTCTCAATTTTCATATGGAGACACTGAGTCCATTGATGATGATGATGAGATGAGATTAATGAATGATGATGATCGAATGTTATCGAATCGAAATTCGACAACAGCCGTTTCAACATCAACAGCGAGTGTAAACAGAAAAAAATATTAACATTCTTCGCTCTTTGTCTAGTGTCTGGTGGAGATCACATCCATACTGCCAAAAACTCCTATACAATGCCATTGTCCGCAGTCACCTGGATTATGGAACTTTTCTTCTGGACCCAAGTACTATGGCCTTTGGACTTCTGGACAAGGTTCAGTCGAGGTACCTCAGAATAATCATTGGAGCAATTAAATCCTCTCCAATAAATGCCATGCAAGTAGAATGTGTAGACCCTCCTCTGTCTCTTCGAAGGCAATATTTAGCTGACCGTTTTTTTTTAAACTTGTTCAAAATTCTCATCACCCACTACTTCAAGTTCTTAGTAATTTATTTACACTGTTGGAACCTCTCATCAATGACAACCAAGATAAAATACCCTGCTTCATCCGTAGTCTTAGAAAGCTCTCCCGTCTGGGGGCAGGCCCTGGTAGTTCAAAATCAAATATTTCCACTTTTTTCTGTTCCCTATAAAGCACTAATTTTTGAACCAAATATTGTTCAGGATTTTGGTATTCATAAAAAATCTATGAATGCTCGTCATGAATTCAATACTCGTTTGGTTGGCCATTATAATGGATGGAGATATTTTTTTACTGATGCATCTAAACTGAACAACTCTAGCCCTGTGAGAGCTGCAGTTTGGATTCCATCCACCAAAATAATTTTAAGTTTTAAGTGTCCAGCAGTCGCATCTGTGTTTACGGGTGAGGCAGTTGCTATTTTTGAAAGCATCCAGTTTATTCAATCACATAATTTAGATAACTCCATCATCTTTACAGACTCCAAAAGCTCTCTTCAATCTATATTATCCAACCCTTTCCGTTCAAAATCAAGCTTTCCAATTATCCTAAAAATTAGAGAATTCCAATGTTAAGAACGTAACCTGCATGTTGTATTGGTTTGGATCCCTAGCCTTACTGGAATCCCCGGTAATGAAGCGGTTGACGCCTGTGCGAAGCAGGCCATCCAAGTAGGTTCTCTTGAACATCTACAAATCTATTGCCATGATCTTTGCACAATTCCTAAATCCCTTTTGGCCACTTCGTGGGCCCGGATGTGGGTAGTATTCTAAGAATTTGAAAGGTAGACACTTCGGCGACATTCAACCCAAAATACCGACGAGACCTTGGTTTTTTAAGTTTCGTTAAGCCTGCAAAACTACAATATTCACTATTTGCAGACTCCGTTTAGGCCATGCTTGTACTCCAGTTCACTTAGCTACGTCCTCTTTCTTCCAAATTCATTTTATCCCTTGTATTTTCTCCCTTTACTTGTATATTATGTCAATTTGTTAATGTAAATAACATTAAATTGTAAATATTATGATACATTCTAGCTACTTATTTTAATAAGACTAATATGAATAATACTTTATCTGACTCCTTATAGTATTATAATAGTGTATGTTTAATAATCTATTGTGTTGTCCGCTCCAGTTCAGAATCATAAACTAGCTTTGCAAAATTGAGTAAAAAAATGTGATTTAAACGAGGAATTAGAATCTTGTTACAGCTTACTTGGCCGAAAGTCCAAAGAAATTCAGTACATGTCTAATAAAATAATAAGTTTGGAAATGTCTTTGCCTGAGGTGACCATGAAATACAAGAAAGCTGAACAAGTAAGAATATAAAAAAAAAAAATATTGTAGAAATGGTTAACAATGAAAGTATCTATGTACAAGAACAACATAGTAGCTCCCAGACCGACCCATGTACCACAGACCAGCCAGTGACTCAGGGTGCTTTATCAGGATGGGTGGAACCACCGGTACCAGTAGTTGTGCAACCCAATTCCCCTGTGGTACCTGAACAACAATTGACAATAAAACAACATTGATTGTACAGTTAGGTAATAGTAGTGGTGTCAAGCGCCTTGATGTAAATGAGAATGTTAATATTTTTAACATTAACCTTATGCTTTACAACTTGACATGTCGTCATAGTGACACTTTATTTTTGGACACTAATATTTTTATTAGTGACTTAAGGTTAACACCAAATACAATGTATCTCAGTAGATATAGTAGGATATTTATTGCTAAATTGTTAGCATTTAATATTTGTGACAAAGTTATAGGTACTATAGCTAAAGACACTGACGGGCTTACAGTTAGTAGCAGTACTATCATGGGCGTTCAACCAGTAGGGTCAGATGACAAGCATTTAAACTGACCACCAAGACAACAGGAAAGCCTAATAGGTAACAAATCGTCCATCAAAATATTCAAGGTTTTTCCAGCAAAAACTTAGAAGCAGAATTATTTTTAAGTGAACATCAGTGTTATGGGCATCACTGTACACTTTATATTGCATCAAAAGTTACTACCTCATTATGAAGACTACTGTATTGTTAGCGCATACAAGCGTAGGAATACCACTCAAGGTGGTTCTTTAATTATTGTAAAGAAAACTCTCAAATGTAAGGAGCGTAAAGATATTGTGAAACCTCACCATTGTAGAAGTTATAGAGCTGTCATGTGTTGAACTGGAGCAGCACATAGTGGTATGTGTCTATCGTCCTCCCCAAGCAAATTACGCGCTATTTGAGTCCACTATGGAAAATGTACTAAGCAAAATATTCAGTCGTAATAAATCAATAATAGTGTTTGGTGACTTCAATATTCATATCCCTGTAAATCCTCTAACTGAAAAAATCATTAACTTATTTAAATGTTTCAACCTTAAGCACCAATTCGATAAAGCAACTAGGGTAACTCTAACAACTGCCACTTGCATAGATAATGTATATTGTAGTAATATTCCCCTTGAAAAAGACGTGTTTAAACAATGCGATTCAGACCATTATGGTCAATATGTTTTATTTAATTGTAATTTACAACAAGAGCTACCGGAAATCACATACAGACCAATTACCGAAGCTAGCATCATAAAATTCCAAAATAAAATTAGTCAAAAGATTTCCCTTATCCCATGCTTGAATGATCCAAATGAGCTTTATAATATATTGTCTAATCTAATACATAAAGAACACGAGTATACGTTCCCACAAAAAACGTGCAAAGCTAAATCTGGTTCCATGTTTGCAGATTGGGCAACAGCCGGTATCTATAAAAGTAGGAGTAGATTGTACGAACTTTATACAGAAAGAGAGTCAAGGCTATACGATTTTTATCATTTGTTTCTTTGTCAAAAACTACTCAAAATCTTTAAAAAAGTATGTCATGCTGCGAAATCATTGCAAATAAAAAGGAAAATTGAGCAGTCATCAAATAAAATAAAGGCTATTTTAAGGCATCAAATAAAATGATAAATAATCAAACAGGTAAGG
Source organism: Venusia cambrica (assembly GCA_951394065.1). Taxonomy (NCBI): domain Eukaryota; kingdom Metazoa; phylum Arthropoda; class Insecta; order Lepidoptera; family Geometridae; genus Venusia; species Venusia cambrica. Next base: position 8,568,794 of record OX596043.1, on the reverse strand, counting down.
CAAAACATTTGAAAAAGCAGATAAACTTAAAAGTTGACGATATAATTTTGACTGATAACTATGAAGTTACTAATGAATTTAACCGCTTCTTCTCTTGTGTACCAAAATATGGTACTCGACCATTAAACTCCACTGTTGATTGTGCGTTAGCCTTTCTTGAAACAAGTGTTGAAAGGTGTTATGCTTCTTTTAGCTTCAGACACTTCAATGCTGATTGTATTCTAAAAGTTTTGAAGTCAATAAATATTAAAAATACTGAAGATCTCTGGGGGATATCCGTAAAGATGTTAAGCACGATTGTTTTTGATATAGCACCATGTCTAGCATATATATTTAATAGAAGCATCGACGAAGGAATCTTTCCAGATCTTATGAAATATAGCAAGTTGATTCCTTTATTCAAATCTGGAAATGAAAAGGATCCAGGAAATTATCGACCAATCTCAATTCTGCCAGCATGTAGTAAAATATTTGAAAAACTTATTCTTAACCAGTTGTTGTCACATTTTAACTGTAACAGGCTACTTCATGAAAAACAATTTGGGTTTACTAAAATTTTGGGTCGTTCAACCCCTGACGCTGGTGCCATGCTGTTGAAGTACGTTTTTAAAGCCTGGAAAGGAAAACAGGATGCCATAGGAGTATTCTGTGATTTATCTATGGCTTTCGATTGCGTAGATCATGACACCTTAATCTCAAAACTAAAACACTATGGCATTCAGAATCAGGCAATAAGCCTCATGTGAATCGCATTCAAAAAGTAGACATTAACGATAGCAAATCTTCGGGAACATCCACTAACATCGGTGTACCACAAGGGTCAGTCTTGGGGGCTTTTTTGTTTCTAGTCTATGTCAATGATCTGCCTTCCTGTGTAGGGGATTTATGTGATATTGCATTGTTTGCAGACGATACTTCATTAATATTTAGAGTTGATAGGGCTAAAGATAATTATGATTGAGTAAATGCTTCTCTAGCTAGAGTTCTTGATTGGTTTACGGTAAATAACCTCTTATTAAATGAGAAAAAACCAACGCATTAGATTCACCTTGCCTAACGTTCAAGTCAGCAATGAACATTATCTTAAATGGAGAAATACTTAATTTTATGGAAGCATCTAATTTCTGGGGTTTAAATATCGATGCAAAGTTGCAATGGGATATTCATATTAATACATTAGCTAGCAGGCTAAGCTCGGCAGCTTACGCAGTACGTACCATAAGGCATCTTTCTGATGGAACCACGGCGAGGTTAGTTTATTTTAGTTACTTTCACAGCGTTATGTCCTATGGCATATTTATGGGGAAATGCAGCAGCTATCGAAAGCATTTTTATCCTGCAAAAGAGAGCTGTACGGGCAATTTATAAATTGAAAACTCGTTACTCTCTCAGGGAACATTTTAAAGAGATTATTATTGTGACAGTCAGCTCCCAATACATTTATGAAAATCGAATGCACGCTCACAGGAACATTGATGAGTTTGGTAAAAGAAGTGATGTACACAATGTTAATACTAGAAATAAAAATAAACTTGACATACCTTGGTATCGCTTAGGAAGTAAATCATTCATTCTTAGGAAACTGTGTACGTTTCTATAATAAGCTTCCTCAAAGCGCCACCAAACTCTCTGCTCGTAAATTCAAATTGTATATAAAGAAAAATTTAAATAGGCAAAAGAGCCTATTACAAAATAAGTGACTATATCGACGATAAGAACGCGTTGCCCGATGTTGCTATACCAGACAGTTAAATGGTGATTTCTCAATGTTAAGAAACTGCCCATTAGGTAGTTTGTAATAATCAATGTTTTAAGATAATATTAAGTTTTTAGTTTTATGATGTTTTATGTGTTACCTAACACTTGTAATGTTATTAAATTATTATAAACACTGTACCTAAATGTTAAATGGATCATAAAAAAAAATAACCAGCCCGAGGTTCTTGCCTTTTCCCTTGTGTGCTGGTCGCGATTCCGAACAGGCGGTAGATTTGACATTTCAAAATGATCCTAGAAATCTTAATGAATAAAAATATTTGACTTTGACTTTGACATCAATCTTGCACATACCTTATCTTTGTATGATTCTCCCTATGGACCGTACATAATATTTGTTCTCAGACCCCCAGCATCTTTTTGGTTAATATAATAGTCCAGTAAAAACTGACATTGGCAAACTCTTAGGGTTCCCATATGGACCACTGAACACGCCATTAGAAGAAGAAGAAGAAGAAGAAACAGAATAGTAAACAACAAATCTAACACATTACTTCACTAAAAACATCTTGAAACCTGAAAAAGCAAGCATTAATTGTATCTAACAATCAATGAACATGATAGTTTCGGCGTCCGAACAGCGAGCCCGGTCGGAGCTAAGGGCAAATTTTCTGTATGCCCTCTGCGAACTAAATGGTAAGTAAAGGGCCTCATCTTTCAAAGTAGTTTTTATCAAGTCGAATGAATAAAACACAGCCTCCCACTAGGTCCCATGAGTTTAGTTAGTCAACCCATGTGACTAACAGTGGTCTGAGTCTAAATCGACATTGTCCCACCAGTCATCTTGCCGTATCACTGGTCAATAAACTTCTCATTTTATATTCGCTATTTCGCTAACCAGACAAGAAACAACATTCAAAGCTATTTGTATTGAGTTTATATTCAAATTGAGAGAATTACTGCTGTAAAAACTATATTAGATTATACAAAGAATGTCCTATAGAAGTGTTGACTGTTTTTAGGCGAGCTCTGTAATATAACAACTTTTGAACAATCAACACTAAACGGAACATTCAAAGGATGGAAAACAGATGGGGCTGAGATTCTAGTCCGAGGCCTTCAGACTCCCACAGGAGAAAGCATGAACACAGCTCTTATGAGGACAATGGATATCATATCGGTTGAGTTTAATGACAATATTGTACTCCCTACTCGTTGTAAAGTTAATATTGAGGAATGTGATGAGGACTTACGAGGAAGATGAACATGAATTTGATTTGCATACTTTAATCAATACCTAATAATCTATGTTTATTTGTAGTTATTTTAAGAAGTAACTGTCATGTCAGCTTAATTTTGTTAGTTCTACCCACTAAGTTTAAATTCTAAACATTGACACTGATCCGATAGGTACAGACCAAAATAAATAGAACATAATTTATAAATCTAGGTAGCTCTTAACTTATCTCTAAGCTTCATTGCATTTTTGTCATAATAAAGTGTAACCAAGAATGATAATGGTCTGATTGTTTTTTTTAAAGGTAAGATAGTTGTTGTATTCTGGAATTCATAATTAATAGAGCCAGTCCTAAGTTTGTTGTTATCTGTTGAGAGTGAAGTGCGCTTCACACTTCACCCTCAACACCTTTGGCCTGATCATTACTTGAAACATGGCCAAGTGCTTCTCTGACATATAACAAAAAAGTAAATTAGATCAACTAAAATAAAATGTTTTGACATTCATTGGATGATGAATATAATAATAATAGAATAACAAATTACTACCAGGTTCTGATATGAATGCCATCATCATGGTTTTAATCTTAGGTGGTAGCCCCCTAATAAATAATGTGAGTGCAAATGCTATCCTTACCAACACAATTGTTTTGTGCAGGTCTTCGGTATGTCCCTCCAATAAAACAAAAAGTGCAGGGCACATTATTGATGCTTACTGTACCCAACACATTACTAGGGATATATAGGGAAAATTAAATTCTGACAATCAGTGTTTATTAATTTGTGCCTATACACAAGCATATATAAATAGTGTTACGAAATGATAACTTGTGGATTACTATTTAAAAATGTAAAATAACTAACTTATTATAGACATTAGTTACCCTAACATGGTAACCTTGATCTTAAAGCAAAGTTGGATTGTGGTTTACAGATATTACAGTACATTAATTTCACACAGAGCCATCTAGTCAGTAAAGTAAAAAGTAAAACTTCTTATGGGAACAAGATTACGTAAATAATGCTAACATACTTTTTTTTTTGTTAATATGTACATACATACTTATCATACAATACAGCACCTAAACACCAAACAAATAAATATTCATCACATGAATGTTTGTCTTGGGTGTTAATCGAACCCACAACCTACAGCTCCGAAGGCAGAGCTACTATCAACTGAGCTGCGAGGCTCGTTAAACAACTGATGGAAGGCGAGAGCGCAATTTCACTGGACGGTATTTATGAATGTATTTTTTACTACAAAATAATTTATAATTTGAATAATTGGGCGTGCCAGTCGCGGCTTAAGATTCGACCCCTCCAAAAGAGCCATAGAATGACGTAAAAGCCGACTCAGGGATTTCACCAGTAGAAGGGCAGCAGCTTCCTTTTGCGCATTATCACCTTTACTGCGATTACCAATCCCGCCAAGTTATCGCGTTATAAGCGTTATCGTCTTAAGTATTGATTATGGAACATTATAGACGAAATTTCATTGGAAAATGTTGAGCTAGCAAGCAGATGAAACTGCTTTTTCCGTAGATCTCTAGTCTCTCTAGATAGGATCTCTAGATATGAAGATTATAGATAAACTGCGATTTTATTGTATCGAGTCAAGTTTATTCAATCGTGTTTCGACTACCGTAACTTACCAAACTGAATTAGAAACTTATTTGATTTTTTTCTTGATTTTCATCAAGAAAATATTTAGAACTCGCTGTTTTTTGCCTTTAAATAGATTTTCCTAAAGTAAAACATGTTTTCTGGGACTCGCTTCTCTTTATTAAAAATGGTAGTGTAGCTGACTGATTGTCCAACTGACTGACAATCAACGCACAGCCCAAATGAGAGGAATATTACATTTTCAGATAGCTTCCTTTTATGGTGTCCCCTACACTATATTTATGCACCAAGGGTTTTTCTGAATTCTCACGGGAAGACGGGAACAAGTCAAAATATAATAAATATACTGACTAATCAGAGCGTGGATCTTATGAGGATACCTAACCACACACTACTTCATTAGGCGCATGTCCAGGGTTTGCAAGTAGCTAGTATTCAATACGTGACAGATTGCAAGCATGCCCATCGGCGCTTAGCGGAATATACTAGTCTGTGACACAATCTGACTTTTGGTCTTTAAGGACATGCCGGATGCTGGTGATGATACGATGTGAGCATCTAATAAATTACCTACTTACGCACTAATAAATTACCTACTTACTCCAAATCCTTTTTGCCACATTTGCCTTTTCGATAAACCAACTTTGAAAAGTGAGCTACATAAAACAGGCTACTTACAAAGGAGATTGGACACGCTGGCAACATAACATTTTTTTTTTCAAAATTCATCGGATTCAGATTCAGAATCACAAGAATCTATGTTTGCAGTCTCACTTTTTATGTCTATAACCTTGACTATGTGGTCTGATGATGATGATGATGATCTCACGACGACTAAAGCTACGTAGACTTTATCTGGGACTGCTTTGATGGCCGTCTCATTCAGCTTCAAAGATGGATTGTCTTGAAGATCTGGAATTATAAAGCTGGAATAAAATTACTTAACCAACATCCCAAACAGGAGGAGATTATCAATTTGGACAGTTTTATTTCGAAAAGCAAGTTAAAGTACCTACTTACTAAAAGAGATCTCATCAAGTAAATGACAGCAGCATTCTTTGAACCAACTTCCAACTAATACATTACCTACTTACACTGCAACAACCAATACGTATGTCAAGTGTGCTGATAATGGCTAATCCCCCATTTTTATATATATATAAAGCAGTCATGAAGTCAGTTAAGGGTAACTCTTGCCTATAACAAGGCCTTACTGCGTGAGTCACATCTACAAAGAACATGGTCTACGCGGCACTGCATTGCGCCCGTCAACGTGATACATGTTTTGAGCCTCGCGTGCCCGTAATTTCACCAGCTACCATACATGTGTTAGGTGAATACCTAACACAAACAATACACACAACAATAAAGTTAGCAGTCAATGTGTTAATAACCGCGAAGATTATTCCTCAAAAAGCCTACTAAGCACACATTTTCTTCATACCTGTCTTCGAGGTTCTCTCGTCGCTAATTCTAATTCTTTGCAAAGCCAGAATGAGAGCATCTAGTACCGATTCGACCGTTGGTCAGTCTACACGTAGGTATATACCTAGTCAAACTCCTTGCATGAAATCCCGAAAGTAGGTAGGTACATAATTATTGGATCGACACCCTTGTCTTGGCAACGCTATTGAGTGAAAAATAAATAAACTAAAAGACTAGTTTTTATTTAAATAAGTAGTCGCTCACAATATAATAAACGCGATATCAAAGGTCGCAAATAACAAAATTAACGGACATTTTTTTTTAAATTTCGAATTTGGAAATACACTGTCTAAACCTGACGTCAAAATCGACTAAGGATCTCATCCTTCGACATCGTCCTTCTATGTATAAGCTACTAGCATCTTTCCTGCGATCGATTCCTAGATACCAATTTCGAGTTAAAAAAAGCGAGTTCCTTGGTACCAACGATTTTCGCTATCCAGAACAAACGTACTTTGTCGTTCATTCCAATATCATCAATAATATCAATGTACGATTCAATAGTACCTATTTTTGCGAGAAACTACGTTTGCATGGGACAGCGGAAATACTGGGAATATTACCTAGCTTTAGTTTATTTGCCAGCTCTCCTACATATCGATTGACTTCTGTTGTATTAGGATTTTCGTAGACCGTAAACACTTCCTCTTCAGAGCTGGAGCCAGCGCAGACTGTCCAGCTACTAATAAAAGCGGCCATCACCAAGAACACCTGTAAAGTACAAAGTTCTTAGAGGCATCAGACTGATTAATCCCATAGCTAGGACACTGACCGACACCTCTGTCTTCTAGCGAATGCCATCTGCACATCATATTATAGTACTCGGTGCTGCTCTGCTTGCCGGCTTCACTCGTGTAAAGGTAAGTTTTCCATTATAAATTATAACATTATAAATGAGTAGGTACCTATATAACATTTGAGCTTAGCACACAATGCGATTTAATTTCACTAATATTTTTATAGACTTAGAAGTCTTAGGTTCGAAAAAAAAACTTACCAAAACCATTGTTCTCATTTCCATTATTTGGTATTTTGTCTATGTCGGAATTGGGAAGGATTTTCCTCTCTCACTATGCACACAGATTTTGTTTTGATAATATTATGATGCCTCAATCTATTCTCCGAAAGCAGTTAATAACTAGGTACCTAACGAATATACGACAGACAAGGTCTATAGAGTTTTTCAGCAGTCTATAAAGAGACAGATCTATGCACTGAATGAAGCATGAAGACGGTGAATCTTGTACATATAGGGTCCACTTTCCATGTGAAAACAAAGCACATAATGCTTATGTTTAATATGTAAATTGAAATCTATATTCATAACAATAGAAAATATCATCTATGTTTCGAAACTTAGCTGTATTTTTATTCTAATGATAATGAGATGAGTAGAAAGTGTTGAAACTAAAGTACCTATAATAGGTGTGCGTCTTCGCTCCTATTGTAATATTATTTTTAAAAAGCTAAGCTCATATCTAATGTTGTGCGCAAAAAACGGGCAGGCTGCATGAACCTACCTATGTTTAATTTTTTTAAGAGATTCTCTTGGTAAACTTGAGATAATTCTGGCATACCAAATATCAAATTGCCGCGATAGACTCGGTGGAACGCAGTGCCAGGAAGGCATTATTGGCTGTGGCTAAGATTGTGACGTGAGGTGAGTAACTTGCCAAAGCATGATAGCTTGATCTACCGCTTCGTCTTCATCGTCGGCGGCGTGACTCGTGAGGATGTTTGTCTGTATTCTATAGGTTGTACCTAGGTACTTAAACTGTGTGCCCAAACACTCCATATTCATGACGTTATTATGCCGTTACCGTTTTTAATAGAAATGTCAGACGCACAGCTAACTATCATCGTGGTTGACAAAAATATCGGTAGGTATAATTAGCTGGCGTTCGTGATTCCCCTATAACGTATCTACGACAAAGGCATTTTCTGGGAAGGCTCGCTGCATTCTAGATATCCTTGCCCTGGCAAGCCTAGCCGTGCCGTACTCAAGAGCTTACTTACCCATTGTTAAAAAAAACAACTAGGTAGGTACTTGCTTGGTAAATAACTGATAGAGAATATAGATTATGTAGGTAGTTAGGACCTAGTTTTTACTTCACCTATGATCAAAATGATAAGTGACTTGAATGAGAAGTGGCTTAAGGCAGGTGGTACCTATGGTATAGTAACCTGCTTGCGGCTAAACTTGGAAATACCTATATGTATAATATAATACGTATAATACGTATAAAGGGCTCTCAAAAATCAGTAGGAAAGTATTTCATAGTGACGTGATATTTTATTGGTGTTGGCTGGTCAACCGCTAAAAAGGACCATGCTGTTGAAAACTATTTTCACCTGTAAAACACATGAACTAGTTGGTAGATAGATACCTACTTAAAACTTTTGTGTTATATCGATGATAAACAGGATAGACTGGTGTTCCTTTACTCGTCTGCAAAGCACTTTTCCGAAATATTTGTGATGGTAAAGGTAGGTATACCTACTCTAGTATTATGAAGATTTTACATGCCTGTTTATTTTGCCACAGAGTTTATCGGTAGATCGGTACCACTCAACGAGTCTATCAGCTGTTTAAATGGATAATGGACCTTGTACTCGATAAGATACAGCTATGTTTATAAAAATGTACCTAGTAAAGCGTTAGATAAGTTCGTAGTATCTATTTGCTCTTCTTTTACAGGGTTCTGTATATGTACCCAAACGGGGCAAAGACTTACGACTTCGATGCCCGTCCGTTAGCTTGTCTGTCTTTTTTTAACCGTGATAGGTACTTACCAAAATGTTTGGGTAATATGTGTTATACTAGCGAATTACCTCACGTACCTATATTAAAAAAAGTATAATAAAAAAAAAAGCGGGGTCCCCATAGATAGGTACAAGAAACTGGTTTTCAAACGATTTTTATTTGAGCTCTCGGAAAACGGTAATAGTTTTCCCTACCATACTGATGCCTACAATGTTCAAACTTGATGTTACTACTAATCCTTACATATAAGTAGGTAAATATAACAACAATAAGGTACTTACTAAAAAACTGTCCAAGCGTAAGACGAACTCTCGCTTAGCCTTCAGAACGAAGTAAATACCCGCTCCAAGGACTGTAACGATAATCACAGTAGGTGCTAGTTACCTACTTGATGTCGCCAACACCAGTGGGAAAAGTCGGGCTATCGATGAGTTTTGACTGGAAGTGACTAGAGAGATTTCAGTGCCAATAGAGGATAGGAAGCATATTTGGAATACTAAATTACCAAAACCTATATATTTAAGTCATATTCATACACTATCAATCTGCATGGTTGGTAATAGAAACAACTATAAACAAAAAGTCAAGGTTAAAATGCGTTAATTCACTATAATTTTTAGGATAATTTCGAAACGTCAAATCAAACCAACTCTCAAGTCTCAACGAGTAATACTGGAGGATTTGTCATAACCACCACGCTTGACAGGTGAGTTGGTGATCACAGTATTGGTGTCTGGTAGGTTCTTAGATGGATAGAAGCTTCTGCCTGCCCATCGTCTGCTAATATCCCTTATTCGAATCTAATGACATCCACGGCCGGGTCAATAAGTCCCTCTGCTAGGGACTTATTGACCCGCCCACCTATTGAGTGCGCCTCCACCTTCGGCCTTATCTTAACTCGTTATCAGGTGAGATGAAGGCCAAGCGCTTCCCCGTCGTACGAACTAGAAACTTTGCATCAGATAGGTACTAATATGATGTAAAATCTCACTTCGTGTTTCTGTGTGGTAGGCAAGAGAGATTCAAGTATATGGAAAACATGTATTTACGGCGTCCTTTGTTATGTGCAAGTGAAGCTGCACTGGTACAGCTAGTTTATAATATAATACTAGATTACCTACACTTACGACTACTGAGATATGACTTTCTGTGGTCCAGTAGTTCGTCCATCGGTGGCAGATCTAGAAGTCCCGGGTTCGATTCCCAGGGAAGGACAATATTGTGCTTGGTTTGGTTGGTAGTAGGACTTTGTTTAGGTCCGCTTGGATTACTTTTCTATTGTTATTGTGTGTGACCTACTTAATTGATTATGTTTATCTCAGTATATATATCTCTCAGTGGATTCGCGATTTTTCGATTTAAATGGATTAGTGTAAGTGGTTTTTGGCCGTTCTAATTACGCATAGATAGGTAAATTTTTCTGTAAAACTCAAATCCTTCTAGAACATACTTTTCTGGAATTTAGTTTTAAGTACTTATTATTAGAGTGTGTTGTAAATATGCGACAAAATTATTTTTTTTGCTAATTTTCGGTTTGGAAGAAACGCAAAAAAATCGAATCCTGCTGGGCGTACGTTCGTCCAATTAGTGTGACTAAAGGTTTTCGATATATTAACTTTCCTGTTACGGTAGGCACCTCACGTATTGAAGATTTTTGTTCTGTGTGTGAGGATTCAGGGGATACGGAATGACGGAATCATGATCACTGTGGCCTTACAATCTACGATTACAAGCCTCGTAGTGCGCCATACAAAGAGTGGTACCTCACGATTTGAAGATTTTTGTTCTGTGTGTGAGGATTCAGGGGATACGGAATGACGGAATCATGATCACTGTGGCCTTAAAATCTACGATTACAAGACTCGTAGTGCGTCATACAAAGAGTGGCGCGAATCGATCGAGCAACAGGTCTGCCGGGCTCCGGCCTTGCGAGCTTGCGAGAGTAGGCTCTACGCTAGAGATGGCTGGCTATCGGATACTCCGAAAAGTTCTTTATAATATCTGCATCAATTAATCCCTTTCACACACTAAGCCAGTATAAGCTATCTCATAGCATACATATAGGCCTTGTTGACATGTGACTTGGATGTGAATTTTCTCTAAAACAGGAGTAAGAGTTCTGGATACCTACGTGTTCTACTCTCCTTTTAGTCACCTGATAACATCCTCGTGGACGTTGTGTTGAGCTGCTGTTTTCCTGGTAAGATACATCGTAGCGACTAACTTTTACGACATCTACCGGCTGAGTTGGAGATGTTTTAATGGTAACTAAGGAGGTCCGTCCGGGTATCCAGGACCGTCTGTCGAATATATATATATATATATTTTTTAATTCGAAACATTTATTCAATAAAAAGTACAATTAAACTAACTATGTACAAAGGAATCAGTCAGATTACCTAAGGACCGTTACAAACGGCCTATAGGTAACTCAACTGTTCCAGACCAGTACCAGACGTATTTATTTAGAATTAATTATTTATTTTTATGATTGTTTCCTGCTTGTGTTTATAAAATTTTAGATTTAACGAAACTAAGTGTAACTTTTGTGTACCTATGGTGGAAATAAATGAACTGAACTGAACTGAACTGAACTGAATATCGAATGATATATTTAATAGGTACTTAGGTAAGTATATTATAAAAAAATCACTCAGTTTTTTCCCAATCGCGCCAAATGAAGTATAACTTCTAAAAGTTTTATCATCGTCATCAACAGTCTGTTACCGCCCACAGATGGACATGAACCTCCTCCGGTAATGTAGAAATTTTACAATTACCTCCTACCTCATTTCCTTCACTATTTTTTAATAAAATCAACTACTTACCACAAAATAATTAAGTAGATAAGTAGTTATACTTTATATCATAGGTCACCTGCCAGTTCTAAATGCTGTTTTCGGAAAAGTTACGAATTATTTGGTGGTAGATATTCGAACATTTTTACGAAACACCTGCCCATCCCTATAGGCTTCACTTTATCTGGGTAAATGATCCCGAGTTGCAGTCTAGATGTTGCTCTCTCTCGTGCACGCTATACAAATCTAGGTTGAGCCGACGAAAGCCTTCTCAGTTCATAGAATATTGCGGAATGTAAGAAGGTAATCCGTCCAGCTTACCTACCAATCAATACCATACCATGGACCAATAAAGTAAGTCCATGTCATATAGTTATAAAATTTAATATAACCGTGAGGAAGACCATTTATTTTTAATTTATTAACTAAAATGTACTACAATTAAACTAACTATTTACAAAGGAATCAGTCGGATTGCCTTGCCTGGATCCTGCCTTGACCTGGAAACAACATATCGAGTCAACATGTACAAAAATGGCAAGAGGTATTTACGCTATGAAGCAACTTAAACCAATAATTTCGGCAGAACACCTAAAGGAAACATACTATTCATACATACACTCAATGCTGTCATATGGCCTTATATTATGGGGAGCTTCAACAGACTCAGAGAGAATATTGAAGATGCAGAAACGAGCAATTAGGACACTTGTAGGAGCTAACTACAAAGATCCGTGCCGAGAACACTTCAAAGCCCTTCAAATATTAACATCAGTGTCACAATATATACTAGATATACTAAAATATGTAAGAAAAAATATCAATAAATATAAATTTAGAACAACAAATAGTCAGAGAAGAATTGGAAAGAAAATTATAATAGAACCCACTGAACATCGTCTGAGAATTTCCAATAAATTGCCGATCCCTATGGGTCAAAAGCTATACAATAATCTTCCAGAATTTATTAAATCTACTCCCAATGAACGTATATATCACAATAACATTAAGACACTGTTATTAGATAAGACACTGTACAGCATTCAAGAGTATTTAGATAATGACTACAGCCATTTAGAGCCCTCTTAGCATCCAACTACTTAAAATGATCATAATTATTGTATATTTTTTGAATACCTACTGATTATTTATATTAAATGCAGATACCTTTTTGTTAATATCTACCAATCTTTTGACACTACTGTCACTGTTGTTATGTTGTGTTGTGTACTGTTATTATTTTTTAATGTTATTTATTGACGATGTTAAAGTTATTCACTCACTTGCCACAATATTTTGTAAATATTATAAGTTGTGTGTTTACTTTAATTAATAAATGATTCTATTCTATTCTATTCTATTCTAAGTAGGTACCGTTACAAACGGCTTATAGGTAACTCAACTGTTGCAGACCAGTACAAGACGTAAGCGTGCCCAAGACACTGGCTGCATTGCCACGCTGAATAGCTATGGTAATTCGCTGGCCTAAATAAGAGCCAGTCTTTGGGTCACGTGTCACCTCAATCAAAAGCCCCGCAAGATTTATATATATCGTGAGGTAATTCCTGATGTGTCGTGGGACTATATTTTTTATTTTTTCACTATGGCAGGCATTTATTTTCTTGGATCGCTTGTTGAATAACCGATGATTTTTGTGGACGAGGAGCCGACTGTGGCTCCTCGTCGGCCTCGGTGTTCTAGTGGTTCGGTCTCAGATATAGAGGTCCCGATTCCCCCCCGGTCGATCCCCAGGGGAGTGCAATATTGTGCTTGGTTTGGTTAGTGGTAGGACTTTGTTTAAGTCCGCCGGGCTAGCTACCACCATCTTACCCTAATATCGGTTTATTCTGTCCCCATAACAACAATTAAAAAATTGTTGTGTTCCGGCATATTCAGAGGTAACATAGCCAGTTCCTCAGTTTGTTGAAGATTCCGGATGTAGTGCACTACATCAGGTGAGATGGAGGCCAAGCACCTCCCCGGGGAAAAAAAATCCTCAAACTGTTGAGGATTCCGGGTGAATATCGCTTCCACCTTCGGCCTTATCATAACTTGAAACCAGTTGAGATCAAGACCAAGCTTTTCCCCGTCGTAAAAAAGAAATTGATCTGTGTCACACACGGAAGCGTAATATGGTTCGTTCGCCATACCTTACCTATCTAAAATAATAATATATATCCCCTAAACTTGACAGCAAGTCAATCGCCGGGCAGCCGCCGCCCGCCTTCCACGTAAGGCAAGGCAATTTTCCTATATTCTACAAAAAAAAATCCACTCAACACTCATCATAGGTTTCTGTGAAATCTTTGGTTCCATTCTTGGCGTTCGACCACATTTGCTCGCTCGTATGTAATGTAGGTCATACGAGCTGAATAATCAGATTCTTCATCTTCTTTCCTCAATCCTATTCCATGCCTGCGTTATTTTCATGCAGTTGTTCTTATCCAGTTAGACACTATTGGTGAAATTGTAGCGAGCGCAAAATTAAGCGCCGTGTGATTTTTTCAGCAACATGTCACAGGCGCGCCGCGCTTGGCCGCAGCGGCGTCCGGCATGGTACGTAGGTAGGTATAGGTAGGTACTAGTGGTTCAATCAAATTGGTATTAATTGTACCATCAATTCTCTGGCCCGGTGCTGCATGCGAACGTGAGTCGTTATTATGAGTATTTTGTGTGCTCAAGTGTTTTATGGGCTTTACTTAGGGGTGACTTAGATTTAATTAACTTATAGTTAAGCATATATAGGTCGATACTTTAGGCTCCAACATAACCTATACTAGGTTTAGGTATGTTGGAGCCTAAATGTAGATTTTTTTTTGTATCACTTGCGGAGACGGAACAAGCAAGCACCACCCTCTTGCCTATAACAAAGCCTTACTACGTAGGTCACATCCTCAAAAAAACATGGCCTACGCGGCACTGCATTACGCCCGTCAATCTGAGGTATATAGGTGTTAAACCTCGTATCCCGTAATTTGAACGGGAACCATACCCTTCTAACCGGAACACAGCAATACTGCTTGGCAGCCGAAATAGGTATGGCCCTTTCACAAGGGGCTCTACTACTCCTAAAAATCTTCTACCTACCGAATACCAATAGGAAACCTACTTTAGTTTACTCCTGAGAACAAATGTGTACATGTTCTGAGGCACATACGACCTAGGTATCTACTACAGCGAACTTTTTGAAGCACTGCTATATCGCACAACAAAATGGCCTTGTACCTACCCCGAACCTCATTCGAGGAACAAAAACCTAATAACCCATACAAAGTAGCCCATCCATCCTCGTAGACGTCCATTTATCCCCAAGACGCCGATCCATGTGTTTCGCTTTTTCGCAAACCCTGCCCTCGTTAGGGATGTCCGTGGATGTTTGTCTGACGACGTAACGACAAAATAATACCGTAAAATACCTACTTATGTACCTAAATAGTAATGTAAGTAATTTGTGATGTGATAATACCTAGATAGGCAATAAGACAACCGTCATCATTATTTTAGATGTTACGCCTAATAGTGAACGTAAGACTTCCCGCTATCGCCTCCACAAACACAAATACCGAGCCGCCTCCATCCATCGACTCCCGTTGTCCGTCCCTCGATGGGGGGAATTCCCATACTCAAGAGTAGTAGAGCCCCTTGTGAAAGGCTCGTTCTGGGAATTTCTTCCACCATACCTATTTCAGCCGCTAAACAGCATTGCTGAGTTCCCGTTGGAAGGGTATGGTTGCAAGTGAAATTACGGGCACGCGAGGCTTTAATAATAATAATTATAATAATAAATTTATTTCAGACGAGGTCCATATACACATCCTTAATTACAATACAATACAGTAACAAATTCCAGTTCAAGTCAACACTAAACAATATAAAATAAAATAATATTAATATAGATACAAACTAATATGTCATATAAATTGAGATCGTAATATTATTATTATTAACGATTAAATTTTAAATTAAAAAAGAATGGGTGATAGCCACCCATTTCCGTAACATTTAAGCCTTTATGCCTCAAGTTGACGGGCACAATGCAGTACCGTGTAGGCTATGTTCTTTGTGGATGTGTCCTACGCAGTAAGGCATTGTTATAGGCAAGAGATGCACTTATAATCAGATGGGCTACTTACTTGTCCGTCTCCTGGTTGTGCATAAAAAAAAACCTTAATTTCGCCTTTAATGGTCGCCATGATGCGGTGGCCTGTCTATTGCCTCTTCGGTTTGCAAATTCTGAGAGCTATGTTAGTAGGTATTTACCGTAGTGTAGTTTATTGATCGAGTGAGTGAAGCGAACGAGATCTCCGAGTTATGTTGGGAAATCTGGCACTTTACCAGTGTACCTATGTGTTAATGTGTGTGATTGCCATATCTTTTGAATGTCTGATCCGATCAATACGATTTTTTTATTTGCAGAGATAACTCCTAAACTTATTAATTTATTCATGGATTCTTTTTAAACTAGGGTAGATCTGTCTTGTGGGGTGTCCTTTGAAAGAATATCGGCTACTTATTTAAAAAAATCTTATTATTATTTATCATTATGAGGGTAAAACAATTAGTATGTCTTGTATTGTAGGATATAAATTTAAAGGGTTGACTTCACAATTGACCATATGTTTATTTATTTACTTAAACCACCCCTGTATTGACATAAAGGGTTACATAGGGGGTAAATAAGATTGAAACCTTGGGAGATGTCATATTGACAGGATTTAGAGTCTATATTTATGACATCTCCCTTAGAAAGTTGATTTAAAAATTTATTTATTTTTGTCTTTAATGGTTTTCAAGATAAAGCGTTGCAAATGATGATCTTGCCGCAAGATATTGTAAGGGTACTTTTTTGAATTGTGACTTGTATTTTTTTTTATCACTCAACAGAATTGCCAAGCCAATGGTGTCGATAAGATCCTTTTAATAATTACTTTTAGAATGTCATGCAAGGGGTTTTACGGCGCACTTCCCACATCAACAGCCCATTATCGTCTACCACAATGTAGAAAAACTTTCTCCAAAACTGTGATTGCGATAATCACCACGCATCACACAGATTGGTGGAGTGGATGGATTTGAAAAAATACACCGGATAATAGAAACATTAAGTAACACAAGTGTATTAGAACAATGGGCGGCATTATCGCTTATCTAGTAATATTTATATATTTATCTATAGCGATAAGGCCGCCCATTGCTTCTTTCAGGCAACCTTAGTAAAATAAACAGAATGTTGTTGCAGTTTTGGTGCTCGAAGTTAGAGCTTTGATCATGAGAAGGAAGCTGCTGTCTTTTTTGTAAAAGCCCTTGGTCGACTTTTACAAAATTCGTGGGCGGGAGGGGTAGATTTTTAAACCACGACTAGCAACCTACCTTTTCATGTATGGTTACTTTCATGCACTTATTGTATTCTGCCCTGCTATCCACTATGACATGGTACAGTCGGTGCTCTGCTGTCATTTTAACTTAGCAAAGAATGAGATGAGATAGAGCATTGAATATTCTGATAAATGAAGAGAAATTGAGAAAAGGTGTACTTAGAGTGAGGTGTAATAAAACACACTATTATCGTTGTGTTGATAGCTTTTTTGGTGAGATAATTTCCGTGATAAAATACCTCATACAAATCAGACATCACGATATCTCAGTTCGGGTGAACATGTACTAGTTACATTACCTACCTAATAGTTCATGCATCTTGATCTGGGGTCAGGTCGATTCCCAAATGGGAGACTCCTCATATTATGTGACGCTGTCCATTTCAGCTAGGATATTGCAGGCTTGAATTTCATAATTGAATTTTATAATTCATAATTTCATAATTTGAATTTAATTATTCATATTCCGAAACTTTTGTGATCCCGGGTACAATCAGATCTGTTTGCGGGTTACAGGCTCACTGATAGTCATCACTCCATGAGTCGTGTCAGTAGTCGCCGATGGGGTCTTATAAAACTATTTCTTAAATTGCCAAGGTATTGGAAATGGGTTTTTACAATGAAATACCTGTTTAATGTTATTTTTTGTCCTGTTAAAGTACTATGTAAGAACCATCAGTTCAGAGTTTCCCATAGATGTATATCTATTTTAACTAGGTACAACTACATGCAACTTTTCTCACTAGCAATTCCAGTGTCGCAGAGATTAGCAGGAAATTGTGACGGCGGCAGAGACCTTAGCTTGTTCAAAAAGCGTTCTATCGACGTGTACACCTCCCACTGGCGAGCTGTAATATGTCAAATGTTGCCTTGCAAGTGAGACGATTTATCGTTCAAGAAAATTACTCCAAGTTACCATCAACTCTGTCGAAAATGGACTGATATATGAGCTCGACGGCAAGATGCTTGAAGGAAGGGCAATAAACTGTTCGAGTAAGGTACCTTCTTAGTCTAAGACGTGAAAATATATGAGTAGATATATTTTGAGCCTTGTATTAGAAATGTGAAAGTTTAGGCGCCGTGTTTTCATGTTTGCGTTACTAAAATCTGATTAGAATCAATTTCGATCACGGTCTTGGTCGGCCGGTGGTCGAAATTGCTTCCTACTCCGTAAGAAATGATATAATTAGGACATTCTGAAGTGTAATGCAAATGCGAGATAACAAGCGAGAGTGCTGTTCAAAATAAACGTTTTTATTGCTGGAAAGCTAATGCCTTTTAGGAGAGCTAGCTCCATTGTAGACCTCATCCTTGCCTTGGCGTAGAGCTAAAGAAGCCTTATAGGTCAAAAGCTACCCATGAACAATATATATAAATGGAATTGAAAACCAAACACGACTATCCGCGTTCATGCTGCGTCCAATTAGAGTTGGACTTCGTGGAAATGGGGCTGTTATTTCAACATGTGCTGGGTGTAAGCCTTTAATTGTCAATTGGTAGTTCGTTTGTAGCCGGATATGAACTGATGCAGGTTAGCTACGATGAAGAGCACTGTTCACATCACAGATCTGTTACAAGGTAATGATATTCTGTAAAATAGTTGTATAAAGTTGATTATCGCCCACAACGGTCTTGGTCTGATTTATCAATTTCAACTAAATTCCAATCCAAATTAAAAAAACATCTTGAAATTACGGAAATGGTTGATTTAATTTATTATATACTTTGTAAGAACTAAAGTATATTACAGTGTAATTGTAATATGTATTATCAAAAAACTAACTAGGGCGAAGTCCTTGCCGTTATCCTTGTGTGATGACCGTGTATTTGAACAGGCGTGTATATGACGTTTCAAAAAGATCCTAGAAATCTAAAGGTATTTAACAAAAATACTTTGACATTTTTGTAATTGCCAATTTTGGAATAGTAAAATAATCAATATAACTACACATTTTATGCAACATCATTTAGCACCAAACCACAGACATCAGAATACCCCAAACTAATTAGAAACAAAAACGGGTCTTCATCGCGTACCTTTTTATATTCCCGACAGTTTCGACCGTGTTACAACGGCCGTGGTCACATGTAGACACGGCCGTTGTAACACGGTCAAAACTACTTACTCTCCGTAATCTATTTCCAATATTACCTTCATGCTTGACTTAGTTTGGGGTTTTTTAAATTATCGCGATTATTATACATAATTAATAACAAAAACCGGTCTTCATCGCGTACCTTTTTATATTCCCGACAGTTTCGACCGTGTTTCAACGGCCGTGGTCACGGGTAGACACGGCACGTTTTTGTTATGAATTATGTATAATAACCGCGATAATTAAAAAACCCCAAACTAAGTCAAGCTTGACGGTAATATTGGAAATAGATTACGGAGAGTATTAGTACTAACATATATACTATTTACATATGATACTATATAGGTACCTAGCCTACTGACAATCTAGAAGAAACTTCTATATTCATCACACAAATGTTTGTCCCGGATCGATCGAACCCACATTCTACAGCGCAGACGGAGGAGCCAAACAGGTAGGTACTATACCAATTGAGCTTTATTAATTTGATTATAAATGTGTTTTAATAAATGTAATATTCAATTAGTTATAGTATAACAAGGAATAACCCACACACCACTTGCTTAGGTAAATGTGGTGCAACCACGGTACAACGAAGTTACACTAATTATGCAAATTACCAATTCTGTGCTTTTGCGTTTATACGATTCTTTACCTGAGTATACGTGGGTACTAACTGCAGAAGTTTGCTTGTTCTACACCATAAAACTGTAAAATGCAAGTGCAAATCGTTGAAATAGTCTTAAATGTAGCGAATACACGCCTGTTCCATATATACTGGTCTAAGTGAAAGATCGGATTTTTTTATAATTTTCGCTACCCGGTACCATACATTACCACATATATCCATTATATTTTAAATGTGTACCAAAGTGCTTCTTTCTGAATACTTTAATACTTTTTGTGAGAACTTTAATGAAGGTTACATACGTACTATAGGTATGATACAACACACCCATACACAGAACAAACATCTATATTCATAACACAAATGTTTGTCCTGGGTGGGGATTGAACCCACAGTCTACAGAGCTACTACCAACTGAGGCTTGTTAAATAATTGACGGCGGACTCGTGGTCACAGATTGTCATAGGTGACGATAAATCTTCAAAGCAGCAACTTACACATTAATTTGAACACCTACGTAATTTCAGTTCATTAGTTCTCACAAAATATCATACATGTAGGTGTGGTATACGGGACCATGACGCCGCAACCTAACCTACTGTACAGTGTGGACTTAGATAATAAAAAAATCTAGCCTTTAGTCTAAAGTTCAAGTTCTTTGTTCAATCGTCCCTTATGCAGCCCAAACTTCAGATCAATGCATCAAAACAGATCCGATGACCGACTTGTAGATTTCCCCTTTAATTTTAAGATTCGGTCGCGTAATTACGCGTAATTACTAATCTTTGTGTGACACATACACTACATAAATAGGTGGTAGGTACATACCTAACCTACTTATTCATAACTAGCGCCAGGTAAACCCTAACATGGCTTACATGGCGCTATACTTACGACCGTGGCAACCCGGGAACGGGGCAAGTATATGTCTCTTCTTTTACTACCGTGGATGTCGTAACAGTCGAGGCAAGAGATTACATCAGAACATGGGCAGCAGCACCCACCTAACTCATATTCTAAGTTAGATTGGTCGTGCCTCTAGACACTATAGCTGCAGCATAAATATTATATATATATATTTGGTAGGTACTAGGTACTTATCTTATCTTATTAGCTGCAGGAACCTCAGAAGTCTCAAATAATCAACGCACTATTCGAGCCTCAGAGTATGAGGGATAATGCCGCGAGTTGTTTTTTTTCAATGAGCTTAAGCGATGTAATGCGCGAAAATCAATGCGATTTGTCCGTCAATATGTAGCTACTTCACCTGTAACAGGTAGCCTGGGTATTGGGGAAGGCAGGCGGGCGGCAGTGCATCCTCAGCCGCCGTCTGGAACGCTCGTCTCGCGCTCCCGAGAACCTATGGACTTGCCGTGCTCGGTCGGGACTAGTGCATGCTTTCGTGAATTATATTTAAAAAAACATTTTTTTGTTGTGATTTTCGACTGTACCTGGAGTGGAGTCTCGGATTGTTTGAAGGTAAATTTTAATCATAATGCTATAATTTTTAGGTGCCTAAAAATAAAATCAATTAAGTTATATCACTGATCAATTAGAGAAAGATGCACTTGCGACTGCCTAGATCAGGCCAAGAACAGGAAGATGATGATGATGACCGATCAATAGAAACTGGGTAAGCATCTGTTTGATTAATCCCATGTAATACCCGTAGACAAATATGTAGTCAATGTAATTAGAAGGGAGATTAATTAAAATTTGCTGTAAATGCTATTTGCTTGTTTTGCTAATTTAAAGCTATTTTAATTACAACTCATAGTTAAGTTTGTATAATTATTAACTTTTTTCAGATTTGTGTTAAGACATTTTAATTTTATTAAAAAAAACATTGTAGTGAAAGGAGTTTAGAACATATCAAACATAGAACCAACCTTTGGATAGCAGCTTTTTCTTTGGTAGGTAAATTTAAAGCACAGCGATCTCCAACCCGAATGCCATGGATATAGTGGAACACCCCTGTTTTCCTGGCCCATGACTGATAGCAATCTGTTACTTCGCATTGAAAACAAAAATAAACCTTTCCATCGTTCCGAACTGGATTGTTTTAAATGTTCTCTATAAAACAGCGACGGTACAAGCTTACAAAGTAACTAATGGCACAGATTAGATAAGTTTGGTAAAGGTAGAGGGTTCTTATTACCAACATTTGTCCTCTTCGTAAAAGCCTCAATGAGGCGAGCGGCTAAAGTTTCCGGTGGGTATAGTCCTATCCTAATCCTACTAATATTGTAAATTAGAAAGTTTGTTTGAATGGTTGGATGTCTGTTAACTAGTCCCTCACACTAACTACTGTAATTTTAGTAGCATCGTTCTCCGAAACAAACCTAGTTTGTAGCTCATTATTTCAAAATGGCTGGTCCTATTCAAATGTAATTTCACAGGTGTAATCAGATTGCTAAAGCGTTTTTTTACTTTACCTGTTTTTAAGTTATGATAAGGTCGATGGTGGAAGCGCACTTCTCTGGAATCCTCAACAGACTGAGGCTATGCCTTAAGTCGGAACAGAATTTATAATTGCATTATGGTGACGACTTAGGTATAAGATGGGTGGTAGCAAGACAAAGTCGTACCATCAACAATCGTTTGTACTGGAGAGTGAAAATCAGAGTATTCTGGGGCTCTCAATAACTATTACTGTGTATGTCGATAGATATCCACCAGGAATAACATCACCGATTTCAGATCCAGAGGTCCCGGGTTCGATCTCCATGGGGAGTACAATATAATGTCCTTGGTATTTTAGTCCGCCTGGCCAGCTACCACCATCTTACATAAGTCAAAAAGTCAAAGTCAAATATTTTTATTCATTAAGATTTTTAGGATCATTTTGAAACGTCAAATCTACCGCCTGTTCGGAATCGCGACCAGCACACAAGGAGAAAGGCAAGAACCTCGGGCTGATTAATTTTTTTGAAAATCCATTTAACATTTAGGTACATTGTTTATAATAATTTAATAACATTACAAGTGTTACCTACATCATAAAACTAAAAACTTAATATTATCTTAAAACATTGATTACTACATAACTATCTAATGGGCAGTTTCTTGACATTGAAAAACACCATTTAACTGTCAACTGGTATAGCAACATCGGGCCACGCGTTCTTATCGTCGATATAGTCACTTATTTTGTAGTAGGCTCTTTTAATTAAATTATTCTTTATATACAATTTGAATTTACGAGCAGAGAGTTTGGTGGCGTACATAAATCTGTCGCCATAATAACAATTCTAAAAATTGTTGTGTAACCAACTTGTAACCAGGTGAGATGAAGGCCAAGTGCTAACCCGTCGTACAAAAAAAAAACATATACTAAGCTACTTATTATCTATGTACCAGGCGGGCGAACCAGAAGCAGAAGCTAGTTTATTATCAAATTTACGTAGGCGTACTTGTTGCGATGTTTTTGTGTGCTATATCGGGTTGGTTTAGGACCTAAATTAATTATTTAGACAATCGAGACTAAGGTCAGGTTAAATTTTACGTAGGTACCCATTAGAGTGACCGACTGACAATCAATTCAATGTATGTACGATCAATCCTGATCAACAAATCCTTATTATGCTATCCAAATCAATTATCGTTTATTCAATGTGGTTCACCAGGATCCCGCGGAACGATTCCCCAGGGGATTCCCGTGAACTTATCAGTTCAGCCAGGATCCCTATTATGAAGGTAGGTAATATCTCAGTCTGATTTTTAGGATTATTTTGAATAGTCTAATCTACCGCCTGTTCGGAATAGCACACAAGGAGAAAGGCAAGAAACTCGGGTTAGGTTTTTTGATGTTCCATTCAATAGTTAGGTGCAGAGTTCAAAATACCTGTAGGTATTATAGAACTTGAATAAGTACGTTTTAGCAAAATCTCGGTGCAATCCATTTTTTCCGGGAGCATGAACTTAGCTATATGGAATGAAACATTTTGGTTTGTTTGTAGTTGTGACAGTGAACAACATCATTCGATATCTGATAAGCTGCTAGCGCAAGTGTTTGAAGCTTTTGCTTTTACCTGGCACAAACGAATAAACGGTAGGTTGGTAGGTACTTTTTCTTTATATTTCTTGGAGATGTTTTTTTTGCGTAAGCAAAAATAGTATGACGGGGAAGGGCCTTCAACTCGATGTTCGAGTTAAGGCTGTAGGTGGCGGCCCACTTTACTTTGCTGGTACACAATAATTTAGAATTATTGTTATGGCGACAAACTTAGGTCAGATAGTGGTAGGCTAGCCAGGCGGACTTAAACAAAGTCCAACTACAACAACAACAACAGCCAACAACTTAATTTGATTTCTTAAGACATCAAAGCAGGAGGTAGTAGTACAGAATAACTAATAGTAGTAGGTAGGACTTTTGTAGGTTTTTTCTGTAGGTTTGGAGGAACTTTTCTTACATATTCCGTGCATTTCCTCTCTATCCCAAAAGTTTGCTAGTATCTTTTCATATGTCACATTTTTTTTATATAGGTGTGTACAAAAAAAGAATAACAAGAATTATGTTAGGTTCTTTTGCGCATATAGATTAACGCACAGTTTAATCTAATTGTTATTTTAAGTATATTGAATGTTAGAGTATTTTTGATTTAGAAAACGTTTAATAATTTATGTTTATAATTTAGATAACTTAAATATATGTTAAATATAACCAATTTATAATTTTTACTTTGTTTAATCATTTAACTTCCGGTATAACCGGAAATATCATAGTTGCTAAATTTATTACAAGTGTGAGTCAGTGACCAATCAGAGACGTTAGCCAATGGGAAGTCCCGACCAATCACGAGTCACCGCGCAATGCGGTGGGGTGACAAGGTGCGGGACTTGCTAAAAGGCAGCAGTCTCGGTTGAGCACGCAACGAAGGCAGAAGTGTAAAGTTGGGCAATAAATTGTGAAGTGTTTGAAAAGTGCGTTGGTTTTATTATACCTGACCTACCCCAATAGGTCAGAAGTGGGATAGACGAGATTTTTTTTTTAATTTTCTTGCCACGCCTGCTGTTTTAAAAAAAAACTTTCAGAAAGTGATCAATGGAAGAAGTCGATGAGTATGGCCAAGGTAGAAGGCCCAAAGGAAAGAAAACCCAAGGCAGAGGGTTCAAAATAACCCTAGGTGGAGGGTATAAGGAAACCCTAGGTGGAGGGTATACGGAAACCCTAGGTGGAGGGTATACGGAAACCCTAGGTGGAGGGTATAAGGAAACCCTAGGTGGAGGGTATAAGGAAACCCTAGGTGGAGGGTCTAAGGAAACCCTAGGTGGAGGGTCTAAGGAAACCCTAGGTGGTGGGTTGAAGAAGGGAACCCAAGGTGGAACGTTGAAGAAAACCCAAGGAAGAGGATCAAGGTACGAAAATGAGGACGAGGACGAAGAGGATCAAGGAAGAAGTAGTTCTGATGCCGATACACGTGTGCAGTACTCAAAGCAAATGCGTACACAGGCCGGTAATTCAAAGGGGCAAGGCACGAGAAGATCTGCATCGCGATCAATGAAACGGAAAAGGCATTATTCTACATCTCCCGAACCCAACAGAAGAAGAGTTTCACAAGGCACAAAGAGGAGAAGACAGGAGAACTATTCATCGTCTGAATCAGAAAACGAATCTACATCGTCGAGAAGGCCTAAAATGTTAAGGAGCAGGGAAGATGATCGAGATAATAGGCTAATGGATAGGTTTTTATCTCTTTTAGAAAAGGTTAAGAGTTCAGATAAACCTAAAATTACGTTTAATTCAAATGTGATACCGGAGTTCGACCCTTTATCAAAAGAGCAAACTGTTCTGACATGGATCACTAAAGTAGAAGAATGCGCCGAAATTTATGGTTGGGAGGAGAGAGAAATCATTCACTATTCCCTTCCTAAATTGGGCGGTGTTGCTAAAACTTGGTATCAGGGTCTAAGTTCGATATTGCACACTTGGTCCGAGTGGAAAAAGAAACTGTTAGAGTCCTTTCCATGCAGAGAGGATTATGCTGAACTCTTAACTGAAATGTTAGCTAAGAAGGTAAAATATGGTGGTCATTGGAGCATTATTATTATGCAAAGATTAATCTATTGAACAGGTGTAACATCACTGGTAAGAAAGCGGTAGACTGTCTTTTATACGGCATAGAGGATCGAGCAATAAAAGTTGGCGCTCAGGCAGCTCAGTTCCGGGAACCAGAACAGGTACTGACATATTTTAAAACTGTTAAAATAGGACAAAGTAGAGACACACAGGATATGATGCGGAGAGGACGATTCGGAGCCAGTGCGAGTCGAACGGATCTTAATAAATCAGGTAACAACAGCACCAATCCTACAATAAGATGCTTTAACTGTAATGAAATTGGACATCCTAGTTTCAAATGTGAAAAGCCTGCTGCTTCCGTAAAATGCCATAACTGCAACGAAACCGGTCACCGTAGCTTCAATTGTAGTAAAACTCCATCTAAATGCACGGTATGTGACCGCTTTGGCCATCTTACTGCTAACTGCTATAGGGACCTAGGGAAATCAGTTGTAGAATCAGCAAAAACTTTAGGCTCAAATCATGATCAGAAGCAGAAACAGGTGTCCGAGGTAACAACGGAGGACACTGGAATCAACAAGTATGTAATAGATATAAAAATAAACGGCTCGACTATTTCATGTCATGTAGATCTGGGTAGTCAATGTTCTCTTATCAGGTCAAATGATGCCAAATCGCTAAATCTTCAAATAGTTTCACGTCCAGACTTGCCGACACTCAGAGGTATAGGAGCCAGCTTAGTTAGTCCGGTAGGAGTCGTTTCTGCCAGTGTAGAGGTTCAAGGAATCACTCAAATAATCAACTTATACGTAGTGGAAGATTATGTTATGATGTATCCGGTTTTATTGGGTCACTCTTTTACGGAGAAACCAGACATTCTCATAATAAAGTCTCCTGATGCAATCATATTTAAAAAGACGCATTCCCTTAAGATAAATCTAGAGGCCACCTATGACACTGAAATTCCTAGCAACAAACTGATGACAATACAAGTACATGCACATGCTGATTCACAATCACTGGACTGTCAAGTCAATGTGAGTGGCGCATTAAGGGGCCCGGAAGGTAAAGAATTCTATCTACTCCCTGGTCATTACGAGATCAAAAATGGACGTGGCGCAATGCTGATCTACAATGTATCATCAAATCCTATTCTCATCGCTAAAGGTACACTTTTAATCCGGTCATTTCAACACAATCCGATTTCAGATGAAAACCTGAAGAGCTCGTTCAGCGTCGTCTTTGATGACTCTGTAATGGATGTATCTGTAAATTGTAATCCAAATTTAGGCAAGGATCAACGGAATGAGCTCCAAAGCTTACTTTCGAGACATAACCACTGTTTCTCGACTAACCTGCATGACTTAGGGTTCACCACAGTTACAGAAATGACAATAGAGCTAAGTAATAGTGAACCAATCGTATATCGCCCGTACCGTATGTCACACTCTGAGAGACAAGTAGTAAATAATATGGTACAAGAAATGTTGGATAGTAACATAATCAGGGAGTCATCATCACCCTATGCGAGCCCAATAATCATGGTTCAAAAGAAAACTGGTGACAAACGCTTGTGCGTAGATTATAGGGCCCTTAATAGAAAAACTAAAAAAGACCATTATCCAATGCCAAGAGTGGAGGATCAATTAGATTTACTGGCAGGTAATACTTTATTTACATCCCTTGACTTAGCATCTGGCTATTACCAGATACCAATAACAGAAGAATCTCGTCCCAAAACTGCCTTTGTGACACCTGACGGACAATATGAATTTAATCGCATGCCTTTTGGCCTTGTAAATGCCCCATCAGTTTTCCAAAAGACAATAAACAAAATTTTATTGGAAGCGAAAATCAAGTATGCCATCGTTTACATGGATGATATCCTTATTCCATCAAAGAACTTTGATGAAGGCATGCAAAGACTGGAAGAAGTACTAAACCTGCTCAGAAAAGGTGGGTTAACTTTAAAATTAAGTAAATGCCAATTCTTTCTAGAATCGGTAGATTTCCTCGGATTTGACGTCAGTGGTGAAGGTATTCGACCCGGTAATAGGAAAAGCGAAGCCGTGGCAAAATTCCCTCGGCCTACGAATCAGCATGAAGTACGCCAATTTCTTGGTTTGTCAGGATTTTTCAGACGATTCATCAAAGGATATGCCCTCATTACAGCGCCCTTATCAGATTTGCTAAAGAAATCTGTCGGGTGGGCCTGGAGTAACGAACAAGAAGAAGCGTTCGAGAAAATAAAGGTATTGCTTACTAACCGACCTATTCTAGCACTGTATGATCCTAAGGCTGAAGTGGAACTGCATACAGACGCCTGCAAGGAAGGTTTGGCAGGTATACTACTCCAACGGAACTCGGAAGGAGTACTGCAGCCAGTTTCGTATTTCAGTCGTAAGACAACCGTGGATGAGCGTAAGTTACACTCGTACGAACTAGAGACCCTTGCAGTCATTGCTTCCCTCAATAGGTTCAGAGTATATCTAATAGGAATACCGTTTAAAATTCAGACTGATTGTAATGCACTTAGATCAACATTAATAAAAAGGGACCTGATACCCCGTATCTCCCGCTGGTGGATTCAATTACAAGAATACGACTGCACGATAGAATACCGTCCCGGTGCTCGGATGGCCCACGCAGATGCGCTCAGCAGGAACCCCGTGAGCAGTGAAGGTAACGAACTACACGTTCTAGACGTCTTACCAATACAACAAACCGACCAGGACTGGATATCAACGGTGCAGTCTGCTGATGAAGAGGTAAGAAAAATAAAAGAACTCCTCTTGGATCCATCAGTTCAGGAAACCATCGACATTTGTAACAATTATAAACTGAAAAACGATAGAGTTTATCGCATCGTAGGTGAAGAAATGAAATGGCTCGTTCCTCGAGGTGTACGGTGGCAGATTCTGAAAATGAACCACGATGACGTAGGGCACTGTGGATTCGAGAAAACTTTAAAACGGATCAAAGAACATTATTGGTTTGCGAGAATGCGCAGGTTTGTAAAAAAATATGTTTTCTCATGTCTAGAGTGTGCACATCACAAAAATCCGGGCGGAAAACGCGAAGGGGAACTACATCCTATTGAAAAAGTAAGCACACCCTTCCATACCATACATATAGACCACTTGGGACCATTTATCAAAAGCAAGAAAGGAAACTGCTACTTGCTGGTCATAGTGGATGCTTTCACGAAATATGTAAGTATAAACGCTGTCAGGAACACTAAATCTATAACCTCGGTACGAGTGATGAAACAGTATGTAAGCTATTTCGGAGTTCCAACACGTTTAATTTCAGACAGAGGCACGAGCTTTACCAGCAAAACATTCAAAGATTTTACTGAGTCGTATGGCATTAAGCATATCAAAAATGCTGTTGCCACTCCCAGGGCCAACGGCCAAGTTGAAAGATTCAACAGAACTATTCTGGATGCGTTATCTACATCAAACCATGGTGAAGATGACAAATCTTGGGATGATCACATTACAGATATACAGGTTGGTATAAACACCACAAAACACAAAACAACACAGAAAAGCCCATCAGAATTATTATTTGGCTTTAATGTGATCAGCAGAACAGAAGGTAAGTTGAGTGAAGTAATTAACGATACATTAAATAGAATCCCAGTAGAAGAGTTGGATGACCTAAGGCAGGAGACTGGAGAGAAAATAAAACAACAACAGGTAAAAGATGCTGCTAACTACAATAAACATAGAAAGGCTGCTACCAAATATAAGGAAGGTGACCTAGTACGGGTGGAAAGGCAGGTACCTCACGATGGTAAGTCGCAAAAACTTACAGTCAAGTATCAAGGTCCTTACCGCATAGTAAAAATGCTCGATAATGACAGGTTTTTAATCAAAGACACGCCTTTGACTCGAAAACATGGTCGTAAATATGAAGCTGTTGTTGCCATAGATAAAATTCAACCATGGATGAATTTCACGAGAGACTTGGAATCTGAATCATCTGAAAATGATATCGAAGATAACGAGTAATTAGTTAAACAGTTTCGAGAGTGCCTAATCATGCTTCTTATAAAAATTAATAAAAATAAATTAATAATCTTCATATAAAATGAATTGTGTAGATAATTTTGAATGAGCCAATCTGCTGTAGGATTAATTATTATGTACTAGAAGATAATTATTATTAGGAAATATTTTTTTTTTATTAAGAGCGCGAGGACTCGCTTTGAGAAGGATGGCCGAGTCGCTAGGTTTTTCGCACACATTAATCAAAGCACAGTTTAATTTTAATGTTATTTTAAGTATAATCAAATGCTAGAGATAAGTATCTTTGATTTGGAAATGGTTTATTCATTTATATTTATAATTTAGACAACCTTAATCTGTACCTATTTATAATGCTTACTTTATAAGGAAATATTTTTTTTTTTTGTTATTTGTTAAGAAAAATAATTAAAAGCGCGAGGACTCGCTTTGAGAAGGATGGCCGAGTTGTTAGGTTCTTTTGCGCATATAGATTAACGCACAGTTTAATCTAATTGTTATTTTAAGTATATTGAATGTTAGAGTATTTTTGATTTAGAAAACGTTTAATAATTTATGTTTATAATTTAGATAACTTAAATATATGTTAAATATAACCAATTTATAATTTTTACTTTGTTTAATCATTTAACTTCCGGTATAACCGGAAATATCATAGTTGCTAAATTTATTACAAGTGTGAGTCAGTGACCAATCAGAGACGTTAGCCAATGGGAAGTCCCGACCAATCACGAGTCACCGCGCAATGCGGTGGGGTGACAAGGTGCGGGACTTGCTAAAAGGCAGCAGTCTCGGTTGAGCACGCAACGAAGGCAGAAGTGTAAAGTTGGGCAATAAATTGTGAAGTGTTTGAAAAGTGCGTTGGTTTTATTATACCTGACCTACCCCAATAATTATTTGTTCTAAAACGTTTAGTTATTGTAAATCTTTGAAAGAAACGTCCACATTTTTGTTTTAGTCCCAAGAACTTGCTTTACTTCATACTCGTTAGATATCTAGATCTAGCTTTTGCCCGCGGCTTCCCGCAATGTACCTAAGTAAAAAGTAGCCTATGTTGTTCCTATACATTCACATACTATATCCATGCCAAATTTCATTAAGAACCGTTCAGCAGTGTACTCGTGAAAAGGTAACATATAAACAGTGTCAATATGACTGTATAATATATAGTAAGACTGTATCTCACATTCATTTGGCTTTAATATGTTGAGCTTTTAACCTACTTCTGAAGTATGAACAAACAATGGTTTCATATCCATGTAAACAAGAACCATATCACATCCGTAACTTTACATGGCCCTTCTTGAGCACGACCTTCTTGAATCTGTTTACGCTTCTTGGCATCCGCGTGTTTAACAAACATAACCTTAACTTTGTTATTCCTCACCATATAATGTTCACAGCGTTTTCAATTCAACCTAAAACAGAATAAGGTTTAGCTTCCAAACCATCCGGCTAGTTATTAAAACTAAATTGCTAAATCGGATTACGAGTTAGAGGTTTCAAAGGATTTCTTTAGGGTGTGCTAATCTGTGTTTTGGCTCTGTTCCAATGTTTAGTGCAGATAAGACATAGACTGGATTCACGATCCGTTGCCATGATTAAGTTTATGTTCTATTGTGGTGAATGTAAGGAAGGGTGGATACAAGGATATTAGGGCTGTTGCCAATTGTTACTCTAAAACACAATGCGTGCTTACGAAAATTAAGGTCACTCTTGGAGACGACGCCTTGAAATACCGACGATTTAAAGGTTAATTTTTAAATGATTGAGTGACTGAATCCCGGGAGCGTTTGACATTATGACCGATACTTTTCAAAATCATTTTTAGGGTTCAGTTCCCTTAGAGTGCCGACGGGATCAGTTTGTCTGTTTGTCCTCCTTTAAAAGGGCTGTATATTTTTATTAAAATGAACATGAGTAAGACGCACGTCATGTCTAATGCTCATGTTGCACCCCTATCAATGTTGGAAACGATGCTATCACTAAGGCTACCTAGGCTAGGTGGTCCAACTATGTAAATCCAACTTCCATAAAGAGGTTAGCTGACGAGTCCAAATCGGATGGGTACCGTTCAGAAAGCTTTGAGATAACTTCTCGTATAAGATACCAGAGATCCTCAAGACGAAAGTCTTTAATCAGTGTCTATTACCAGAGACGACTTATGGATCCGAGACATTGCCGCTGACTAACATTTTTTTTGTTTGAATACGTTTAAAATAGCACAGCAAGCTTTGGAGAGGCCTGAAATTTCTGAAAATGGATGTCCGTATTATAACCAAAGTTACTGTCAAAGCTCTCAAGATTAAAAGGCTGAATATGGCAGTGGACAGGCCACATAGCTCGCAGAACCGATAACAGCTGGGAAAAGTTAAAGTTAAAAAGGGGAACCACGATTAAACGCGAAACGAAGTGTGGAAGGACCCCTCCTACTCGATGGACCGTTGACATTGTGGCGGTTGAGTGATGTGGGCTGAAATGATGATGATGATAATGATCTTTTGGTTAATAATAGGCCTATTATGAATCAAAAGGTAAAAATGAAAGCTAGCCGGATGAAATTTTCCGTTATCTAATACTTGTTACTGTGGCGAATTACCTTATTTTTTTTAATTCAAGAAACGTTCTATCATTTTTTATTTCAGCTCTTTGTTCAAGGAAAAAATCTATGAGCGTCAAACTGGTGGTAGGTGATTATAGTGCTTACCTAAATGTATAACAAAAAATACTAAAAACTTAGCTTCAGCTTGGCTTTCAAGCATGTGTTAGACACAAGAAGACACGCATATCCTTCTGGATCTGAATGCAACAAACCTGCATTTTTTGTTATGAAATGCTGGTGGTCAAAATCCTCGGCGTGCGTGTTCAACTCGCACTTGGCCAGTTTATTTTTACTTACGATCTTTTTGAAATCTAATGTAAAATTTTACCGGCACATGGTGTGAATCGCTCCTAACCTACCAAAGCCATTACTGAAAAACTTTACCAAGCTAATAAATAGTCTTTATGTACCCATCGAATATTTCACCTAAAGTACACCCTAAAAATCGACCGACCTACGCCGATGGCTTATTTATTAAAGTGTTGTTAATGGTTCGGGATAATCTTTTACGCGGGTAACTTATGAGTATTAGTACTTTACTTAGAAAGAGTTCGACAGACCAACACATTTCCCGAGGCTTGGGTCGAGCTTGATTATTTATACCGAGAGACAGTCTGTTGTCTGTGGCATGTTTGGCTTGATGCTATATTTACATCATAAAACAGGGAGCCTGCTACACCTGTACCACATACCTGTCAAGGCTGGCTTCTTAAAATAGACCAAAAATTAAGCGTTTCTCCGTGAAAAAAGATGATTTTTTGAGATTGTGTATCTACTCTGTCGTGAATGAATGAATGAATGGAAATACTTTATTGCACATCTTAAAAATAGAACTAGATAACTACAAAACATAATTGTATAAACAATGGGCAGTCTTATCGCTAAGAAGCTATTTGGAAGAAATCACCAAGACAACCTTTGGATGGGAGGATTTCATGACTGAAGAGGTGGTTGGTGGAGCACATATTAATTAGGGGTCTAGCTAAACTAACTATATATCATACATTATAAGTAAAGCTATGCTACAAATATACACACTACTAATATAATATAAATACCTACATATTATACACTATGTACTTCCATACTATATATACTATACAAATATAATACACAAATACATATATATATATATTATATATATTTACTTAAGTATTACAGTATAAAATAAGTATTACAGGACATTAATTTCACACAGCGCCATCTAGCCCCAAACTAAGCATAGCTTGTAATATGGGAACTAGATTACGGATATAATACTTAAATACATTTTTTTTTAAATTTGTAAATACATACTTATCATACAATACACACCCAAACACAGAACAAACATCTATATTCATCACACAAATGTTTGTCCTGGGTGGGAATCGAACCCACAACCTACAGCGCAGAAGCCAGAGATACTACCAACTGAGCTATGAGGCTTGTTAAATTTACTTAAGTATATGGATGATTATTATAATAAATGTTCTAGAAGTACCATGATAACACATATAAAACGGTACAGATAACAGCAAATACATGTGGTGACGAAGGATGATATAGGCTATTTAGACAGGTTCATTTAAGTAAGTTTCAAAATTAGGGTTAAATGTTTACCCTAATTTTGAACACAGCCAGTGAAGGTGATTGCCTTATTGAAAGCGGCAATGCGTTTCATAAGCGTATAGCCTCCACAGTAAAATAATCATTGTAAAAACTAGTTTTGTGAGCAGGGAATTTAAGAACAAGAGTTTCAGACGATCTTAGGGAGCGGGAATGTGAGAGGTGCAGGAATTCAAAACGTTCCTTTAAGTAATTGGGGGTCAAAGGATTTCGGAGGATATTGAATAAAAGAGAAAGAATGTGAGATTTCCGGCGAAGGCGAATTGGAAGCCACTTGAGCTTCGAGCGAAATACAGAAACATGGTCATATTTTCGGAGACCAAAAATTAACCTTATACAAACATTCTGAAGTCGCTCAAGTTTACTAAGCTGCTCCTCCGTGATATCAAGATAGCAGGCGTCAGCATAATCTAGTATAGGAAGGAGAAGAGATTGAGCAAGCATAATTTTAGTGGCAGTTGGAAGAAAATTGCGCAATCTCCTGAGAGAGGCACTAGCTGCAAAAAGTTTCCGACTGACGGAAACAACTTGTGTACCCCAGGACATGCCACTGTCGATGAAAATAAACAAATCCTTGACTGACTTACTGAATAGAACAATTACACCATCAAACATAACATGAAGGAGTGTTGTCCAATCGATATTAGAGATGGTACGTGCTACCCACAATAATAGCCTGCGTTTTTCACGGGTTGATGTTGAGACCGTAAGCCTTGCTCCACTCACGAATGCAGTTAAGGTCAGAATTCGTACGGGAAATTGCACCATTCAGATTGTCAAGCGGAGATTGAGTATAGATTTGGTGATAGTTTGAAGGGAATGTTTGCCGGTGAAACTACGGGGACGCGAGGCTTATCACCTTTATGCCTCAAGTTGACGGGCGCAATGCAGTACCGTGTAGGCTATGTTCTTTGTGGGTGAGACCAACACAGTAAGGCATTGTTAAAGGTAAGAGATGCACTAAACATCAGGTGGGCTACTTGCTAGTTCCGTCTCATAGTTGTATAAATAACAATGGTTTGTAGTTGGAAATCAGATGATAATTGGTTTGCAAACCTTTATAACTTTTTATCAGTTTACTTTGTATATCGGCTGAAATAACATTGTTGCTCTACGCCACAAACAGAATGCTACATACATAGGACCGAAATTTTACGGTGACCCGTAAAATTTTCGATATCAAATTTATAAAATAAAATGTGGTTTATGTCAGTGGTCCATTGATAGACTATGGATAGAATTACATCCTTAGTTATTCTAGCTTTGCGACGTTTCCTTCGGTCCACAAAAACTTAGTCTTGCTGTGTGCGTGTTACGTGTCATAGCCACGAAGGTTTAGAAAAACTTAATTTGTATAGACCAAAATAGGTAGGAACATAAAATGGATAGGTATTTGTGAACAAACATCTGCTACTTTCAAAACGTATATTTTTTACAGGCAAGAGGGTAGGACACGTTAGGTCAAGTGCCAGTTAACAAAATAGCTTCAGTTGCGTCAACCCATGGAGTGGATCATGAGTGTTTCTTCAGTCCACCGTACTCTCAAGAGGGTTGATCTGGCAGATTTGAGAGGCACCAGTCTAACGATGGATCCAATCGACTTACTCCAAGCGTCACAAGTAAAGTGGTATCGGAAGTTGCAATCACCTTATCTACCCGTTGTTATAACGTCCTGTCATTGTTAATATATGTCAAGGTTTTATAAAATTGAGTGATGCCTCTGCAGTCCAGACAAAATCACTTTCGCGTTTTCCACTATCAATTTTTTTTAACTTGAAATTGAAGTTCAGATTCCAATATAAAAAAGCCGGCGGCACAAGCAAATATATTTAATCCTCTATTTTCGTCTCTTTCTGTCACCGACCATCAGACGTACGGAAGGTTACAAGCTGTACCTTGTTGAAGTTCTATCGCCAACACATAGATTCGCCTCTACCTTTATCATTAGGACTGACAAGGAATAGAACTTGTTGCACTCGTCTGTTTTAGCACCAGTATATTCTTGGAGTTTTCAAATCTAGACAAAATAAGTTCCTTGCAGACAAGCGTGCACCATTTTATGCCCCCTTGTTCATGTGAGCTGGTCAAACGTTTGGTTACCAAACAAAAACCACGCCTTCCAAATGTGACGATTACTATGATTCCTCATCCTCATTGTAATATATAGAAGAGGCCTATGTGCTATATTGCCATTGTGGGCGAACCATTAGGGTTCGCCCACAGGTGTCAGACCCGGTGATTCCGGGCTCGATCCCTAGGAGGGTATAAATTTGTGCTTGGTTTGGTTGTTGGTAGACTTTATATAAGTCCGCCTGGCTAGATACCACCATGTTACCTAAGTCTGTCGCTATAACAACAATACTAAATTGTTATTTTACGTCACTATTTTTAAATTTCACTCTCTCATAAGGTTTGCTGGAAGAGAACTCTTTGCAGGGTTCTTTGCAAGCTCGCCTTTGCCATGCTCATTAATTTTAAGTATGTTTATAATATATGTTGTATTTTGTGTGCAATAAAGAATAAAGAATAAAGAATTAACCGCGTTTTAACCGCCTCTGTGGTCTAGTGATTCAACCCACCGATTCCAGAGGTCCCGGGTTTGATCTCCAGAGGGAGTACAATATTTGGTTGGTGGTAAGACTGTGTTTAAGTCCGCCTGGCTAGCTACCACCATGTTATCTAATTCTGTCACCATAATGAAAATTCTAAATTGTTGTGTTCCGGCATTTATAGAGGTAAGCTAGCCAGTTCCTCAGTTGAGGATTCCGGGTGAAGTGCGCCTCCTTTTCTTAACTTATTACCAGGTGAGATGAAGGCCAAGCGTTTTCCCGTTGTATAATAAAAAAAAAGTCGTATACGAGTAGAAGTAAGATTCAAGACTCAAAAGAGAAGCCAGTTCCTCAGTATGTAGAAGATTCCGGGTGAAGTGGCATTCCACCTTCGGCCATATCATAACACGAAAACAGGTCCCGTTGTATAATAATGTAACAAAAGGTAATATAGTTTGGTGGTGCGATACTCAAATTGTAATATGTTTACTTTTAGATCACGTTCCTTATATATGTGCAAGTGGTAAAGCAATAAATTTTGAGATAGGCCATAACATAATTCCAAGTGTAACGTATTTTATTGGCCCATAGGTAGCGTCGGCCCTAAATATTGTGAAACTGCTTCAACTTCACTTGGCCCTAGTTTACTAAGTTTTCGAATACTGAATGTACTGATTTGTATCATGTATAAATCAGTTATTTTACAGCTTGACTACTGGATACCGATATATAAAATAATCCCCACGGGCATTACATGCCCTTCAAATCCATTGTGTTTTTTTTCTACAACTAGGAGACGGAACAAGCAAGTAGACCACCTGATATTAAGTGCATCTCTTGCTTATAACAATACCTTGCGTAGGTCACATCCACATCATACCTAACCCACATCTTACCTAATTCTGTCGCCATAATAACAATTCTTAAAAAAAAATGTGTTCCGGCATTTAGAGGTAAGATAGCCAGTTCCTCAGTTAGTTGAGGATTTCGGGTGAAGTGCGCCTCCACCTTCGGTCTTATCTTAACTTGTAACCAGGTGGGATGAAGGCCAAGCGCTCCCCCTTCATACAATAAAAAAAAGTCATTAAACATAGCCTACACGGTAAAGCATTGCGCCCGTCAACTTGAGGTGTAAAGGTAACAAGCCTCGCGTGCCCGTTATTTCACCGGCAACCATTCCGTTTTATACCGAAAACAGCATTGGTGCTTGGCAGCTGAAATAGGTATAGTGGTAGTACTTCCCAGGACGAGCTCTTTCACAAGGGTTTTCACACTCTAGTGTGTTTTATTATTGTATTCATAAGATGACATCATCAAAGTTGTATGGGATCAAGATATCATTTCAATTTGATACACACAATACCAACAAACAAGCAAGATCGTGAGCTTCTTCTAGAATTTACCTCAGATCACTACATAAACTAGAAATAAATATAAACAAACTAAACTTTGATACTCATCAATTACATTTATTCAAATAACACGCAACAATAACTATGTCGGATATTTTCATAAAATTAAGTTATGGGTGATTTGAACACAGCCACCCTTGACAGAACAACAATCCCAGCATTGAACAGCTAATGGAAAACGAGTATTCCATCTCGATAATTTGTAATGCGACATGCAAACACGGCCGAATTGCCATCGCGGTCGCTCTGCCAATATTTGTAAAACTCACTGCGAATAAAAATTAAATGTTATAGAACAAAAATATGTAGGTCAGTATTCTGAATGTTACATAATGTAAACGGAGGTTGTACCAATATTTATACTGTGTCTTTGTGTTCATACCTTAGGATTTCAAGTTCAATTGAAAACCTTCAAAATGTATGAACATTACAGTAAAATGTCATCACAACATTTTTGCGTGAATGCTTACATTTTATTTTTTATTGTTAATTGTCAAGCGTTTGATCACCAGCTTTCATCATTCTATCCGTTGTAGATTCGTTTTCGTTTCCATATTGTCTAGAAGCCCTAAACAATGTATACTGTGAAATTAATGATATACTGTAGAAAAGTACTCAAGTAACAAATTCGTAGAGCCTCTACGGCTATCTATGTCGTAGAGGCTCTACATTGGTATTGATACGTAGAGCCTCTACGCCAACAGGTTTACGGGGCTACAGTATCGTTAGAAAATTATTGTATAACAGTCATAGTCTCGCGACTTAGCAGGCGGGTTGGAGATCGGAGTATTTAAAATGAGAAACTAAACAGTAGAGAACGCTCTGCAGATTTATTGCTGTACCGTCTCTGCCGGACACACGGCAAGAGAGAAGCTTAATGCTTCCATGTTTGTTTGGTTGGTAATACAATATTTATTTAAAACAGTTGCAGTGGCAATCGCGGTTTCAATCGACCCCTCCTCTATGCCATCCATGGGCTGTTTCCCATGGATGTCGTAAAAGCCGACTCAGTGATCTCACCAGAAGGGCAGCAGCGTCCAACTGTGTATTATCTATACATTTTACTGCGATCACCAATCCGCTAGTCAAGCATAGTGATTATGGCAAAACACTAATGGGCTGTTGATGTGTGACTTAAAATAAAATAATTACATTATAAAAACCAAAAAGAAAACCGACTTCAATGAAGAGATACTATGATACAATTATTATTATAGTATGATACAATTTCCTTTACCTGGATGACGTATTTTTTCCAATTATTTTGATGGCAGATGGATGGACAGACAGACGCGTGATCCTATAGGGGTCCGTTTTTTTTTGCTTACTTTTGAGGTAATACACCCAAATTGCTTCAAGTGAATAATATTTGAAGTGTTCCCTCGATTTCTCCATCCTTAGATCCGGACCTGATGACAATGCCTGTGAAGCAAAAAAAAGCCCTTTCAAACAAAACAATAATTTTCCAAATCGGTTCAGGCGTCTTCGAGTAATCGGGTAACATACATTAAAAAATAAAAAAAGATTCCGACGAATTGAGAACCTCCTCCTTATTTTTGAAGTCGGTTAACAAAACAAACAGGTCACTATTATAGGTAACTTTTGTGTTGACCCTTACATGAGTCCCAGAGCGATGTTTATTCCCTTTCCTTGGAAAGTGAACATCGTATCAGTAGCGATCATTGATTGTCTTGAATCAAGACAATCAAGACAATCAGTTTTAGATGGTGCTTTTTACTTTGCCAAACACACTGCGCAAAGAGATGAAGACTTTAAACAGTGCCACGTAAAACGCGTTTAGATATTACCTAAGCAGCAGTATGTTAATATAGATAAATTATATGTCATAATAATAATTAATATTACAGGACATTAATTTCACACAGAGCCATCTCGTCCCAAACTTAGCAAAACTTGTTATATGGGAACTAGATTACAGATTATAGTACTGATATACGTTTTTTTTGTTAATACATACTTATCAATAATAAGTATATAATATAATGTAAAATACATATAATATATAGTAATTAATACAACACCCAAACACAGAACAAACATCAAGATTCAATACATTAATTTTTGGTGTAATGGCGTATATGGGTTAAAATTATGATTATGTACGGCCTCTCGACGATTGTCTGCGATAGAGCAAGCTTTTCTTGCAAAAGTGTACAGTTATGGGCTGAAATAACACTATTATAGCTTCATTTGCAGCTTTGAATATTGATTACGGCTTGCACATTATTACAAAAGTTTACTCAGTGCCGTGACCCCTTTCCAGGAGCCATAGAGAGATGTTTACCAGGGTAGCCACTGATCGATGGTTCGGTAGTTTGGATTATTAATACCCAGTACAACAGCGGTATTTTATAAATGGCTTTCGAGAATCGATACAAACGAAAACGAAACTCCATTATCTAGCTTACGGTAGTTTGGATTTTAAAAACATGAAGGCGACGATTTCGAAAAGGTAATACAAGGTTGGCTTTAGACGACTGTAAGTCGTGACTCCATCTAGCCAGAGGGCGTCCTATACTACGCTGGCCTAGCCGTGGTCATCTCTGGACTCTTTGATCTGTCGTACCACACCGACTGAATGACGCATATAAACCGTCTATTTTACACTGAAAGTGGCGCTGCGGGTTTCAACGAGTGAAAAATAAACACCACGTAACGTTCGCCCATTATTATTTTACGTAAAAACAAAACCGTTCAAAGAGAAATTATGCGTCATTTTGGATATTTACTCTTTGTGCAATGCAAATAATCCGCAGAATTCGAGAGTATTGCTTCTGGTCTAAAGTTGCAATCAGCCAAAAGCGCTGGTAACTAAAATGCCGTATTTCATACGTACCATATTAACGTACCATATTTCTACGATACTGCATGTTAGATTCGCGAATACTGGCTTGAGTGTTAATCCTAGAACTGCTTCATTTATTTATATTTTATACAATCTTATTTTTGATAGGATACTCAGTTAGGTTAAGTTTTGTATGGTGTTTATTACTAAACGTAAAATAAATAATATTATATGTTTTTTTGTGAATAAGCGACGCTACACACATACCACAAAGCTTCACCGTACGATTAATGTACGATTTTGTTCAAACGATGTGATAGTTATTACAAAATGTGTACCTTAAGTCGTAAATGTTCACATATCTGACTGCAGTTGGAACGTTGAATACATAAATCTACTAGTAAAGTATAACATCTCATGAATGTTACATAAAGAAATTTATGAGACAAGATTTTATTTAGATGCTGCAAATAGACACCATAAACTTGCCGTTTATAATAAACAACCCAACGTCATCATTACATCACAAAAAAGTTCAATTTAGGAAATGAGCTTGAGCTTTTTTCCAAAATGTGCATTCAAAGATTAATGAATTAGTTAAATTCATAAAAAAACTAATTTAATCGGAAAAAAATATGTGTATATAGACGAAATAGAGTCAGTGCCCCTTATGTGCATGACATAACTATTGTGCATGACATAATGATTATTTTTTTAAACTAACCCTAGTTTCTGATAAATAAGAGTGTTAAATGAGACTTGAAGATCTATATCTTGTGAGGTGTCATTTGACTGCACGTTTCAAAAAGTGTTAATATACTTTTTTAAATGAACTTTGACATATGTCATATATAAACGCTTTGTAAGTCTTGTAGGTCTTGTTGTACTTGATAATTAATTTACTGAAACCATCTCTATATTGGTTACAAATTGGATAAAACATTGAAGTCTTGTGAATTGTCAAATGACAGGGTTTAGAAAGCAGATTTCAAAATAAGTTTGTCTGTATATTTTTAAGCCACGACTACTAAGGCTTTGAGAGCACTTTAAAAGAAAGCAACCTTTTAATTTGCCAAGTAGGATCGAAACATTTCGACTTTAACAGGTCCTACCACCAGTGATGTTATCATTCAGCCTTATCCATTTACTAAAGGGCAACGATTTCGTTGCCCGGGGTAGACCACTAGGAGTTAGATCCTACCCATTATAAGCTTTTTGTAATTATTGGTAGTGGGACTTTGTTTCAGTCGTGTGTGTCATCTAGCCCGGTGGATCAGACTCGGTACAGGGAAGGGTGAGAAAATTTATGCAAACGTCCTCGGCCATTTGAATTCGATATTGTATCAGTAAATTGTATTATA
Organism: Venusia cambrica; assembly: GCA_951394065.1. Lineage (NCBI taxonomy): Eukaryota > Metazoa > Arthropoda > Insecta > Lepidoptera > Geometridae > Venusia > Venusia cambrica. The sequence goes on along the minus strand of OX596043.1, from coordinate 8,526,679 downwards.
GTAGCATGTAGTAAAAAAGTCAGTTCCTCAGTCTGTTGAGAATTCTAAAAAACGAAATAAAAATAATCTACGTTACAGTATCTAAACATTTGTAGGCAATGTTGACCTACAGTGACTCTATCCGGGAAAAGGTATATCGTAACTAAAGGTAGAGCCAGGAACGGATGTATTTCATTCGTATCAGAGGCCGGAAGGGAAACGTTATGAAAATCCAAAGCCGGCTTTGGGCCAATCTAAGCTTTTAGGGATTTCATTTTTACCCTACTGCCTCAGAAGGAGCGTTATGTTTTCCGAGAAGAGTAGGTTCTAATGAATGTATGTAAGAAATGTAAAGTAACAGATATTTTTTACTGTACGACGGGGAAGCGCTTAGCCTTCGTCTCACCTGATTACAAGTTGAGATAAGGCCGAAGGTGGAGGCGCACTTCACCCGGAATCCTCAACAAACTGAGGAACTGGCTCTCTTACGTCTATAAATGCCGGAACATAAACATTTTAGAATTGTTGTGATGGCGACAGGCAGTTAGATGGTGGTAACTAGCCAGGCGGACCCAAACAAAGTCCTACCACCAACCAAACCAAGCACAATATATTGTACTCCCCATAGGGATCGAACCCGGGACCTCTGGATCTGAAATCGGTGGGTTAAACCACTAGACCACAGAGGCGGTTTAAATCACGATAATAAATAAGTAAAGTATATGTAAAACTTAAATCATTTGTTCATATTCAATGTGACAATGTGTAGTGTTATTTAGGAATCGTGGCTCGGTAGATTTATGGATTCGACTGTGGCTTCTAGATACAGTAAATAGCTTTTTTTGCCGCTCATGTCCCGTCCTTGACAACATCTTCTCTCGTCTCCATGTTAGCTGGTCAATTCATTTTAACATCACCTATAAAAACCTAAACATGAAAGATACTAGCCAAAACATATGAAATATAAACAATGGTACATAACATAACAATAATTCCGTAATGGTTAACGCCATAACAAGAATTCTAAATTCTTGTGTTCCGACATTTAGAGGTAAGATAGCCAGTTCTTCACTATTGAGGATTCTGGGTGAAGTACGTTTCCCCTTCAGCCTTATCATAACTTGAAACCAGATGAGGTATAGACCTTTCCTCGTCGTATAAATAAAAAACATAACGATAATATTCCTAGGTAACATACGTGTATGCCAACTTCAAATACTTCATACGTACAATGACATAATATATTCTTTTATGTACGCGTTTATTACTGACGAATAGTCTATGATTAGATCTAAAGATTAGCTAATTTGGATAAGAAAAAGCTGGCAGATGAAACCCGCACCTCCAAAGGTGCCGATCCCTTTCATCAGGAATCGAAACATTCCATTAACTAAATTAGGGAATAAGCTTAAGATTGAGCTGCAAATATTTTAGGCAAGGGATGACTAATTTTCAATCATCGGTAAGTGAATCTTATCACTGCCATCCGAAGGGCTATTTTCCTTTGCGATCGACCGGGGTAATGGTTACTTACTCAAATTCCCATCAAGATAGTGAGATCGGTCCCGAGATTTCCACTTGACTTGTCGGGTAGTTGAGCTGTGGGTAAGAGCGCCTGTTGAAACTTTCGAGGTAATTCTATTTTTTTTTAAGGATCATAAGGACATTCTGAAAATGCGAATTTGATTGACAAAAAATGAAAAGAAAAACAAAAAAAATTAGGAAAAACAGTAGAAGATGCTAGGTCTAGAACTCCACCTGAGTTGTCGTTCTTTGATTAGACACTGTGTAAATTATCTAATACTAATTAATATCTATAAACTTTCTATGGCTCACTATAGAAAGAAAAAAAAAGTGAGGGAGGCTTTTGCCCTGCAGTCGGTTAATACATCCGGAAAATAAAATAAATTAAAGACGATTCTCTAATGCTTTACGTGAATTTGGTAGATACGCAATGTAGGTACCTAATACATAATCTTCTTAAGGAATTCTCCCCGCATCATTGAGTCTAAATTCCCTTCCATGTCAATTATCCGAGCAGTATTACCGTAACGATATGGCTCAAAGAGTAATATATACCGAATGTGGCCATTCAGTACCTGGAGGGTGCGGCTTTCATTCGATTCAGAGGATATCACGAACCAAAGAATTCAATAAGGGACCAAAATCCCGATATGTCCCGATTGTGCCACTTTCTACGGCCGTTGGCTCACAAAAATGGGGGCTATTATTGGTCGCAATGGTTTATTGTGCAATTTTGGGTTGGATCTGTACCTGTAACTGCCAGCTTTCGGCTCATGGAAATCGAACTAAGTCGTATCATCGGTTTTGAGGTAAAATTATACAAATAAATCTTTCTAGTTCCCATATTATATTTTTTTTTTAAATTAATGTCCTGTAATATCTATTTATTTATTATTCTTATTTCAAAACGCTATTCTTATTTCAAAAACGCGCAACTAACATATAGAAAAAAAAATCGTAGGCCTATCTGTGCTACGCATTGGAACAAAGGTAACCTCCTAAGCAGTGCGTGTAAGTGTACTTATTACCATGCTGTACTTATTCTTAATTATTCTCTTATACTCCCAATAAAAGTCTTTGAAACTCTTTGTGCACTTCAAATTACAAAAAGAAAGCTTTAATATATTATGCTGTTATCCTGTAAATGTTTAATGCGCCTAATAAGATAAAACAACAATTATTTTCTTCCAACTATATGATAAAAACAAGGAAAATAAAAGCCTGTCCGGTGATATTACTGAGACAGTTAATTCCCGGACACATTAAATAATCAAGACAAAACAACGACTATTCACGGTGGTCCACTGGACCTTTGTTTATACCGTGATGGTGGCACAGAATAAATAATAGTAGGTATTACTAGTTAATAGGTGATGAGATTCTTTCAATTTACAAGTCAATTGCAATTTTGCTCGGTAAATTGTTAAGAAATCTTGGCATTCTATATTTTGTCTATAATAATAATTATGGATTGTTCGAAGGTGTAAGAAATACTTTGTTTGCTACTTTTTTAACGACAAAACGGCTGAACGGATTTAGTTGAAATTTGGCATGGTTATACTGCACGTCATAAGAAAGAACATGAGTTAGGTACTTTTTATCCGAGGCTGGGCAAAACTACGGGATAGAGCTATTAGTTTTTTTATGAGCAATAGACTAAATAGCTATTTGAAGTTTTTGACGACATACGGCTACAAACAAATATAATTCAAAAATAACAAATCCGTGAGGCGGCGACTCAGCGGTTATTTTTTTCTCTGTGTGGTGAGTTTGATTATTGCCTATAGTCAATCATAGATCAGGTGAATCACAAAAATGTGATTCACCTTATCTCATGTTTATTTTTAGTTCCTAATTTTTGATGATTACCGTTTTTCTTATCCTTCTGTATGCCTTCATACTGAGTCTCTGTACCTATCTAATATTTATATTGTAGCTATTGTTTCCTGATTTTGTTCACACTTTTATGTTTCTTCTATTCTACATCTAATCGTGAAAACCTTTTCAACTCATACACTCACACCCACTGGGGATATGGGCCAATAAGATCCAGCCGATTCGTAGTTTGTGGGTTCAAATCCAGGCGTGGACTTTTCGAGTTTTCGGAAGTTTATGAGCGCATTTGACACAATGGTGAAGTTCAAATCATATAGATAGAACATGACTAAAACAGAACATGACAACCATCTAATAACCCCAGAACATTTAGTTAGTTATTCAGATTACTTCAGTTAAGTACGTCAGATATCAAATAATTTTATATCTAGCTAGTTTTCAAATCTTTAGCGCCCACGGAAAACCCAGTAAGTATCATTATATAATATCCAAACGGAAAACAAAGCGGAAGCAGTCTTTTGTATTCACGCCCTAACGTGAACACACGGAAATACCGTGCGAAACTAGCATAATGTGAAGCATTGCAATGCAATTTTATCGATAGAAAACATATTTTCTAGATCACCATTTAAAGAAAAGGTTCACCTCGTTTAAATGTTAATTACCAGTGCTATAAAGGTATATATGCCTGCAAACATTTTTATTGCAAAAATTCTACATTCATAATTAGTTTTTATTATGAACTAGCTGACTCGACAAACGTTGTCCTGTCATTTAATTCAATCTGGAATACTACCTACAATACTAATAATAATTATTTCTGTGGTTGTTTTTTGATGTTGTAGGTATATGTTTATAATTTTTCATTATCTCTATAAAATATTGTTTATTGTATGTAATGCTTGTTGTCACTGTCGCGTTGGTTGTAATATCGTTTTATATGCCTAAAGTAGTGATAGGAAGGCGAATAGAAAATGGTGGGTAATAGGTATTAGTAGGTATATTGATAAAAGTTTATAGTTATAGATGATAAGTTAGGCTATGGGCGTGGGGAGTATATGTTAAGCTACAAAGGTGGGCTGAAGGCCTAACCTCAAGGGCATTTAGAGTCTCTAGGAACAATCACTTGGTCACCACTGGTACTGTCCTGTTGCTGCTGATGCGGCGTGGACTTGTGGCGACGCTGAGTGTGGAGGAAGCGTGTCTCAAGGCAGCGTGGTAGCTCGGCGGAAACGCCAGTATAGTGCAGCTCGGTAGGTAGCTGGTCGGCAAGCAGTACTGGGTAGTGGAAGCTCGCCCAGCGTGTGGGATTCTCGTTGGGCGTAGGCGGCCTGTCTGCGCACACCTTGAAGTTGTGTGCAACAGTCCCTTAAAGCCGTTATGCGATAGTGTCATGTTACGTGGCAGCGACTTCTATACGCACACCGTCACAGTACTACTATTAGTAGTAGATAGATTAGATTTAGATTGTAGTCATAGAATATTTTTTTTTAAAGGACAAAATGCGCGGACCAGACAGCTTTGCGCGGACCTATATAGAGGACAGACCCTGTGGCTACGGTGGCTTTTATGTTACTCCCTCCCCTTAAAATTAATTCACCATGTATTTCCATGGTGAAGTCCTTGATTCCGAGGATGCAACTAATTAACGGAAAGATAATATAACGCTACGCTAGAATAATGCGATCTTTTTAAAAGATATTGGCGGTATGTGCACAGACTACTATAATGTACTGATCTGTCTCTTACTGTCAAGTCAAACAACTGACAGTTATTTCAAACGTGCTTAGCAAAGAGTATATAATAAATAAGTATGCTGTAGATAAGGTTACATTAAACAAGTTTTTAATAAAGGTAGTAGTTAAGTTTTTTTAATGTTCTAGGTTTCTGCGCAATTTTTTTAATATTTTTTAATGTTAGAACCTTCTACGAAGTATTAGAAGTCATTTAAAAAAAATATGAATGAAATCGGTCAAGCCGTTCTCAAGTTATAGCGTAACCAGGAGAAATAGGGGTTTCTTTTTATATTAATAGAGCCGCCTTATTCGAATGAAAAATGTTTATGATGTTATTTGACAAGCCTCATAGCCTCAGTTGGCGGTAGTTTTTGTGTGTTGTGGATGCGATTCTTACCTCTCTGCGAGACATATGCCGTTCGAATTGTTGATCCTAGGGACATACCGGTTTCCTCACAAACCTTGGAAACATATGACATTCACCGCCAGAACATGTGCATGTGTCAATTACGAGCGCATACTTCCCAAAAAACAAAAAATCCATTGGTGTACGATTGGACCGGCGGGCCCATACCCACCAAGCCTTATATGAATATCATAAACCCGTGAAAACATGTTGCATAATTTTCTTTGTTTACTATTCATAGATAAAACGTTTTAATCCTAGACAATGACATCAGCAATTAATAATCAAATAATCAATTAATAACAAAGTTTCGATCAAATCCATCAAAGCATTTTTTTATATTATTTGAATAAACTATATCTTTTTAATGGAATGTCCGATTTAATTAATTCAAAAATTTACCTACAGTTACTGAAACAGCATTGACTGAAAAGTGATGTTTTAGATAAGGATTAATACCAAGGTACAAATATCGCGGTATCGATTCTACCGACGTTTAAATTCACATTTTAAACATTAAAAATAGGTTTTAGTGCCTTAACTATAATAGTTGGACATATGCTATCACTGACTTTTTTGTAGGTATTGATGGGTTCTCTAAAACTGTGGAACATAACTATGTTCTATCATCAATAGTTTTCGCAGCGCACTCGATGTAAGGATTTTTGTATATCATTTTTTAACACATTTTTCAACTACGAGTTTTAATAAGGATCCCTATTTAAAAAAATATATAATACAGCCTATGTCACCTGGGGATAGTGCAGCTTTCCAACGGTGATATAATTTTCAAATCGGATGCAATGCAAACAAGCAATCAAATATTTCCTCTTAATATTAACTTAACTTAACATAATATAAAAGTATTTGAGTATTCTGAATAGATTTTCAAAATAAATATTTCTGATATTGTGAATCCGTAATCTAGTTCCCACATTACAAGCCTTTGCTTATTTTTGGGCTAAATAGCGCTTTAAGAAAATTAATGTACCTGTCCTGAAGTTAAATACAAAAAAAATATTCTAACAGATACTTCTTTTATACCGACAAATATTCCCTTGTTGCACAACAATTACTGCAAATAAAAATGTTCACCTATATCAGTACTATTAGTTATTCCGTGCCTATACAATATGTCGTCAAAACTGTCTCCACTCCAATCATGCTCATATCTTGCACCCTTTTATAGAAGTATTAATACATATTCCCCTGTTTGAATCATAGCTACTTATTATGAGCCTCGCCAGAGGATGAGCTCTAAAGATTGACGTGCAGTCGATACCACAAGTCACGAGCATCAGTCATCGTGCGTGACAAGCCGCGCGATATGAAGGCAATGATTTGGAAATGTTTAGCAAAATGCTATAATATATATTTTTCTATTACTCGCTTTTGTGGCTGCGTGGCCAAGTGGATGGCCGTTCACTCTCCGTTTCGGTGGTTGTGAGTCCAATACCCGCCACTAAGATCATTGGTCAATGGACTTTTTGGTTTTCGGGATTTTTATGAATGCATTTGACATGTGTCAAAAGCAGAATGCAGAATGTCACATCCATGCGGATATATTATTCTGCATCCAGTTTGTAAGCTCTAGATTTTTTATTACCTAATTTGTACCGACACGAGCTAAAAGTAACAGCGTGCTTGCTAAACTCTAGCGATGCAAGTACATAACAATTTTCGACTAAAAAAAATTTCAAGTCTCGATTCAGTCCAACCGTAACATAATAAGTATTTTTTCACGAACGGTCAATATAATGTACACACATCACACATCAACAAACAGCCCATTAGTTTTTACTGCTGGAAAGAACCTCCACAACTGGAAAGTTTCGCCACAATCTCCACGCTTGGCTGGCGGGTTGGTGATCGCAGTAAATGTAGATATAAATAAGCTCCCTTCTTCTCCCTTAGTCGGACTTTACGACATCTATGGGCTGAGATGGAGGAGTCGATTCTTAAGCCGCGACCGCCTCGGCAAATATAATGTAAGAATAATGAATTTCTAAAAAACTCGAGCCGGCGAACGAATCTGAAAAGCTGGTAGTTAAAGTGGAAATGGAATTAAAATTTCAAAGAGGACATTTTATGCCGCGATCCATTTAAGTGCCCAGATATTAAACGACAAAAAGTTTTATAAAACACGCTGTTACTCTCTGGGCACAATATCGCCGGATGTTTTATGAAAAGTTTCACGGGGCTATCACAGATATTACGAAATGAAAGTGCCCAAGTGCCCGTTACCTTCGGGCTGGTATTTCATTTCAGTATCTCTGTATACACATATTTATCTATCAGTATACGTTTTAAATGGGTCACCCGCCAGCCTACTAAAGGCATTCTACGCAACGTGTAGGGAGGAACCAATTAATGACGCTTGTTAGTTACTACGATAAAAAGCTACATTTCTTTGGTACAAATTTTACTTATAAAGAGCTCCATCCAGTTCTTAAAAAAAATAAAATCCAGCGGAATACTACGTTTTTGGACTTTTTCTTCGACTCTTTGACTGCTGACTCACATATATTATGTGTGTGGATGACACGGACACAAGACGAAAAGATGTCAGCATCCTTTCAACAAGCTTCTTTGCTTTTAGCTCAGTTGGTATTAGCTCTGCCTTCTGCGCTGTAGGTTGTGGGCTCGATTCCCACTCAGTCAAACATTAATGTTCATCACACAAACACACGAATATTGATGTTTGTTCTGTATTTGGGTGTTGTATCGTATAATAAATATATGTTACCAAAAAAACGTATGTGTGTCATATTCGTAATCTAGTTCCCAAATAACAAGCTTTGTTTAGTTTGGGGCTAGATGGGCGCTGTGTAAAAATTAATGTCCTGTCCTGTAAAAAAATATTAATTTAACTGGCCTCGCAAACAGCTTAGTTATTAGTTAGCTTTACCTGCTGCGTTGTAGGTTATGCGTTCGATTCGATGCCACTCGAAACAGACATTTATGAGATGAATATATATGTTTATTCTGTGTTTGGGTGTTATACAGTATCAAAGTGTGTTTATTCATAATGTGTGTGTTTATTTTTCTATATTATTCTTAATCTGATAGTTTTTAATATATCTTTGCGTATGGGATAGGGCTAGGTGTAATATTCTATTCAAAAGCTCGGATACAAATGTTTAATCTACGAGATAACAAGCCCATAGCTCAGTTGGTAGTAGCTCTGCCTCCTGTGCTGTAGGCTGTGGGTTCGATTCCCACCCAGGACAAACATTTGTGTGATGAATATAGATGTTTGTTCTGTGTTTGGGTGTTGTATCATATGGTATGTATGTATTTACAAAAAGTATTTAAGTATTCTATCCGTAATCGAGCTCCCATATTACAAGCTATGCTTAGTTTGGGGCTAGATGGCGCTGTGTAAAATTAATGTCCTGTAATAAAAAAATGATTTGTGATGCACTAATAGATGATACAAGATAAATAATTCAAAATTTGTCGTTTTTAAAAGTCACGGGGGTTGTAAAAGTGCTATTTAAGCAATTTTGCAACATGAATCCAATTTAAAGTCAAACATATATTTTTTTATGAAAGGTCAATGCACAATTCACTCTGAATACAGTTAGCGTTTAAAAATTGACTTCGCAGTTCCAATAGAGCGAACATGAAATATCAAAATAGAACTGCATCTGAGTATATTTATTTATATATTGTACCTACTACGGGAAGTAGTTTAGCCTTCATCTCACCTGCTTTTCAAGTTATGATAAGGCCGAAGCGCACTTCACCCAGAATCCTCACCAAGGAAACTGGCTATCTTATCTCTAAATGTCGGAACACAACATTTTTAAGAATCATTGACATGGCGACAGACTTAGGTAAGATGGTGGTAGCTAGCCAGGCGGACTCGAACCCGGGACCTCTGCATCTGCACTGTTGGGCGAACCATTAGACCACAGAGGCGGTTAAGAGTGTTATAGACTTACGCCTGTTTCCCAGAGGTGTAGGCAGAGGCAACGGATTTTTTCTTACTACGCGCCTTGCACTCTTTTTTTTTTGCACTCTTTTGCCTCATTCAGTCTAATGACGTTCTTCAAAATGCTCGTCATTGACGGATTGCTGCTTCATAACTAGTTGCCGGTTCCATGGCAGCGACCGATTTGGAACAGGCAACTAGATTTGGTGGAGAATTCACTAAAACTGTGTGGACTGCACAGTTTCAGTGAAATCTTCACCGTTAAAATAAAAAAAGTTAAGTAAATCTCCAAGATATGAGCAGATAGGTACGTGAAAAAAAGTGGATTGAATGTGGATTTAAGCCGACGGAGTTTCTTTATCTTAACACATTAAAGATCAAAATTGTCTTTTAAGCCATTTTTACGTGTCACTAAAAGGCTTTTGAAAAATTCCTACAGATAACGGGGACGAAGTCGTAGGCGTTTACTAGTAAATTACTAGTAGAAACCTCGATGGTCTAGTGTGCTCAGATTGGCAGAGCATGACCGATAACTCAGATGATTATGTGCTCTGGAGGGCACGTTATGATGTCTTCCACAAACATACAAACTTAAAACACTTTTTAGTCGGGGGTTAAAAATAGCCTGGTACGATCATAATATCCGAAACCAGTATCTAAGGAGTATGCCTTTTTACTTTTATAGAATTCCATATTTTATTGTTACTATACAAACCAAATCACTAACTAGCCGACAGAGTGCTAAGTTTTCCTTTCCTTTTTCATTTCGTCTTTTCTATTCAGTAAACTTGCACGTTTATTTGAATTGTTAAAATCGAAGTTTCCACCGAATAACCCGCGACTGACAGACCAAGGCAAATCTGCGCTCCCAGTTAGCCGCTAGTTCGCTACTCAGTTTTATTGACGTACCGCAAACAATGCATTTATGATGAACAGTGTTTCGCTTAGCTTTGTTATGTTATGACTAGTGGAGTGTTCATTCATACATTTGAGATGGACGTTTTGTAGAGTGGGTAAGACACCTTCGGAACCAATCCCCAAATAATTATGCTATAAGAAACCTCCGTGGCCTAGTCTTGGAAGATTGGCGCTAGTCTGAAATAAATATGTAGGCGGGGCGGGGCTCTCGTGTCCTTGTACATTACTTATTCGCAAAGATAAGTAGGTAAGATTTGGGCAATTGCTTGACTTTAGCAAGTTTTGCTTGTTTGTTCCGTCACCAAATTGTATAAAAAATACGCGAGACGATCTTTTTTTGCTACATTTTCCTCTTCTTATTTTGTTAGTTTTTTGTATTGTATAATATCTTTAGAAACCAAAACCGTAGCTTATATAACACGCGAATACCGAATTTATTTGTGTCCAATATCCACTGGGCTGGATTGATGGATTACGGGCAACATACCGCCTGATGGAAGAGGCATATCCCAGAATAAAATTACTAAAGTTGGTACGTAAGAGAGGGGGTGAGGGGGAAATTAAAAAAAAGAATAGTGCGAGAGTGAGTTTTAATGGTAGAAATATACATGTTCTTGCTGATGGAAACATGGCTTGAAGACTTCTCTCGACGAGGTACAAGTAGAGCTACTTTTCCTGTAAGTACTGTCTACTCCTAGAGTAAATAGGTAGGTACCAATGTACCCACATAGTACAAGTTAAACCATTATTGATTTATTCGGGCCTGTTCGTAATTTCAATATATTAGACAGGAATGCGTGCGAGTTCCGAATGTAAATAGAACTGGGTTGTTTAGAACAATACATAACTCAGGTATTTAATATTGGTGGGCCATTTGGCATCAATACGGCTCTGGAGTTCTGGACAAATCGCTGCGTTTAGAATATTTGTGTGGATCAGAATTTGATTATGAAATGTTTGAATTAAGCCGGGTTTGATAATGACTGAACATTTTTCACCGAATAGAAACCGAAACCGTAGCTTATGTAACACGCGAAAATATAATTTATTCAGGTCCTTGTCTTTTTTGCAGTAGGATATTAATTAGAAAAGGATGCCTTTGAAAGAAGTCTGATATCAAAATACCAATTCTGGCATATTTGTTTCCATTTATCGATTTTGAAATCAAAATGACGGATCGTTACGTTAATCGCTTCGTAAATGGGGCTCTATAGGTAATCTCATGGCCAGGGCACATAACATTAAATGCCTCTTCCTAAATCGGAGGATTAAAACCTACAATCTTACAATGAATCTAACTATATATAAGGGAAGCAGTCGGATTACCTGAGTAACTGTTCCAGACGAGTACCAGATATGTAGGAAGGTAGGTAGCTAGGTAGATAAGAAGCACACTCAAGACGCTGCATTGGCACACTGAATAGCTATGCTAATTCGCTGGGCTAAATAAGAGTCAGCGTTTGGTCACGTGTCGCTAAACAAAAGCCTCGCAAAATTTTTGAAAACCCGGAGGGCAGCGGCTCCCCACGGTTCCAAGGTTTCGACCCCGAAAGGCTCAAAAAAGTAAGCTCCCTACATACAATCGCCATGATTGGCAGGAAGATTGGTGCACGGAGTAATATTAAAATAATACACATTCGTTACATTTCCATGTCATCCATTAGTCGACTTCACGACATCCACTGGCTACGTTAGAGGGGTCGATTACTCAAAAGACAGCAGATTTCTTTGATATATTTTTTTATATATATTTATTGCATATTATATTGATATATATGCACTAAAACTATATTACAATCTAGCCTATGTAAGCCAATGAGCATAAATCTCTGAATAACTCGTAACCACGTCCATTGTTCCAGATCTCAGCGGTCTTCATCAAGCTAATTGAATGTTCTGGTGAAGTGTGCAGTGATAACAATTAGGAAGTTTGATTAACTTCGTCGTCGGATCTTTTCGAGAGGAAGGTGAGTTGGAGTTGATTATCTGCATTCTTAACTAGGGTAAGATTCTATCCGAGATTGAAGCGTTCTTTGAAAGATACCCAAATGAAATTTAAATGTTTTATTGCGCGTTGAATCAAAATTCGAAAACTTAATCCATCGGGGTACATTAGAAACATTGAAGGGGAAAATCGAGGTTGTTCGAGCTGTGATTGTTTCATTTTACTTTTTTTAACCGCATCTGTGGTGTAGTGGTTCGCCCACCGGGGTCAGATCCAGAGGCCCCGGGTTCGATCCCCAAGGGGAGTACAATATTGTGCTTGGTTTGGTTAGTGGTAGGACTTTGTTTAAGTCCGCCTGGCTAACTTCCAACATCTTATTTAAGTCTGTATGCCATAGCAATAATTCTTAAATATTGTGTATCGGCATTTTTGAGGTATGATAGCCTGTTCCTCAGTTTGATGAGGATTCCGGGTGAAGTACGCTTCCACTTTGGGACGTATCATAATTTGAAAGATCAGCATCATATCATCTTCATCTCAAATGAAGGCCAAGCACATCACCGTAGTAAAAAAAAAACTTTTCACAGATTATGCAACGCTTTTATGCCTTCTTTTATTTGCGATAGCCAATTCTCGTTATTGCAGACTATTTTTCTACTAACATCAAACTTCCCCGAGAATTGTATATTTTTGCATTCAATTTCTCTTTTGTGCTTTGTTTTAAAGAAAAACGCCCCTGGCGATGGCTCCGACAAAAATTGCCTTCATTATTTTTTTATTAATTATCTACATTACGTAATTACAAGGAGATCGTTTACTTTGGGTGATTGTTTAACATCCGGAAAACAGATATCTGCGAGTATAATTAAATTAATGTTTTGGTTTGATACAAGTTACAAACACATGAAGGAAGGAAGTATATTTCAACAACAGATGTTTCTAGGCTAAGATTCGTATAGACAGTCTCGTGAATTTAGAGAACTTACCTCAAACTGCTGTAGAATATTTCTTTATCTACTAACGTATAAGACATAAGATATCGGTAAGGAATAATTAAAGCATATTGATAATTGAAGTAAAATGTAATTTGTTCACAAACAATTAAAAAATAAATGTAAAATTAAATTAACTATGTACAAGAGTAGCAGTCGGATTACATAAGGACTGTTGCAAACGGTCTATATGTAACTCCTTCCAGAGTTCCTGCTTAGTTTGGGGCGCTGTGTGAAATAAATGTCCTGTAATATTTATTTATTTATTTATTTATTTACGTTTATTTAAACACACTTTCCCTGAGTACGATCATTTTATCAAAACGTTAAAATGTCTTTTATAAAATCCTTTGCATACTAAATCGTTGATAACGCTACATACACGCTTGAATAAACAAAATAAGAATACATAGGATTGATCCTTTGACTGCTATTTGCTCGGCCGTGAATCGCAAACAAAATAAGAATGAAAGTGATATTTTCAATATCACATCTCTTCATTTTTATTTTATTACCCCTTCGGTATCGTAAGGACCCAGGGACCCTACCGCCGACGACGAAGCCGATCTCCATTGGCTTAAAATTAGCTTCATGAGAACGAGAAACGATTTTTACCGTCAAATGTACTGAACGGATAGGTTTCATAACATGTGTACACTTTTGAGATGGGAAACGCCATTTTGGATATGACACATACCCGGTAGTAAAATTCGTTTCTAGTTCTCATGAAGCTAATTTTAAGCCAATGGAGATCGGCTTCGCGCTCGGCGGTAGCGTCCCTGGCTTAGATAAAAAATACAAAGGCTATCGCATGTCTAACCATGCACTGCGAAAAAACTGGTAAATTGATGGGTCAGAAGGTGGGTTCTACTTCAAATAAATACAAATATGAAATAAATAGTATTAGGTCTAAAATGTTAGTCATCATAAAAATATGATTACCAGATAGTTTTAGCCTACCAGGGTTTATAACCTTTATGTAGAGAGGTAAAAGATTTTAAATTTCGTGTCCCAAATTGTAAAAACATTAGTTGGCTTAATTAGGGTTCCGTCTATTGAAAAAAACATTGTGCTTGCACTAAACAATAAGCACTTAAAACTGGCCAAGTGTCGGTCAAAATCGCGAGAAAAAGAAAAAAATTTCTCATTACAAAGGCACCTATCAAAAATCTTAGAGTTATATGAAACTCTCAAGCGCGAGTCTGTCTCGCACTTGCACCAGGCAGGTTTATTTCAGATAGGGTCTAGTTATGTGTGACATGTTTTTTTTGCTGTAAGTAGAGGTCTATTAAAGTAAAGTAATAAATAAATAATAAAGGCTTACAACCCACATAACTCCGCTGCTGAACATAGGCCTTCCACAATCAACGCTTCAAATAGCGTCATGAGCCACCTCCATCCATCGACCCCCCGCAACCACCATATAGTTGTCGGTCCATCGAGTTTCGCGCTTAATCGTGTTTGCCATGTGAGAACCTTTGCTCCCAGTAGTTATCGGCTCTGCGAGCTATGTGCCCACTGCCATTGTAGCTAGCTAATTCTGAGAGCTATGTCTGTAACGTTGGATCTCTTACGGATATCATCTGGATTTTATCACGTCGTGAAATTCAAAGCATATCGTCCTCCATAGCTCGCTATTCGACCATGAACCTATTCATAAGGTCTATAGTCAGCTAGCACGTTGTATGATATCATGAGTTATATAATACCGTAAAGTTATTGTCACCATTTACATCGTAGTTGCCGTGATGTCAGTCTCGAGGTGTAAAATGGGGCGGCCACTGTTTCTTATCTCGTGTCCCGCAGTGATTACGGAGTTAACAATAGACTTTTGTTCCTTTTAATATCTGCTTGTCACTTGATCTGATATTGGCTGTTTGAAAAAGGAAACAAAATTGAATTAATATCGATATGAATCTATTTAAAAAAAAAAATGGATACCCACCTACCATAATTTCTGCACTTTGTTTGGCCAAACGTTAGGTAGCGCTATGTAGGTATACTTCGGTAATTTATGATGGAACATCCTTGTCGAAATGGTTATAAGATTGCAACTTTTAATTTGTTTATCAGAGATTGATATTTGTTATCTTACTGTTATGGTGCTTCTGGCAATATTATAATGTCTAATTCCAGCCAAGCAATCGTTTAATTTTTATTTACTCCGAATTTAGAGATTTCAATCTTGAACGTAAAGTTATGTCATTCAAACCTTCAAGATGTAACGCCTAATAGTATAAGTCACATCACTTTAACACGTACCTACCTACAATGTCAGAACCCTAGAACAACCCTCGTCCCTGATAGCGTGGCAAGTGTCGTGACAGCTACGACGCACGTCAAAATGTTACAGGTATGTACCCACCTCATTGTACCGCGAAGGCGGAAATACCGGGCGTAATCTAAAATCGACTTCAATAAACTACTCGTATATACACAGAGACAAGCTAATAGGTGAATCAATTATTCGCATGTAACCGTTGAAAGTTTAGCTGCGAAAAGTTAGTTGCATATTCAGTAGCTGGAATAAGGAACAAACTTTCTTTTGAAACATTCGAAGGACGTTATACATTCACGAGAACCTCTATAGAGCTCGGCACATATTTGTATATCAACTATTTCTGCTCTATTTGTATATTCAATTTTAGGGACACGTTACGTGTTACACTAATATGTGCAATACCATCTGTAATAATTTTATTCTCCTTCTAAGGTTGCCTGTAAGAAATCACTAAGTGATTAAGCTGGCCATTATACTTATACACTGTGTTTCCTAATATTTGTATTATTAATGTAATTTTTCTGCACTGTAAAGTATTAATTCAATTCAATTATATTCAATACTATTTAAGATAGCTTATGGCGTGACTGAATGACTGTCTGACATACAACGCCTAAGTCTAAGCCAAAGTCCTCTTGCCATGAAATTTGAAGGGTATGTTAGGTAAAGGTGTAGGGTGTACTTAGCATGGATTTTGTCCTATTATCCCAGTCGTCTCGGGCGTTACGCTAGTTTCTACCTAGGTTACTACCTGGTACTATGAGTAATGAGAAATACCAAAATTAACTTCAAAGCATCGAAAATCCGATAAAACTAAAAGCCATACTCAATATCGCCCTCGAATGCTCGCGCTTATCGCGATATTACAAATATCCGAAAAGTGGCACTCGATAAAGTTACCATAATACCCGGCCAATTCCGGGGCAAAGTTTTATATACCGCGTTATTTACCCCTCGACGCCTGTCACTCAATAATATAAAGACTTGTGAAGTATATTGACTTGACGCATGATATATTAAGCCAACTTTTCTCTACGACAAGGTAATGATGATAAGAGACAAATAATGATATGTTTCTGTGACAACTATTGACATGTTTCTGTGACAGCTAATTATATGTTTTTGTGACAACAAATAACATGTTTATGTTGTGGGTGTTTGATGTTTTTAACTAAATAGTCCATAGCCGGACGTGAAATGAGCTCCTTCCAAAACTTGAGTGTTCGGCCATAATCCCCACGCTTGGCAAGCGGATCAGTGATCGCTGTCGCAGTAAAGGTGCTAAATAGTACCTGTAAAGAAAGCTACTGCCCTTCTTCTGGTTACCTTTTTTCTGGTACTAAATGCCCAAAGTTCAACAAAAATCAAAGCTAATACAAGTAGGTGTGTTTTGTTACCATTATTGATGTTGATTGAAGCAAACTTAGTAAAGACTGAAAAAAAAACTTTTAAAACAGCAGACGTCTAGCAATTTTATTACTAACAAAATAAATCTTTCAACTTTTCTCCAGCATTAGAGAGCAGCTGCCTTGATTTTCTATTTTTGCAAAGTTTTCGAGGTTTTCATGAACTGCCACGAAATTATCTAGATAACCGGGCGAAATGTTCTGTCAAAAGTTTCGTGGTAAAATTACATTGATCTAGCCGACTTGTAATTCTTGTAATTTTTAATTGTACACATAAATATGATTTAAACATGTCATAGGAAAACACATGTACAGAGGCGAGCTTAACCCTTAAAGAGTTTTCTACCAGCAAACCTTTGAGAGAGAGAGAGGTAATACACCGAAAAGGTAGAAAAGTGTATTTTTATATTATTAAAATACAATTTTAATGGAAAAAGGAAATATATCCGCCGTAAATTTATATAATGCTGTATTTTTGGGTATTTTGGGCAATAAATGCGTTGAGACATAACACACACAATATTATCTGAATACATAAATTTTAGTGTGGCTTAGTGTCTTACTGACTGACTGACTAATCTTCGCATAAACTAGAGGTAGGTACTACCTGGACTCAAGATGTAAAATTGACAAAATAGCATCCTCTTGCGCTTCAAGAGCTCTTCGCAACGCTGCAAAGGGATATTGTGACACAGTGTACCTTAGTGCACCCCTGTTCACTAAGGATTTTAGGAAATTACTACTAGATGACGGGAACGCAGTACTGGGTGTTTCACTTCTAATATACAGGTAAAACCATAAAAAATACCGTAATCGCATTGTTAGCCGAACTCCCGTTTTAATTGTTAACTAAGTTCTAGTTTTGTCCTACTCATTTGATCGAAACTGTTGAAAGTTGGAATATAATTAAATCTGTCTGTCGGTTGGTTCGTCCATCTATCATCAAAATAATTGGAAAAGATAAGTCACCCAGGTCAACGAAATTGTATCATATTCTTCATTGAAGTCGGTTTTCTTTTTTAGTTTTTAAAACGTAATTATTTTAATAAACTATATCTCAGTTAATATTAGGTCTTTAAATTACGTACGGCCTCATCTTATGGTGGAGTACGTCAGTAGGCTGTTAGGTTTTCAATATTTTTCCACCCAGAAATACTTTGCTTTTTAACTTCCAAGGGGTGAAGTGAAACTTTATCGAATAAAACAGTCAAATTTTTTTATTATTAGATTATTTTTTTTGTCTGAGAGAAAGTGGTTAAATCATTAAAAAAGATGACCGTTTGTAGTTTTTTACTAGCTGTTTTTACAAAATTAAAATTATCATTTAAATACATGCCAATGAAAAATATATCGTCTTGAAAAGCCTTCCTCCTGAGAAAGTCGGATAATTAGGGTTAAGTAAATTCTGAAAAATGATGACAATGGTATTCGAAATCACTACATAAGGATAGGAGTTATTAAAATTTCCAAGCTCAGGCTTTCTGAACCTGGGGAGTAAAGAATCTCGAGTTGCTTTTGCTAAAGAATGGAATCAAAATGGTGGGCAAGAACTCATCTTGCGTTAGCGTTTGATCGCATTTTGTATATATATAACGCTGAAATGATGAATATGATGAAAAACCCACATTACCTATATAAAATGGGCTTTTTGGTAGAGCTTTTACATCGCTCGTTGAATTTTAAAATTGTTCTGCTGCTGTCTGGCTTTCATTTTGTAGGCTTGCAAATTAAATAAAATCCTGTACGTGAAAAGGGGTTTAATTATTTTATTTTCAAGCCTAGATGATCGGCGTAGGTACTAATATGTTTTGTAGAAATGTTATCGAAACCTGAAATGACCTGTTCCACTCTGATGCGCTGGGGTCTTCTGTATTCTGGTTGAGGATGCAGTGGTCCCCCATCGACTCTTTTTTTACAACTTTATTTTTTTATCATTGATGAAGTCAAGACTAATTTTGTAAGGTACTACCATACTAACAAATTTGTTAGTATGGTAGTATTATTCTCAGAAAATTTGAACCAGCTACCTATACAAATCAAAAATAACCCTGTAAAGGTAGAATTGACAGGCAGACAGCGTCTACGCTGTCTGCTGTCTGTGGACCTTATCACTAAGGCCAAGCGCTTCCCTGTCGTACAATAAAAAAAAAAACTTAGTGATAATGTCCATAGGTATTTACAGGTCTATAGGTCCAGATACTTATCATACATTACAGAGCAGGGACTGCATAAGCGCTAAAATATTCTACTGTATTGAAGGTCAAAATATGCACTGTGGCAGAACCTAATGAGTAAAACTTCGCAAGTATATCTAGTGTAAAAATAAAAATGTTAGCGATTGAGAGGAATATTGGTTACTCAGTAACCAAGTCAGTCGGGTGGTTTATAATGCTATTATTGCTTTGGATATTTTCATTATAGTTGCGTTGCACCTTCCCATGGTTCAACATACGTAGCTACTAGTTTAGGTACCTACCTACACCTTGGGTTGATCTGTTCTCCGAACAACCAAGCTAAACATGCTTTGTAATTGATAATATCAAGTCTATAATCAAGTCTCTACACAGATTTTTATGCAAAAAGCGATTAGTGGATCAAAAGAAACAAGAGTGTTTTATCAGATATGCTGTCCGGATAATTGTACATTTAGGGTTTGTAACCTGCGAACAAAAAATAATTAATGACCGTGTGTTTTGCCTCCACACGAGGCATTTTAAGGACCACAGATTAATAACTGTATATAAGGTCAGCAGGGTCCTGCTGATCGTATCTTGTTTTTCGATTCTGCTCCCTTTTTTATAGGTTTTAAGCACATCTGTCCAGTCGTCCTGTGTTAAAAGTTAGACAATGGGGTGAACCACCAAAAAGTTCCGAATACATTCCGTCTTTCGTTCTAACAATGAAATAGTTTTTGTGCGTGGTTTTCTACATGCGAGTGAAAATTATTTGGTGATATATTTTTTTTCGCAGACATTTGAAAGGATATAAATATGGTCTGATGATCACCACTTCTCTATTTGGAAAACTCTTTTTAGAATAATATGTATTGTAAACCAATTCTAATTAATCAAATTCATAAAGTTTTATCTTTGTTCTGGGATTTTTTGTAGATGTAGTTACCTACTTAGTTAAAAATAGTAGATTTTCGGTAATCCATTTTTATTTCACCCATCCTCCATTTTATTCCACCCTTTAGTATCAAGGATCTTTATATGATTTTCTTTTTCTTTGAGTCGTATATATTTTTTGCCAACAAAAACTCTTATTACTCCATTTAGGGCCTCAACAAGAAACCGACCGATCTTTTAGGGTTCAATGAAAACTTTCTGTACTTACACTTTTTTACGCACTTTATCTACACATAACGGCATAAAAATAATCTGTCTTTGGCATCAAAAATCATTTAAAATGATCTATATTTTTTTCCGATAACATGATGAACATGTCGAATTTTTGAGTAAAGCTATTTCGGGAATATGCACCTTTTTCGTTCAAAAATTGCACCGTTCTAACAAATTGCCCACGGACGTGAACAATATAGCATAACGAACAAAAAGTACCAGCACTGGTATTTTTAGGATTGCTACTTTGTGCTTTAATCCAATGCTGAGCTAGTTTATTTCTGGTGAAATGCTAAAAACTGAGCTTATCGAAACGAAAACTGATGAAGCCATAGATTTTCGAAATTAGATGCGAAATGCGAGGCACCAATCCAACAAATCTTGGCATCATATTATTATATTAACATATTATTTTCGTTCTCATGAGAATTAAAACGGAAAAAATGACTCACGTTTTTTTCTAACTTGGGTTGGTACATATTTGGACATCCTAAAAAGTACAAAAGATAAATCGATGCTTTCTCATTGATGTAGGTAATTAATTATGTATTTTAAGCATTCATCACTTCTGTGTTATATTCTTCCTTTTATCGTTTCAATAATGGATATGGAAACGTAACATTTTGTTCGACTTTAATTTACGCCCATTCAGCAAAACGAATCATGATATTAAATATGCACAGTGGATGGTGAAGCTACACACTGGCTTCAGAACGGAAACGCGACTATAAACTACCTAGAGGAAGAGATAAAGCGACCTCTGCATCTGAGTTGTTTCTGTATAAACATACTCATGACTCTAAGGTGATCCTCAAGGGGATACAATACACCTCAGATCACAGATGCGTGGATCTGATTGCATAACAACTTTTTTTTTTTTTTTGTGTTTTGGCATTTATAGGTAAGTGTTGCCAGTTCCTTAGAACTGGCTATATTACTTAGAACTAAAGAATCAGGTCTAAGGACTGTTGAGTATTCCGAATGAAGTGCGCTTCCACCTTCGGCCTTATCATAACTTGAAACCAGGTGAGGTAAGATGAAGGTTCTCACGTATTACGAGGGTGCGGACAACCACTGTTTACGTTAAGCAATCGATTTGTGACCATATGACCTAGTGTCATGTCTTACATTTCACTGCACCAATATTTATTTATTTCAGAATTTCTTGGTATGCGAATTGATGATTGCAGTATAGTTAAGATAAAGAATAAATAATACTGTCATGAAGGTGTTAAGGAATCTCACTATGATGGACAGTGGCATCCATCTACTCGCCTGTCAAGCGTTATTTTTATGGCATATCCTCCTTTGCACTTTTTTGGGCAGCCAATAGCTGTATTAAGGAATCTCACTACGAGATGGGCAGTGGTATCCATACACCCGCCTGTCAAGCGTTATGATTATGGCATATCCTCCATTGCATTTTGGGCAGCCATTAGCCTGCAGGATACTGTGTTGATGACATGACATTACATAACCTCTTCCCTTGTCATAAGTCAAGGGTATATAGGTAATTCTGTGTGAGGAGAATAATCACCTCACACAGAATTACCTATATAACCATTTCTAAATCTGAAATATTTTAAACACAATACAAAACTATGCAACTGTCGATGTTTCAAAGCACCGTTGGCTCCAGATAAGGGACGCCGCATAAATAAAATGGTAACATGAACGATTTTCCTAGCAGTCAGGAACATGACTGATAAGTTATTTCGCAGTTTGAACCTTATGCCATTGTAATAAAGAGTAGGTAAGTATCGTCATGGAGGGTTTTGTTATTGATTGCGAGTCATCCATAGGCCGCTGACGGGAATGAGATTGATGGTATGGGAAAATATTTTACGATAAAATGAGAAAAAAGTGACAAACACGATACCTCCCATTGAGTGAAGACTGATATGTAAATCTTTATACGTATGGTTAATATAATCACAATAACCAGATTGGTCTGTTAAAGACCCTCCTCAAAAACCGGTAGTTTTTCCAGAATTTCTTGGTATGCGTATTGATGATTGCAGTAAAGTTATTACTCAGGATCGGGATTATTCTATTGCAAACCCTCTGGTTTTTACCTTAGCATTTGGTACTGAGCTACAAATGTCTATCGTGTATAATATGTAAGTATGTTTACGTTTACCTACTTTCAAATAAGGCGCTTTTGGTGTGACATGGGTCTGGAATGCAACTGAATGATCTGGATTCTAGGAAACTAGTCAGGTTGAAAAATTCGTCGGTTATGCACCCGCTGAGCTACGAACTACCAAGGTCGATATTCTGCGCCCCAAATTCCACAACGACTAAAGGATATCCCGATATACTTGAGCCCGGTTAATCATACTCAATTGTTTATAAGACATTTGAAGCCACATGTTTCCGCCGTGGACGGGTCTTCCATTTGGCAGGTCTTCAAGATATTCGCGGTCGATGACATATGATTACAAGATCGGTGTGACCTCGTATTCGTGCAGTTCCGCCGCATCGTTCCGGTGATTTTCTGCTGGACAGTAGTCCAGCAAAAAACATGGTTACTATGCCTCTTTGCAAAAATTCACCTGTGAAGTTAAAGAGCTCTTTTGATAATTTTTAATTAAAATTGGAATAGAAGTGACAAAGGAAACTGCCGTACATCAGTGTCCTTCTCTGCAGAAAAGTTGGAATTATCTGAGGATAAAAATACAATCACAACAGCCAGCGGTATGAAACAAAACTATACTATAGTTGATGACGAAATGTTAAAGAGAGATTGTAGTAAACAAGGAACTCAAAGATCGACAGATTTGAATACAACGTTAAAATCTAAAAAGATCCATGGAGACTTTAAATGAAATTGGTTACGCTGAAATACAATATCAAGCAAGAAAATTTTGGAGCTTTCAAATGTCAAAATAAATTCAGATTCATCACGCTAATCAATCACAATGTTGCAAACGCAAAACGAATTAATTGAGTTGCCAAAATTATGGATTTCAAACGTAATGGTTCCTGTTGGAGTTCATTACAAGGGTACAGTCACGTACGAGTACAGTGACAATTTAAGCAAAAGCTATTCCATGATAAATAATTAAAAACCTACGGATACCTACTAATGGTTGACACTAGTACACTACGACACTAGTTGCTGAAAAACGAAGTTAGCCCTATTAATTAATTAATTGTAGCACGGCGGTCTCAGCCTTAAAATCTACATCTCTTTCGCCAAAGAATATAATAAAAATCGACCAGTAATCTATGTGAACGGATACAAGCTGTTATTGATGTGGTGTGATATTTCACGACACCGTCAGTAAAAGGTATTTTGTTTGTTGAGTTATTCGAATAAAATTAGTAGATAATTATCAAATTTATAACAGACATGGCTCACAGACATTTTAATCAGTGTGCTACACGGACAGGTATGTACTAACTAGTTGCTTGCCTATTAATCACGGCTCCTGAAATAGATACAACAATTCAGTTGCCTTTTACTTTATTGCATTCTGTGCCGGTTCAAAGTTTCACGCTCGTATCGTATCTAATTTCCGATGTACTGAATTAAATGTTCTGTCTGCTACTGGACTGTTGCAAATATAAATGTTTTCTTCGCTTTTGTTCGGTGCTTTTCTTTTTAACATTTTTTAACCATTTCCTGTTCCGGACGGACTGACAACATGGGATTCATGACTAAAAGTTCTAAGAAATTGGTTATCTGAGCTCTTCTTTAGTATTTAAAACTGAAGCGACGGCCACGTTATATTTAAGGTTCCGTATCTTTATTCAATAGGTACAACGGGACATTATCCCGGTTAAAGATAGCCGTGTGATCGACGGACCATGTGAAGGCCTATACAATTACACCGATCGTCTGCAAATATGATAAATTAGGACCTGCTCTAGAAATAAGGCGTGCAATATACTTGAAAATATTAAGCATTAATTACTAATACCATCCATTTAAAGCAAATTGTTAGCGGCGTGAAGCGTGACACAAGTTCTTCTATCAGTAAACATCGTACCTACGTATAGCCACTGTTAGACAGAACCTCCAAAACCAAATTTTAGCCGTCTCTGTGGCCAGTGGTCCGTCCACCGGTGTCATATCCAGAGGATCCGGGTTCGATCCCCAAGGGGAGTACAATATTGTGGTTGGTTTGGTTGGAGGTAGGACTTTGTTTAAGTCCGCCTGGCTAGCTACAATCATCTTACCTAATTCACTAGTTGTAGTACTATAGTCGCCATAACAACAATTCTTAAATTGTTGTGTTCCGGCATTCAAAGGTAAGATAGCCAGTTCCTCAGTTTGCTGAGGATCCCGGGTGAAGTGCGCTTCCACCTTCGGCCTTATGATAACTTAAAAAATCAGGTGAGATGAAGGCCAAGCACATCCTCGTAAAACAAAATGAAGAAAAAAAGATATGGTGGTAAAGGATCAGTAATCGTAGGCAAAGTGTTAGTTAATACGATGAAGGAAGCTTTTTGGTTAGATCCCTTGTCGATTACTTCTTCCGCAGCCTGAGTTGGAGGGGTCTATCGTCATGACAACAAAAACAATGGGGCCTTTGTCCTGCTACCTTATTTATATTTTCATTCCAAATCAAAATCACCCCGTTATTTTGGCATGAAAGTTTCGGTCTAATAAGCCAGCACTGTATATTACAGGCAGTCTGCGACAGTACGACATTATGAAAATTGGAGCCCATCATCACAGCTCGGCGCACTCACTGTAACAACCGCGCTTTGAGCCACTGTTTCCACCTGGAGTGGCTAGAATGCCACTTTTCGAGATATGGGTCGTCTACGAAAGCTTTTTGTAAGCGTCTTGTTCGTGTCTTGGATGTGGGAAACGAGAATCTATGCTTAATAGTAAATATATTTGTATGTTTGTTTTTCTGATTGGTATTTTAATGGTACGATGGGGAAGCGCTTGGCCATCATCTCACCTGATTTTAAGTTATGATAAGGCAGACTTAGGTAAGATGGTAGAAGCTATCGAAGCAAACTTAAACAAAGTCCTACCACCGACCAAACCAAGCATAATATAGTACTCCCTGGATCTGACATCGGTAGGCAAACCACTCGACAGAGAGGGACTTTTGTACTCATTTATTTTTTAAGGTACATACTTATCAACAACACAACAGCAAAATACAGAACAAACATTATGGTTGTCCTGGGTGAGAATCGTGCTCACAACCTACGGCGCAGAAAGCAGAGCAATCTGAAATGCCTTTTTACTAGTGGGATAGTCAGTTTTTAAACTCTAATGGGGACGGAACCCTAAAAATCTAAAAAGTCCAGTCAGTAAAACAGTTAATATTTAAAAATAAATTAACTAGAAACGCGAGAAAAATTGACTTTAACACGAAGCTTCTACAACAGGAACCGGGTTAGAACAGACGTGTTTAGTTAAATTTAGTCTTGACCTTTGTCTGTTTGTTTACTCGCGGCCATGATTCATAGATTTCGGTATACTAGTAAAATTTTCACCTAATAAATCAACTGGGTGTTATAATGTATGGTACCTATGTCTTGCCGAGCTTTATGAAGAGTTCCACATGAGCTTCATATCTCATATATGTACTTTTGTTATTATTACTTGACCTTCTCCATTGCCGCAACGCAATCAAGGTTCATTGTAGGTATATACAATTTTGGGTCAATCTTTAGTCACCCAATCCAAATTAAATGCACTTACATTATAACTTTTATATAAGAAGTCCTACCTCCTTTTTTAACCCAAAATGGATTTGGTATTTTCCTTATTTTTGTTGTGTAATGTTCGCTATCAGTGCGCCTACTCTCAGTATCAATGGCAAATTTTCCTCGCCCAGATCCAGATAACTTGAGGGAGACGTGAACACTCGGCAGGTCGCCAAACGGTAGAACTTTGAGAATAATTGTAACCAAACTCACTTAGTACAGGCAGCGTCCCGAGTTCCAGTGTAGGATTCTACGCGTCTCTGTACTTATGACAATTTTTTTGAGTCTATGATACGTGAAATGGCTTAGCTTCAGCGATCATATCTTCCACAATACTGTAGCATTTACATTGAAATTAGTATGTATTATAGTACAGGATTGATGCTAGAACGCTTGTGTTTCGAAAACACGATAACATAAAATTGTCTCGATAAAAAATCCAAAGTTGACTCTAATTTGTACCAAAAATGTTCGCCATTCAATAAATACGCCCAATTAGGCCTTGACACATTGTACAGTAAATAAACACAGTATACAGCAGACGGCCTGTGTTTTAGATTTTCAAAATTAATATTTGTTTTTACCGTAAAAAAACAAAACGTAGAAATTCGCGTACATTTCTGTCATCTGGTGTTCATATCGCCGTGGTTGACGCACAGCAATGTCACCTTTATTATTACTGTATCTTAGTTCGAAACTAGGGTAAAGTTGCGTTGAGTTGCTAATCTGAGGTAGTATAGGCCGTTAACGGGGAAGCGCTTGGTCTTTATTTCCCTTGGTTTTAAGTTATAATGGTCAAGTGTGGATGCACGCTACACCCCATTTTCAACAGTCTGAGGAACTAGCTATCTTACCTCTAAAATGTCGGAACACAACAATTTAAAAAAATTGCTATGGCTTGTAGTTACCCACCAATGTTTACCATGCAGAGTTACTCATGCTAAGAAATTTTAACATCAAGCGATATTATTGATCAAGTGACTGAGGCGAATAAGATCTCGATTTAAGTTGGGAAATCCGGCATTGTTTGCATGTATGTGGCAATGTTTGTGACGTCATAACTCTCAACGGGTAATCCGATTTTAATTAAATTTAAACTCTTAAGGAGATAACGTGAATAAAAATTGATTAACGAGGGTGATTTTTGATAACTGGAGTAGTTTTTGAGAAATTTGGATGAAAAGTGTAACAATATATCGCCCGTTTCTTTTGAATTGTTGATCCGATCAAATCGGAACTTTGAATATGCAGAGATAACATTGATACTCTGAATTTTTAGTAGAGTCCCTTGCTTTTTCCGTCTCCTAGATGTATAAAAAAAAACGATCACTAATCTGAGTATCGACTGCACATTTAAAATAAGTTATTTTACTTTTAAATAGGGATGGTTTTTGTAACACGGGGACGCGTAAAGCGGGGAAAACGCTTGGTATGACTTGTTGAATGTATTGTTACGGGGAGTTGACTTCACAATTTACTATTTGTTTATTTATTTACTGAAATCACCCCTGCATTGACATTAAGGGTTCCGTTTGCAAAGGGGTAAATATGATTATGAATTCTTGTGAAATGTCATACGACTACGCGGCAGGACACGGGACGAACTACTAGTTTATTTATCTCTTATTTTTACAATAATAGTCCTAGTATCAAATCATTAGGGTATAATATCGATTGCATTAAACGCACAGCATTATTCGCGGAATTACAAAAATCCAGCCCTGACTTTCATCCTTTCACTAGGTAAAACTTTACCCTCCACAATGTAGTTTTGATTCACTTGCGTTAATGGATATGAAAATAGTTTGTTTATACATTCGCCAACTATTTATTGATATGGTACCTACCAATCAATTTCTTAGCTATGTAGCTGCTGAAAATAAATCTCTTTAGCTCGTATAAATAGCTGTCATAGCTGACATAACATTTGCCAAATCGCAGATCAATTACTAAATGAAAATAAGCATTGTGTAATAAGAACTAGCTAGCTACCGATAAATGAAGACTATAGCCGTCTTTAGATTGGTATATTCCCAGTAGTTTAACCATCTCTGTGGTCTAGTGGTTCAACCCACCGATTTTAGATCCAGAAGTCCCGGGTTCGACCCCAGGGGGAGTACAATATTGTGCTTGGTTTGGTGGTAGGACTTTGTTTAAGTCCGCCTGGCTAGCTACCACCATCTTACCTAATTCTGTCGCCATAACAACAATTCAAAAAGTTGTTGTGTTCCGGCATTCGTGAGGATTTCGGGTGAAGTGCGCCTCCACCTTTGGCCTTATATCAACTTGTAACCAGGTGAAATTAAGGCCAAGCGCTTCCCCATCGTACAATAAAAAAAAACGGTTCTTAGTTCGGTTGACCGAACAACTGAAACTTCAGTGCTTTACTTTTTATTTGACTGAAAGGACGCGCCTTCCACTTTGAATATCAGATCTTCGATTTCGGATCAGTCATGTATTAATATTTACCTGATGGATATTTATCTTTTATATTTATTGAACGACTTGGCTTGTTGTTATGGTGATAGACATAGGTTAGATGGTGGTAGCTAGCCAAATTACCTTAAACAAGGATCTACCACCACACGAACCAAGCACACAATATTGTACTCCCTGGGGATCAAACACGGGACCTCCGGATCTGACATCGGTGGGCGAGCCACTAGACCACAGAGGCGGTCCATGTCTCTGTCTGTCTCATGATCTGCGTATGAAAACGGATGTATTAGAAGTTTTACCTGCCTATAGCCTCCCTAGTGCATAGTCGCTTTTACAGTTGCCCTAATATATATGCACTGCTTTTAAATGAATGTATGGTAAATTATGTATTTTCTTGAGTATCACCAAGTTCATTACAGATCTACAGATGTGGAACCATTTAGAAAATTGTGATATGTATACAAAACAGTTTGGTACCTAGCCCTACGTTCTGATGGCACACCTCACTTTTTACTGAATACCTTATAATCGTAACTTACCTAGTCGCACCCCTTAATACAGAATAATAACCATCTATATAATCCCAATAACTAGCAAATCACGTTTTCACATAACAGACCTAATGAAGCTGACTGGTTCGTCATAATCAGTGAGTAACACAAAGAGATTCGCTTTCACAGCAAATAATCTGTCGAACGTGATACTAATACCATATCTGGTTGGAACACGCTGATAGTTTGTGAGGTAAGTTGTACCTATGTATCTATACTATCTAGGTATCCAGCTAGTTAATTACTGGTGAATATAATTTTACCATTCCAAGTTATTGATGTGGTAATTAATAAGTTGGTTACATTAAATGGGGCGATGACATAGTGCGTTTCTATCTCGATCGTGCAGAAATTTGGTTTTAAGCAGAAATTTGGTTTTAAATAGTTGCTCATTTGACTCATGCTCGGAAATACTGGTTTCCGATATACCTATTTTTTTTTCTTTATTTATTCAATAAAAAGTACAATTAAACTAACTATGTACGAAGGAATCAGTCAGATTACCTAAGGACCGTTACAAACGGCCTATCGGTAACTCAACTGTTCCAGACCAGTACCAGACGGAAGCGTGCCCAAGACACTGGCTGTATTGTCACGCTGAATAGCTATGCTAATTCGCTGGCCTAAATAAGAGCCAGCCCTTGTGTCGCCTCAATCAAAAGCCTATTTAAGTATTATACTTTCAATCCTTGACTATTACTTTAATATTTTGTTGGTACAGTAGGTATACCACATCAAGCGCAGTCGAAGTTTGTAAGGGATCACGGTAAGCGTTCTTAAGTTGTAATGCAAGATGAAGAAAAGACTCCGATGAATACCCTCTAACACAAATCTAAACGGTAATGAGCATAACTGGTAATGGATGGGTATTAGTCTTCAAACTACATAATTGGTCTTGGAAACACTCGCGCCTGTCAAAACATGCCCGTATCAGAATCCCGTATGACGTCACAGGATATCAAAAGCTTCGGCCTGGTTGGTTAATCTCACCGCGCAACTTCACAACGTAGTCGGGCTGTTTATTGTACGATCTATTTTCAATGTTCGTCAAGTCTGGTCATTGTTATCGCGTTTGTGCACGGGAGGAGCGGCGAGCGTCCTTTGTGGAACCCTCTTTAGGAATGAAAATGTCGGCTCTTGTTTTTAGTTCGCATTTACCTTCGTCATCATTTTCACTGGTTACACCAGTCGAACAGTTTCAAAGATTTTACTTTGAAAACGATGGAAGTGACATGACTGCTTTCCTACCCAGAAACTGAACGTCCGTTGTTATTTTTTAGTTTCTTGTGTGGACGGTGATTGTTTAAGGACTGGAATTGTAAAAACTGTCATTAAATGTGAATTGAGTTCAGCATAGCGAGTCTACTCACACTTGAGCAGTCAAATTGGTTCAAATACCTATCTGTTTTGGCGTAGGTTGGTGGTGGCGCTTTGTTTAAGTCCGCCTAGGTGGCTACCATCATCTTACCTAAATCTGTCACCATAACAACAATTCTAAATGGTTTTAGGAAGTAAGATAGTCAGTTTCTCAGATTGTTCACACTCAGACTGGATTTCAGGTGTAGTGCGCGTCTACATTGGGCTTATTATAACTTGTAACCAGGTGAGATGAAGGCCAAGCGCTTCCTCGTCGTACAAAAGAAAAAAAAACATTATTATTGAGCGCTTTGGTGGATAATTCTGCTTGAGAGGCTTCAACGTATATATTTTTTAATTGCAAATAATAGTTTGCTCACCTAGTGAAATAAAGAACCAATAGACACCTATTATAACTCACAGGATGATAAAACCGTAAACAATCATCCGGAATCTACAGGAACTACACGTAACAATGAACGTAAAATATAGGTAAGGTCACACAAATCCCCAACGCAAAAAAACACTTTACCGCAATAGAATAAGTGGCAAAATCCAGTAGCAAAAAACAAACCATGTTGTATCAATGAAGTGGTTTTCTCAAGGAAAGTCAGGAATAGAAATGAACCAAAACAAAATTAGGCATGTTACTACAACATTAACTGTAATCGTCGGTTGGAATACCTACACGTGCGTTTATGAGTCAAGACAGTTTTAAGTAGATACTTACCTAGCTACAGTGTAGAGATAAATCTATTAGTAGGTAGTTATTATAATAAATGACCCGTTTTATTTATTTACGATTTTAGGGGCAATAGTACTCCCATTCTAAATACATATAAATATTCATAACAGAACACTTACAATCCTACCTTAGTTGGAATTGGTATCCATCAACATATCTACTGATCTTTCCACCAACTGGCGTTTGGGCACTTCTATGCTTCTCCTATCATCCCGTGAACATTTCCCAAACCCTTTCCATCTGATCTTTTCTAATTCAAGAGAAAAAATCTAGAGGCTTGAAAATATCGAGCGACATATTTATGCGCGAAGATTCGTTAGAATAGAAAGCTCAATCCTTTCAGAAGGGGCGTTTGCCGTGAAAGAGTAAAAACAAATAAACAAAAATGCATGTACCTATGTTTGCATACTACTTATTAATCGCATTTAGGGATACTACGTCAGTTCAATACCGATAAAAACTATTACATATGAACCGTACCCATTCCGTAAAATGATCAACGAGTCAATCGCATTTTAAGAATAAGGAACAAAATTAAATTCAAGGAGTACCTACAAAGCATTCATTTCTTTCAAGCATTAAATTTGACTTTGAACCTTGAAGCCAAACAAAACCAGCAAGAGCGGAATTGTTTTAAGCTTTGTGATTGGTGAATAATTTGAAGAATGAAATACAAATAATAAAACTGTTCAATGTTTTGCAGACATTGTTTTCTCCGTTGTTGTTCAACTTAACTAAATCAATATAAGACTTCGACAAGCACGTCTTTCAAGTAAATGTTCAATATTACTAGTAGGTACTAAGTATGAGTTTTATTAAGTAGAAGTACTGCCTTACACCAGTAACTAAAAAATGGTACAGATATTCAATAATGGTCAAGAAAAGTTTTGGCTTTTATCGCAAATTTAGTCATCGTTGTAAACGTATGTCAATCCGTAACCATGAACAAATGTTTTTCACTATGCAATCATCCTCTTTCTATTCCAATTTCTATCCCCTAGTACCCGCTAACTGGTTTTGCATGTCAATTGCCCTGAGCTAATTATACATTTAGATGAACCATCCATCAAACATGTGGGCCTGTTAATGCCAGCAGCGATTGAACTTTGGATACCTACTCAATGTTTACCCTTAAGGGTAGGCAGAAGCAATGATAAGTACCTAATTATAAAATTGGAAATCGGTCAAATCATACCATCAAAACTTTTAACCACATACGCAAAGATTTTGGTACTTTGCCCGATATATTATTCCCAGCTAGGTATTGGGCAGTAATTATACTCAAACCCAATAGAATAAGTTAATCATCATCACCTGCCCGTTATCTCATTCTAGGTGGGGTCGGCATAACACATCTTCTAACAAGTTTGTTTTTAGCTGAAACTTCAGAATCGGCCACCTGCCTGGAAATACTCGGTTGTGTAAGGATGAGGGAATTAGGATTTAGTAAATTTAATTAAATTAAGTGAAAAAGGTGGAATGAGGATATAAGGCTATGGATAACGATACTAAAGTCCGAGTGACTATGACACTAGCAGCTGGTTTGGCCGAGATTGCGTACCCGTAATGATTCCGACCAGATATATAATATCAATATTACAGGACATTAATTTCACACACAGCTAGATTACCGATAGAATACTTGAAATGAAAAATACATACGTACTATATGATACAACACTCAAACACAGAACAAAAATCTTTACTCATCACACTGATAAATATTTTGTTGTTCAAGTGGTCACAACATTTACAAATGTTATTTTGACACAAAAATTCATGGCGAATTTTTTAGAATCAGCGCATTAGGTGAGAGATGTGTCACAAAAAATCGGAATCTGCGTCGGTACCCCCGTAGCTCAGTTGGTTAGAGCGTTTCCGGCTTCAGGAAAAGATGCGGGTTCAAGTCCCGTCGTGGGTTGTGAATTTTTGTGTAACTAATAAAGTAATAATAACATTTGTAAATATTATCACACCAATGTTTGTCCTGGGTGGAAATCGAACACACAACCTACAGCGCAGAAGGCAGAGTTACTAACAACTATATGTATACAAGGACAGTTCATCTGCGGAGGGTAAACTGAAGTCATATCTAGAGCTCTAAGTGCCTTCCTATTACATACTTTTGCTTAAGCGAGGTCTCTGTGTAAACAGAAAATAGTAAAGTAAGTAAAGTATATCTCACTACTTATGGTCTGTTTGATACTTTGTAAATATGTAAAAAAATGTACCTAATAGATAAAATCAGCAAAAAAAAATTACTTAGTTCTGTAAATCTTTAATGTAACGTGAAATAAATTAATATCTGTATGTAGTTCAAAAATATAAATACACCCTTCTTTAAAAGTCAACTAAGTGCGATAGTAGGTAAAGTGCGATCAAATCGTTTTTAGTACTTTTTCATTTGTTTTGACACTTAATCTTGTAGGTAGGGAGTAAATGTTTATACTTTTGATTGTCATGCGTCAAACTTGAACGAAGCAAATATTACTTGTCAAAAAAAAACGTTAATTGGACTCGATAAAACAAAACATTTGAGCCCAAACTCGAGTGGTTTACTAGTAGCGTCGATTAGCCACTGAAGAGTCCTACAATCCATCTCCTGGCTCCATCATCAGATCAGCTCCAAGATTGGTACAAAATACACTTTTTGTCATCCAAACTACATAATACTGACATACAAAGTTTCATTTCGATACGACAATTATAAGTAGGTTGTGAATGTGAGCAAGTACCTATCATGAAAATAATACGCACATTTAAACTATGTACAAAGGAAACAGTCGTATTACCCGATAGAAACCGACCGATAAAAACCGATAAGGAAATCGGTAAGGACCGATAGAAACGGTCTTTAGGTAACTCAACTGTTTCAGATCAGCACCAGACTGAAGCATGCCTAAGGCACTGGCTTCATTGCCACGCTGGATAGCTATGCTAATTCGCTAGCCTAAATAAGAGCCCGCCCTTGGGTCACGTGACGACTCTATCAAAAGCCTCGAAATATTTTAGAAAACCCGGAGGGTACCGGCACCCCAGAGACCCAAAAGGCTCAAATAAGTAAGTTCTGTCGACACCACTATACTTAAGACTTTAGTGGTTCTCGACTGAATCAGTCGCCGCACCAGCCCTAGCTATGTCCCAGGCAGATGAGATGGCCGAAAGGTGTCGACGCAGGTAGCGTCCCACAACAAATTCAAACGCCCATTTCCCAAGGGAAAAAAGTCATGCTGACGGGCCGCTTACTATCATGACGTAACACACAATTCTGTTACGAAATAACTATTACAGCCGTTCTCTAAAGCTCGACGAATAATGTCATTAAGGCTAGCGTGGCGTGTAATCCTGCAGACAGACCTAGTGCATAAAAGCCCGTGTATACCGGATTAAATTACAAGGTATGTACCTAAATATTAAACTTACAGACTCAGATGTTCGAATGTTGACGAAGCTAAGCCGTCTCAGATTAATATTGTACGATCTTCACTGTTTTGATTAGCACTATTGATATAGTTTCAAAGGGCTGACTATTAAATAAACCACATTCTTAAGTTCTTGCTGAGAACAATTTATCCAATAGAAATATCGAAATCTATCGTTCACTGAGAAACCTTTTTCCATATCAGTGTTTGACTTCTACTTGAGGTCATAATGCTCACGTAATTTAAAGAACCTGCACTCTGACATAAGAATTCCGTACAATTTTAATCTCTATCTGACTCCAGAATATCTGACAGAATGTGATAGAATTATTCCAATTTTTTACAATCAGAAATAATCTCTCTATACAGAATAATATGCCATTGAGCGAGATTACTTGAACTCGTTATCTAAGATAAAGGAACGCTAACGGTAGTTCCAGATTTTGCAACCAACGAGCTAAGCAAAGGTGAGGTGAAGTAAGTAGGGTCCCTGATAGTGGTCCTCCTTCCTCCTACTTTATGAGCGCCTCTGTGGTCTGGTGGTCCGCCTACCGGTATCAGATCCCGAGGTCCCGGGTTCGATTCCCAAGGGGATGATAATATTGTGCTTGGTTTGGTTGGTGGAGGACTATGTTTAAGTCCGTATGGAATGCGATATGAATTTCGAAGATAGATCCATTCCGGATGTATGATGTAATGGCATTCCTCGTGGACACTCGACAGTTTGGGGACGTGGATATGGAATCTGCGGAATGTTTAGTTTATCGACGATCAATGGGTCAATATCATATTGCTTTATTATTATATATTTTGGAATTTTATTCTGCATTGCGAGAGAAAAGTTCACTCATACTCAATATTACGAATTTGCAAGTGTCTCTGTCTTTATGTCTGTTACGCTTTTAACGGCTGAACGAAATTACTGACATTTAGCAAGGAGATGTTATAGTACCTATCATGGGGAAGGACATGGCCAATTTTTTATCAGGGTACCACGCAGGCAAAGCTGTGGTTAAACTAAATATAAAAAATCGTCACGTACTGATTGAAATTCAACGCACAGCCCAAGAGAGGTCCTAGGGATTTGTAATATTGTAATATTTAGCTTCCTTTTGTAGAGTGCTACACTACCGTTACCCTGAATATTACCATGTACTATATTGTTTTGATTTGAATAAATTTCTATGGGTTGACGGGAACGAAGTTCCAGGAGTTTCACTAGTATGTGATTATTAGTTTTATATAGTATCAGATGCTGTTAGCTCTTGGCCTAGTTTTAGTTTTCATGGTATTAGATGCCTAGTTACTTATTTGTGCATATTTGTAACGAAGTCTTGTAACTAAATGGATACCTTGAATATTACCAGAAAAAGCCTAAAAATCTACTATCTTGGGACAAAGATGTGCTCACGCTTCGTCACACACCTTCAGTGCAGTCTAATAGACCTTTCTATTTTTACTATCTCCAAAATCATTGAAAGAAAAGTTGCAACATCGATTTAGAAGCCCATTCCCTCATAATCACTATACCAATGATAATTAAGCCCAGCTCGTGATATACAAATGTGTCGATTAAGCATAAAAACGGTCATTTGTTAAACGACCTATCGCTAGAAGTCGAACGCAAAACGGCATTCGAATGATCACCGAGAGATCGACCGGCCTGACTGAATGCAAACAGATCAAACCATCCGGGCTAGGGATGTCGCGAAAAATCGCATGTCAGTGAAATTCGAAAGAATTTCATACAGTAAATACAGCTTATTGATTCAGGCGTCACTTCGCAGAGAACCTTTTCTAAATGACAACAGAAAAATATTCCGCAAAAGTTCCTTTGAAAAAATCTAATGGACACGTGTTTCGCTGCAATGATGGCTTTATAATTCAGCAAAATGTCTCACGCTCAAATCTGATGATATAGTTACATCCTGAACTGGTGTAAGGTATAAGAACATTTTGATATGAGTACCAACCAAAAGAAAGTGATCTAAAATCTTAATTAATAAACGAATTTTGACTCTGACTTTGACTTTGAAGATTTAACATATAATAATAACAATTCTAAAATTGTTGTATTCCGGCATTTAGAGGTAAGATAGCCAGTACCTCAGTTTGTTGAGGATTCCGGGTGAAGTGCGCCTCCACCTTCGGCCTTATCTTAAATTGTAACCAGGTGAGATGAAGTCCAAGGACTTCCTCGTCGTACAATAAAAAAAAAATGGTTCAGGTACTCGAATGAAAACTGTATTTTAGTGACAACCCTGTTATATTGAAATGTTTATTGAAAATAAGAATATTTTTTGATTTGAGTACCAACCAAAGTCAACGAAAATTATCTAAAATCTTAATTAATAAACGCATTTCCACTATGTTTAACATATTTTTTATGGTTCAGGTCCTCGAATATTTTTTTTCTTTTGGGGGCAACCCTGTAATATTGAAATGTGTAGGTATACTAGACCTGTATTGTCGGCGATCCGTGATGTATGTTTCGAACGGGCACAATAGGTTAGCGTTATTTCTGTCTGCCGCCGTGATTCCAGACATCGTTACAACTGCGTTCTGCTTCTTAAAAACGCATATCTGTATTACATTGACATCTTTACGAATGTCTTTACATTATATTTATGACTTGTGAGACGGTACTTCCCTATTATCCCGTTTTTTTTTTCCTTTTTTATGTGAAAGAGAAAGAAGAAATGCGAAACAAGTAACTGAGACCTCTGGTTTGCTGTGTTTTGATCGTCAAAGTGCTCAAATAAAAGTAAGGTGTCTGTTAGTACTGTCAAAATAACATCTTTTTACCTAATGCATATGAAAGTAAATACTGTACTTATAACAACTCTAAATAATAATTGACACGTTAAAGTTACAAATATAATTAAAAAAAATCCAAAGTCACATTATAAATACTGAAACAGAATAGTGGTAAAAAACAAAATTTAAAAATCGTTGAGTGGGCATAGACCGGTAGGATTATATGACACAAGCGGCTGCTCGCGCAAAATTGAGGACCTGTAATGAGTCAAATAATCTAAGTCTATACAGTTTTATGTCGCTGTAGACTTAGTTCACCTCAATATGAAAACTCCGCCTCTGTGGTCTAGTGGTTCATCGATTTCTGATCCAGAGGTCCCGGATTTGATCCCCGGGGGAGTACAATATGCTTGGTTTGGTTGGTGGTAGGACTTTGTTTAAGTCCGCCTGGCCAGCTATCACCATCTTACCTAATTCTGTTCCATAACAACAATTCTAAAATTGTTGTGTTCCGGCATTTCGAGGTAAGATAGCCAGTTCCTGAGTTTGTTGAGCATTCCGCGTGGAGTGTGTCTCCAACTTGTGAGATGAAGGCCATATGCTTCCGAACGTACAAATAAAAAAAATGTCACAAGTCCACTAAGTTCCTTTGATAAAGCCAAGTGGACACGTGTTTCACCTGTACACAAGGCATCTTTAAGAAATACAGCTGCTAACTTTTATTTTTTATATATTTGGAGACGGAACAAGCAAACAGCCCACCTGATGTCAAATCTCTTCCTTACCGCGTAGGTCACATTCACAAATAACATGACCTATGAGCATTGAGCCCGACAATTTGAGGCATAAAAGCCTAAGTTGCCCGTAACCTTACCGCGAACCATACCCTTCAAACCGGAACACAGCAATACTGCTTGGCGGCCGAAATAGGTATAGTGGTAGTACTTCCCCGGTCGAGCCCTTTCACAAGAGGAGCTCTACTACTCTTAATCGCCCGTGCAACATGTTGTCGCTCCAAGCGCCGCGTTGCAATTTGCTGATTGGATTTGTTAGTAAATCAATTCTGTTTTCATATTGAAATAGATCTCTGCAAAGTGGCTGAATTAATTAACAATCTTAGTTCACTAAGGATGCCTTTCTTAGTGGGCTTAAAAAGTCAGGATCGTGCATACAATTCGTTTGCGTAGTCTCTAGGCCTCAAAGAACGTAGGCGTATTGTTTACGCTATATAGTCTGATTTCTTAAACATAACAGAGCTGCTCTGATTTATTTGACCTCGGACCTCTATCCCGAACTTCGCGTTAATTGGTAGTCAGTCAATCAGTCATGAAAGAGATATCAATAATTGTGTAATCCCTGGTTATACTTTACGAGCCGCCATCATAGGCATGACAAAACCTTGTCACCAGAACACAGTTTATTATAAATGATGGGTTGGCTCTTGTCCTCTTGTACTGCTGCTGGCCTCAGTCAGTACCAGAGTAGTGGACCTAGCAAAGAAGGTAGCCGCTGTCTACCTGGATATCGTAATAGGTAACAGCGTTCACACTAGTTGGGATAGCTGACCCATTCCTTACTACTGTAAACTTTCAGTCGCGACCATCAAC
This sequence comes from Venusia cambrica, assembly GCA_951394065.1. Taxonomy (NCBI): domain Eukaryota; kingdom Metazoa; phylum Arthropoda; class Insecta; order Lepidoptera; family Geometridae; genus Venusia; species Venusia cambrica. The sequence continues at coordinate 8,487,822 of OX596043.1, read as the reverse complement.
TAGCTGTAGATATATAACTACAATAATGCCATCAATAAGCGTCCATTGCAAGCTCATGTCTTGCATGGTCTATATAGTTGTAGAATGATGATGATGAGTCAGACATGAGCCGTCTTCGTCGCCATCTATGTCACGACGAGACGCAGTAAACTGTGACACGCTCGATATAGCACTTAGTGACCATTAGCACATATTATATAACTTGCACATTCGTATTCCGGATTCGGTTTATTATGTTCTGAGGCGCGAATTCAAAAACTATAATCGAGCGCAGAGTGAAGAAAACTGATCCTACACTTTTGTGTACGTTTGATTCATACCAAATGAGCCCTTATTATAGATTTATATATATTATAGATTATAGATTATATAATTAGGGCTCATTTGGTGTGAAAAACTAATTAAACGACTACGATTACGAAATATGACATACTCGTTTAAAACCTGTTTCTAGAATCTTGGTTTAGTTTAATTCATCAGAATTTATTTTAATAGCCCGAAATCATCCACGGTATAAACCTTCACCATAGCCGAAAGGTTTGGCGCTTTGGCAGGTGGCTAAATGTTATCTTACGTTTTACAAACATTGTTATTAATCTAATTATTTCCAAAAACTGTTTCTAGTCTCTATTAAGTTATATTTTATATCAGAATTTAGCTCGTAATCGTCCACGGTTAGGTATACACTTTCACCAATACTAAAAGGTTTGACGCCTTGGCTTCGCAGGTGGCTTAGAGATCAGTGTTAAAAATACAATACAGAAAACACTGTGACATTTGTCTGGCGTTTCTGTGCTCTACACAGGTTCCAGTCGCACACTTAATTTTGGAGAATCCGCAAAGAAATCAGTCTCGAGATCTATTTGTAGCCTCGATTTTGTTTAAATTTAGTTCTGTAATACGGTTCCAAGCTCGTAAACTTCTAAATTAAATCACAAAATGTTAATGCCACTGCGCCGCAATAAAATTAACAAGTTAAAAGCTCAGTTTAAACAGCATGATTTAATTCTGCTTCTAAACTCTACACAGTTTATTAAGACTATCTGACACAACTCCGCTTTGCATAGTCAAAGTTCATCTTAACATCTCCAAATACCTCTACATATTGGCGAAACCCCCTTCGCCTACTATGCAGAGGGATTAAACATACGTTCTTATCCCACTAGTTCTGTTACGGCGAAACTAAAATGTAGAGTAAGGGGATCGACTGTCTGACTGGCAGTTTTATCAGTCAGATCGATCAGTGGTCCTGGAATCTAGAATTTTTCAGGATCTTTTCCTATTATTGTGTATGAGGAAAGCAGTTTAGAAGGAACTCTCTTTACAGCTTCTGTGGTTTCGTGGTTCTCCCACCGGTCTCAGATCCAGAGGTCCCGGATTCGTTGCCCAGGGGGTGACATATTGTGATTGGTTTGGTTGGTAGTAGGACTTTTTCAAGTCCACTTGGCTAGCTACCACCATCTTACCTAAGTCTGTCAAAAAACAATTCTTAATGGTTGTGTTCCGGCATTTAGAGGTAGCCAATTTCTCAGACTGTTGAGGATTCCGGGTTTACCCGAATTATAAGGCCAGAGGTGGAAACGGTTTAACCTTCAGCTTTATAATAACTTGAAAACAGATGAAATGAAGGCCAAGCGTATCCCCGTCCAAAAATAAAATAAAAAAACATAGTAAGCAGGTAATAGTATATTTTAATCTCGAATATTCTTATATTTAAATTGTTTATCTAGGTAATTGCCCATAAAAATATCATCGAAATGGCTTATCCAATTTTAAAGACATCAAATAAACTCTAAAGATGAATTTTCGTTTGTCAACATTTAAATAAATCGTAGATCACTGAACTTGTTCAAAAGTGTTCAATGTTTTATCAAAGCGGCGCTATCTTTCATGTCAAAGCGTTGAAAATATTGCTTTTATGTATTTTCCTACATATTTTATACAGCTATTTTCAAAAGAGCGTAGTTTCTTTTCAACCATCTATCGCAGGTTTAATGTTATAAGAGCTTCCAGTCATTTGTTATTATGAGCTCAACATAAACTTGGAATCAGATACGTATTTTTTTTATTGTACGACTATTATTATTATTATATTGGGAAGCGCTTAGCGTTCATCTCTCATGGTTTACGAGCTATGATAATTCCGAAAGTGGAAAAGCACTTCACCGGGAATCCACCGGGAATCAGGAGTTGGCTATCTTACCTCTATTTAGCTAACGATCCTAATTTCTTCAAGAAATAGGTAAGCTTGCTTTATTGTAGACCTCGTCTTGCCTTTTCAAGTTTCGAGTTCAAAAGTTACCCAATTCAAATACATACAAATACAGTCGCCACCTCAAAGCGATAAGTATTTATCATGTTCTAGAAGACAATAGGATATAATAAATTTTATTTGACATACTTAAAATAGCATACTGAAAAAACAAGGAAGTACTTACAAGTGACGGTCGTGACTCACATAACGACCCCTCCAAATCAGCCCGCAGATGTCTTAAAAATCCTTAAAAATAAACAAGGATTTCTCCCAATTTCTGTGTATTATAAAACACCCTTTCAACGGTCACCAATCCTCCTGCTAAGCGTGGTGATTATAGCAAAATTATCTTATTTTGGAGGAAGCTACGTCTGGTAGTGTGATTTTCAAGTTATGATAATGCCAAAGGTGGAAACGCACTTCACCCGGAATCCTCAACAGACAGAAAAAATGGCACTCTTACCTTTTTACCTCTAAATGCCGGTATCATACAATACTCGAGTCTACATGCATAGAAAGTATTTGGAAAAATAGTTTTCATTATTCAAGGGCGGTTCACAATACCTTTTTATTGAGCGTCCTCTAAAAATTGAATTACGCTTGTCTTGTGAACTTTTGTACGTGATTTTGACAGCGTCACATTTATAACAGAAACCTCCTATAATTTTCGATAGAAGCAATTCGACTGTCAGTACCTGGTACCAGCCTTTCCAAGTAAAGGTATCATGCCCATAGATAGAGGAGTAAAAAGATTGTGGAGCTCGTAAAATGTTATCGCTTTCGAAACTGATAAATAAAACGTCTTTCGTTGAGATCAGCCGAAGAAGAATCAGAGCATACATACCTTTATGGGATTTCAACATTATGAAAATTAAACTTTCTGTTCCTGAAGGTTTTTTTTATTTGAAACTAGCTTCTGCTCGCGGCTTCGTCCACTTGTTACCCGGATGAAAGTATTTTATACATTGCTAAGATAGCAGGTAAAGCTTGAAAGCAGACATTCGTCAAGATTCGTCAAGAGTCTTTTACCACGTCACGTGGTCTACAATTAAATCAAGTCAAAAATTGTACTCAGGTAACCTTGGTAAAAAATATAAATATTGTGTTTTAATACTGAAATGTACCTATTTCAATTAGGGTTTGGTAAATATAAAAGCCTATAATATTATTATTGATATATAATATTATATAATATCAGGTATATAATATTCCTGTAACAAACTAACATACAAAGTTTAGCCGTTATTTGCGCATTTTTAACTTGAATTTGTAACATGCTGTTTCCATTGAATAATAAGTAAGTATTTACTAAATAAATAAAATGTACAATTAAACAAAGGAATCAGTCAGATTACCTAAGGACCGTTACAAACGGCCTATAGGTAACTCGACTGTTCCCGACCAGTACCAGATGCGTGGCTGCATTGCCACGCTGATTAGCTATGCTAATTCGATGGTCTAAATAAGAGCCAGCCATTGGGGCACGTGTCGTCTCAATTAAAAGCCCCGCAAGATTTTTAAAAACCCGTCTAATCTAAATATATATAACTCAAAGGCTGACTGACTGACATAGTGATCTAACCACTGGACGGATCAGGCTGAAATTTGACATGCAGGTAGATGTTATGACATAGGTATCCGCTAAGAAAGGATTTCGATTAATTCTACCCCCAAGGGGATAAAATAGGGGATGAAAGATTGCATGAAACTTTGTCAATTTCAAACCGATCGGGCTGAGACTTTGCATGCATAAAGCTACTATGACGTAGGCATCCCCTAAGAAAGGATTTTGAGATTTTGCATTTGTTTTGTTTCGGTTTAGCAGTTTTGGTTATAGACTCTGCTTTGTATTTGGCATTTGTTTTGTTTTCGTTTGATTTAAGTATAGGTTTTGTCGGTTAGACTTTATTAAAATGGCTAAAGAAAATCTGAACGTTAATGGAGAAGTTGAAGAATGTATTGTCGTTTTTAAGTTTTGTAGGCCCTATTTTTTTACACACGCTAAACAAAAATAAAGCCGCAAAAACTATACCTAATTAATAATAATACTTCTTAACGCGAGCGAAGCCGCGAGCAAAAGCTAGTTACTAAATAAATGTATTCAAGTTATCATATTCTCCGTAGCCTAGCTTCCAAACGCTTTTTTTAGTTTGCGGCTAGAAGACGTGTTAAATGTTTAGTATTTATATTTTTTAATCAGAATACTAAGTCTTACTGCCCAGGAAAAGCACTTCTCCAAAACCATCTAGATCGTTGTCAGTCACACCACTCTCTGTGGTGGAAGATTTTAATGTATAGGTACTTAATTTATATTATTATCAATCCAAAAGAAAACTTCAGCGTACACATTCTATGGATCCACGTTGGCTACGTTGAATAAAATATCAGGGTTTCTCTTGCAGCAGGTATTTTATTCCGAGCTGGCTGTGATTTATGAGAACAACGTGTTACCAAGTGACGCGGTTTCAATGAAGTTGTTTGTTTGTCATTTGTATGATTAATGTTACAGTCTATTTGTGCTCCATGTGTTTTGTGTCCGCTCGGTTCATAATTGTCTGCTTTATTTCTGGTTGCAAGCTTAAAAAATATTGTTACAATCGTGAAAGGTTCGACACTCAAATTCGCATGAAATTTTAAACCAATATACTTTTTTTTATTATATTGTACGAAGGGGTAAGGTGCTTGGCCGTCATCTGATTTTCAAGTCATGATATACCGAAGGTGGAAACACACTTTACCCGGAATCCTCAAGAAACTGAGGAAAACTGGCTATCGGGATGGCTCTTCTACTGCTTAACATAAGTCTCACCCAATCGACGCTACACATACCTTTCTTGAGTCTCCTCCATCTACCAACTCTCCACCGCCGCCACAATGTCCTCGTTACGTCAAGTGAGTAGGAGGGTCTTCCCACACTCCACTTCGCGTTTAATCGCGGTCGCCGTGATCCTTCTCTCTTGCGGTTATCGGTTCTGCAAGCTATATGCCTAATACCACTTCAGTTTGCAAATTTTTGGAGCTGTGTCAGTTCTAGATACGGTATTTCATAATGGGTTGAATCATACACAATGACAAAATATCGCTAACCAACTTTCAAATATTTATTACGTACTAACCCTTAATCTTGAGTATTATTTACCACTTGCGGACCTAGTTAGCTTAAGTTAATCGAATGTGTCAGGCGTCTAATTGAATGAAAAGCCTAGTAGTTTGATTAAGTGGCTGATTGAACCATCAAGCAACGACATACCTCGAATAAATGGTTCATACTCATAGTGACAAGGTAATCGCTCTGTCAGCTGTTCATGATGAATGTTCTATGGAATAACCACACAATCTTACAATAGGCAAGCTTCCGTAGGTAAAAGCTACTTCACATCTTCATAAAAATGCATAAGGTGCCTTGTACGCGTATGTACATGTACGCGTATTCAACATACCTAGATTACGCGTACCAATGTACGCGTAATCCAATGATTATGCGTATATTGGAATGCCTAGACCGTACAAAGCTTTAGAAGTTCACATTGTTAGAATTTTTGTCAGTTTCTATATAATGAAAAAAAAAAATCATTCGCTTTAAATATTCAGTCATTTCCATACTCGTAGTACGCGATTTCGCGCGTTATCGTGCATACGTTTATTGCCATAATTCCGTACGTACATGGGCGCTTTCCTTCCATAAAACGGCATGAACAGTTTACCAAATAAATTTGTAAGTTCGCCTATAATTTGACCTTTATGTTAAAGGGTTAGAGTTTAATGTTGTGCAATAGTTGCAGAAAGCATACTGGGGAGGTGCCTTAGCAGTTTACCGAAGGCACTTTGGTAAACGAGATTCGCTGTAGTGCCGTGTAGTGCTGAATCGATTTTTTAATTGTTTAGCTTGGCTTGTCTCTCATTTATAGGCACTGAGCACTAAACAGTTTGACGCAGGTAGCACGAAAAGCGCATTATCATGAGTTTCTTTGTTATAGTAGAAGCCAAACACAATCTGAATTAAATTTCAAGAGAAGTAGAAGGCTCCACTTCTCTTGAAATTTAATTGTGAAAGGGCTCGTCCAGGGAAATACTACCACCTATTACACCTATTTATACCTATTGCAGCCGCCAAGCAGCATTGCTGTGTTCCGGTTTGTTGGGTATGGTTGCCGGTGAAGTACAGGCATGTGAGGCTTAATACCTCAAGGTCTCAAGTTGCGCAATTCAGTGCTGTGTAGGCTATGTTATTTGTGGATGTGAACTACGCAGTAAGGCATTGTTATAGGCAAGAGATGAACTCAACATCAGGTGGGCTTTTTGTTTGTTCCGTCTGCTAGTATATAGAAAAAAACGAAAAATACCATACCGTAATTTTGTGTGTATGTTACTTTTTGAGGCTGTCGCTTTACCAACAATGCTAAATTGTTGTGTGGTGAGATAGCCAATTCCTCAGTTTGTTGAGGATTTAGGTGAAGTGCTTCGGGTTTTTAATAATTTGAAACCAGGTGAGATGAAAGCTAAGCGCATCCCCGTCGTACGACAAAAAAAAATACAAAAGCTTTGTTAAATTGGTACATACAAGTTTTAAATTAATCTATTGTAGGTGCAATAAGAACTCATGCTTACGTGACGTTACGGTGCGGTAAATACTACGCTTACTTGAAAAAAACATACTTATAACAGTTTAAATAACTGTTGTAAGTATGTTTTTTTCAACCAGAACACTTACGGCACTGGGGAGGGCACTATGTTATTCCACCGGAGTTCTAAAAAGAAAAAGTGTGAGTTAATATTGAAAATCCATTACCTTACGTTTACTTTGCCGTTAATACGAAATTATGGCACGCCTACTACTTACTCAGAAAAAAGCTTCTGAATTCTAAGCAATCCTAAATAACATCTGAAGCGTAGATTAAATCACATATTAGGTTCTCAACCTTCTTGTAAGACAATAAAAAAAAACGGAGTGTATCAGCCCTTTCGTATTTTTTTTTATTGTAAATCAAGCACAGACAGGGAATACATTGTTTTATTTAACATCTTTTGTTTAACAGGTCATTATTTTAGGTTACCTAGATTAAACATGAGCAGTCAACATAATAAAGGTATTATTTATTCATACGTTCGATATTAATTTTGGGTAATTAAAAGTACATCATTTAGAGAAAAAGCAGTGGACAACATGCTTTGTTTGAGACAGGGGAGGACACGCTTTTGATTATTTGTGTGTTCCTTTACAATGTATAAGCAATTTGTAATAATTTACAATGTGTAATGTATAAGCGCCCGATAAAATGAATTAATATCAAAATACGTGCCGATTAGAAAGAACTAATTCTTCTTTCTTAAATTCCACAGAAGCGGTCGTAAACTATCAAAGTGCAATTAAAACTTAGTCGCTATAACTTTTTGCCATTAGCTTGAGTAATTGATACCATTTTATTCGAGGTCCCAATTGAGAATTCTTCACTGCCACAATTCAATGAAAATTGGTTTTAATTTGTGATTTTTTACATTTTCCTCATAAAAAACTGACCATCATTATCTGGATTCGTCTGAAATACACGTTTTTTCCTCATTTCACCATCTTGATCAAAAACCTCTCCTCTAGGTGTACCTACCTCTTTAGTTCATTCTATGACATTCTACTAAATATAATATTCTACTAAATGTAATTCTAAATTATTGTGTTCCGGCAGTTAGAGGTAAGATAGCTTCCGCAGACTAGTGAAGATTTTGAGTGAAGTGCGCTTCCACCTTCGGCCTTATAGCGGGGCAAGCGCTTTACCGTCGTACAATAAAAAAAAAAGTCAATTACTTGTACCTGCGCCTGGTCATGTAACTGATTCACAATCCCTCTTGTGTTTTGGGTTCCGTTCTCACACGGGAGAAACATTATAAGTATTTTACCCGTAATTTAGTTCCCATACTAAAATATGGAAACTAAAGGGTAACTGTAATACTTGTAAGTAATGCTTAGTTTGGAGCTATATAAACATTCAATGTCCCGTTTCCTCTAAATCTAATCGACACTGGTTTCGCCGACGAGGCATCCTTACCTCTTACTTGCTACCTCTTTGTCTGTTTATTTTATTGGTTTTTATTGGTTCTTACCTTTGTTCAGACAAAGAAACAATTCATAATGTCTCACAAAGCCCCTATTACATAATAAAAGCTTCACGGGAATAACTGCTTCCAAATATTGTATAACCCATATAAACTATTTATGTGCATGTCGCATAGAGAGCCCAGTTTGTAGAACACTTGAGATAAGGATCTAATTTAATAATGTATGAGTAGAAACCCTATTGTTCTCCGGTTTTTCGTTTCTTTTTGAGAAAAAAATAAACACAATATTATCATTTCAGCCCAAATAAGTCCACTAATAAACATAGGCCTCCCTAAACGACGACTCTAACTATTTGAGAAGCCTCAATCCAACAAATCCCCGCGACGGCTATAATAAAGAAACCATTTTTTCCAACAACCACCAAATTAAATTAATCTTATTGACTAGGTCACACATAAAATATATAGGTGTGGCGGTGAAACTGATCTTAGCTCAGCATTTCCACAGCCGGTCGCCACAATGCAACGCTGGTCTTCTAAAATGTCGTCGGTCCATCGATCGAATGCTTCAATTCACCGTTTCAAATTAAATCCTGGTCGCTTTCGACAATATTTACTCGACAGCGGTTATCGATTCTGCGAGCTATATGAGCTATCCACTGTCCCTTTTACTTGCTAATTCTGATCTCATCATATCGCATCATAAGACGAAAGAAAATTACAAAATCTGGACTACGGGAGTAGTACGGGAGTCATTCATTGCATTAGCTTGCAGTCCGATGACTCATTTGTAAGGTCTCTGGAGCGCTGTTGGCATCAACCCAAAGTCCTGCAGCTCTGAAAAGTAGCAGACTTTTCAGAGCTGGGCTGGTTGGGTACCAGAACAGAACAATTTTCCTCCAAATAAGTTAAATGCAAACAAAAACGTTCCGGGATGAAAAGAACATCTGTAATATAGTTAATATTAATACCAAGAATACGGGCCCTATAAATAGATATTTAAGTACTATAAAAAATTCACAAGCTTGAGTAGCTCGGTTTTTTTTGTTGTCTATTAGCAATGGCAAACAATTGTTGCCTAAGTCTTCAAGCCCCGTCTTTCGAGCTAGTGTGCATCTGACACAAGCCAAAAGCTCTTACGGCAGCAAACATCGAGCGGAAACCAACATGTTCTAGATACAACATTTTAATTCCTTAATTTTGTTTTATCTTAAAGCGAGGACATTGGATGAAGAATATATATTTTGCAGACCCTGTCCAGCCTAGGACTTATCCCAGTAAGTCCCGTAGGACAGGAATATGATGATGTAAAAATAAATAAACTACCAAGTTAGAAGACATTGCCATTCACCAATCAGCATTACGTGATTAAGAAAATAGCTCTCGCTAATCAAGAACAGGGGGGGTGACCACGACCTCAAAGCATTCTTGTTTTGATATTACTTTACTCTTGTCACTATCAGTCCAGTGTAGAAAAAACGAGACAAAAGTAATGTAGTATCAAAACTAGAATGCTTCAAGAGGTTGTGGTTAGGTCCCAGGTCGGTGTCCCAGCAGTGGGAACAGTACGTTAAAGATAAATACCTATTAAACGAAGATCTCAATACCCAACGCGAGGAGATCTCAGCGTGGTGAGTGTCTGGATCGGTTTACGTCGCTCCGCATCGGACACTTTACGAGGTCGATCGAACGCTGGACAAATGGCCAAACTATTGCCGACCCGACTGCCCTGAGCGCTTCCAAGTGCTATCTATTAAAATATGACCGTTGTAACTTGAGGTAGAAATAGAGGGAAATGTGGGATTTCGGCCCTAGCGAACGTATCACTATTTCCAGCTCTGTTTTTCTATCATTCCAAAAGACCGAAATACAATATTTGTGCACCACTACCACTACAATTTAATAAATATTACAGGACGTTAATTTCACACAGCGCCACCTAGCCCCAAACTAAGCAAAAATAAGCTTAAATACTTTTTGTTTCTAAATACACACTAATTATATGACCCAAACACAGAACAAACATATATATTTATCTAGAGCGCAGAAAAAAAGCTACCTTAAAGATTCCAATAAAGAAGAACATCAAACCCAATAAAATTTCATGCCTCATGCCTGTTCACAGCAACCTTTAGATGTAAGAGGTGCTGCACAAAAATGTAACACACACTCGGTGGTACTCCAGTGGACCACCCAGCTGGTAGAACTATTGTTTTTACGCAACACTTTTAGAACGCTTTTCTTGATCATAAAAGTTTCTTGAAGTTGCTCGCCCTCGGAGAATTATTTAAAGTATACTAAAGCCCTATCTTATCTCTGAAATAAGGACTACCTACAACCCAGTTCACGAAAGTTAAAAGTTCCTCTACCGATAAAATCTCCATCGGCAAAGTCCCTAAGTGTTGAAGGGAACCCGGAGATTAAGAGAATCCATCGAGCCAGCCCATTACAAACGTGGGAACTCTCATTTTAATATTAAGATGTCTAGTACAACCTGACGCTTACAATCATCGCCTTTCTCCGAGTGAGGGCGGTTCAACATTATTTCTTTATCCACTTATAAAACAAAATAAATAAATAAATATTACAGGACATTCATTTTACACAGCGCCATCTAGCCCCAAACTAAGCATAGCTTGTAATATGGGAACTAGATTACGGATAAAATACTTAAATACTTTTTGTAAATACATACGTACTATGTGATACAACACCCAAGAACAAACATTTATATTCATCACACAAATGTTTGTCCTGGGTGGGAATCGAACCCACAGCCTACAGCGCCGAAGGCAGAGTTACTACCAACTGAGCTATGAGGCTTGTCTTGTGGAGTAAGTCATCATAGCTTCGAGCTAACTACATGACATGGCCACGGGTTGGTGATACCACTCTATAATACAGCTTTGTAATTAAAAAAATACTTTAATTTCGTTCATTGCATAGGGAATTATGATGGTAAGAAGGATATTTACAATGGGTAACGTTACATAAATAATTTGTCAGTACAAAACGGGGCGGGTTCTCCTTGTTCAACATAATGGCTGTGCATAATAACGTGCAAACTTCATGGCAAGCGTTCGGCTCTGAGTCAGCTGGCACGGCACAGTGCTGCAGTTCGGTCGCTGCGTTTGTAGTCTTAATTACCGGTTGTAAAATTTTTGTTTGTGTCCAAAATCGGCGACGGCAAATGAGGGCTCCGTCGGTGCAGATAGAGTTGGGGTAAAAGAGAACAACCTGAGAAGTCGGAAACTTTCAGATATGTAGTCTATTGAATATTAGTCTTTACGTTTGAGCAGTAAGCGCGTTAGACGATATTGACTCAAATGCAATTACTCTCAATGCATTAAATGTTTATGATCACTTTGGATGTTCACAATCATAATACCCAAATCTGAAAATGCCTTTTTTATATATTTCATAGGCTTACGTATTTTAAATAATTCCTCAATCTAGGTAAAGTTTCTGTTCATCAATTATGTAAGTAACCGTTTAAGACTATCAGCACTTAGATATCTCAGGTACGCTATACAATAGCAGTGGCGGTATTGCAAAGCTCATATTAATATAATATCCAATGCAAATAAAAACATGCAATGTTGATTGTTTGAGGATTTCGAAGATCGTTTTAGGAAAATAATTGACTGCATGTTACACGTGTTATTGTATAGATAAATAACCAGACTGCGTGCGACCTGTAACAAATACCTCACTTTTGCAGTTTTTCATCTCTCCAGCATCGAATTTTTCAGGGTTTTATTTCCCAACTCTTGGTATTTAGTACGGCAAGTTTTAATGAGTGCTCGGTTTTATAACGTTAGTCATTGATGTGCACGCGAATATGAGTTTTATGGACGCTTTTCGAAAGTGTACGCAGTTTTATTTTTAATATCTTAGGACTTAACAGTGTAACTTGTTTGGAAATCAGTTATAATGGTTTTTATAGCCTCATATTCAGGTTCAACTAGATCACTGGTCTGGTGCAGAGACCTCAATGTATCCTAATTGAAACCGTAGTCCATTTCTAAATGACCTCATAGCATCTTATTTTACCTGGCTAATATTTTTTAATTTGAAAACTTTATCTCATCTCAATAAAATAGACTCTCGCAAAAGTGTCTCCAATAGATATTGTTCGTAATTTTAGTGTTTGGCCCTAAATATAATTCGGGTGCTTTTCTCAATAGTTGGATTCAATATGTTTTTGAAGCTGTTAACATTTTTTTTCTCTTGTTGCAGATAAACATTCCATTTTTACTGAAGACTTAAACATGGAAGGCCTCCCCGCATCGATCTCGTCCAAAATTAACCATTCCCTTCGAATACAAACGGACAAGTATCAGTATAGTTGAAGTAAACATGGTGAAATAATAGACTATAGTAATGAGCTTATAACGGATGTCGGGAGAAATGCCTTACTACGGGTATCGGGAGGAGGGGTCAGGGTCTGAAACGAGCGGGTCGGACTCTGAAGGGGGGGACTCTGACTCAGAAGGGGGGCTGAGCACAGAGACGTCGGGGGGCCAAGGGCTTCCATTTCCAGGGTTCGTGCCGGTGGCCCTGGGGTACCTGACACAGGAAACCAGGCCAAGAAGTTGGTGTTTGGCGCTGATCACCAATCCATATCCTTTTCATAATTATTAATCAGGCTTTGATGTTTTGAAATGCAGTTATTTCGACTAATCTGGTAAGACTTAATTAAGAGCACTAAGAATCTGGATCCGAGAACCTAGCAACACGTAAGTACTTCTTATTTCTCTTATCTGTTATATTTTATTGTGATCATATTACTTACCGCAAATAGGCAAAGGTATATTGCGGTGACAGATACATAATACCGCCTGCCGCCGTGGTGGCCATTTTCACGGTTGTAGTCGATATGGTATGGCACAGCTCTATAGCCTGTAGTTTGGCGTAGACACTACTCGTTCGAGGTCAGAACAAAGTTTATTTATTTAATCCGATTCCATTCCGATCACCATGTAACTGCCAAAAATGAATTGAAGACAAATTTTATTTATATTTACCGCTTGATCTTATTCAATTATCTGATATTATTGTATATACAAATATAAAATGCTAACTGACTTACTGATAACAACGCACAGCCTAAACAGCTAATCGTAGAGACATGAAATTTGGAGGGTATGTTTGTCTTGATCGAAAATGAGAGCTAAGTGATGAGGGTTCAAAAAGGGGTTGAAAGTATTCATTAAAAGTATGCCCTAGCTCTGAAACCGTGCATGATAAAAGGTCAAAATTATCATTATAGATTCCTCATATGAAATAGATAAGAACGTGATTCATGGTTTTTTGTTTTTTTAATAATTGAAGGGCAGGGGTCCTGTTATTAGAATTCAACAGAAAAAACGCGATGTACACGTGGTTTCTATAATAAACTGGTGTATTTTGATTACTTTTTATGCAATGGATGAATGTCAAAACTACCAAGGTCTGATGATGGAGTGGAATCAATATTAAAGGGTTTTTTCAGTAAATAACAGTTATACATAGAGCGTTGCGCATTTAAAATGATTGTATTTGTGATACTCTTCTACGAACCATGTTAACCAGGGTCTTACGATGATGACAGAGGAACTCCTGAATAATGCAAGGTATAACAGTCGTGCTTATACTTTTTGAAATGGGTATAACGAGGCATGCAACGACAGATGTTTTTTTTTAATTTACCCGGCCGCCGTAGCAGTCGCTGCTTAAGAATCGATCCCCTCCAACTCAGCCCGCGGATGTCGTAATAGCCGATTTAAGGGATCTCACCAGCAGCAGCTTCCTTCTGTATGTTACATGATACCTTTACTGTGATTACCAACCCGCCTGCCAAGTGTGGTGATTATGGCAAAACCCTCCCATTTTTGGAGGAGGCTCTGTCCAATATCCAATTAAACACTACATAAATGGGCTGTTGACGTGACTGTATTTACGACCCTTGACTAATGTAACTTGACTACTTGATACATAGTAATCTTTTAATGCATAAAAAGACAAGTCCTGAGGGACTGACTGACTGATTCAACTAGATATAACGCACAGCCTAAGCCGCTGGGCGTACAGACTTGAAATTTCAAGGGCATGTTTGCCTTGGTGTGTAAACACTTACTAAGAAAGGAATTTTGCAAAATGGTGTTCAAAGTTCGGAGTAAAATGTTGCATACCCTTGAAACCACAAATGATAGGCACTTGAAAATTAGTATGTTGATTGCCCATATGGAATAAGTTATGGCATATTTTCGGTTTTTAATAATTTTCAGAATTAAAGGGACCGCAGAACCTGATCTTAATGAAATTGCCATGAATATGTATCATCATTTCAACTCATATGCGTGCACTGCTGAACATAGATTTCCCCCAATCGACGCCACAAGAATAGTGATCTGAACCTCTTCTATCCATCGACTCCCCGCGACTGCCTCTATGCGGTCTGTTTATTGAGTGGGGTGCGTCACTCCGTTTCGCATTCAAACAGTGGTCAGCCCGGGCGAGAACCCTCACTCGCTTACTAGCGAGTAGCTTACTGGTGTACCTATGCCACGGGGAAAAATATAGGCTACTTTTGATGCGGGTACCACACGGGCGATGCCGGGGGGAAAATCTAGTTTATTATGAAAATGGCGTATCGTGTTCCTGCGAAGTTTTAATGAAGGTTATTATAATTAGCCTACCAACAATAAGTATTAAACAAAGTTTACTTATTAAAATACACAAATTCGTTGAAACAAGCAATGTGGAAACATTGCTGCAGAGATCATGTTTTAGGTGTAATTAAATTTGACGGTAGATTTGACGTTTCAAAGTGTTCTTAAAAAATCTTACTGAATAAAAGTATTTGACTTTGACTTTTAAAACTGCTTGGTACATACCAAATACTTACCAAATTACTTAAAAAATATTACCAAATACTTTTATTCAGTAAGATTTTAAAAAACTATTATTTAAATGAAGATCTCATGAATTACGTTCACATGAACGTAATCTTCATTTAAATAATAGTTTTTTTTAAACCTGGTCTAATTGTCGAAAAATAAAAAAATGATTTTTGCGGGTTGCGCATCCATTTGATTCACTCACGCGTGGATGTACATACGCTGTCTCTCACGGCGCGCGATGTATGTCAATACGTCACTCACTCACGTCATAACGCTCTATTTCATATATGTACAGGCCCCTGCAATATCGTGGTAATAGTATCTTGCGGGGCGTTTAGGTGACACGTGAACCAAGGGCTGGCTTTTATTTAGGCCAGCGAATTAGCATAGCTATTCAGCGTGGCAATGCAGCCAGTGTCTTGGGTACGCTTCCATCTGGTTCTGGTCTGGAACAGTTGAGCTACCTATAGGCCGTTTGTAACGGTCCTTAGGTAACCTGACTGATTCCTTTGTACATAGTTAGTTAGTTTAATTGTACATTTTATTGTATAAAGACAATCAGTATCGTAAGTAATTTAAAAAAATACTTTAATAGCCTTTATTTTAGTACTCAGTAATATGAATTTGAACTATAATTACCCGTGGCTTCGTTCCTATCATCCTTTTCTTAGCACCCTACTCTTCAATAGGAAGTGGAAAAATAACATAAGGCTTCTTGTAGGGTTTGGGTTTAGATTGACTTCTTTGTCTCTTGCGCTCAAAACTTGCGCAGACTATCGTCGAAGGACAGTTTTGAGCGCAATAGCTGGCTTACTCATCGCCAATCCAGTAAAAAAGTCTCCATACAAAAATGTATCAAACTACATTAATATACAGTACTTAAAAGAAATGTCAGGCACAGAGATTTTCATTTGTAGTGCAAAAATCAAAATCTCTAGCAAAAGATACATGGGTGAATTTGTGGTGAATCTTGTCCATATTATTTCGATTCCAAGCGTTTGTTCAGAGGATTAAATCAAATGGCGATGTTAGTCCAGATTCCGTGCTCCAAGATTGCGTCCTCACAAAATACCGTAAAAACACGCAATTTTCCAGCATAATCGTAGGCTTCGCAGCAGTTAAAGCTACGTAATCACCCCACAGGTGCTCGCTTCGTGAATAATTGACACGGACTATGTTCAAAGCTTTGACTATCCTACTGCGTCGGCGTGATCCTGGCAAAAAAGTAGTCAATCAGATTTTTGTACACGGGTGACAACGCCAAGTCCATTATATTGCAAAGTTCTAGCGTGTCCAGGCCACAACACCCAATACAAACGTAGTTTCACTTTGATATTAATATAAAATATTGTTCACTTCATTATACACAAGTTCATATTTGTTGTGTAGCTAGAGAGTTTATTATCTCTTAAATTGCATTCAAATAGTGGATAACAGACTCACGACTTTTACTATTCTTGGGATTAAACTACATTAGTACTATACTATTTAGGATTCACATCTGATCTCTACTGAAGGCGTGGATCTTATGAGGATCACCTACTAGGGGATAGAGGCAAGTCCAAAATTGCGTTCGGCACATGCCCACGTTTTGCGAAGAGCTAGTATTCAATACGTGTCAGGATGCAAAGCTATCGCAGCTTAGCGGAATACTAGCCAGTGATACACGCTACTCGGATTTTTGTGAAAGCAACATACCGGTTTCCTCACGATGTGACATGTGCGTGTGTCAAATGCCCACGTAAATATCCGAATAACATAAATGTCCATTGGTTCACTGGATTTGAACCTCTGGATCGGAAGGAAGGCGGCTACCAACTTAGCCACACAGTTTTTGTTTTTTTATGAATATAATTCAGCAGAAAGGTTGTCCTTGAAAAATGTTTTACTGCCAAAGTTCGGTATTTTTCACAGATTTTGATGTAACAAAAACTATTTATAAAATATAACTAAACAACTATACGTGAAACAGTAAAAAACCGGCCAAGTGCGGACATGTGTCACTGAATTTTCCAACCCACATTCCAAGACAAAAAACCTTTCATGTACATAGGGGCCTACTTTAAATGATTTTTTTTTTATTATTTGCTGTTATAGCGGCAGTAAAAATACACACTGTGGAAATTTCAATTATCTATTACGGTTCATGAGATACGGACTGACGGACTTTTTGTATACATAACCCTGAAAAATCGCAATCAGAGTCTTCCTAAGATTGAAATAACGATTTCGGAACTGTAAGCTATTCCTAAAGAAGAAAGGGCTATTTGAATAGACTGTCAGGTAGCAAGCAATTCAAGGTTGCCTCCAGCCAGACAACTCCTTGAGATGAAGATGTTAATTCTTAAGCAAGTAGATTCGTGACTTGTTTGCCGGAGACAAGGCCCAATTTACAAATTGCTACGAGCCTTCGTAATCATATTTGGGAGAATATTGGAAGTGGCTTAACTCGATTCTGCTGAGAACGCACTCGATGAGAACTACCTATTACCTGGGGACATAAATCAATATTATAAATAAATATTACAGGACATTCATTTCATACAGCGCCATCTAGCCCTAAACTAAGCATAGCTTGTAATATGGGAACTAGATCACGGATAGAATACATAATATACTTTTTATATAAATACATACTTATCATCCAAAACAACACCCAAACACAGAACAAACATCTATTTTCATCACACAAATGTTTGTCCTGGGTAGAAATCGAACTCACAACCTATAGCGCAGAAGGCATAGTTACTACTAACTGAGCTGATGAGGCTTGTTGACATATTTTCATTCCTGAAGGAGTATGTTGTTGATCCGTATCCTAACAAGTTAAAGAATCCGGCAAGGTTAATAAGTATAAATAAGGAATTACAATATCTGACTGATTCCTTTGTACATAGTTAGTTTAATTGTACTTTTTATTGAATAAAAAAAAATATTCAAACAACTTACGTGACCTACCTATGAAGATAATGGTTAAAAGTAAATAGCAATCCTCGCCAAACTCCTACTGATTTTACAAGACTTAATCTGTTGCGGACGAATCTTACCCTATATGTGCTTTTAAACTTTTTTTGACCACTTGGACATCTCGCCCAGATTTTGAGTGGGTAAGATATACCTTAACCCAATGCCATTATGCAATAATATTTAAATAGGTATAATATACATTTATTCAATAAAAAGTACAATTAAACTAACTATGTACAAAAGAATCAGTCAGATTACCTAAGGACCGTTACAAACGGCCTATAGGTAACTCAACTGTTCCAGACCAATACCAGACGGAAGCGTGCCCAAGACACTGGCTGCATTGCCACGCTGAATAGCTATGCTAATTCGCTGGCCTAAATAAGAGCCAGCCCTTGGGTCACGTGTCGCCTCAATCAAAAGCCCCGCAATATTTTTGAAAACCCGGAGGGCGCCGGCTCCCCACGGACCCAAGGTCTCCACCCCAAAAGGCTCAAATAGGTAAGCTCTGTCGAGACCACTATATTTGCGCCTTTTGTGATCCTCGGCCGAATCAGCCGCCGCACCAGCCCTAACTGATGTCCCAGGCAGATGAGATGGCGCTAGGGTGTCGACGCAGGTAGCGTCCCATACCAAAGGCCTACCCATTTCCCAAGGGACAAGAGTCATACCGTCGGGCCGCTTACCATCATCACGTAACAGACCATTCGGTTCAAGAACGGCTGGCACATTGACACTGGTAAACGCTCGACGGATAATGTCATTAAGATCATATTTAAATATGATCCTGCGTAACGACAAAATTCAACTGATTTATAGAAAAAACACAAATGTTCCTCGTTAAGGCGCACTATCACTGAAATATACTGAAAACATTCATCAGTGTTTTCAGTATATATTATAATATCACGAAACATCCGAAAATAACAAAAGATGAAGTTCAAACCGTTTTACCGCGGTTAGGTCTAACTAATAAATTACAAAGATCTGGTTATTCTCTGAGCACAATATAAACGTGTGTGTTATTAATATTTTTAAACCAACGGCTCACCGTGTTTTAGTACTCTGTGGGTGGTGTCTATTGTATACGTAGTGTTCACAAGATAAAAACGTGGTTATGCTTCTAGACATTAAACATTACTGGAAAACCTATTATCCTGACTAAAATATGATTCTATGTACATATGGTATCAGAAAATACGAGAACATCGACCTACTGTAGTTGGGGACAAATATATGAGTAGTACATGAACATTTTTTTGCCGAACAATACCAAAACATCAATTTTCAAATGATACCTCACTTGAGCTATAAAATCGGTGCACAAGCGCTAGTTTTATTTTAATTCCTGAGGAAGTTAATTTCACACCGCGTCTTCTAGTCCCAAACCAAGCAGATCTTGTAATATGGGAACTAGATTACGAAAATAATACTTCAACACGTTTTTTTATTACACTTATCATAACATACAACACTCAAACACTGAACAAGCATTTATAGAAAGTAAAAAAAGTAAAAGTAACAGTTGTTTATTAAGTGCTGTTAAACAAAATTGTACAATTTCAAGGAAAACAAAAGTTCTTAGGTACTAACATTTTAACACTATAACACAATCAATATTTAACAGATAGCAAATATTAAAGCTCGTTATATGTCAGTTTTTCCACTAGGCCTGTGTAGGGAAAACTTATATTCATCATACAAATGTCTGTTCGTCAGGCAAGTTCTTATGACCAACGACATACGGTGCGGCTCGGATGCCTACGATCAACAACCAAACTTCACACACCGGTGCCGTACCGACGCAGTATCTATCTAGCCACTTTAAACGTATTAAATCGAAGTAAACCATCGCCATGCCGTTACCGTCTGGTGTAGTGTAAATCGCTAATCGAGTAGGTCCACACTGACGACGCAAATACCTTAAGACGGCTGTTGAGGCATGCTCGGTCAGCCAACTAGAGGTTGCCTTGGACGAGGCACGTCTAAATTGACCGAGCATTTTGTTATTTGCGAGGCTGTTTTGTAGGATTTCTGCAAACCGTTTTAGCATTGATTCCTACACAACTACGAAATGCCTCGTTGCAGCCACTTCCTTATGTGTTTGCGATGGCTTGTTAGTGGGTCGTTACGCGTGTAAATCGGGCATTACATTCTGGATTTCAGCCGTTTGCAAACGTTTGTTATGCGTAGACGTCCTATTAGAGGAAAAATATGCAAATTTTGTTAACTGTAGCAGATGCCTACACATAACTATTTACAAAAACCACGGTCCCTATATAATATGCAAAACCGATGAGTATATCGTTTAAGACTCTAAGTTGTGTCTTGAATTTTGTCCCAGGCGCATAATGCGTATATACTATGTATAAGTAATAAATTACTATAAAATATGAGAAATGATATTTACCATTAAGTAGCACTACCACCCACTCCATACTACACAAGGGTTATCTGGAAGAAAATGCTTCGTAGCATTAAGTTCGCCCATGTACTTTTATTAATTAGTGCAATAAAGTGTTTTCTAACTATCTATCTATCTAATGCGTTACAATAGAAACATTTAAATATTACAGGACATTCATAAAATAAATATTACAGGACATTAATTTTACATAGCGCCATCTAGCCCCAAACTAAACATAGCTTGTAATATGGGGACTAGATTACGGATAAAATACTTTTTGTAAATACATACGTACTATATTATACAACACCCAAACACAGAACAAACATCTATATTCATCACACAAATGTTTGTCCTGGGTGGGAATCGAACCCACAGCCTACAGCGCCGAATTACTTAGCAGAGTTACTACCAACTGAGCTATGAGGCCTAATGAGTTATTTAAAATAACTCATTAGCATCAAAGTCATTAACTGAAATCATTGTTAGTTATTTCGAATAACTAACAATGATTTCAGTTCAGATTCAGATAACTGATAACATAAATTTTACAAATGACACAAAAGTTCACAACCCGCGACGGGACTTGAACCCGCATCTTTTCCATCTTTTTTTTTCTTTTACATTTTTAAATCTTGTGACCAAGTGCAATTACTTGAAATACAATAATTATATACAAGGATAAATACATTTATACTATACCTGCTGGGAAATGCTTCATTATTTAAAAAAAATGAGGCTTAATGTACGTGTCATTACTCTTGTACAAACATGCGAGCGGGAAAAGTGTAATCCATTGTTAACGCGCAGAGCGGGCAGAGAAAGTCTATGAAAATTCATTGTTAACGTACTGTTTTTTTGGATCTCATCAGTATGTTTACGTAAATAATGCCAAAAAAACAAGTTCTTATCACTAAGTCTGCAAAATGATACTGGCCACTTGCTTTTTGTAAATATTAATTAAAAAAATAGAATGACAAGTACTTAAGTAAATATTATAAATATTACAGGAAATTATTTTCACACAACGACATCTAACCCGTAACTAAGCATAGCTTATAATATGGGAACTAGATTACGGATAGAATACTTACCTACTTTTTTTTGGAAATATATTACATACTTAACACACAATACAACACCTACCCACCGTATAGTTTAACTGTCAACAAATAAATAAATGGAGAGCTGGTGCCCTCCGGGTTTTCAAAAATCTTGCGGGGCTTTTGATTGAGGCGACACTTGACCCAAGGGCTGGCTCTTATTTAGGCCAGCGAATTAGCATAGCTATTCAGTGTGGTAATGCAGCCGGTGTCTTGACTGGTACTGGTCTGGAACCTATATAGGCCGTTTGTAACGGTCCTTAGGTAATCTGACTGATTCCTTTGTACATTTTATTGAATAAAGAATCGGTTTTATTGTAACAAATTAATTTTAATTTCAATAAAATAATATGTCTTGTTTTTTTTCGTAGGTATTGTATTAAGCACTATTATAGTAATACGCTAGCTCCAACAGCCTCCAGGTCACAGTGGCGGAGCGGGTGGATGGCCCGATCCTCCAACACTGGACCAACGCATTTGTTGTCCGGCAACTAATTTAGTTGTGCAAAATTAAATAAAAATATTCAGTAGGCTATTATTTATTTATCTGTTGACTTTGAAGTAATGAATTTAATTAGAGTGTTGAATAAAATTTAACATGATTTGACATTTCCATGTATAACTCAATTCAGTTAGAATTTACAATTGTCAGTATTTGAGTATGAACTTAATTTAAATCTTGCTACAACAATTTATGTGAAACAGATTTCAATTATTGTATATATGTTGGACACATGTGACGTGAATAATTGAAATCTGTTTTATGGTTAACATAGTATAGGTAGGTGTTGGTACTAACATGAAAAGATGAAAGTGCAATAATTGATCATGTGATTTACTAAAACTACTCAAGGAGAGAAAGTGACCCGAAATTTGGTGACTTTCACCCCTCAGTGAGCAATGTAGGTACTATGAATATTATCTCCTACTGGTGACAGTGAATCGAAATGCCATGATATAAATCGCCCTAAAATTGCGCGACAACTCGCGGCCTTATGCGGAGACCGTGGAAGAAGAAGTCTGAAATAAGATCCTTCAGGATGAGATCGATGTCCAGCGGCGGCTTAAATGAAAACCATAAGACCGGTTTACCACCCCATCAAAGATGTATCCGAATTATGTAGATACTGGGCTTTACGCTTGTATCACCTTGTTAGCTCAGACTGACTATCCAACCCAAAGTGTCGGAGGTCGGCCTCTCATGTGAATCTATCTACCTATCGTTATATGTCACACCAGTAGGTACGAGCATTTACAGCCCCCACATTTATGATAATCTGCCTGAGATCTGCATATTTGACTCTATTCTGCTAAAATTCCTGTCATTGAGTTTACGCACATGTATGAAACATTTCGGTGAGCGCATTGTTTCCCGTCAATTTCCAGATCATCTCAATCGAGCGATCAATCAATTATCGTTTATTCAGTATGTTTTTTTTTTTCGAATATTTTTAAAACGTCTTACTACACCATTTTCGGAGCCAACACACGAGGAGAATGGCAAGAACCTTGGACTGGTTATGTTTTGTGTCTATCTCACATAAAGTTTTATCACATACTGATAGAAATGGATCCAATTTATGGAATATATTAGCAAAAGAAAACCCACTGCAATACAATAATACGTATACATGATAATTACCTTGATATTTGTAACGTTCAAATTATTGCACGCTAGGGTTTTGTTCGCTTGTTCTGAATAAACCAGTGGCACCTTTGTCTCTCAGTTCCATTTAAAAATGCGCTCTCACAAAGCAGTTTTGAATGCAGCCACTCGGTTTGAATTCCCCGTAAAAACATTTCAGAATCTAGTCACTCACACTACCAAGTAATTTTCAGCAAAATTTAACTCACGTTTCAACATCCTATCCCAGTACATGAACACAAAAAATATTGCATAACGTTTCATCTCTTCGGTCGTGAATTTTATCTAAATCGAACCTAAGTTAGAACGTCATAGATATGCTTTAAAACTGCAAAACATTCATCTTGGCACGCAGAAATCAAGCAATTAAAAATAATTGGTTAATTCAAATCAGAAACATTTGATCTAAAATATAATCATATAACCTGATCAGATGCAAATCTCAGACACGAAAAGTAATTCAAAACCTGGATATTTTTATTCAGTTGTTATTCTCAAACTTTATTACGACCCATCCAGTAGAAATATAGCTCAGATCTTTGTGACTCAGTGCCTAAACTATATACGAAACGGAGTTCCAAACAGTAATATCAGCACCAAGCCCAAGGCCTAAAAAACAATCACTCAGAAGTAATGGTGTTGACTCACAGTTTTTATTAGAACGAAATTCTTTCTGAGATGGCAGTCCATTTGTGAAGAATGAAATATTAAAGCTGGAGACTCGATGATTTGAAATCAGAGCAGCTATCGCGTGTCTTCACTGGAGGCCTCGTTTAGACGCGCATGGTAAAATTAGGATATAAAATGAAACTGACAGCACTAAACAGATTTTGCATATTTAAGATTTTAAATGTTTCACTCCAGAAACTCAACATTTTTTTATTACATGATACTAATTGATTGAAACTACAATCACAAAAGATATGGATTCTCTGGAATTCGATGGAACTCAGTGTAGATTTTCATGTTCTTTATGTGCCTAAATATCAGTTTTAACTTACATATTATGACATAAGTAGCAATTGCAATACGGTTGCTGTTGTGGTGTATGTTGCTATCACGTCTGGAACGTTTAAATTTTCTGTCAAAAAACATATATGTGTATAGCTTTATTTTTCTTCCATAAATTAATTTTATAACGACATTCTCGAAATTAATTGAACTTAACGGATATGATGTGCATTTAAAAAAGTAAAGTCAACAATTACACCATAAAACAGAACGTGCAGATTTATGACATTTTTACGGTCTATAAAACCACACGATGCACAATCATCAATGACATCCAATGAAACCGTGAAACAATATTGTTTTTGAGGTATTTTCGTGGATAGCTTATTTACACAAGATTCATTACCTTTCAATGAGTACATGTGAACTTTGCCAAACGTTGTTTGGTGTAGCTTGAATAATAGATTCGAAATTGTAGTAACATGGTCTTGGTTAACATCATTAGATCTTTTTTATTGTACGACGGGGAAGCACTTGGCCTTCACCTCACCTGGTGTATCACATTAAAATAAAGCCAAAGCTAGAATGGCTCTTCAGCCGGAATCCAAAACAGACTAATTGTTGTAAAAAAGAATACGCCTGAAGTGGTAGAGAAGCATACGATCCACCTGATAGAAAATGGTTACCATCGCCTATGGACGCTCGCAACACCAGAAGCATCACTCGCGCGTTGCCAAACTAAACATTTTAAAAAGCATGATTTAAAAATTTCATTAGAAAACCTACCATTTCACAGTATATGGTTCGATAGAGGAAGTTCCTTTTGAATCTTACAGTGAGCGAACGTATATTCTCAAAAGATATGGATGGAATATCTGTCGATGGCGAGGGGTGCGATGATAAAAAGAGTCTGCAGTCACCATATCAAACCATGCCTCAGAACACAACCCATGATACAAGTGGTAGCAAACACACACGGAGGAAAAGTCTCTCTTGAGAAGAGAAAATTCTCACAGCTCATCTTTGAACTGAACCAAATGGCTTGAGCTGGTATTCAGGTGCTACTGCCCAAAGGTGATAACAGTACTCTTTGTGGCGACCCCATGACATGGCGTATGGTTTGCGACAAAAAAGAAATAGTAACGTTAAATGCCGGAACACAAATAATTGTTGTAAAAGTTACAGACTTAGATAAGATTGTTGTTGCTGGTGGTTGCCAGGCAGACTTAAACAAAGTCGTACTACCACCAATCTAACAGAGCACACATTTGTACCCTCCGATTCAGATTCAGATATATCTATTCCATTTAGATACATTACAGTACACTTGGAAATGTCACAAAGAAGGTAAACATAATAAAAACGAACCTAATTTTTCAGCAAGTGTTTCGTATGATTTTTCCATGAGTAAATTTCTAATCCTGATACTGAAATCAATATTGTCCATATTTCGTAACTCTTGTGATACATTATTAAACAGATCCACACTCATACATAAAAAAACGATGTCATAATTTCGCGACTCTGTGTTTGGGTATACAAATATACTTTTTTCTTGTAGAGAGAATTGCGAATTTCACATCTTAAATTATGCTTACTTAAATTAAATTTATATGCATTAAGTTCTGGTTTATATTCCCCCAACATTGTCATTATCTCAAGTTGCTTAAACATTAATCTGCAGGATTCTGAATCTGGACCATTGAATCTGATTCCTGTGGGCTGATGAATATCATTTTACATAGCATTTATTTTCGAAATTCTTAAACCTCTTATACGAACAAGCTATTGAAGCATTTTGTCCGTTATCAGAAGCTAGACACGTGACCAATAGATGCTCAAGTCCTACTAAACCGATGTAAACATAGATCCGCTGCTTGTCTACACAATGGGTAGGCTGCCGCCTCCGCCGGTAGCGTTCGTTCAGTAATACAAAACCTTTGTGATACCGTCGCTTTGCCCTACATAATGCTATGAGATTTCATTAAAAGCACCGATCTGGATACGTTAATAATATTTAGCAATTCAAACAAATTAATTTTAGCCCGAAAGTTACTACACCAAATTATTATCGCTCAATTTAGGTGAAGTTTAACTTTTTACAAAAAACCTATTACTATACTATATATTGTACTAGCTAGAGGAATTATCATGGCAATTTTTGTGAAATCAAAACAAATACAGGACTTCACAAATTTTGTAAATAACTTTGAAGAGCGTTAAGTTAGTACTGAAGTCCAGTTTAGTATTAAAATCAAGGGTAACGTATTTCCGATACTGTAGTGTGCGGGTTCAAATGTATGCAAATTAAAGTTCTTGTCTATTAATACTAATTGTGCTAATTTTACATCATTTTTGCACACTTTGATTATCAACCAACTTTTTGACACGTTTGATGTAGTTACTCGCGTTAAATAACTTGTATCGACCTTCGTCAAATAAATCATTGGGTTTATTTATACTGAGGGAGTGGCATTTTTCACTGTCATAGGTTATGAAGCGTTAAAGGGTAGAGAGGTGGGCGGGGGGATTCATTTTACAGGTCATTAGAGTAAAAAGGGTAAACAAAATTGTGGTTACGACCCTTTTTTACGTGTAACATGTTGAAAAAAATATCTCGCCCATAAGCATTTGGTATGTTGAGTAGTAAAACCCAAATAAAGGCGGTTTAGTGTGCGTTTCGAATGCGAGATAATAATAAGTAAGGGCTGATATAAAATGATCAATTGGATTTGGTGTAATATATCACAAATGATGTGTGCTTTAAAATGATCTTCAAAGACTTGCTAGGCAGCTACTAATAATAAACTTGTGTAGTAGTCCGCCCACCAGTATATAACCAAGAGGTACCGGGCTCGATTACTGGGGGGTTGGATACACATTTGTAGGTTTGGTTGGTTGTAGGAAACAACCAAACCTACCTTTTAAGGCTAGCAACCACTATATTACTAATGACTGTCACCATCGACATCATCATCATCCCACAGCTGGGCCTAGGCCTCTCTTCGCTTGTGCCAACCTTCTCAATCCTGTGCCAGTCGCTATCACAATTCTAAATTTATTGATTATCTAGATCTGTAGAAGATACCGGATGAAGCACGCATCCGCCTTCAGCCTTATCAGAACTTGACACTAGGTGAGGTGAAGGCCAAGCGCTTCGCCAGCGTACTGTAAAAAACTGGTTTATGTATTGCCAGAAGATCTGCCCCTGGTTTCGCTCGGGAGATTTTTTTTTGACATTAAGCTTGTGTTTATGTATCCTTAATAATGATTCGTAACGATTCCAATGAAGATATGCATGACTACCTATCGTTCAGAGAAGATATCCAAACCATCACAGATTTTGGGGTATATCTCTTAGTGGTATACCTAGTCTACCCTAGCAACGAAATTCGGATGAAAAGGTCAACGATTGCAGTTGAATGATCCTTTCAGGGTGTAAAGGTCCTACCTTTTAAGGTATAAAATAAATAATAATAAGTATTACAGGATATTCATTTTACACAGCGCCATCTATTCTCAAAATAAGCAAAGCTTGTAATATGGGAACTAGATTACGGATATAATACTTGGCTACTTTTTTTTGATACATACTTATCTTACAATGCTAAAGCGCAGAAGGTACCAACTGAGCTGTGAGGTTTGTTAGAAGGTCCGCTAAGCAGTTCGCTGGTGTCGGAGGTCAGTGCGCGAAAGTACCAATGCCTTGAATAGGCAGCTTCTGGGAATGCTCGCTCCATCGTAGACCTCATTCCCGCTCAAGTAATGACCAGGTGAGCCTAGAGGACCTTACCCATTAAAAATCTGATATTTATGGGTTGACGGCCGTAAACGTAAAAATGTTTTAATAGTGGAAACTGGTTTAAAAGTTACTTCCAAGAATTAACCTTCATTTAAAGGTAAAAACAAACTTGTGAAAATATTTCACTATAGACGCAAATGAACCCAAAAAAAAGCACAAACATCATAACAATATCAAGTACATTGTTGAAATATAAATAAAAATGTCTACTAAAGAGAAAAAGTTCATAACTTGGGATGTATAAATACAACCCATGTGTTATTTTGTGTACTTTTAAAGCACAGAAAACTTTTACAATTTGTAAATTTACACCCTTTTTCACTCAACACGGATTATGTAAAAGTTTTTCGTAGATAGGGGCTTACGTTTCGACTTAGTCTGAAATCGTAAAATGTTTATTACAAAAACTTTTTGTCGTGCAAACTACCTAATCTAAATGTTTTCGGACTCTACTCTTCTAGAAAAAACCTTGGAACAGTGTGCTATCAAAGGATTATGTGAACTAAAGTCGGTAGCGAAGACAGACAAAATTTATGAAATGTAATTACAGTAATACATATAATATAAGTACATATTGTTCAGCGCCTCTAGCGTAAAAAATATGTACTTGGTGGGTAATTGGGGTACTAACCTTGGCGTCACAAATTAGTGAAATAAACTGTCCTTGGTCACATAAAGTTCGCAACTGTTGATATCTATCATCTACTATTATATAGGCACGCAGTTTCTTCTACAACTCCTATAAGCTCATGGACCTACTTTAGTTTACCTACAGCGCAGTCAAAGGCAAGTCCAAATGTTACGTTCGGATGTCTAGCGCTGGAAAGTAATGAATGGTTATCACCCGCAATGTTTTCTTTGTATAAACTAGTAGTTCACCTCGAACTGAGATCTCTGGTTTGTGTTATGGTATTCAACCACGGAAATTAATTCCCAAAAATAAGTTGATAACAAACGATAAAACTGTGCTTTCATTACACCTTACTCCCAAAGCTTTTTCTCAATCTCTCTGCCTCAACTGTTTGAGGTTCTCTCTCATTGTATGCAAAGCCAAAATGAGAGGAGAGCATCGACCGTACGTCAGAACAGGTCGGCAGAATACAATAAGTAAATAAGACACACCTTACTGACATGAAAAGGTTGATGTATTTAAAAAAAACAGTTGCCGTATTATTCGTGGTTTAAAAATCTACCACGCCATCCTACGGATTACATATAGTTTAGTTGGTGAGAATGGTAGTAGCCTGCCTGGCTAGCTACTACCATTCTTACCTAAGTCTGTCTCCATAACAACAATTCAAAATGTTTGTGTTTCGGCATTTAGAAGTAAGATAGATAGTTCATCAGCCTTAACATAATTTGAAACCAGGTGAATTGAAATCCAAGAGTCGTACGATATTACAAGAAAAAATGTAGCTTTTGCTCGCGCCGTCACTTGCGAGGTACCTGATAAAAAGTAGGGTAATTGTTACCCATGGCATACGCTATATCTATGCCAAGATCAGGTAAGCTGCTTAGTTATATATAGGCGTCAAACAAATAAATAGTTACTTTCGAGTTTGTAATTGACCGAGCGAGCGAAGCGTCTCAGTTTCGAGTTTTTTTTTATTGTATGACGAGGAAGCGCTTGGCCTTCATCTCACCTAGTAACAAGGCCGAAGATGGAGGCGCACTTCACCCGGAATCCTCAACAAACTGAGCTGAACTGAACTGGCTATCTTACCTCTCGGCATTCAGGGGTAAGATTAGAGAACACAACATTTTTTTTTTTAAGAATTGTTACTGTTGTGATGGAATTAGGTAAGAT
The DNA here is from genome assembly GCA_951394065.1 of Venusia cambrica. Taxonomy (NCBI): domain Eukaryota; kingdom Metazoa; phylum Arthropoda; class Insecta; order Lepidoptera; family Geometridae; genus Venusia; species Venusia cambrica. The sequence continues at coordinate 8,457,951 of OX596043.1, read as the reverse complement.
GGTGGTAGGTCCGCCTGGCTAGCAGGCGGACTTAAACAAGTTGTTTGTCGGCTGTCGGTTTGTTCTACAGGTCGCATTTTTCAACTGATTTTGATGCAATTTTCATCAAAATCAGTTGAAAAATGCGACACATATTCACACAAATGGCACACATATTCCTTGATTTATAATTTTTTTTTTTAGTCGATCGCGATTTTTGATTGGGAAAATAGTGGGGGAAATTTGCTGTACTTATCAACGGATTTCAATTAAATTTGTAAGACACACTTAGGTTTAACACAAGAACAAAAAGGGGGAGTGGAGGGGGAAAAGGTAGAAGTTTGCTGAAGGATTCAATTTTTGTTTTTTTATCGAAAAATTTATACCTACGTTTACTAATCAGACTACGCAGTCCTCTTTGCAAAACGAATCCGCAAATACCAAGTCCGATCACCTCAAGGAAAAGCGAGTAATCGCTAAAACTACCCCGATTCGCTCAAAAGTCAAAAAGGAAAAATGAAAGAGGAAAGCATCGGTTATGGCATGGTTATAAGAGCTCGCGAGGTCTACTGTTTTTACAGAACCAATAGTATTGGCATGGATAGCGCGTTACACCTAACTACCATGTTGCTTCGAAACCCTTTGAGACCTGCTTTGAAACCCGTATGTCATGTAAATTATATTGATCTATATATTAATTACTATGAGATTACTTGGGATCCCATGTAAGCTATACACATATTATGTATTGCGGTACGGAGGAGCATGTGAAATTTAACATCGTACATAAAACTACTATGTATGTATTTTTTGGGATTTTATTTCGACCACTCGCGACCATTATGCTGTTTTTATTTAATCAATAATTCCCATTCAAATTGATACACGCTTGCATATTTTTTTATTACGAAACGAAATATGGTTTAGCTATCAGTAGAAATAATACTATAAGGGGTTCAAAAAGAAAGAAAACCCTAAAAACATCAGATTGTTAGTCTGTCATGAGAGGGATATTTTGTGTACAATAACCGAGCCGAAGCATAAACTCGGTAGGTACCTAATGAGTATTGACGGAATGTTTCCGAAGCTTATTATTCATCGGTGCTCCGCTGGAGCAGAGTTTTTTAGGTAACCAGCTTCAGTATATTGATGTACTCGATAAATCTCTGCTGATGAAAGCTTTTTTATTTTACGGGAAACGGGGAACCTATGAAACTTGGAGCGAAATTTATTGAGCGATGACATTGTAAAAATTGGTGACCCTGTTCATAAAGCTGCGATAAGAATAGGCACAACATTAGTTTGATGTGATCGTTTGTCGCTTTTCTTTTTTGGGTCAAGCACGACCTTTACATTTTCGATTCGTTTAAGTGTTTCAATTCTTACTGTAAAACCTTTTCAGGTTGTGGAACATTTATAAAAAAAATCAGTTATAGGCAATCAATTTTATTTTATAACAATAATATTATAAAGGCGAAAGTTTGTGTGTATGAATGTGTTTGTGTATGTTTGGTGCTCCTTCGCTTAAAAACTTAAACGGATTTGGATGCAGTTTGGTACAAAGAGAGTTTATACCCAGCAGGTCTAGCACGGGGTTTCTTGTCTAGGGTAGAATAGATTAAAAATGACATTTAGGTGTAGAGAGTAGAAAGTTTTCTTCGATCGGGAACATGGCGTTTGAAAGAATGAACGGATAGAAATGTTTTCTAGTCTACTCTAGACATGAGTCTACCACTGCGAGCATGCCATTCAATTTACTCTACTTTTGACGTTTGAGAATAGAAACATTTCTTCTAAAATTATCTACACCTCTCGAGACCTAGAGAAGCGTTTCTCTCGCATAATTTAGTGAATATTTTTTACGGTTACTATGAACGGTGGAAGAAATTGACTTCTGAGCCAGTACGAGGAGAAAAACGACCGGAGAAGTGAAAGAATCGCAGTTCGAGAGCTCACAGTAGCTCTCAATTTGCCGGAGGCCGAGTTTAGGCGCAACTTTTTTGTAACAAATTTGTGTTTGTTAAGATTGTGCCGAGCACCATCGATCCGGGCTTTCTTTTTAAGGTCCCTCCAAGTCTGAAAATTTCATTGAAGCTAGTAAGACATAGGTGTCTTTCCCATTATGAGATATATATCAAATAAGGATAGTATATGGATGGATGAAATAGTTTCGAAGCCTTGCTATGGTTATGGAACATAATATTAGTAAATACATTAGTGGACTACATGTCCGCACATAATATGTTCGCCTTGGGAGAATATACCGGGCCCCTGGGACGTCGGGCCCACAATGAAGAATGGGTGCGTCTTCAAGGCGCACTCAAGGAGTTAGGGCCCCACAAGACTGTGGAGCAATGGAAAAATGTAAAACGTTTCGTTTTACGTATAAACTGTATTTCTTGTTTCGTGTTGACATTTTGTGGGTAATGAAACGCAACGAACGAACTTCTTACAACATTTTATATTTGATCTGTGGTTTCGTTTCCGTTGCTATAGAAAGAGCTTGTCTACGAGAAAACTGCTTTCTAGGGTTTGCTTTGAGAAACGGCGTGTTCGGGCAAAAGAAAGATTACGAAGACAAGAAACTGTCTTCTCTATTCTAGGGTAGAGTAGAGATGAAAACCCCGTGCTAGGCCCGCTGGATTAACACATACGCTTCTTTTTATCCCATGAATCAGTTCCCATGGGATGGAAATGGGATGTCAAATATCGCCATTCAAAACTTATTGGTTTTTTGTTCTACGCAGAATCCACGACAGATTTAGATTTAGCTGAAATTTTTCACTAAAACTGTTTAAACCTGTGGAATGACGATGTTTGTCAGTAACGTTCAAACGGATTAACGAATTTGGATGAAATTTATTACCAGAAGAGCTTTTATCATGGATACATAGGCTACTTTTTCCCGGAAATGTGCAGTGTTCCCGTGGGATGCCTATTTAATTCATATGTGTTTTTTACTATTTTATGCTGTAAAGGGGAAAGATGGGAAGAAAAAAGAAAAAAGAAGAAGAGAAGGTTTTTCTGTAACAACTATTTGTTATCCTGGAAAATAATGTGTTCCTGTGGGATATAAATTAATTTATTACTTAAAAGACTTTGACGCTCTATCCGCTTTGTGTTCTTCAGCTTTTTATGTCGCTCTTTTAAAAAAATAAAATATTTCTTAGATACTTTATTATATAGGTAACTATGTACCTGTATAATTTTTATACAAGCTTTTTCATCGCGGGTAGAAACGCGGAGCACAGCTAGTGGTTCAGAAAACCCATTTTTTTACACAAGAGATCTCAATTTGTCAATGTATTGTTTTTTTATCTCTATTACGGGCTAGATGGCGCTGTATGAAATGTCCCGTAAAATGTATTATTATATTTTTTATATGTACTCGTATGTACAAAAAAATTTCACTTTTCACTTTATAATGCGCGTTCCTACTTGTGCTCAGCTGTTGGCTGTTGAATATCGTGGAATGTAACGAATTACGGTGAAGGTCAGAAGACAAAAGAAAAAATACTCAAGATATTTTGAGCCTCGGAGACAAGGACCGTTGATACAAAATATGAAAGTCGTCGACAAAATACCTGGGGATTTCTAAAGCTTGACCTTGCGACCGTGGAAAGAGATAAAAAATATGTATACCTATTATATTTTATGTTTTGATTTTATATAATGTTTTTATAAAATCTCGGTTAGTTGGTACTTCATTACTGAAATCCCGTAGCAGCTTCCTGAATTCTTCCCCTGGAAACTATAAAACAAAACAAGTCATTACATGCCTCTGTTATAAAATCTCTACTTTGGGCTTCGCGTTGAATATCAGCCAGTCAATGAGCTACTCGAACAAGAAAGTTCATTGTTAATATAAATAAAATTAGATTTTACACGTTGGTAGCACAATAATTGACAAGAGTTCACTGGTGTTTCAATATATTTTCATCGTTGTCGGTATCAAATTTGTCGTGGCGATCGAGGCTTGAGAATCGACCCTTCCAACTCAGCCCAAGGATGTCGTAGAACCCGACTCAGCGATCTCACCAAAAGAAGGGCAGCAGCTTCCTTCTGTGTACTATCTACACCTTTACTGCGATCACCAATCCGCTTGCCAAACGTGGTGATTGTGTCAAAACCCTTTAGGGGAGGCTCTGCCCAGCAGTGGACACTAATGGACTGTTTATATCATGTTTTTTTTTATTGTACGAAGTGGAAGCGCTTGGCCTTCATCTCACCTGGTTAAAAGTTAAGATAAGGACGAAAGTGGAGGCGCAATTCACCGGGAATCCATAACAAACTGAGAAACTGGCTCTTACCTCTAAATGCCGGAACACAACATTTTGAGAATTGTTATTATGGTGACAGCATTAGGTAAGATGGTGGTAGCTAGCCAGGCAGACTTTAACAAAGTCCTACCACTAACCAAACCGAGCACAAAATTGTTCCCTTGGGGATCGGATCTCTGGATCTGAAATCGGTGGGTTGAACCACCATCTAGCCACAAAGGTGGTTAAAATGTGATGATTTGATGTGAGTGGAAATAGCCAACACACTCTAAAAGCCAACATTTTAAATTGTGAACAAGAAAAGCCAGAGTTCAAAAACTTCAGATAAGGTAAGGTCATTTCCTAAGGAGCTTATGTTGCAATCTTAGTTAACCCCTGTCGTATAACTACGATTGGTCTCTAGTCGCCACTCAGAGTAGAGCCATAAAACGGTAACAGTAGCTGGAAAGGCCGTCTTCAAGACACTGAGGTTTTAGAATGGGTTTGCCTATAGTGGCTAACGTAGGTGAGGACGGTCGGTTACAAAGTCATCGAAATAGATTCTTGTATAAATTTATCGGAAAGTATGATATTATTTTACTGCTTGCCACTTTCATTTGTTACAATGTACGTTTAATACGTTGCATGTTAGCAACGCATTGCTATGAATTGCAGTTGAACAGTCCATCAGTATAATTAGAAATTCACGCTCGACACGGCAAATCGCAAAACGTCAGACTATTTTTTTTTATTGTACAACGGGGAAGCGTTTGACCATCATCTCACCTGTTTACAAGTTGAGATAAGGCCGAAGGTGGAAGCGCACTTCACCCGGAATCCTCAACAAACTGAGGAACTGGCTATCTTACCTCTAAACGCCGGAACACAACAATTTTCTTAAGAATAGTTATTACGGCGACAGAATTACTATTTTTACTAGGCGGACTTAAAAAAAATCTACCACCAACCAAATATATAGTTCTTGACCTCTAGACAAGCAATGCAAGCAAGAATTAGGTTGATGATTGTGAGATTTCCCAGAAAGTTCCACGCACCGACGGAACACACCAAACCGTTTGGCGTCGGACTTCAGCAGAAGGGTGGTCGCTAGCCAGGTGGACACCTACCAGTGTTGTGATCATTAAAGATCTGATGTTTTGACGCCAGTGGCTCTACTGCTTGTGAATTTATCTTTTCTGTTGCCTTATGCTCTCAGAGCTCGGTTGACACGCGATGGATCTTTAATGGGAGTTTTATGGTTGACGGGAGCCGCGCTGAATCGACGTCTTGAACACCGTCCGTAAAAACCGAGTACATCAGGAGCAAATGGTGCCTTTAGAAGGATATTAACCTACTGCTATACAGGATAGCTTAGTGTTACGATGATTGAACACTGGCCTATCTATTTTCGACTGGCAAAAGTATGATTGAGTCCTAAAATCCACTATGTGAGCCTAAAAAGTGTTTCCTATAGTGCGACGGGGAAGTGGCTTACATCTCACCTGGTTTTCAAGTAATATTATAGCAAGGAGGTAGAAGTACACTTCAACCGGAATCCTCTATATTCTGAGGAACTGGAATATTATCTTTATATTCTATATACTTTAACACAATACCACGGAATAACTACTATTACCACAGTTACTTCTTAAGAACTATCCGCAAATTAAAGTACAAATCGGATTTACGGTTCTCAAGTGATAAGGTAAACTGACAAAATTCAGACGTATTATTGTAGGGTTTTATTACATTGTCAGGATTAGCATGCACTTCTCATTTTGTTAGGTACTCTTAATATTTCTTATTATTTATTCAAGCCCCTAAGCTTCAGAGCTACATCGGACTGCAAACGCCCCGGGTGCAATAAGAAGCTCGTAAATCACAGAAAGAAAGATTCCTATTTTATAACCATGTTTATGTAAATTCTCTCGCATTGCCAGAATAGGTTCTATTTTTGAGTTGTCGTATTTACTATAGCATTTTAAATATGTTGAGCCGAAAAGTGATTATCACCATGACATTATTTCTGTTTATATTTGTATAGAAGCAAATTGTATGGGACAAGAAAAAAAGAACCTGGGCAAAACAAAAACATTGGAGACAGGACTCGTAATGTAAATGTTACGTGTTAAATTTAACACGATCCCGAAGTTTAGCCTGACAGCTCAGTTGGTAGTAGCTGCCTTCTGCGCTGTAGGTTGTGGATTCGATTCCTGGGTGTTGTATAGTAAGTATGTATTTACAAAAAAAAATGATAGTATAATTTTCGTAATCTAGTTCCCATACAAGCTTTGATTAGTTTGGGACTAGATGGCGCTGTATGAAATTAATATCCTGTAATATTTAATCTCTTTTTAATTCAATAATTCTATATTAACACACTTATATATTGGTTAGTTCGTTATGATCTACATTGGCACATGAAACATCTAGCGATTTAGGGACTATATGTTTGTGTAGTAGTAAACCTGAATCTTTAAAGGTATTATGATATGTTTGGTTAACATAGCAACTGCCTAACAATGGAATACCCATTATTATTACACCTTTTTATCTCAAAAAAAATCTCTAATGTTTTTTGAAATAAATATTCCCAACTTTTTATGTGTGTGTGCGCAGTTGGATCAGTGCGAGGCCTTAATTCAACGTTTACACTTAGGAGAGATTTCACCCCATTACTTAATCTAGATAGTGTAAGTGGTAAGTAATGTCATGCAAGGGAACAAGAGGAAATCAAAATCTAAGTTTGTCTGTAAGTTGTTAACCACATTTATAAAACTAAGAGTTAATAACCTAATCACATTAAATAAGAAAACGTTCATACTTTCGTTTTTTCAATAATTCGTTTTTTTCAATAATAGTCATCGAGTCCCGCAGATAACCCACCTAGGCTATTTGTGTAAGTACTTCTACGAGTACCTAAGGCAAGGTGCAAACGTGGACACTTTTGTATCTCGTGTCTGAACAAGCTCCCGATGAATATTTTATTTCTAGAGAACTAGTAATCATCCACTCCCTGCGTTAAAAATGTTTTGTGTCCAGTTGCTCCAACTTAACACATACTCAATGACGATAAAAAAAGTATTCGGTGTCGGTAACTGGAAACTAAAAGTCGTCAGTTGAAGACACAAGCAACATTCAACAATTTCCTTACAATTGTACTGAGCTGCGCAAATGTACGAGTTGCATTCGGTGTTCCCTGTGATGGTGTGCCGTGTCGGCAACAAAAAAATGTCTACGTTTGCGCAGCGCCTAAGAGTAAATGCTCTAAATACCTACTCAAGATTCAATGGTTACACTTTCACGAAGTTACAAAGATACTAGACTTGACTGTCAAACAGTCTAAGGGAATCTACTCTAAGATTTCGCATGATGTACGAATCCTTTCGTTTCTCAATTCTCCGAGATTCCAGCCTGTTGTCGGGATTTTAGAGGTAATGTTCCTATGTATAATAAATACTTCTTCGACACTGATTTTTTTATTGGACGACGCGGAAGCGGAAGATAAGGCCGAAGGTGGAGGCGCACTTTACCCGGAATCCTTAACAAACAGAGGAACTGGCTATCTTACATCTAAATGCACACAATAATTTTAGAATTGTTGTTATGGCGACAGAATTAGGTAAGATGGTGGTAGCTAGCCAGACGGACTTAAACAATGTCCTACCACCAACCAAACCAAGCACAATATTGTACTCCCCTGGGGATCGAACCCGGGACCTCTGAATCTGAAATCGGTGGGTTGAACCACTAGACCACAGAGATGGCGAATTTGTTAAAATGTGAGTTCAAGATACAAGGAAAATGTTTTATCTTCTGTATCGTAGTGTCTTCCAAACACACTTCCAAATAAAGTTTCAAGCCTGCGATTTAATTGCCTACCACTAGGAAGTAGATCACACCTGACCCAAAAAATAATTAAAATTTATCAAAAATCACACGAATTTTCTGGTATTTGCTTGTAAATCTATGGTTGTTCCTGACTCCGAGCATTTTTATCGACCATTATCACGGTCGTATGTTATCGTAATGGGTGATAGATACAAGTTACTGGCTCCAACATTTGTGTTATTGATATCCGGAAAACTTTGCCGTAAACAGAATGATTGACTACTCAACTTCACTCTTCAGATAAAAGCATTTAAATGTGATTGGAACTCCTGTAAAAATATATTATAGTTTGCAACACTTAGATTTTAAAGTAACCTAGCTTTTACCCGTTTCTTCACCGGAATAAAAAGTAACATAATGTCCCCATGGCATTCACTATATCCATTCAGCAGTAGCTCACGAATAAATATCTTGTATTAAAATAATTCTACTTGTAATATCTCAAGTATACGTTTTAAGATCACTTTTAACGCTCGAGTTTAACTCGAGTTTACGTACTAAGTAAAAATAAAAAAATGTATTTTTTTTGTAATTTTGGCATCTCAGCTTTGACATATCAAAAAAACGTATATATAACCACTTTAGTTGATGAACGTTTCAATTTGTAAGCTTCAAAGCGGTTTTAGAGCCATAACACTGATGGATAACTACGATAAACATATAGATTGCGAGGGTTATTATCAGGCAAACTTTGCATAAACTTGTCTAAAATCCTTACTTACACACTCCGGTGGCACTGACAAGAAATCTGATATCAAGTTGACTTGAGCTTTGATCGTCCTTATGATATCTATCCCGCTGATAGTAACTAAAACTAACTTAACTCAATATTTTTATCCAATTCAAGGTCTTGTTAGCTAGTCTCCATATTAATCTGAGTTCAGTTTCAGTTCTCTGGGGCCCGGTCATATCTGATTTATGGAACGACCACATTTAAGTGCAACATTATAAGGCCTTTAAGCAAACAAACGAGGGAGTACAATGAAATCCAATGAAAAACGCAAGTCAATCTGATATCAAGTTGACATGCGCTTTGATCGCCCTTATGATATTTATTCCGCTGATAGTAACTCAAACTAACTTCACTCAATATTTTTATCCATTTCAAGATGTTATAAGCTAGTCTGCATAATTATTTGAGTTCAGATTCAGTTCTCTGGGGCCCGGCCATAACAGATTTATGAAACGGCCACATTGAAGCGCAACATTGTAAGGCCTTTTAGCAAACAGACGAGGGAGTACAATGAAAAACGCAAGTCAGGTCGACTGGGGCTCTTAGAAGTTCTTACTCGCGCCCATTATTGAGATAATCTGCCGCATACAAAGGAAATCGAGGTCTTTAGTTACCTTGATGTGATGCCGGAAGGTTTTTGTACAGCTTTGCTGCTTAGAAGCGTACTGTGACGTAAATTATTATTCTTGACACGGAATTTTCTTTACTCATGTTGATATTACAATAAAAGTAGGTACCTAATTTGACCTGAATTTAGATTAACGCCGGTTTATTTTCAATAAATATGGGGTTTAATTTACTGTTTATTGAACATTTAAAAATAACAATCTCACTTAAATAGTAAAAGCTTGTGTGTTTGTATAACATATTTTTGTGAGTTTGTTTTTTTTTCTTTTAGTAGGCGATCATCAGCCAGAAACGTTTATATTAAAACCAGTGAGCCATAAACTCACGGATGGGGTTCAGGTTATTTGTTATAAAATAGACAAAAGAAACGATTTATAAGTGCTCCATCGATTAAGGTATTAGCGTGTCGGTAATGCTCGACCTTCTGTGAAGGGTTAGGGGTTAGTATCCTTCGGTTGGGGAATGGATAATCGTCAGAGCTATTACGACTTATAGGCCTTCTTACGCATAAATTTCTTAACAACTATCTACGTGTGATTTACTATTGTATCTATTAAGATTGTTGATTACCCTTGAACTATGAACAGCTATTTCGTTTACAGTTTAAACTAAACTTATATTCAATGAAGATAAACTTATTCCGAACAATTTTCATCATAGACTTAGCATAGCTCGGTATTCAACTAAGTGCGAAACTAAATGGTAGGTAGATTGTCCCCACAACTCCTCAAAAAATATGGGTGGGTAAAATATATGTGGAGCCTTTATATTTTCTACCCATGTGAGGAACATACAACTACATAATAAACCTTTTTAATTAGACAAGTCAGTGTGTCACCAAGCTCCAAGAATTATGGCATAGTAACGTATCTCCTCTTATTTGTGAATTCTGTAAAATATGGACAAATTGCGATAATAAAAACAACAGTTTAATTTTCCCATGTAAACTGTTTTACGTACTGTCCTGTCAAACAATTGACGTTCGTCCTTTCGGGACGGTAGACTCGGGTCCACTCGAATTGAATCAATTTTAATATCGTTATGGTTGTCATTGTTGGCTCGTTCAGCAATTTTTGACATTGTATTGACATATTTTGATATTTAAAGTCTTTATTGTGCTATTTCACACAGTTAATATTTATTTTGTTGAAACATTTTTTACATGAAACTCCTCCAAAACGGCTCGACCGATTCCTATGAAATTTTGGTTGTTTATTGAATAGACCTATTCAACAACATCAGAATAGGACGTAAACTATTTTTCATACCCCTAAATGGTAAGGGGTATGACACCCCAAATTTATTTTATTTATTTTTTAATATTCAGCATTAAAAAAAAACATAGACCTCTAAATTTTCACCCTTCTACCACCGACCCTTATTATTTAATAGCGATATTAGTACTTTAACAATTTTCTACTCTAGGCGGTCGATAATGGATCAGTCAGGTACCACTCGATCAGTTATTCTGAGGCGTCTACCGGTGTCACTTCTCACCCCGTAAAAAGCATAGAGATGAGAACAAAGCCGGTCTCCTGTCTTTCTCACACAATAAGCTTTCTCTCACTACTGACTGGGGAACAAAGAACCATTTACGACCGTATTATGCTCGCAGTTTCGGCAGGACAAGGTGGATTCTTTTTTTTTGAATACTAGCTGGAACTGGCAAAACATTCCTCATTTCGCTAATTCTCGCCGAAATACGATCAAATAATTGCATCGCATTGGCCTTGCATCTGGCATTGCAGCCACTTCATTGGATGGAGGCAGATTCCATCCCAGATGCTGATGCAGCATTTAAACTGCCACTAAATATTCAAAATAATCCAGACTTCTCCAGGCAGATAGTGTGCAACATAAAAACAATCGTCCATGGCCACAGTCCTGGAACAGTATAAAATTATCTTCTGGAATGAATGCACTATGGCACAGAAACATTCGCGTGAGGCATGTGATGCATTGAACAGGACATTGAAAGACAAAAAACAACGACAACCTATTTGGCGGCACTCTGTTACTCCTTTCAGGTGATTTCAGACAAACAATTCCCGTCATTCCACGTTCAACGTACGCTGATGAGTACAACTAAAAGTAAATATGTGCGTTAAAATGCTGCAAGGTCCATCTGCTGAAATATTTGAAAAACAACTGTAAGATATCCGCGATGTACAAGTAGCTATACATGAAAATAATGTGTAATAAAAGTAATACAAGTACAAATGAATGTAAAAAAATAATGTTTGATATTTTGTTATTTTATAGGCCATCGTCGTTCACAGCGCTCCATTCCTCTTACTATATGACTGTACCCGTTGACCACATCCCCACACAGTTACAATAAGCAAGCTATTTTTTATTTGACTACCAAAATATTCACTAGAAATAATGTATACTTATGGCAAAACAACGTTTGCCGGGTCAGCTAGTAAAATTATTATTATCTGCTTTGACGCGTGTCAATACCAGAATTAATAACCAGTATACACATGTTCATTAATTATTTCTCTAAATTTGAATGCATCATAATACGTCTAATTTGGTTTATCCTAATTAGCTGAATAAATTATTGCACCAAAGCACAACTGCACTAACAGTTGGTTTATATGTCTATCTACGTTTTGATAGATAAAGCTATCTGGTGCGTTCATCTAGTTGATAACGGTGCCTTACTACGACATACCTTTTGGTATGTCGTAGTAAGGCTACTTAAAGAATACAAATGTAATAAATTACAAGCACATCAAAGTCACAGTCAAAGTATTTTTTTTATTAGGATGTAATATATAGATAACTCTGACGATGTATTTTATGCTGCAATCTTTGTATTATTAGTGATGAATTGACATTGAATTAAATAAAAAAAATGAATTAATGTATGTTTGTAACGCTGAAAATGGTACTATGAATATAAAAAATAAACACACTTAAACTTTCAATAAAAACAATTGATACATTTTGAACTGTTAAATTTACCGACTATTCTGAATTGCGACTGGCACAAGGAGAAAGGCGTTAAAAAAACTCGGACAAAACTCGGGCTGGTTAGTATTTTGATGATCAATTCAGTAGTTAGGTACAGATAGTACATCATAAACCTAAATACTTAAAACTATCCTAAAATATGGATGACCTAATTGGTAGTTTTCTAATATTGAGAAATCACCAACTACCAACTATCAGTTTCTCTTACTTATCTCTCAGTTTTGTCACTTCGTTTTCATCCTGTATATACAGTACCGTGGGTGTCCGTACCTTGCTATCAGCTGCGTTACCACAAAAAGCGAACGTTTTTTAATCCGATGACGATTCAATTTAAGCTCATCACGAACAAAAAATACAGCAAAAGAGGATTTAATAGCTTAGCTTACGCATAGTCTGAACCTACAACCTTTACTAAAGGCATAAAGTTGAATTTCTAAATTGTTCATTTTGAAAGCGTTTAAACAACTTTGGGCACATAGTCATCATACATTTTTTTTTATTATCAAACAAAGAACTCATTTTTTTTTTTCAAAAACTCACTTTTCCAGAAAACCTTATAAAAGAATATTGATTTTCTTTAATGCAGAACTTATTTTTTTTTAAATCGAGCATGTAACTCCTAACATGACTTTTCGATAACTCTCACGGTTTCAGAATTGGCCTCAGTGGCCTTGGAAAAAAACTCACCTGTATAATAAGCATATCATAGAATTGTACACAGTTACTTTTATTAGTATTGTTTTGTCATTAAAATTATTTCGGTAATAATAAAATGCTAAATTAACTTAATCCTTATTGTTTGAAAATAACCTCGAGTTGTTATATTGTAAAGTGACGACACACTCTTTTGGTAAACTTATTATTTTTTGATAACGACGTTATAAATTATTGTACCTAGATTTTTCAAATCGATTGCTCAATTGGTCGCATAGCGAAGCCTCGTACTATTATTGTAATTAGAGCTTATAGCAGACTCCTAACCACAACTAATGCGGTTCCATTAGTTGACAAACCTTCAAACAGCCAGAAAGAGATATTTATTTGAGCACATTGCCATTCCATTCCGCAAAGCCCACAAACATTCACGTAATAAAACATCATTCGCGAATTCGGTCGGTTACATGCTACAAAACCTGAGGTCGAACCGGAAATTGTGCACAGCACCGACGGTGTATCTGTAAATGCTTTGGTAAAGGGTTTGCGGCAAACCCGCAATGAAATTTAGGGCTAGCCTAGCATTAAAATGTTTTATTTTCGTAACACAGATGATGAATTGCGCGCTCCGCTCTAATTATGGATATAAAAGGAAGTGTCTAGGATGTCTGGCTTGGTATGTGCGTTTATTGTCAGTCAGTCAATCCAGATTCACAACAATGTTATGCATGCAGATAATGACCAGGTCATAAACCCGACATGTGCCTTAAAAATATCATACAAAAATATTTAAAAATTCAAAGTCATATATTTTTACTGAACATTTAAATACAACGCTTGAGAGTGAGCTGAAGCGTTCAATGGAAACCCCCCAACTGAAGTAGATAAGGGCTATAAATTATGGTCGTAATGTTGCAATGGCTCAATTAAACAAAGGTTAACTTGGCCTTTGAAGTATTTATTGGTGGGCATTGTGAGATGAATTGAGAATAGCACCTCACTGCCTAACGACAACGAATACACATGCCAATGGAATTTAAGTTTAATGTGTTGATTACTTGTTTTGGGAGTCAAAGACAAATATATATTTATTCATAAACATATGAACAAATTTCAAAATGATCCTAATAAATATTAGGATCATTTTGAAATGTCAAATCTACCGGATGGACTCTACAATGCCGTCTATTAAATTATAAAAATGCACTGCAATGTTTCTATTCGGTTATTGACATAGCGAAAGTAAATTATGAAACATTTAGTTTTACGAATTTATTTTAATCATCTTTTTAAAGACTTTATGTGAATATAAAATAATCTATGGCGATATAATTTAGGACGGTGTAATAAGCGCTATACCTATTGACACTACCTATTGATGATATTAATACTATACTTATTGAAATCTGTTGACATTTTATTGTATGTACAGGGTTTTAGTACCAAGATATTATTTTTTCTGTGAGGTGAACATAATGTGTAGATAAATCCGTGTTTATTATTTTTAAAAAATATTGCTGGAATATATTTTTTATAGGTATTGTTAATTTATATCAAAATAATTTAAAATCCTCACATAGTATAGATACCGTATGTTTTAAATATTTATTTAAACGGAAGGTAGCAGCTACCTAAAACTGTTTTTGCAAACATTTTACATTTAGATCTTGCTAAAACTCCAGCCCTCTCCCCCCCGTGCATTGTTTGTAGCCTTCCTAATTAGAAGGGGAGCCTTTTGTCTGGTTTCTATGCGAGCATTACATTGTAGCATATTATTCGTCTCTATTTCGATAATGGACCTCCTTACTGAAGAATGGAGTGAAACAATGGCTGAGGGAGAACTAGCTTGCTTGGTGTTCGAAGTTCTCGTGGCTTAAAATGATTTTAAAATTACTAGTTCTTGGATCTTGTATTCTATCGTTGAGTTTGCAACCTTTGTTTATAACAATTTAGGTAAGTATGTGCTACTCTATATAGACTGCTGTCTCAGCTGTCTAAAATACGAATTTTCTAAGCGTGACAAACAAAAAAAATCTTATTAAGATACCTTTAATGCCGAATTGTTGGTCTGTTAAAGTAAAACAGGTACTTTTTATGGGCTCCGTACCCAAAGGGTACTAACGAGATCCTATTACCATAATTACTCAGCTTTTTATTGCACATTTATTAACATAGCTAATCTATTTATGGAAAATCTAGGCGACTGAATGACTGACTTACAATCAACGCACAGCCTTATTTCTTCTTTTTATTGTTTACGACGGGCTTGACTTCATCTCATCTGGTTTCAAGTTATGATTAGGCCAAAGGAGAAAACGCACTTCACCCGGAATCCTCAAGGGCTAACTGGCTATTAAGATAGCCAGTTCCTCAGTCCTCTAAATGCCGTAATACAACAATTTAGAATTATGTTTATGGCTATAGACTTAGGTAAGATAGTAGTAGCTAGCCAAGTGCTTTTTTAATTTTTAACAAATTTCTACCACCAATCAAACCAAGCATATAAAGAAACAAAGAAAACTCACTGGATGTTGATAATAAAGTTCCAGGTGTTTAATTAGGGTCCTTTATTCTTAAATTGGACCATTTTTATTTGCATGTTTGCGAAGAAGAACCCTTATGTGAAAAATCCTGATGAATAAAGGTTCTCATTTCATCTGAAATAACCACATAATCAGTCCGCATAGACCACAAAGGTTCTGTCGAGCGAGATTTCTATCCCTCAGTCGTTAGTTCATAACCGCAACTAAGCCGAAATGTATCCTTATTTTTCTGGTGGCAATATCGGATTATTTAAATATATTTACTTCGGCTTTCATATTTATGTTTGTTGCTGTCTAGAGCTCACCAAAAGCTTGGTATTTTTCCTAGGGCGAGCCGTTTCACAAGGATTTTGTATCTATTAAATACAAAATGTCAATTACAAAATGTATATTAAATACATTTTTTTTTATATTCGTTTCATAAGCAATAATGTTCCATAACTCCATTGCACATGGTTTGAGCGAATATCAATGCTGATAATCCTGCTGAACTGCATTACCCTGGGGATGTACCAGCCTTGCGTCGATGACCAGTGCGTCACCAATAGATGTAAAATATTACAGGTGAGATAAATACACTTCAATATGATACACATTTACACATTTGCACAGTTACACACACACATACACAATTGAATACATTGGAGACGCTATCAATGAACAGTGTCTATTACAACGTTACATAACGATTCAAACCAAAATCGAATTATGTATCTGTTTTAAAGTCAAAGTTAAAATTATTTAATTCATTTAGATTATTTTGGATCATTTTGAATCGTCAAATCTAGTAGAAGTACTCTAAACTTGCTCATCAGTAAATTCTTCACAAAAAAAACATAGTTAGTTTATTATAATTGAATTAAGTAATTATTACAAATGTTTTAGAGTCACAAAAATTCATAACCCGCGACGGGACTCGAATCCGTATCTTTTATTTAAGCCAGAACGATTGAGTAACGAGGGTCCTGACGCGTTTTGCCAATTTTTGTGTAATATTCGATCCAGTTAAGCACTGATGAAATAATTCTGTTATTCAGTTTTTAACTCAACACAATAACGTTTGTCGTTTTGAGGTAATCCGACTGCTTCCTTTGTAGATAGTTAGTTTATTGTACATATTTAGAATAACATACATAAAAAAATAACATAATATATCAAATTAAAAACACAATTACTAACTTCGTCATTCAATATAAATGTATATATTTCTCCAATATCTGAAAAATGAATATATTCATTAGGGTATTAATTTAAACTAAAAAAATAGTTCCAATTTTGATATTTTTTTAACACTTCAAATGGGTTGTAAGCATTAAGTTCTTTAGCGAAAGCAGCGCGCACTCTGTTCACTAATAAATTTTTCGCTTTCGAAATATGAAAAAATCACGACGTTCTTTTGTTTTATTTACGCACCGAAGCAATTTTTTCTCCATTTCATTTTCCATTGTGAAAAAAGTGCGGTAGATTTTTCTACAAAAATGTTATGCTGTTTTTATAATATGTTTTTCGTAGGTATTTGATGACGTCATCTTCGCATTTTTCACCGTGGAGATGGCAATAAAAATGATAGCTATGGGTACCTACGGTCGCGGTACTTATTTAGCAGACTCTTGGAATAGACTGGATTTTTTCATTGTCATGGCTGGGTATGTAATATTTAAATGTAAAAAAGCTTCATTATTTTATCTATTATATTTCTATTGTGTATTTTCAATACTGTGACCTTAACCTGTTTGTTAAACACGGAGATCATGGCAAACCCTAAATGTTAGAGGTGGTTAATGTTCAATAGTGGACGTGCTTGGGCTTTTGATGATGATGATTATTCACAACTATAAAGTGTGGTAATTTTAATTAATTATCTAAATATATTTTTTGGTTAGTGTGGTAGAGTTTTTTTGACACGGATTAATATTTTATTTTCAGATCCCTAGAATACGGACTTGATGTGGAAAACATAAATTTATCAGCGATCAGAACTATCAGGGTGCTTCGTCCATTAAGAGCTATCAATAGGATACCAAGTGAGTTTAACCCTTAGTTTTTTACACAGTTCGATAACAAAACGACATTGACATATTAACTTAAAAAGTAGAATCTGATATCATGGAAAAGTATCTGGTGGTTAGAATCCAATAATTTATCGTAATGCCTATTCCGGGTGGCATTCACTCAATCAAGATAATGAAGAAATGTAGTTATTTGTAATTATCTTGATTGAGTGACCAAACAGGAAATTTGTTCAGGAACTTTTTTCGTTATGCAATTAGGAGACGGAACAAGCAAGTAGCCCACCTGATGTTAAGTGCATCTCTTGCCTATAACAATGCCTTTCTGAGTAGGTCACATCCACAAAGTATTTGAGGCACAACTTGAGGCATAAAGTTGTGAAGCCTCGCGTGCCTGTAATTTCACCGGCGACCATACCCTTCAAACAAAAATACAGCAATGCTGCTTGGCGGCTGAAATAGGTATGGTGGTAGTACTTCCCCGGACGAACCCTTCCACAAGGGGCTCAACGACTCCTAAAACTTACTTCCTACTTATTTACCTTTGGTGATTGTATGTTTTTTACCAGATCACAGTATATCCGTAGTTTATGATAGGTTCAAAGACTCTGTGATTGTGATAATGAACCCTACCCGTATGCCTTCATTATATTCAAGAGAAAAACATCAACATTCCCGGCTATTGTGTAAATTTATTCTTGGAACTTCCGTCAACATCGCCTTATTAAAATACTAGCAGTCTAAAAAGGAATCGCTTCTTTATAGCTTTGAACAGGTTTTCTCACATTAAGCGCTGAAGCTAAGGGTCCTTAATACGAGGGTCATTAACTTAGTGACCTGCACCGTCAAACCTTTGCGTGAATAGTGAACAGCCCTTGAATTCCACATGTTTTGAAACTTGTAGTTATTCTTAAAACCAAGAAGTAGAATACCCTCAATGTACCTTGTGAACGGACTTCTTTCTCACCATGTAGTATTTACTCAAAATATTTTGCTTTTATACTTTACTGCATCGTAAAGTCTAACTTTCAAATAATAATGAGGTATGATCGAACTAACCGGGGCTTTTGATTGAGGCGACACGTGATCTAATGGCTGGCTCGTATTTAGGTCAGCGAATTAGCATAGCTATTCAGCGTGGCAATGCAGTCAGTGTCTTGGGCACGCTTCCGTCTGGTACTGGTCTAAAACAGTTGAGTTACTTACAGGCCGTTTGTAACGGTCCTTAATCCGACTGATTCCTTAGTGCATAGTAAGTTTAACTGTACATTTTATTTAATAAAGTATCATTCGATATTTTATCAAACTAATATTATACTAGCTGTAGAAGGAAGTGAGGGCAATGCCTGTGCGCCTTCTGTTTTTATTCTCAGCGTTTTATGCATTCACTCACTAATGTGGAAAATTGGTAGAATGCTGGGAATTACGTTATTACTGGAAAAAGGAAATAAATTAATTCCTTCACCATTTTATAGGTGTTTTAACATCCTCTGTAGTCTCGTGGTTTACCCACCGATTTTAGATCCAGAGGTCACGGGTTCGATCCCCAGGGAGAATACAACATTCTGCTTTGGTTTGGTTGGTGGTAGGACTATGTTAAAGTCCGCCTGGCTAGCTACCACCATCTTACCTAATTCTGTCGCCATAACAACAATTCTAAAAGTGGTGTGTCCGGAATTTAGAGGTAAGATAGCCAGTTCCTCAGTATGTTTAGGATTTCGGGTGAAGTGCGCCTCCAACTTCGGCCTTAACTTAACTTGTAACCAGGTGAGATGAAGGCTAAGCGTTTCTTACTCGTACAAAAAAAAAAGGTGTTATAGAGACCGTATGTGCGCCCAGAAAAACTGCGTGAACTCTCGTAGTGCCTTTAAAGCCATTTTTGTTCACCTAAAGACTTTAACTTTAAAACTCATTTTCAGTAACCAATATTTACTTTCCAACATCACTAACCCTTAAACAATATCTAATATCTGATTTAGAATATTCTAATGATTAATAAACTTCTGTATCCATTAAAAAGTTTTTCTATTACGGCACAGTAAAGCACTCGTTAAGGTCAGCAGTGTACAGCTACTGTTGAAATGAACCCGCTTATCAAGGGGCCAGATATCGATCGCAGCAACAAGTGAGCCCGGGCCTGGCGAGTGCTCTGGGAAACATCAATACGGTTCAAATTACAGCTACGATGGATGGAGTGCTTTAACATAAGCGTGTCATACAGAAATACTTATTGCTATCTTAACGCAACAATAGGCTTTCTGTTGCACGCGTAAAACAACGGATTGACGATGTCAATCGTGACATGAAAAAAAACGTGTATGTTTGTTAGTAAATCATAGATTACGTGCTGAATTTTTTAACTTTTTAAAATTGTTTTACAAATCTTGAATACGTATTTCAATTTGTTCACCCATTTTGGCGAACACTGTAATTTCTTGAAACTTGTTAAAGAAATTTCAGTTCGTTCACGTCAAAATAGTGCCTGCAATGACGTTTCATTTTAGTTTCAACAGTAATGTTGTCTGCAAATAAAATAGAAGCTCACAAAATGTAAGTAATACCAAAGAATGTCTGAAAAGGTATCGTAATGCTGACTTGCGATACCATCATTCTTTTTCAAGATAAATTGGCCTATAAGGATGAGCTAAGGTATATTATTTACCTGTCTTCTCTTTTATTGTTTCTTGATGACTCTTTCTAGAGCAACCATTATTTGGTTTACCAATTATTTGGTACCAAGTTACCCAACTAAGTACTAGGTACAAAAAAATATGGAATAAATTATAATTGTAAGGGTACTTATGCCCTTTCAATTATTTTATTCCATATTTTTTAGATACGTTCAGTTCCATGTTAAATATAAAAGATTCTCGTTGTACTCTAGATTAGGTACAAGTGTTCTTGATTCTGCAAAGCCAAGTGATCTCGGTTGTGCGGCATTAATCATGTTTTAATGATCTCGACCTCTGGGCCTACCGTTTTCAAGGCGGAAATTTGTTCCTTTCCGCAAGGTCTCTAATCTCTCTCTGTGAGCCGCATCACTGGAAAACACCCACCTGGCCTATATTTTATTCAACTGTGCAAATTTCACCCACCCCGTGTGAAACCAAAGTCAAACAGTTTGATAACTTATGTATTTCTGTCGTATATGTAGCGGATTTAGTGGTTCTAGCAACATTGAGCAATCAAATATGAGAACAACAAACTGTTAGCTTGGCAAGTTCACCAGAAGCTATATCAAAACATTGCGAGCTAACTGAATCAAAGCAGCGTTGGAATTCCATAAATCTGTCCGCTGTGGACCGTCACTTCCAAATGGTTGCCATTGAACATTCAAACAAAAGACGTCGTGCTAAAGTTTAGCGAAACCCCATCTGGGTCTCGCAAACAACTGGGACAATGCAACTCCCCGCAAATTAAATCGTGCCACCCGCCCGCGGTTAGACATACAACGGCACTAATTTGCCCTCGTGCGATTTATAGCCCTCACGTGCCTTTTTATTCTGTTAAATTGAATCCCACGATGTGATTTATGTTCCATTATAGGTGTCATGTTGCAGCAAGCACAAAAGCTGACGCGTCCTAGTGCTGAAATTGGTTAATCCTAAATAGCAGGCTTTGTAAATCATGCAGACACCACGCGATTGTCACTGCAAGCTTGGGCAACAGAATTTAATTGAAAACTACCTATGAACCACCTATAAAACCAACTATAGAGTTCAATTGAAACAACTGCACTTGAATACACAAAGTTCACCGCTTCCAATGGAAAGATTTCCTCATTTCTCCAACGATGTTTATGTATTATTTATGTAGCTTCGTGCTTGTTCATCAGACTTTATCGCTTTTATTATTCAAATTTTCTCTGACTGCTCAGGCTCGTGTTTTAGTGATTTGAAGTCGTTTTGTGGAACTATTTCGAGTTACGCCCACGCTACCTTAATGATATAATGACTATTATTTTGGTGGAAATGAAGTTAATGAAGTTTTTTTGTTGACAGGTATGCGTATCCTAGTGATGTTGCTGCTCGATACATTGCCTATGCTTGGAAACGTCCTGTTGCTATGTTTCTTTGTTTTCTTCATATTTGGCATTGTGGGAGTTCAGCTGTGGGAAGGCATCCTAAGACAACGATGCGAACTGGTTCTGCCACCGAACGTGTTCAGGCCCAAGTAAGTTTCATTTATCGTATCCTTGTCTCAACTGGTATGCAATATAAATATAATAATACAAAGATATCAAACAAATTTTCTTTGCAAGGCAATTGGAGTAGGAAAGCGTTATCTATATGAATATGAATAATGTAATATGAATAAGTAAATCCCCGGGTAAGGTCAGTATGAATGAACATGTGCTGTGAATGGAATGGCTGTGCTGGAGCGACTTCGTTTTGTTCCATATGCTCGTTGAGATGCAACAAGCCGTTGCTAACGTTGACTGCATGCAATATTTAACGCTTACATCCTCGCAGCGCACTTACATGCCTGGGGCTCTCCATGTCATTATAATATTAAGTTTTCTCATTGCATACAATTTCTGCACTATTTCTAGACACGTAACGCGCATGTGGGAGTCAGCTTACTAACATCATGACACTAAACTTAAATATTGCATTCTGTCAATACGTACTTACACATAACCTACCAATGTTACAAATAAGAAACACACGCATGGACCATTGAAAAATTTAACAATATAAACTTACAATGGTCAAGTACGTTACTTCAAAACATGCCATAGATATATTGAACAGTAGAAAATAATAAGAATGTACTTACGTCATTAATTGAAACATATATTTTACTTATTTAGACAACATGTAGATTTAGAAGGAAGTGATTTCACGTTTTTAACATTGAAATGACAATATTTTGCAAATGTTTCACTGACACAAAAATTCACAACCCGTGACAGGTCTGAACCCGCAACCATTCTCTCAAGCTGGACATTTTGTAACTCATTAAGCCACAAGGGTCCTAACGCGATTTGCGTTTTTTTGTGTCCTTTATATCAGCTAAGCCATTAACGCCATCCAGCGAGGATTCACTAAACTAAGTGATTCGATTATTACAAAAAATAATATAATATGGTATTTTGAATTTGGGCTTGTTCAAGAAACTAACGTTGTGAAATCACTTAATTCCTATTTTAAACATAAAATCCTTTAGAATTCTAGGTACATAACACCCATCACGTCTTCGTAACTTTGTGTTCCAGAGACCTGTCCGAATGGTACAGAGTGCGCGTCAGAGTGAACTCGTAAGGATTTGCGTACAAAATTAATGTGTTTCTATTAAGAATATTGCAAACTGTCGTACCGTGTACCTTGACGCGTCTGCCGTCCAGATGTGCTATCGTATTTGCTTCCCTTTAACGAATGGGCAGTTTTGAAAAACCAAATTCACAATCTGTTCTCCTTATTGATTTATTTCCATGTTTATAGAACTGCCAATTTGTAATCTAAACTACACACACGAGTACATAGTTATTTCAAATCTTCCTCTTGAGTAATGTGCTATAGTACATTATCTTGCTGAATCAAACACAACTTCACCTGTTTTATTCTAAATAATTTCCGGCCAAACATCCCGAAATATTACTGTACCGATTCGCCGTCGACATAACGACAATTAGCCACACATTAATATTACATGAGCCATATTACATACCACTAATATCATCCATTTGCCAGCATCTTTATTTGTTTCATTGTGTTCATAAATTTTGGCGTCCAATACTGCTTTTGATAACAAATATTACAATGCCGAGTATAATGTGTACTCGAAAAGCAAAGATAGAGTTTTTCAGATGTCGAGAATAATAAAAGGCTTATGGCAAATATCTGGGTAACGAGCGGGCTTCCCAAATGATGTGGGGTACAGCCGCGACTCGTTTTCATATGTACACTGTTGTAAACGATAACGACTTAAAGGATAATAACGTTAATCTCCTCGATACCGGCCTTCCTAACCTTCCTTTAAGCTATCATTGCCATTCGCTATATATATTTGCTTAGGACCTTCATGCTTGCATGCTATTACAGTGTTCGATTGTATGCATGGGTACTGTTTACACCGTCTGTTAGACCGTTAGAGGCACATTGGAACTATATTAAACTAGATATCCTGGTGCATGTTTCACTATTTTAATCAAATACGTTAACATAGCATGATCTAAAAATAATATTCTCCGATATTGAAAACTAACATATTTAAGTTGGTTCCATGAATTCTCTAACTCAAACTCAAAGCGCAGAAAATCTCGCCCGCTTATTGCATAACCATAACGAACTCAGATCTTGGCATCTTTATACTTCCGTGCCTAACGGTAACTTACGGCTATATCAGAAATCGATTTTCACGATAAAGTTGAATGAAAAGTTGATTGCATTGGTCAGAATCTTATTAATAATTAATATCCTCTTCACGTCAAAGATATATGATCTTGTGTTTGCGACTAATATCAACCATTTCTGTGCAGCATATCATTTTACTACGAGTTTTCGAAAGAATTGGACTACATTTGCACAACGCCTGAAGACAGCGGAATGCACTATTGTGGGGATTTCCCTCCGTACAGATATGGACCTTTGGTGTGCAATGAGACGGCCAAGCCGTTCTCCTATAACTCGCCTACCAATGTGTCTTGTGTAAATTGGAACCAGTATTATACGAATTGCACGCAAAGAGGATCTAATCCTTTTCAAGGCACCATCTCGTTTGACAATATTGGACTTGCTTGGGTGGCCATATTTTTGGTAAATCTGGAACTGTTTTTGTAAAATTTTAATTTTCATACTTATATTATTGGTCTAATGGTTCGTTCTTCGTTTTTCAGGTTATATCCTTAGAAGGTTGGACAGATATAATGTACTATGTACAAGACGCACACAGTTTTTGGGATTGGATCTATTTCGTGCTTTTAATTGTGGTAAGCTATTTTCTGCAGAATACGCATGGTCCACGTTTGATTTTCATGTAAGCAGAATATATTTTATTCCATCTTGCATCTATTAAATTTATAAAGAATGTGATACTAACACAAGCGATATTAGTCAGGCAATGACACCAATGTAAATTATATCAACACAATATCCGTAATCAACGATTCAATTGCGTTTCCCATGGCTTCAAAATTGAAAGCGATATTGTAGCTGGAGTAAAGACGCTTTAATTAGGCGCAAATCTGTACGTTAATTAATTTAATTAAAAGGTCCTTACAGAGTTTCGGTATAGTACAGGGGTGGCCTAGATTGCTATAATTCACAGATCATTCAGGGAAATTAATCTTTATAGACAAATTATTTACCGTATAAAATATGTCCCAAGTAGCATGCCGTAGCACTCCATGTAGAATGTCGTAGCACTCTACGTAGCTCGTAGAGGTCTGTGTAGCATTTTGTTGCATTCACTAACACAGAAAAGTGGCAATGTTTGCATGTAAACGGATTATTTTTTGGCAAAATGTTACACACAATTAATAGAGTTGCGAAAATCTGTTAAATAAAGTATAAGGCTGTTTCAAAGTCCTTTGTGCTAGCGACGCTGGTATGGAGGCTGTCAGAGGGCTTATGCACTGTTGTTCACAACTTCACGGCGTGCGTTGATTGGAACTTTAGGTTACAGTTCATAGTTATAGATACTATCTATGTGAGGGTTATATCGTAATTCGTGTAATTATTCTATAGTACCCATTATACACAAACAAAAAACTAAACTTAGCAAGTAAAATAAGTTAGGTATTTCGATTTGCAGATAACGGGGCTTGGATTGTGGAGTGAAACGCTTTAGTAAAGTGCTGCATTCAATTTATCTTGCAATATAACATGACATGTGATAGTCTACTCGGATGAAGAGCAGACATAAACGCGCTCATGTTCATCGTTATAATCTGAATTTCTATATGCTTAGATTTTATATCGTCTTCACAGATTGGGTCGTTCTTCATGATAAACCTGTGCCTCGTCGTGATCGCGACGCAATTTGCCGAGACAAAGAAACGTGAAATGGAAAGGATGAGGGCCGAGAGAGCTCGCTTCACATCCACCTCAACCCTGGCCTCTTCAACCAATAACAGCGAACCGGCGACCTGCTACGCAGAGATTGTAAAGTATGTGGCCCATCTCTACAGAAGGTTCAAGAGGAGGATAGCTAAAAAGATAAGGTTGGTCTTATTTTCTCCTTATTTCAAGCTTGTCAGGATCACTGAATTATTATTCTATAATATTGTTTTAACAAGCCTCATAGGTCAGTTGGTAGTAGCTCTGTTTTCTGCGCTTTAGGTTAAGGGTTCGATTCCTATCCTTATCCTGGACATTTGTATTATAAATGTAGTTATTTTTTCTGTGTTTGGGTATTGTATTGTTTTGTATAAGTATGTATTTAGGTACACAAAAAAAAAGTATATCTTATACTAATATAAAATGCTAACTGACTCACTGATAACAACGCACAGCCTAAACGGCTAATCGTAGAGACATGAAATTTGGAGGGTATGTTTGTCTTGGGGAAAGGGGTTTCATACCCTAAGGGGTTCAAAAAGGAGTTGAAAGTTTTTATTAAAAGTATGCCCTAACTCTGAAACCGTGCATGATAAAAGGTCATAATTATTATTATAGATTCCTCATATAAAATAGATAAGCACGTAATTCATGTTTTTTTGATTTTTTAATAATTGAAAGGCAGGGGCAATTAGAAAAAAAATCAAAAAATATTGTTATTTAACAGAAAAAACGCGATGTACTTGTGGTTTCTTTAATAAACTGGTGTATTTTGAGTGCTCTTTATGCAATGGATGATTGTCAAAACTACGAAGGTCTGATGATGGAGTGGAATAAATATAAAGGGTTTTTTTCAGTAAATAACAGTTATACATATTAAGAGCGTTGCGCATTTAAAATGATTGTATGTGTGATACTCTTCTACGAACCATGTTAACCAGGGTCTTACGATGATGACAGCGGAACTCCTGAATAATGCATGGTATAATAGTCGTGCTTATACTTTTTGAAATCGGTATAACGAGGCATGCAACGACAAATGTTTATTTATTATATATTGAACACCCCACCCTTTATTTCTGAAAATTATTAAAAACCGAAAATATGCCATAACTTAATCTAGTTCCAATATTACAAGCGATGCTTAGTTTGGGGCTAGATGGCGCTGTGTGAAATTAATGTCTTGTAATATATGTTTTTATTTATATATTTTTCCAATTTTAGTTCGGTAGGTGCTGAGAAACAAATACGGTGTGTTGTACTTGATGCGGCAACAACTCGGCACCCAATGAGTTGACTTCTTTTATGTGTGTTATTTCTCAAGAAATCCATACATCTCTTCTTTGAATCCCTCTATAATAAAAAAATAAATATAAGACTTAAGACTTTGAAAACAGCTAATGTTGACGGGAACTCACATAAAGCGTGATGTTCTTAGATAATTTATTTATCGAACACAGCATGCATTTACATGCCTTTCCATAGATTAATAAAAAATAAAAATAAATATTACAGGACATTAATTTTACACAGCGCCATCTAGCCCCAAACTAAGCATTGCTTGTAATATGGGAACTAGATTACGGATAGAATACTTAAATACTTTTTGTAAATACATACGTACTATATGATACAACACCCAAACACAGAACAAACATCTATATTCATCACACAAATGTTTGCTCTGGGTGGGAATCGAACCCACAGCCTACAGCGCAGAAGGCAGAGTTACTACCAACTGAGCTATGAGGCTTGTTAAGATTACACGAGTATAATAATAAAATAAATAAACAATATGATAGCCAGCGTGATAAATTGTCGGTTAAAAAACCAAAGATAAGCTAGTTAGATAAGAGTAGTAGAGACCCTTGTGAAAGGGCTTGGCCGGGGACTGCCACCGTGCCTATTACAGCCGTCAAGCAGCATTATTGTGTTCCGGTTTGAAGGGTATGGTTGCCGGTGAAATTACGGGCACGCGAGGGTTACATTTATGCCTCAAGTTGACGGATACAATGCAATGCCGAGTAAGCATTGGATATATATAGGTAAGATGCACTTAATATCAGGTGGGCTACTTGCTTATTTCGTCTCCTAGTTGTATAAAAAAATACTTACCAGCTTACAAAAATCGCTTTCCAAGCCCTTGACTAAAGTAGTTACGAATAAGGTTGCAATATAAATCACATTCATTAAAATCTAGACTCTCGTAGTAACCCATAGTAATGATATCTAATCATCATAAATTTATCTTTAAACTATAGCTTTGATCACCATTCTCCATCTGCTGTGTATCTAAGAGAATTCATCAATATAAATCTGTCTGTCTTCAAACAACTGAATATTTCAATACATCCGACCAACGCCATCTTGGTCGGAAGGCTGAATATTTAATATTGCGAGTCTACGAATATTTTCTGTTTTCAAGAACAAAGTCACGATGTAACGTCGTCATTTTCTGTTTATCCAGACGTAGATCCCTAGATTTTGTGTAAGGAATAGATCTTGCTCTCAGGACACACAATTGAAGTATTTTTTTGTCTAATACATTAGATAGATAGATAGATAGATAGATAACTCTTTATTGTTCACCATTTACAAATAACATAACAAAACACAGATATTGGAAACTTAATCTAGTCACTGGTAAAACAATGGGCGGCCTTATCGCTGAAAGCGATCTCTTCCAGGCAACCGCTTGATGGAAAGAGAAGATAACGACTTTCAAGGATGGCGGACTATACGAATAACCAATATAAAATAAAATATACATACATAAAATTACATCAATAATAATCATGATAATAATAATAATAATGAAGGATAAAAATGATAATTTAAGAATAAACTGATAGATAATACTGATAAACTTTCAATTTAAAAGTGTGTTGCGATGTCGTCTTTTTAATAGTATCAGGTAATACGTTCCACAGCCTAACAGCTTCAGCTGTAAACGAACCACTATAAAAAGAAGTTCTTTGCGTCGGGGTTTTTAACAACAGGGTGTCTGATGACCTAAGAGAAAAGTTGTGGGAAGAATACAGAAACTCGAATCTGTCCTTAAGATAGGAAGGTGAAAAGGGATTGAAAAGTACATTATGTAGATGACTTTGTTTATTATTTATTTACGTTCTTATTTGGCAATTTATTTGAGACGATTCTGAGACGCTGTTATTCCCACTTCATTCCCATTGGGGATTGGCTTTGTATCTTTCAATTTAATCTGAAAGCTAGGCGCATTTCTTGCTTGACTTTTAATTTATAGCGTTGGAAGTATTTTTATTTAAATAGGTACTTACTTTTAAAAAAAAATATAATTTTTCATTTTGTTATTAACAAAATGCCAGTTGTAACTCATGACAGCGCAAGTTTAATGGTTTTTTACTTCCTATTATTATTTTTGCTTTTAAATTTATGTTTTTTTATACAACTTGAAGACAGAACAAGCAGGAAGCCCTTCTAATGTTAAGTGCCTCTCTTACTGCGTAGGTTACATTCACAAAGAACATGCGGCACTGCATAAAAATAACAAAGGCAGAAAACAATAAATTTAAAACTGTTCTTTCTCAATCAAGAAATACCGATAGTTTTTCTGTATACAAATTGGATCATACAATGCCCTCGGAATGAAAGTAATCAAATTATAAAAATTAGAAAGTTTTATACAAAGAATACATTTCATTATTTTTAGAAATAAAAATAGCGACAATCAAATATTTTTCAAAAGTCGTATAAACACTCTGTATTTTTATGATACTGATCGAAATAGTTAATAATTAGGAACACTTTTTTCAAATAAACCCTTTGGGGGGGGGGCATTATTTTGGTCCACTTGTATGTAAACTGGTATGCTTTTTCTAGTAAAATTTAAAGAATACTAACGAAATATCTTAGAAACCTGGCCATTTTATGAACCTGTCAGCTGTTTGTTTCTAAATACATGATTGATCTATCATACTTACTATAATAGAACCCGTAAATAATATTTTTCTTACTACACAGGCTGTACCGATACCAGCAAGCTCAGCTCCAATGGCGGACAAGTAAAGAGACTCTTCAACTGCCGTCAAATAGGCCAAAGCAGCATCATGCTTGCTGCCCAAAAGCTCATCCTCACGTAAGTATAGCAATCTCCTGACTTCGAGTCTTCCCTGGTCATTACTTGGGTGAGGATGAGAAGCCGCCTATAAAAGGAACTGTCACTTCTGAACACCAAAGGAAAACAACAAAACTGCTTGACACCGGACTTCAGCAGGAGGGTGGTGTCGCAAGCCAGACTTTTAAAGGTCCTACCACCAGCGGTCAAGTAGCCGTTGACTAAAGGTCAATAAATCCGTTTCATAAGGGGTAGATTCCACTCTCCCAAAATCCACCTACCGACAGAAGGGAATCTCTAGTCTCTAGTGAAATGGTATATTTGTGAAAATAAACATCGCCAATTTTTCCTACTTACCCGTAATTTACTGAGAAAAAGTTACATGGAATTGCTATGTTTTGATTTCAAAGGTAGCCTGTAAAAATACGGGCGCGTGAGGATGTAATATACATATATTTTCAAGGTGATGGGCATTTTTAATAAGACTAATTGTAGATGATGATGCCTGATGCCTGCGTAGATGTGACCGATGCCATAATTATTTGTTGAAGGTAAAGGTTATTTCCCGGAATAAATAAATGAAAATAATTACCAAATGAGTTCGCGCTATTTGACGTATATTACAATACCAGTGTTTTGAACAAGTATCTTCGCAATGAATCCCTGAAAATTTTCTTTACCATAATTCTCCATTTGATCTTCAGATGACAAATTAAATAAAACCTCCCGAAATTTAAACTTTCTGCTCACGGAAATGAGTCTAAGGACTTGGAATTAAACATTGTAATTTCACGGAGGACTCGTAAAGTCACGTCATCGGTATTGTTATGATTGTCGCTAACTTGGCGTACTCATATTATTTTATTACGAGGAGATTTTATAATTAAATTACTAATGCAAAAGGTTATTGTGGTAATTAAAACGAGGTATTTAAATTGTTTTGTTTTATAATTTGATATCTGAACAATAAAGTTATATGTTTAATTTCAGTTTAAAAAAAAAAGTATTTTTTTTACTATCTATTTAGAACATGGCCTCAACCGCAATGCATCGCATCCGTTACTTTAATGATAAACGTTACTGCTCCAAGTAGTTTTTTGGTGTTTTCAATTAAATTTATGTTAAAGTGTTTGTAAAGTACCTACCCTACAAATTCTATATGCTCCAGATTTCTCCCTTCCGTGTGGGCTGTAAACGTCCTGGGGCCCGATTCTACTAAACCAATCGCTTCACTATGATAATGGTACAAATGCAGTATGGCCACTAGAATACCCATAAGCACTTACAGTGGCAATTCTGCGGCGATACCATTGTCATAGTAAAGCGTAGTAGAATCTAGAACATTAATCTAGAGCGAAGTAGAACCGCCTCTGTGGTCTCGTGGTTTGCCTACTGTCGTCAGAGCAAAAGGTCGGCTTGACCCCTACTGAACAAAAAAACAAAATGACAATATTGTGCTTCGTTTGGTTGGTGGTAGGACTTTGCTTAAGCCACCTGGCTAGCTACCACCATCTTACCTAATTCTGTCGCCATAACAACAATTCTTAAATTGTTGTGTTCCGGCATTTAGAGGTAAGATAGCCAGTTCCTCAGTTTATTGAGAATTCCGGATGAAGTGCGCTTTTACCGGTCTTATCTTACCTTGAAAAATCAGGTGAGATGACAGCCAAGTGCATCAGCGTCGTACAATTAAAAAATCAGGGCTCTGGTGACAGACTTTACGAGCCATAGATCACAAGCGTCTGAAATGGTTCTTTTATAAACAATACTAAATACAATGCCTGGAACCGACGACATAACACACCAATCAGGTGATTTAAACCTGCAATGTAATTTTTATACTACCAACAAAATCGAAAAAGATTTTTAGAGGTTATCTCGGATTTGAATCCAAGACCTTTAAATCTAACACACGAAGGTCTCTACCGCTCTAAATTTGAAGCACTTTGATAATTGCTAAAATAATGCATAAATAGTCTGAATAATGTTTTTTTGATTTTTTATTAATTAAAGAAAACATAACCACGTTCGTAAAATAACATAACAATTAACAAATGTTATTATGGCACTAAAATTCACTACCCACGACGATTCACGACGAGAGATTCACTCTGCTAGATGGCGTTAT
Organism: Venusia cambrica; assembly: GCA_951394065.1. NCBI lineage: Eukaryota > Metazoa > Arthropoda > Insecta > Lepidoptera > Geometridae > Venusia > Venusia cambrica. Next base: position 8,426,053 of record OX596043.1, on the reverse strand, counting down.
CAGTGTTTAAGCTGAGTTGAATATGACACAAAAATCCGAAACTGCGTCAGGACCCTCTTTGCTCAATTTGTTAAGAGCGAGTTCGAGAGTCCCGTCACGGGTTGTGAATTTTTGTGTCAAAATAACATTTGTGAATGTTGCGACCACTTGGTCACAACATTTCACTTGCAAACACTTGAAATACATAAAGAGTATTTAAAATATATCTTAGTAATTTTCATAAAGTGCTACGAAATCGCTACGAGCTCTACAAAACGTTCGTAGCAGATTTTATCAACAGAAATATCAAATAATTTCTGATGTTTCCATCATCCATACAAAACTCATCTTTCGACATCAATTACGTTCACATGAGCGTATCCACAGTAATAACTTTGATTTAATATACCTGAATGGGACATAAAGGAAATAAACTTGAGGTATTTGTGTAAGTGAAACCTGCGAAAATTAATTTACATCCCTCCTGAATTTGAAATTCTAGTGGAGGATCTTGGCAAATAATTAATTGCTTGTGTTATTTGGTTTTTCAGATTTATAAACAGATGTACTTATTCTAATATTTCAAATTTAATGTTTATATTTCAAACTTAATGTTCAAACTTAATCTCATATTCAGAAAACATTATTACTTGTTTTCTGAAAAAAAAATCGAATTCCCGAATATTACCTCTAAAAAAAGTTTGCTCAGATGTTTGTTTCTCATTAACCAAACTACTATGTAGACACATACTTTTCTATCCAGGAATAACATAGCCTACTTATTATCTGGAAACCACTAGAACGTAGCCGCGAGAAAATGCTAGTTCATCATTAGGATTAAATTTCCACGAAATCCATGGTGCCGTTTTTGTCTGGTTCTCTTATAAATGACCCTCGCATCGCATATTATACATTCAACCTGAAATTCGCTTAAAGCTGAACCCGTAGGGTCGTCGCCATTAATCAATGTTGGTCCGAATCTGTGGTCTGTATTCTACAACTGAACAACTAAATCGAGACACTAAACTTATTACAAATGTCTGACTCCTATAAGAACCATGTTTGACCATTGTTCTTGAGTATAAGCCTATCTCGCGTATGTCCTTACGTTTTGGTTATAACAGAAAAAATGGTTCAGGACACATTTGCCAGATTCCTTTTGATATAAGTGACCTATACCTAGTGAACTTACAACAGTGTCAAACTCTGTCGCAAAATAAATCGTCTCTGTGTCCATATTCAGTGCCGTATAGCGAAAATGAAGAAACATAAAGAAAATAATAAATAGCAAAAATAAGAAGGCCGAACTTACCCAAATTTACTTTTCAGCATACGAACGGCAAGAATGTAGAGGAGGGCGGGGAAGAGCCCCTTTCGCGACCGAGCCTGTTGCGCGTACCCTCACTCTCGGCCGCCGACTTGGAGGTAACCTTGACACACTAACGCTTCCTTTGGGCTGCTTTCCCGATGCCCGTTCACCCGCCGGAATGGCGCGGTTGACGCGAGCTCCCTCTCCCCTGCGCGACACCCTCATTTTCACGCTGTAACGCTTTGCATAACAAAAGGAGAACCTTTTGATATGTATAGTTTTGATATGTAACAAAAATAGAACCTTTTGATATTACAAGGTAGGTGCAATTCTATTTACATTTTAAGTGGATGTTTTTGTCCAAGCCACAAAAACTTTGTCGAAGTAATATGAGCAATCTGTGTATAATTGATATCAGTTAATAATTACCACTACCTGGCCATACATGAACATAATGTCAACACAAAAATTGTTTAAAAACCATATTAAAAAGAATCATTTCAATGTAAATCACAGTTTGTTAAGCGTATATGTAGCCAGCAATCAATATTTTAATGTCTAATAAGCAAACTAATGTTAATAAAAGTTATATTGTCTACAGTCACAACCAAAACATTCAAAGTTCTGTCTTGATTCTTGGCATTGTATAAGCCTGATACAATGCCAACGACACAAAAAGTTCACGAAACGACCTTTGTGTAGGAGCCCTACCTATTTCCTGCTAAACGGGATTTGCGTAATGTGGATGTTGGAGGGTTTGATATATTTGAGAATAATGTTTTTCTCTCTCAATCGTGAAATAATGAAAAAAGCTAGAAATTTAGTTTCAAATAAAGAAACATTTTTTTTTTTCAATAGTTGACAACACAGACTAACATTTTATCTGAAATTATAGTTTGCACTTCACCCGGAATCCTCAAATGACTGGTGGAATGATAGAAGACAGCCATCTTACTTCTAAATGTCGGATAACAACAATTTAGAATCGTGTTTATGACAGAATGTGAGAAGGTTGTAGCTAGCCAAGTGGCCTTGAAACAAGTCCTATTACCTATCAATCTAAGCACAAATTTGTACCCCCATGGGGATCGAACCCGGGTCTAATACCGGTGGGCGCTCTATAGCTAGTGCATCTTGCTTATAACCAATAGTTCTAGGCTATGCTGGACCCCTTGATATGCTTGTGTACTCCAACCGCCGTCTATGTTCCCTTTCAATGTTAGTGTACACTAACACAACAATTGTACACACGTCTACTGTTTACACCCGGCTAATACGCTGTGCAACAATCCATGACTATATAGACTATAAAGGTGGGTAAAGAATAAATGTCTTGTCTTGATGTAATTCCTAGATATATTTGAATTAGATGAATATAACATGAAAGCCTGATTTTAAATAATTTGTCAACAGAACGCGTCAAACTTATCTCTTCTCTCTCCGCCGTCGCTGGCCAGACGAAGGTCTTCAGTGATGTTCAGTGACACAGTCCTACTGCATACTGCTACTTCACCGCACGGATCGCATCCTCATAACGTATGCTCTTCGGAGAAAATGACCCAAACAGGTCAGTATGCCTGGAACTCTTGACAGTCTAAATCACAATATTCTATTTAATATATTTTCGTTACGTCACTTACACTTACTCCACACTAGTAAAATGTCCAGGACTTGATTCCCGCCTTCCTCTTACGCATATGCCGACCTCCTTTCTTTATGCACCCCTAAAATACAAAAAAAGGTACTCTGATGTGGGCTGTGCGTTGAGTTAGCCAGTCAGCTACACGGCGATTTCATATATTTAGATCAAGTCATAGCCTTGCACCAATTTAAATTAAAATCTTAAATTATTTCAAAATTGTGCGTGTCACTACTAACATCACGTTTTTTCACGCACTACACGCACTATCACTATATAATTCACTTCACAAGTGTCAATTAAACATAATAACGGCACACCTATGTATTTATACTCACCAAGTTGAAGACATTTTTTCAATTCACTGTATTTTAGTATAAGTTTGACCTGTTGCTACACATTTTTCCTGTAGAACAAAATCTCAAGGAACTTCTAACGATTGCAATCCATTTGTAGATTCATTGATTCAACGTGACTGGCTTAAGTGCCCGAGTGGTGGTGAGTCTAGAAACGGTAGATCTAGACAAAACTTCCTTACGAATAAACGAGGAAAGCTCCATTTGCGTTTATCAGTAAGGGGGAGAAATTAGACGGGCATGTATTTCTTCGCTTCCTCAATATTTCTTTAGGATCAGGACGTGTACTTTCTGGTGTTTTGCTTAACCTTTTCAGCATAGGCAATCTATCTATCCTTTCTTCGGAATTCTTGTCTTCAGTCAAAGCATTTCTGTTTCCAATTAAACTAAATAAACGTGGAGGCGAGCCTGTATGTTTTGCCAAAACTAGAAAAGTTTTAACGTTGTTCGTGTATAGTTTGAGCCAAGTTTCGATCTTGCCAGAGAGTTTAGATAACAACAATCAAGGTTTTGAGTTCAGGCCAATATGGGCGAATTATTTGAACAATGGAAATGCTTTCGACAACTTTGTCAATTTTGAAAACTATAAAAGTAGTGACATAACTCGTACGTGGCGTAGAGTTCGACCTGCCGACAGACACAGTGGAAGAGCGCGCTGCGGCTGGTGGAACCATGTCGTGCCAAGAGCTTCTAGCCCTTTCCGGAGCCTTATCTGCCGCGCTGCCAACGGGCCAAGTGGCACTGGACTCTTTCTTTGAAGAGCTCACTAAAGGCATTAGCAAGAGGGCTGGAGAAGAGAAAGGAGATTCTAAAGTAAGCTATACTGGTAGTCCGATTTTTATTTGCAATTCTAACAAGTTATTAAAATAATTAAATAAACTATTAACTATTTATGGGATTACTGTTGATGTTGTACCCTAGTGTCTTAAAAACTGTAACTACATTAATTTAACTTAAGTTCTTCTGATAAATAAAACATAAACTTCCAAACCTGATTAGGTCTAGCTTTCCAACTTCCAAAAGCGACTAAGTAATTGGAAAACCGGAGTGGTGGAATAATTAATTACAAGACTATTTACCTGCTTCAGGAACAGTTTAGCTCCGTGGAGTTTCTAGCTGTTTATCAATCCGCAATGTGACCGAGTATTGTGGATTTTGTGAAACATTTTGAGTTTGGTTTAAGCGTACTATCTTAAACACGTATTATCGTGGCCTTCTAATCTTGGGGTGGAGGCGTAAATTAACTATGTGTTTTGGGAAATATATGTGTACAATTAAATATACATGCATGAGTATGAGAATGTACTGTTGGAGGTTATGAAATTAGTATTAGCTATGTGCTGAATCTCAGTCAAAGGCACGTACGAAAGTAATTTTAGTAGGATTAGTACTTGGAGTAGTCCTACGACTACCCCTAGCTAGACCAAAGTAACCTTCCCATTTTATTGCTCTTATGAGAACCTTATCCTTCTGGGGTTATATTTCTCAGACCTTTATTTTACTTCAAATGACATGCTTATGGGCCGTGATCGAGAAATCAAAAAAACATTTTTTTTAAACTGTCCGGCTATTACTAACTTTGAATACCAACGTGTTAATTTCCATTAATAAGATGTTTTTCCCAGACAATAGATATAGAAGACTATTCATGCTGCGCGGAGCTCATAGCGGCTGAGGCAGCGAAGAAACTGACAAAAAGAGCTCGGATCAAAAGAGTTTTCATCAACTTTTGGAAAAAGATGTCCAAGTTCTTCTGGATCGTTCGAAAACATGTAAAAAACATCGTCGGTCACAAATACTTTCAACAAGGCTAGTATTTTCTTTCTAAAGCAAAAGCTATTGAGAATTCAGAGAATACAATGTTTAAAATCCTCATTTTACGTCGGTGAGCAGGTTAGGATCTGAATCACAATGTTTAGATTCCTGGCGTTCTGTGGGTAAATCGGTCGTTTCAAAATTATCATGAACTTGAAATTTTCAGCGAAGCTACCCTTTTTGTAGTGTAGGGGTGCACTATATATTTATGATGATTTGATAGGAACAAAAGTCCTCTGACTATTCAATATTATAGGTAATGAGCCTATATATTATTATATGTTCTTGAACGGAATGGTCTGTAACGTGATGATGGTAAGCGGCCCTGGGACATCAGTTAAGGCTAGTGCGGCGGCTGATTTGGGCGAGATTCACAAAAGGCGCAAATACAGTGGTCTCGACAGAGCTTACCTATTTGAACCTTTTAGGGTCGAGACCTTGGGTCTGTGGGGAGCCGGTGCCCTCCGGGTTTTCAAAAATCTTGCGGGGCTTTCGATTGAGGCGACACGTGACCCAAGGGCTGACTCTTATTTAGGCCAGCGAACTAGCATAGCTATGCAGTCAGTGTTTTGGACACGCTTCCATCTGGTACTGGTCTGGAACTGTTGAGTTACCTATAAGCCGCTTATAGCGGTCCTTAGAGAATTTGACTGATTCCTTTGTACATACTCGTAGTTAGGTTAATCGTACATTTTATTGAATAATATAGGTATAGGTAATACATATAAAGGGTAGTTTAAAAAATAATTCCCACATGAACACAAATAATACATTTCAACCATGTATTGAGGTAAATCCCGTATCAATTATTTGTGATCCGTGCTTTTAGGTGGAATTCCAACCTCGATTATTTATTTTCCGTTGACAGCTCTTAATTGGAGAATCGTTGGAAGTGATACCGATCTGTTCGACCTTAATAACATTTAACAGTGAAAGTAATATCTACAGGTCGGATTACTGAAATATTTACAGTATTTTTACTTGTATGTTAATGTAATTTATATCACGGTTGCATGTATGCAAACATGCAACCGTAATGTGAATTGTTGAAAGTAGCAAGTGCAAAGCAGTAGTGTAGCTTTATAAGTTAGCTTATGGAGTTAAATCCTTGGCACGTCAATTAATGAATACAAATTTGAAAGCTGGGTTCCTAAGACAGATTATAAAATATTGGATTTTTATTATACGACGGAGAAGCGCATTGGCTTTCATCTTAACTGGTTTTAAGGTATGATAAGACTGAAGGTGGAAGTGCACTTCACCCGAAATCCTCAAAATACTGAAGAACTGACTCTTAATGCCGGAACACAACAATTTAGTACTGTTGTTATGGCGAAAGACTCAAGGAAGTTGGTGGTAGCCAACTGAAAATCGCTGTTTCTTCTTTATTATAACCACAGATCGTTAAGTAAATATTGAAATGTAATGTTTACTAAGTACACAAAATATTTACGGCAAAATATATAACGTAGTGGAAGAATGTTTAACGTTTAGGTAACGTCAAATGTCGTGTCAAGAAGTGTAATTAATATTAGTGTGGATGAATATAACGTAAATGGGTCAGAGGTAGGCCGAAGCCAAAAAGGATGGATTGTCCAAGGGATAATATGGGCAAGAAAGGAGTGTGATGTAATGACCGATGCATAAGACATGTATGGCAGGAATATGATGTTGAGTGATTGCCTCTTACATCAAACTATAATTTTTCAGGTATTTTACTAGCAATCCTAATAAACACGCTATCAATGGGTATCGAATACCATAACCAGCCCGAGGAGTTGACAGTCATCGTTGAATACAGCAATATTGTTTTCTCGGCAATATTCGCCGTGGAGATGCTGTTCAAGATAGCCGCGGAGGGGCCTTTCAAGTACATTTCCAATGGCTTCAACGTGTTTGACGGGATCATTGTTATTCTGAGGTAAGATTTCCAGATCCTCTATTCCCGTGTTTGATGGTAACGGATCTAATATCAGACTTTACGAGCCACTACTAGTACTACGTCTAGCTAGCATGGCTCTTTCTCGAACACTATTATTGATAGTACCTGGAACCGCATCACCTGCCCTCCGAAGCACGAAATTATCTTCATTATCTAAATAATATTCTTTATCGGGCAATCTGGCTCACAACCTGACTCCGGGTTATAAATAACCTGTAAAACAACTAAATAGGTATGTATGATGCCAATAGATCTACAGATTCTCGTTTGCCTGTCCAGATTATAACACAAGATATGAAAGCTTAAGTAAAGTGCAGCCAGTGTTTTGGGCACGCGTCTGGTCTGGATCACTTGACCTGTTTTATTGTATACCTATATTGTTTGTGTATGAAAAAAGTAACATTGTATGAAAAAATATATTACTTTGCTTACAGTGCATTCGAACTTGCCCAGAGTTATGGCCACGAAAAAGAGTTAGCGGGCAATTCCGGGCTATCAGTACTCAGAACTTTTCGTCTGTTGCGCATACTGAAACTGGTACGTTTTATGCCAAATTTGCGCCGACAACTGTTCGTCATGCTTCGGACAATGGACAATGTTGCCGTGTTCTTCTCGTTACTTGTCCTTTTCATATTTATATTCAGGTAAATATACTTTTTTGTTTATGAAAACATTATCTTAGTTTAAATCAACATACCAGCTATTGAATTAACAGAAATCTAAACATAAAGCTACAAGATAAATAATTATAAAGTTTTAAATTGCATGTGATTTAAATAGCTCCAAATGAATTCAGTTTATTTTGAGTTAGCTAATGAACATCCACGACTGCTATTTAAGTTCGTTAGTTTGTTCGGTCTTTTGAATACAACTTTCTTCTTGTCGTTATTTTTTATTTACAATGAAAACTTTGTGAGATTCAGCTGAGTTGTTCTTGACTACTTTACTTTGATTAAAACTTGATTACTACAACCCACTTAGTACGACCTGCGATTCTTTTTCCATTATGCTAACCTTCGGAATTTTATATCTGTTTAGATATCTTATAGCTGTGAAGTTCTTGATGTTTCTTTATAAAGTATCTCATATCTATTAGCAACAAGTAGAGACCACCAAGCAATCACTTATTGATTGCTCATTCATTTTTCCGTAGCCAAAGAAGATTTATTCGAGTCTCCATAAAATATGAAATTGTGAATGTATCTACTTATCACACCCGCAACCCCCCTTAACCTGTGCACTAACTGTGAGTGATTTCTCCTAGTTTCTTTTCATTATTTTCCTTATATATTGTGTCACTACTATCATTGACATCCACTACACACCGCCACTTTCACACTCTTCACACAACTATTCTATTCTATATCTTATTCATAGTGACTTCACGCTTCTATGCTTTTCTCCTTCACACTTTTTATTGACACCTGCACCCTTCGCTCATTTTAAAACTCTACCCACACAAAAGTATTATTAATAATAGTACAATATCTCCCCTGTGTTGTCCTGTACATGTATGGAAAGGTGAATAGCTATCGTATTATCTAATCGTTATTGCGGTAACGTTCAGCATCCTCGGTATGAACCTCTTCGGGTGCAAATTCTGCGAGAAAGATGACGATGGCGATCCAGATTGTGACAGAAAAAACTTTGATACGCTCTTGTGGGCCTTTGTCACGGTGTTTCAGGTATTCAACTTTTAAATAAAAGTACCTAACAGACAATCCAGAAACAGACTGAACTTGCATTACTAAACGCTTACAAACGGGTCCGTCAGTCAACACTCATGGCAGTATGACAATCCGATAACATAGGATTGTGATTGTAACGGCTAATCGACTAACCTCGCGAGTACACAAACGAAGCCACTTTGCTGCAAGAGACGCAATCCACTTGCGAGCTTCGTTTTCTGTCTATCGGAGAGGCTCACTTGCAGCATTGTGCGTCTTACAGGCGTTCAGTCGCGTAATAGCTACCTTAGAACCTGCGTAGTGAGGTAGATCCATGACTGATTGATCCAATTTCATCTAGAGTCACGCTCACCAGTAAAATTGTTCCGTACAGTAAGTACTCCATCAGAAGTTGTCGAAGCACATTAGTGAGAGAGCTTGTTGAGCGATTGTAGGTTAGCTTGAGGGCGTTCGGAGTCATATCGCGTACCTCGTTGATCGTCCACTCAACTCCTATCACGACACTTGGTTTTACAGTATCCTATCACTGACTTTGCATGCTGCTTCTATTATGTACTATAGTATTTATCTTATTACTTAACGAAATTCGTGGAAATTATTACATTTTCAGTTTTGTAAACTCCGTACAGTTGGTGTTAGTTACTTCGTAAAATCTGTACCTAATGATTTCAAAGGAGAAATTTCCACTGATTTCGGCAACCCCAGCACCCTTGTTTTTAACTTCAGTAACAATCTAATTTTCAATTTTACTTCCCCTTTTCTTGAACTTTACTTCAAGTTTTATACAGCTTATGTTTTAAACGACGCATCTTGTTTCGTTCACAATTATTTTCCACCACTGTTTTGAAAAATAATGCATTCATTTGTCGTATGTGTATGATTACGAGGTCTATGATTTGTGAAAATTTTAAATGAACATAATCTTTTTCAAGTACTGTATAAACAATGCACTTTGTATTTTATCTGTACCTATTTATTTTATTTTACTTTCCTCTTTTATAGTTTTATCAGTTATTCAAACAGTAATAAAGTAAGATATTAATAATGTAATGAACTTACAATGAAATTTAATTGCACTAAATAACACAATATTAATTACTGTACCTAAGTAATTTAGATTAATTAACAAGCCGTTGTTGGTGCTAGAGTCCTGAAGGCGATAACACTGCTTTACCAATTTAGGCTTAGATCATTTATTACTGAACGCAACCGAATCAGTACAAAGTAGATCACGACCATCGAAATAAAACTAATCTTACGGCCACTTTCGAATTGTACAGCATATTTGTATCGATAGTGCATTCGTTCTCGTGCACAGAAACACTCTGTACTAAACTATTAATAAATGTAAATATATACAGTCCGTAATGTTAGTGTTATTTACCAAAAGAAGCAGCGTTGTCTCGCACAGTTGCGTCGTCTGTCTGGGTCGCGGCGTTTGCGCACAGCATTTTCTTTTTCTTTCATTTTTTCATCGGGCCCGCGCCGCGCAGTATTCTGGGCATGTATCTATTCGGTGGTAAGTTTTGCAAGTACGTCGAAGATAACGGCGCCGAGCGCGACTGTACCTGCCCAGAAATCGTCTCACACCATCCGAAATGTGAATGCGACAGGAAACATTTTAATAACATTCTGTGGGCTACAGTCACCGTGTTCCAGGTAAGCCTAGACCCGTCCTTAGAGAAGGCATCAATAGTCAGTTTATTTGCAAACCTGTTCAATATTTAGTTGATCTACGCGTTTCTCGTTATTGTCTTGGTTTACTTCCGCGATGATTAAAACAGTTTATGTACAGGTATTGTCTAAACAATCAATTTTTTTTGTTAATATATTCAATAAATTGTAACAATCGAGAGATTCGCCGTAGTGAACGTTTGTTATTTTATTTACGTAATGCATCGTAGCGAGCGCTCTATAGCTAGTGCATCTTGCTTATAACCAATAGTTCTAGGTTATGCTGAACCCCTTGATATGCTTGTGTACTCCAACCGCCGTCTATGTTCCCTTTCAATGTTAGTGTACACTAACACAACAATTGTACACACGTCTACTGTTACACCCGGCTAACACGCTGTGCAAAAATCCATGAGATTTTTGTATTAAGTTTGTTCTAACACAAAATTACTTTACATGTAACATACAGAGCACTACTAACAATAACAGCACATCTCGCTTTTTTTGTTTAAATTTAATTAAAATTGGATGATTTGATGTGGTAGAGCGACTTTGAGCGCTCGAGTCGATTGCTCAATTCCATATTACCGTTTCAGGTATTGACACAAGAAGATTGGAATGTTGTGTTGTTTAACGGTATGGAAAAGACGAGTCATTGGGCCGCGTTATATTTCGTGGCACTCATGACTTTCGGAAATTACGTGTTATTCAACTTGTTGGTTGCCATTCTTGTTGAAGGATTTAGCTCTGAGGTAAGCGTCGTAATAAGATAAGTATTCTCATTCGCTAAACATGCGAACAAATACCCATTCGTAATTCAATCTACAGCGAAATGAGAGGCGGGAACGTGAGCAGAGGGAATTAGTCAAATCCAAAATGTCAGGCGAATGCTTCTCAGACAACAACGAGCTACAATACGAGTCGAATTCGGGATCGCATTCTAGCGACAGTTTTTCCCAGGTGAATTGTATTTGCATTTTGGTATCAATGTGCCTTGAGCTTTACATAAACTTTTTGTTTGCATGTTTATTTAAAGCCTCTAGTTAGGTTCAGACTTGATCTCAAGATTACTTGGCAACAAACCAAGCAATTGCCAGCGAAAATTTGCTCGAAGTCAATCTTGACAAGCCAATTCTTCCAATATTTTTCCTGCAGAACGAAATAAAAAACTATTGGCGATCGGCGGACGACGTGAGGAAAACTAAAAGTGATGTAAACGGGCACAAAGAAAAATCGATGCGCCGTCGCAAAACAAAATCTACCCACCATCCCACTCTCTGCAAGGACTGCGCTCAATCCAACAAATGTAATTTACAAAAGGTGAGATATAACAATTTGGCTCATTGCCTTGGAAAAGGTTTCATTTTCACGGAACGATGTTTGAATTTCGTTTACGAGCCTATTTGGAGCGCTAGCGAAGTTATGTGAATAAATAGAGCGTACGGCCACAAGTCGCTTTGAAACCTAGCCCGCCAGGGTTCTATTCACGAATAGAGTTTGTATTCATGGCGTCAGCGAGGTGCTTTGATATTCATAAGAGCTTCGACAAACACTTGAATCAGGGCCTTGTTGGAATTCAATTTGTTATTTCGGTACCCTAATAAGATTGTACGGGTCTGCTTATTTTCAGGGCTATACAATATCTGTAGAACTATTCTTCCAAAAATCGATAGGCATTTGATTGAAAGGAATCTATGGAAATTACTCGATTATGACGGCCAGTGTATTTTTGAATCTCAAGATGTGAGGGAAAAAATAATTAAATATAATACTTACTTTACCTTTTCAAGGCCCGCATGGGTACTGCCGTTGTCCGGCGCCAAACGGCTTGCCGTATTCTGTTGGTATGCGGGAGATCCAGTGCATTCTAGCAAAGCTCGCTTAATGCGTGGACCTTATCCATGCGCCTAGAGCTTGGAAAGCCAGTCTACAGATTAGTACTACTACCAGAATACAGATTAGTAGTCAATCCCTTCATTGAAAAATGTTTAAATGTGATAAAAAAATCCTACTGGGGACATACTGAATCCTAAGATAAGTATTTGATTTTAGGAGAAGATGCTAGCAAATAACGCAGGTAACGCTGATGGCCCTTCGCTACCGATGATTACTCACACGGCCGCTACGCCTCAGGACTCTCCATCCACTACTCTGGAGCCAGGAGCCTCCTTCAGAGAATTCAATGTCGCGTTAAGATTGGAGAGGTCTTCTATGCTGTCCAGCTTAGATTCTATTGACCGAACTTCGGTAAGTTTCTTTTGATAATCTTATTTGGGGGTCCAAAATGCGGTTTAAGATGAACATGTTAACTTCTAGATTTGGAAAAAACAGGTGAGGGCCCGATTCATTCTAAACACAAAGATGCCATCTTTTTAAAAAAAATATCCACTTTTCTCTCTTTACACAAGGTTTCACAAAATTTTACTCACTTAACAAAATCCGTATGGTGTTAGTTTTTAAATACAAGGTTAACATTTTATTATTATTAAAATTTGTTCTAGGTAATTAACTTATTTTTAGACATGTAATAGTTTGAACATGGCGTACTAAAATGTTTATTTCGTATCATTTTAGAATTTAACTATGAGATGAAAAATAATTGTATTATACTTGCAGTGTGCTAGCATACCAGGCCTACTGAAGCCACCAAACAGCTACACGCTAACCCTTCACTCGGCGCAAGCACAGCTCGGCTCTGAGAAGGCCAGACTGCCCATGACCCTTGCCCCTCCTCCCGTCAGCCTATCTCTTCCACCCCTAACCCTCGCGCTACCCCCAGTGAGGTGCACATTACCTGTCACCTCGCCTACTACTCCAAAATCTTTAACAGCACCAGAGAAGAATCTTCACGTGACTATCGTGAAGGAAAAGGATGACAATTGTTTGAACATCAGTGACAAGTCCAGTCTTCTTAGTTCGCAAAAGTAAGTCCACAACATCAACTTACATCACCGATGCTCAAAATTGTTATTTTACTTACAATATTTATGTAGTGAGATGAGACTCTTTGGTCAAGGACGCCCTAGGTAAACGTTGCTGTTGACTGTCGCCTGGTTGAAACTGAGCTACAAATTGAGAACTTAGTTTAGCTTTACTTTGCTCAGTGCATCGTGAATAAGCGTGAAATAATTTGCTATTTAAATGAATACATTCAGACAGCAACTTGTTTCACACTTTCAGGCAGTAGCCAGTAAAATGCCGCAAAACTGTAGTGTAAACGCTCTCTTTTCGAAATTGTATTGGGCGCTAATTTAAAGCAAACACAGTCTGACGCAAACTGTTTGCTTTGTTCGTTCGCGCCCGTTATCCTAGATATATCATTTATTCTGCAACGGCTAGAGGCTGTATACTGAAGCTGCTGATATTTTTAGGAACGTCAGTATAGTGGGTGCTCCAAATAATGAAGATAAATGTAGGGTCCAAAGAGGGTATAGTTGGCGACTTTCACGACCGAGTCTGCGGAGAAAACCTAAACCAAGAGCGGGGTCTGATTCAGACGCTGTTGTATTGAACAATGGGAGAGATCACACCGTTTGTAATGGTAAGTTGTCAATAACTAAACTTTGTTGATTCAGCACGTAATGTGATGTATATTTTTGGTATTGTGCTAAAAAATTGAAAATATCCTTAACTAAAAATATTAAGTAAAGCGGCAGTTACCTTCGAAGCTCCTGGTACCAGTCTGAGGCACTAATTGTTATAAGCGCCTTAGGTGTGCGTCACTGCTCTCCATAGCATTGCATTAAATTACAGAAATTTGCATGCTACGAATTACCTACATCAGGCGCTGAGCGTCGCCGTGACCCACTTGTAATAGATAGGTAAACGTGGCAAGATGCTCGACTTTACAAGAGTATGAGAATATTTGAGCTTGTATCTTTTTAAGTTTACGGCCAATGCAATCGTTTATTTTTAGTTTAGTTTTATTGACATTTACTCGACGCCACCTAGCCCAAACTAAGAAAAGCTGAAATATGGGAACTAGATTATGGAGAATTTGAATACCTAAATACTTTTTAAAATTAGTACGATTGATATATTATAACACCCAAATACAGAACAAACATCTATGTTCATGACACAAATGTTGTCCCGGGTGGGAATTGAACCAACTGAGCTGTGAGGCATGTATTTGGCTTTGAGCCTCTATTTCACAATGTCTAGGTAAGTTAAGTCTCAAGTAAATGTATTACTTAGTTATAGAAATATTTGCTTTGTATGCGACCTTAGTATGCATTGGCGTTTAAATTTGAAAAGACGAGGAGTACATAACGAAATGAGGTGATCAAAGCATGTGTGATCCACAATCTTTTGACTGGTTTCATTAATATCTGCGTAGGTTCAAACGTCCGAAAGAATGAGATACTCCTGTCGTCGTCAATGGTGATCAAGAATGACACTCAGTCGGAGATACCCAACAATAGATCGCGAGGTCAGCTGCCAGCCCCGAGGGTACTGGCGCCGCCAGCCAGGCGGGTGTCAGCTCACAATGCACCCTTAGTGCCAGATGTAAGTTACTGAATCACACATTTGACTGTGTTATTGGTTTGAAAAAACGTGGTATACGCCCTCAGAGCGCGTGTACGACTCTCAATTGACTGGTTTATTTTTTACATGTGAGGTAATCCGTCATAGTAATTCATTTTTAATATTTCGTGAAATAACTATACAGGCTTTTGCAGTAAGGTAATGTGAAAATGCTCTTAGGAAATTAACAAACACATGTGGAAAGTTCAACCCCGATGATGACTTAAAAGAGCAAATTTTCAAAATCCCATTCTTAGTGCAACACAGATTAAAGCTACCCTTAAAATTTCTAGTCTCTAGAACCTCTGTTTGGGGCTGTGCATTCGATTGTCAGTCTATCAGACAGCGTCACGATGTTTTTATAAATTTAGATGTGTTTGTGTTAAAGTGTATTTATATAAATTGTAGAATACTAAAGTTATTTAAAGTTCTAAGTGATTGTGGTGGACTCTTCTTGCAAATTTCAACGTGTTTGGATATTCATGTTTTTGTTTATTCAATGCATGGCCCACATCATAAATACATTGTAATATACAATAACTGCAGTGAGCATAATATTCTAGGTGTCATGGAAAGCTCCAGAGCCCGACTTCAGTTCGGATTCAACGGTGAGATTAGATAACGTCAAACCTCCACCGCACAGACTGTCGCTTACCAACGACTATCTTACCAGTAAGTAGTTTACCCTAAAAGCTAATATTATCAAAAGTTTTCACTTATAATCTCATTAGATGAAAAATGCATGATCCTCCTCATTTTTAGTGACTATACGAGCATTCACGAATTATTTAATTTAATTGGTTTAACCGCCCTGTGGTCTAGTGGTTCGCCTACTGGTGTCATATCCAGAGGACCCGGGGTCAATCACCAGGGGGAGTACAAAATTGTGCTTGTTTTAGTTGGCGGTAGGACTTATGTAAGTCCGCCTTTCAAGCTACCGCCATCTTACAAAAATCTTAAAATAATTCTTAAATTGTTGTGTACCGTCATTTATATAGAGGTAAGATAGCCAGTTCCTCAGTTTATTGAGGATTCGGAGGGGAGTGCGCTTCCACCTTCGGCCTTATCATTACACGAAAATCAGGTGAGATGAAGGCCAAGCAACTCCCCGTCGTACAATAAAAAAAAAATACCTGGCTTGATTTAAATGCGTTTTACAAATTATAAAAGGTGTCACATAATTTTGTAACATAGAAATATATAGTACGTTTTTTTTAAGTATCTTGACTAAGAAGTGAGCCAAGGTACTACAAAACGACAGCAATATTGATCGAGACGTGAATATTCGAATAGATGCGGGATGGACAGGTCTATCTATCCGCATGTGAATCGCAAATACATCTTAAATTTAAGAGGAAAATTTACGAGATAGTCATCAGACCTGTTGCAATGCGTGGATCAGTGTTAGGCTATGAATAAGACAGAAAGGAAAGTGCATGCTACTGAGATACGAATGTTAAGATGGATGTGGGGGGTGACAAGGTTGGATAAGATAATAAATTCGTATATAAGTGGAAGTTTTAAGGTACCATTATACTAAAGATTAAGAGTGATAGGTTATCATGGTATGGATGTAATGAGGAGGGATAAAAGTCATTTGACCAAAAGGGATTATGAGCGTGGTTGGACATACGAGCAGGGAAAGACCGAAGAAGATCGATGGATTGTATGGAAGAGGTAATGGGTACTAAACGTGTGGATGCAGGGTTGAAAACTAATAGCTGTGAGTGGAGGAAGAGAACATGTTGTGCCGACTCCACCTGGCGTGATTTAAGGGCAGGAGAATGATATGTAGTTTAATATTCTATCTTTTCCGATCAGAAGTTTCAAGCGCACTTATCTCACGTGATGTTCATTCGATTCTTTCCGATCAAAAGTTTCAAGCGCACTTATATCACGTGACATTCATTCTATCCTTTCCGATCAAAAGTTTCAAGCGCACTTATCTCACATAGTATTCTGGGTTATTTAAAAGCTAACGAATCATCCAATATTATCATAGTATCGGAAGTGAAGACGAGCAACCTCTCACCAGCCCCCTTGCCACCGCCGCCGCCGGCCACGAGGGCGGTCACAAACGAAGGGCCCGTTTTACCGACGAGACCAAACAACCAACCATTGCCCCTGAAGCAGATCAATGAAGAGGTAAGCAACTATAGCCTCAACACTCACTTCACACCTTACAGTGTAACGGCAAAATTTTTACTTGATTCAACGTATGCTCGAGCTTTTTATCAACAGCTCAATGCAACTAAAAGATTAGAACATACCGTTAGTAGAAATTCGGCATGGATATAGTGTTTGTCATGAGGAAAAGAACATAGGCTTATTATCATCAGGTGGTCAAAGCCGCCGACAAAAGACACGGTTGTTAACCAAAAAACCACCAGTGATAGATCTACTCAGGGTTTCTTAGAATTATTTTAACATGGCAACAAAAATGTTATTTTGAATGTTTTTAACACTAAGTTTCTACTTCGTACTGTGATTTATACAGTAAACAAACGGTTTACTGATAGTACAGATAGGAGTTAACTTTTTTTTTTTAATATGATATTAAATATGCAATCGTCATAAATCCTGAACATTTAGTAATTACAAAGCAAATGATTCAGTAATGTGTATTATAAGATCGTTTAAACTAAGCAATTTCACATGCATATTGAACAGCCTCAATATACACGTATAATGCTTTTTATAATTTTTACTAACCCTGTCATGATCAGGGTTCCCGCTTCCAGTTTACGTCACCTTCTAGGTCACCTGCGATTCAACTCTCAGCTGAGTTGCTCTTTTATAAATGAACCTACACGAACACGCATAGGCGATGTCATGGTATGAAATAGCGATTCAGCTCAGTTTAGGTCGACAATTGAATAGCAATAAGACTCCATAGTACGGACTCCGTACAGGTATGAAACACATCTATGGCGTTTTTTGAAGTTCTTTTTTTTTTTACTTTTTGAAGTGAACTCTTTGTTGTCCTAAACAATAAAGAAACAGGTAGGTAACGTAGCTGAAAGGTTACCATAATGTTAAACCAGTTGAATCAATAACTTGATAGACGATCCTTTAATTTGATACCCCAATCTAATAAATAAATAAATTCAGACCTATCGGGGGGGTCAGCTTGGTACAGCCATACCGTAAACATATCTTTCTTACCAAATTTTTGTTCAATCAAGTAATTTTTGTTCTATTCGTCTATTTCGGTAGGTTTTTTTAGTTCAAATAAGTAAGCTCTTGACTTCGGGGCTTGCCTGTGCATTACTTTGGAACTTGCCATATCGTCGCGTAAATCTTATGACAGAATTAATATCTGGCCTGTATAAATAAACCGTATTAAGGTACTTCAAGATAAGAATGAACATGGGACGTTTGGAGAATATTTATCTCTATGTTGATATTTTATCAACATTTAGAATTTTCCCGTATATCTTTGATTATCTTTAATATCTATAATTTAATATATATATCTTTGATTTTAGAGACTCAAAAATATATTACTTTCAGGTTGCCATAAACAATAATAACACAAGGATGTGCATATTTTCCTCGAGGTTTGACAGAAGAGAGTTTAAATTCAAAGATCTCTTCCGGTTCATGGAGCCCACTGGATGTCTTAAAGCGAAAGAACATTACTCGTTGTATATACTTGCCCCTGATAACAAGTAAGCTTACTTTAAGATATCATTTTGAAAACTCATACACAGATAAATGATAGACATAAAAGTAGTACCCTTAATAACCTACTGAAAAATACTGTTTCTGTAAAAAGAGTCTCGCTCATATTAGGTAGGCAGATAACAGACAGACAGACAAGAAGTAAAATACACGTATATTGTGTTGTGTATTGAAAAAATATAGTTGAAGAGAAAATTTAGGACTCTTCGAGTAAGATACGGTATAAGTAATTCAAAGTATTTGGCAGAAAGCTTATAAAACTTCTTTTACGGTTGAATTTCGACACGTCGCACCACTAGTATCATTGAAAAGTCATCAATTGAGTACCTTAAAATAGGTATTCCTATGTTGGATATAGACCTACTTTATTCGGATTTCAATGAGCACCATTATAATTAATGGTATTCCTATGTTGGATATAGACCTACTTTATTCGGATTTCAATGAGCACCATTATAATTAATGGTGCTATTTTAAGGTACTTAATTGATGACTTTTCAATGACACTAGTGGTGCGACGTGTCGAAATTCAACCGTAAAAGAAGTTTTATAAGCTTTCTGCACTCTGCCAAATACTTTGGCCATTAGACCTGCATTATGTTGAATTATGTGTTCAGGATGAGAAGGCTGTGCGTATGGATGGTATCAAGGGGCTGGTTTGACAACATAGTCCTCCTGTTCATCGCACTGAACTGCATCACGCTAGCCATGGAGCGACCCAACATTCCACCGGATTCCAAAGAGAGGTCCTTCCTTTCTAGCGCCAACTATGTGTTCACTGTTGTTTTCGCTTTTGAGATGTTTATAAAGGTAAGCCATGTTACTTGAAATATCTGTATGTAATTTGACAACTGTGATATCTTGTAGAGCCCATTGTGAAAGAGCTCGTCCGGGGAAATGCTATCACCATACATATTTCAGTCGCCAAGCAAGATTGCTGTGTTCCGGTTTCAAGGGTACCTATGGTTCCCGGTGAAATTATGGGCACGCGAGGCCTTTATGCCTCAAGTTGACGGGTGAATTGCAGTGCTATCCTCTTTATAAATTTTAGTTATAGGCAAGAGATGCACTTAACATCAGATGGGCAACATGCTTGTTCCGTCTCCTAGCTGTATAAATAAATAACTTAGATTAGTGGACATTAGGTCATTTATTTATTAATTGGAAAATCAACTGCTAAAAAATACAGTACAAAAAACGAAAAAAAGGCCATTAAACTATCCAATTTAGTATTTTAGTGTGCAGTTACATTGAATTTCAATTATTCTATTACTCATTATTCGCATTCTCGCCGAATAATTCTCTATTTTGCTAAATTGACGCTTGAGCAGAATAAGTCGAGTTTAAAACACCTAGTTAGCTGAGTAAAATTGTCAGTTGCTGGCCACAGAAATGTAACCAGCAATAAGAAGATAAATGACAGGGTTGAATCGTAAACCTCTAGAATGAACAATCAAATCATGCTGAACTAATTGAATGTAAAAATAATAACATTCAGTATCAGCTGAGAATAATAATGGGTTATTCCTATAATCCCCATTGATCTGTACCCATCAATTATACATTATTTTTTTGCCTTTTTTTTGTCAATTATCCCGATTTTCGACCCATTCAGCTCGCAATGGGGAAATTGGCCTTCAAAGATAAAAAATAGATAAATATAAACAAAACAAAATGCTACAAAGCGACTATGAATCATCTCTGATGAGTTTTTACCCGGTACGACCAGGCTAGAGACAAACAGCAATATTTCATTGGACATTCTGTGTCATAATAATGTTAGAAAAGTTTATTTTCTCTCGAGTTACGATCCTTTGATCTTGTTTGTAAGTTCATTATTGTATATCATGGATATTTTAACGGCTAGTCATCCGCCAACAGGAAATATAACATTAAAATACAAATTACACCATCGAAATTCCGAAATTTAGCTGTCGTGATATTATTCCAATTCATGTAAATGTTATTTTAACACGAACCTTTTAATGATATGAACCTCTCCAGTCTCTCATATAATTGTAACAAGAAATATTACCTAGTAAAAATAATAAAATCAGAACTTAGTACTCAAAAAATAAACATTATCAATCGTTATTTCTTAAGAATGTAATTCATCTTTAAATGCATGTAAATTTTAAAATTAAATTTCAGTAGAATTTAAATTCCATATACTAATGATCAATAAATATACACACAAACCTAAATATATAATGTAACAATTGTCGGTATTACCAATAAAGTACCGATCTCTGCCTTTGGATTAAATGAAAAAAAACTGGGGTTAATTATACTGTCAGTTAATGAGATAAAAAAAATACTAACGACCTCCGCCGCCGCTGCGGAAATCACGCGCTATGCTATCTCACTCGCTTCACTTTAGTCGACAGTACCTCCCTGGAGTAGAATACATCAATTAAATGTAGTTATATATGTAAGTATGTAATATTAAATACCTGGATATTAAATGTAGGTATACAGGGTGAGTTTTTTTTCAGGGCCACTGAGGCCAAGTCTGAAACTGTAAGAGTTATCGAAAAGTCATGTTAGTAATAACGTGTCCGATTTAAAAAAAAATAAGTTCTGCATTTAAGAAAATCGTAGTAAATACCTGGAGATTTATAAATATAGAAGAAGTTTAGGTATTGTATTATTTAGCTACTTGCGAGCAAATGTGGTTAATAATAAATGCGCTGTGAGCTTTTGTTTCTTTCAGAGCTAAGAAGTAGCATTCAGACTGACGGACTCTCTTGATACCCTCTAAACCTAAGTCCCTCTATATAATTAAGTCGGGTTATTAATTTATTGGTTAAATTAATTGATCATGCATATTAAAAAGTATGTATTTGTTTATTAAAATAGGACATCCAACTGACAAAGGGTAAAAAAGTGACAGTCTCAAATGCTATTTTTTCTTTTTGAGTTAGTTTTCTCAGTTCTTCCAAATACAAAACGCCACAGCGTTTAAAACTCTAAATTAAAACTCTAAAACTAAGTACATATAGTACAAAACAAATGTAACACAAGTTTTAAAATATATATTCTTTAGTTATTTATAGTATCTAGTTATATGAGATATTGAAATATAATCACATTGCTTATCTGTCAACTAATTGAATAAACGGACAGCGAAAAGAGGTTTTACCAAAATGTTATTTGTCAGCAAACAAAGTGAATTAAAAATCCAACAAATTATTGTGTCATTATAACATTTTTAAAAGTTTGTGATCAAGTGCAAACTCATGAAATAAATATACATATAAATAAATTAGTTGGCATAGAAAATATCTGTATTTTTTTTTTTAATTGGAAACTGTTACAGTAATTACAAAAAAAAAAACCCTGAACATCAGGTATTTTTCCTGTAAGACATCGTTATAAGTATCATGTTGTCAGGGACAAGTAAAACAAAGATTTTATTACCTTATTTAGGCCTGGTCATCAACGGCAATGGTGGTTTCGCCATTATAAACCATTTATTTTTCTTGTTCGACGGAGAAACTTGGCCATTACCCGGTTTAATGTTAAGATAAGGCCGAAGGTGGATGCGCATTTCATCAGGAATCCTCAACAGCTTGAACTGGCCTCTAAAATGCCGGAACAAAACAATTCAGAATTGTCGTTATGGCTACGGACTTGGGTGAGATGATGGTAGCTAGCCAGGGACGCTACCGCCGACGGCGAAGCCGATCTCCATTGATGGCTTTAAATTAGCTTCATGAGAACTAGAAGCGATTTTTTACCTACCGGGTATGTGTCATATCCGAAATGGCGTTTCCCATCTCAAAAGTGTACACATGTTATGAAACCTATCCGTTCAGTACATTTGACGGTAAAAATCGTTTCTAGTTCTCATGAAGCTAATTCAAAGCCATCAATGGAGATCGGCTTCGCCGTCGGCGGTAGCGTCCCAGGTCCATCGATCAACCAATCCAAGCACAATATTGTATAATAAATTTCGCTTCACAGGTGGTAGCTTCTGGAATGTTCTACGGCCAAGAAGCGTATTTTACCTCGGGCTGGAACATCATGGATGGCTCGCTTGTGATTATATCCATCATCGATCTCCTAATGTCTCTAGTCTCGGAATCCAGTCCAAGAATATTCGGAATCCTCAGGGTAAGTGATGTTATCTACAGTTTAGTAAAAAAGCATAAGTTGTTAGTATTTGTCTATAGAATTGTTTCTTGGGTTTTGTTTTATCCTATTGTGTCTGTATTTTTTGTTGTGTATGTTGTGTGTGTATGTACTTTTAAATGTTTTAATGTACTACTGCATCTGAGTTTCCATATTACAAGCTTTGCTTAGTTTGGGACTAGATAGCGCTATGTGTGTCCTGTAATATATTTATTTATTTATATTTTTAATCTATGTATTCAAAATTGTAGGTAGTGTTTCATAAAAGTATAAGATTATTAGGGAGTAAGAAAGCTTTCCGTTTCTTCATAGGGCAATAAACAAACCAGCTGAGACATTTTACTTTACATTTATGTACACCGGGTAAGAGGATATAAATTAAGTAATTGAGTACAGACAAGGTCAGATATGCGCTTTTTGTCTTGAGAGGTGGGATTATAGTTTATTGTTAAGTGTTTCAGAGTAATTGTCTGAAGAATAAATATTATTATCAAATAAATAATATTTATCGTACAGTGGGAACTTTGTATAGTTTATAAATTTAGAATGTTGGAAATAATAATGAAATAAATATTACACGCCATTAATTTTACACATCGCCATCTAGCACCAAACTAAGTATAGCTTGTAATATGGGAACTAGATTACGGATAGACTACTTAATTACTTTTTGTAAATACATTCGTTGTACTATATGATAGAACGACCAAACACAGAACAAACATCTATATTCATCACACAAATGTTTGTTCTGAGTGGGAGTCGAACCCACAGCCTGCAGCGCAGAAGGCATAGTTACTACCAACTAATAACCAACTAATGTTTGTAAGCCTATCAAGCGTGGTAATTATGGCAAATCCCCTCTGTTGGATTTTTTTGGGGGGGCTCAAGTCCTACTAAGAGTTTTTACGGGCTGTACCTAATGATTTACCATCGATTGAAATGATGAATTCCAAAGCTTATTTATGTCACGAGTGAATAGATTTATTTTAGGTAAGTGTAGCCTGCATCATTGCTTATCATCAGCTGAAATTGCAGTGCGATGTGCGACTAACAAGATTTTTTTTAAAAAAAACCTCAAATTTATATCATCTTGTTCCTAGGTGTTTAGGTTACTGCGGTCATTACGGCCGCTGCGGGTGATTAACCGAGCTCCAGGGTTGAAACTGGTGGTGCAGACGCTCCTATCCTCGCTGCGGCCCATCGGAAATATTGTGCTCATATGCTGCACTTTCTTCATCATCTTTGGCATACTAGGAGTCCAGGCAAGTCGTTTTAAATTATTAAGCGTATCCAATTTCAAATAATGTCCAAAAACTTAACATAATATAACTACAAAATTTACCCACTAATTTTCCCATTACCCATTATTTTTTTGTCTACATTATTCACGTCTGAACAGTCTATGTGCCAAAACTATTAGCGAAACCCTTTTTTATAGATATTTAACCATTTAACGAATAATTCATTTGATTCATTCTGTCCACTTTGACTCCCAATCTCAATCCTCAAGTTTGTCGACGTTCTTGATTGCTTACTGAATTATTGCTGCTGGCATAACGATATTATATTGTTTTTGTTATCACCCGGGCAACATAATGCTTAAAATTAAAAAATCCTATATCATATATATAACCTATCTATATATATACCTACCTAGTTTAAGCATCTAAGTATTGTTCTCTGTTTATTTGTTGTTTCTTTTGTGTAACTAATAAAATGAAGAGTATATCTATCTACCATAGTAAACTTGGCGTTAGTTTCAAGTTAGTACCCAGAAATCAGAATAACTAATTCCGTTTGAGTAAACATAATTTAGGCTAGACTAAGATTTCTTGCCAGTCTCAAAGCAAAGCCCAGAATTGGATTAAAAGCAGAGACGCCAGTTTGCTAATTGTAAATGTCGGAGCTATGAATGAGTCTCTCGAGACTGTCTCTATCCAAAGTAGTCTGATTATCCGGGAACATTAAGCGGAGATGTTTCAAAGTCGGGCTTAAGCGGAATTACAGTAGTGAATGACTAATTAAATACTTAGGTAGCTACTAATTTGTCACCCCGTGTGGCATCTTGATAACACAGTCCAGCCCGTGATTCCCAAACATGCCGCACCATTACCATCATCTGTAGATTATGGCTAACTGGCTTCTGGCTGTAGCCAGATCTTAGTAAATAACACTAGTCCTAGTACCGTGTCTCATCACCACGAAACGGTGGAGACAAGCCCTTAGCACTCCTTAGGTATTTATATGTGTTACGTGAACCATCTAACAGTTAATTAGTTTAACCAGGTTCACTTAAATTCCTTTGTGAACCACCAACCGCCTAAAAGCTAATCCATTAAATCTTATTCATCAAAAGTTTGTCAGATATCAATTCTTAATTATTATCTTCTAGGCGATATGATCGTCCATTATATATTTTTTTTATTTTTCCAGGTTTATCTTTAGTGTAATTTACTTATTTATTCTTAGTCAACATAATCAGTGTATATTTTTTACATGAAAATCATATTTGTCCATAAATATACCTAACCTACTGAAAACACAATGATCACGCTTGGATACGTTTTCAGCTTTTCAAAGGAGCATTTTTCTATTGTGAGGGTGCAAACATAAAAAACGTCAAGAACAAAACCGACTGCCTCGCTATTGATGGCAACGTTTGGGTGAACAGAAAGTACAATTTCGACGATCTGGGCAAGGCTTTGATGTCGTTGTTCGTGCTCAGCTCAAGAGATGGCTGGGTCAATATCATGTACACTGGTTTGGATGCTGTAGGGGTGGATCAACAGGTAAAGAAGGCGCAGAAAGTTTACCCATGATAAACAACATTTATAACATTCTAGGCTGTGGTTTTAAACGCCTCTGTGGTCTAGTGGTTCGCCCACCGGTGTCAGATCCAGAGGTCCCAGGTTCGATCCCCAGGAGAGTACTATATTGTGTTTGGTTTGGTTGGTGGTAAGACTTGTTTAAGTCCACCTGGCTAGCTACCACCATCTTACCTGAGTATGTCGCTAGAACAATAATTCTAAATTGTTGTGTTCTAGCGTTCAGAGGTAAGATAGCCAGTAGGTACCCCAGACTGTTGAGGATTGTAGTATGGGTGAAGTATGCTTCCACCTTCGGTCTAATCATAACTTAAACCTGGTGAGAAGAAGGTCGTGCGTTATATAGCTTAGAAATAATGTTATTGTATTCCAATGAGTCCCAGAATAATATGTAATTTTATTTCGTAGCCGATCGTAAATTACTCGGAATGGCGTCTGCTGTACTTCATTGCATTTATATTGCTCGTTGGGTTCTTTGTGCTGAACATGTTTGTCGGAGTTGTCGTTGAGAACTTCCACCGATGCCGGGAGGAACAAGAAAAGGAGGAAAGAGTCCGTCGCGCGGCGAAACGAGCGCTACAAATGGAGAAAAAACGACGAAGTTAGTGAAAACAACTTTATTCCACACTAAACACGCGATCCCCGTCCCAATAAAAGTTGTCTAGACAACGACCATTATATTCGCCCATTGCTTCGTGAAAGTTGCTTACTATCCAAGTTTCCGGTTTGCTATAAAAGTGTATTTGTTTTCATTTTCAGAAATGCATCAAAGGCCGTACTATGCGGACTACTCGCATTATAGGTTGTTCGTCCATAATGTTGTCACTTCGAAGTATTTCGATCTTGCTATCGCTGGAGTGATCGGCTTGAACGTTGTGACAATGGCTATCGAGTACTATAGAATGCCTCCGGCGCTGCAATACGCACTGAAAATATTCAATTATTTCTTCACTGCAGTGTTCATTCTAGAGGCAGTGATGAAGTTAGTGGCTCTGGGAATAAAGATATACATGAAAGACAAGTGGAACCAACTAGACGTGGGCATAGTGATATTATCTATAATAGGAATTGTTTTAGAGGAGCTTGAGACGAATATTATTCCAATAAACCCGACTATAATGAGAGTCATGAGAGTGCTAAGGATAGCGAGGGTGCTGAAACTTCTAAAGATGGCGAAGGGAATTCGAGCATTACTAGATACGGTGATGCAAGCGCTGCCGCAAGTGGGCAATCTGGGACTTCTATTTTTTCTTCTTTTTTTCATATTTGCGGCTCTAGGAGTCGAACTCTTTGGACGTTTGGAATGTTCCGATGAAATCCCTTGCCAAGGTACACTAACAAGTATATTCCATTGAATTTTCTACTTGTTCCCTACAAAATAGGACATTTTATGAAACAAGTAGCATGCTTGCAGAATTTAGTTCAGCAACTTGTTTTGCACGAGTAAAACCTTGAATTTAGTTGGAATCGTTCCAAGTACTGTTCCCATACAATATTACATCTAAGGAGACGAATAAATCACTAACATGCTCATATCCGATGAAAATGGATTCTAATCTAAATTGGAGCAAATAACAAGACTACTCAGTTGGTAATTGGTTGCTTTAAGTCATTCGTCATTCTGATATATAACTAGTGAACTAAATTATTCACGAAGTTGCTGATTTATAATGTTTTAGCATAGCTTAGGCCAATCTGTATTTTTTTCTAGCAAAAGAAATAACATTTAATGTTTTTAGGACTAGGAGAACATGCACACTTTGCCAATTTTGGCATGGCGTTTCTGACCTTGTTCCGCGTAGCCACCGGAGACAACTGGAACGGAATCATGAAGGACACCCTCCGGGAGGACTGTGATAGCTCGGTGGACTGCGTGCGGAACTGCTGCGTGTCGACAATCATAGCGCCCATTTTCTTCGTAATTTTCGTGCTCATGGCTCAATTCGTTTTGGTGAACGTGGTCGTCGCGGTAAGTTTGTATTAAACGTGGAATGCCGAGATTCTCCCTAAAAGATAGGGTATGGGGTTTTTCTAAAAGGTAGATACATCATTATTTTAAAATGGCAACGTGTTTCTGGGATTGCGAGCGTACATTGGGTATTGGATTACCACCCATCTTATCATCATATCATTATTTTACCATCACGTGGGCAGGTGGGCGGTTTTAAATGCGGTAACTTGTAATTTGGCCTTCAGTATCAATATTTGCCTGCATCTATTGTTATGTTAAATCTTATTATGTACCTACCTGTAAGTTTTCTGAAAATTCTTAAAATTAAATGAAATAAAGTATGCCTGATTGTCTATTAGTGCTATTAAAACAATTATTAACAATTATCTGATAAATTTTAATACAAATCATAATGCTTGTTAATATGTAATAGGAATCATTGGAAAAATATTCAAATAACTAATTTATCTATATATAATTAAATTAGTTTATTTTTAATATCCAATTATTATTTTGTACGGGTTGGCAGGGATTTTTTTAACAACCCTGCTTAGTTACTGAAGCTTATCTTCTCAACGCAGGTGCTGATGAAACATCTAGAAGAATCCCATAAGCAAATGGAAGACGAAATGGATATGGACGTGGAACTCGAGCGAGAGTTGGAGCGAGAAGCTGACGATGAGGAGGACCGCGAGCTGTGCCGCGCGCTCGAGGAGTGCATGAGTCTACCGCGTCCCATCACCAAGGTGCTCTCTCTCCCCACGAACTTCACGTACAGTGAGCCAAAGCAGCCGCTCCCATCCCCCAACCGTAGCCGGCGCCGCACCATGCATTCCCACCACGCGCTTCTCCCGGCGGCACTACCTCCTCGACGCGCGTCTCTATCTCCCCACGCGTTCAGCCGCCGACGACAAGATTCTACGACCTCTGAAGCACCTGCAGCG
Source organism: Venusia cambrica (assembly GCA_951394065.1). Lineage (NCBI taxonomy): Eukaryota > Metazoa > Arthropoda > Insecta > Lepidoptera > Geometridae > Venusia > Venusia cambrica. The sequence continues at coordinate 8,397,583 of OX596043.1, read as the reverse complement.
CTCTACGAGGAAGATGCAAGGTTCATCGACGCCGACGACGTCGAGGAGCTCGAGCCAGTCAGTCCCCCGCGCCGTGACTCCGTCGTGCAGAACCGCCGGCAGCGCGTTGACAAGCGCAACTCCCTCCGCGGGGAGGAGGCGCGACTGCTGCGACCCGTGCTGCTCGCAGTGCCCTCCAATCGGCAGAGCCTCAGGCTCACCGGCTCTAAGCGCAAGCTGTCCACAGAAACGTCACCGAGCGACGCTGTCTCCCAGCGCTCGCCGACGCAGCCGACACCGTCGCCCGAAGCGGTTGTAAGTGAGCAGGAGAAAATTAGAATTGTGATAGCGGAGAGAAGGAAGATCGAGGGCGTAGAGCGACGCAGTGAACCGGACGAAGGCGGTGGCGTGGAGCTGGCGGAGCACGGCTCCTAGTCCCGGCGTAGCCGGCCGCACCAACACGAGGTCTACATCTAAGCGCGCTTACCATCGCGCCCTATCCTATCCTCTCCTCTATATCGTATGGAATGTTGTGAGTGAAAGCTTGAATTCGGTTGCAGTGCTGTGACTTTTATGAACTTTATGCATTTTGACTACCGTTTCAGTGCAGACGTCTAGTTCTAACCGGAAATTGTTGATTGTTGGTGTATGTTTCTACTTCTATTGTTCCATGCTTCCTTTATTTACCGCTCGCGGCCGGTTCAACTGTTCAAAGACTTTAAAATGTAACCTTAGTTGTATTGTTTAGATAGGAGTTAGAACTAGTCAAATTGTTGTGGTGGACGTGAAATTAAAAAACGTGAAGCTAAAAGATCACTTCGTAATTGTGTCATTATTGCAATGCTTGCTTTAAAAGTGTTCGTTCTATAATAACAGTATAAAAAACTTCAACGAATTGATGATGCAAATTCTTTGTGCATAGTTTTAGTTTAGTAACATAGCTGATGACTCTTCATATTGTATGTCAATTAAGAGTGTTGTTAGTTTTTATTCATTAAACTAGATCGTGGTTTAAACCATTGAAATAGATTATAATAATTATCAGTAATCCATCGATCGAATAAAGCCTATGAATTTTTTATAGACTATTATGAGTAATCATCAAAACATTTAACCAACGACTGTGTAGCCTTGTAGTTGATTGTTACCTTCGTCTGTTTATACTTAATTAGTCCCTTTCTACTAATCGCTCGTGAATTGACTAAGAAATCTTTCAAAGACATGTATTTTCTAAATAAATGGAATCCTATTTTCTTACAAAATCGTACGTAACTTAGACACGTAACTGGCAATACGCACATACAAGTTAGACATTAGAATGTAATGTAGTAATTACGAAAGTAGTAAGTATATGTATAAAGTGAAATATTATGAACTATTGACCGCATTGGGTTAAATCTTTTAGGTTAATCATTTCTATTTAGCTATCACTCACCGTGCCAAATCTTTAAATTCTAAAGTTTCACATGAAAAGTTATGAGGCATTTCATATGTTATAAATCATTTTATTCCAGTATTGTTTTAATACTAGTTACTTGTTAGCCGTGGGCATGAGCCGAACGTAAGTTTAGGCGTGCCTCTGACAACCCCTTATTAGATGATCCTGATAAGTTCCACGCTCTGAGTGATCTGAGAACTAGTGATCAGAGATGAGTCCTTGGAGGGGAAGTGGGGAGAGTCTTACAGTTTTTTATTCCAGTATTATTTGTCTACACTTTGTGTGCTTACCATGTATTCGATTACTAACAAGAGGTGGTCGCCGAACCTCAAAACAATATAAATAGGAACGACATTTCGTACATGATAACTGTAAATGATTCGATTGATGAGGCTACGAACTGTATGTAATGTAAGTAGAACCTCAGCGCAAGTAAAACTAAGCTGGTTCAACTAGTAAATAGAGATATCTAGTTAGGGAAGTCAGCAATAAATTTTATACTTCGACTGTGCCTTTCCTATTTCTAATGTATTAGCTTGTGGAGTAAAAATTATATTAGTCTCATTATGTGTATAACTGTATAGCTATTCCCGTATGTTTGACATACCGGAAGCCTTATCGGATCCAATTCAGAAGCTTCCCATGGAGATTCCGGCAACGCTATTCCTAACTTCGAAATCTAAACATTTTGACATGAGTCTTCGAGACAATTTGGTTTGAGTATAACGTTTAAATCTATCGGATTCTACGTACGTCTAGAAACAAGCTAAATATGCTGTATCCGATCCAAAAACCTTCCATGTGTTTGAGAATAGCTGTACTGTTGAAGTGCTGCAGGTACAAACTATTGTAACGATCTTTGTTGGAACTTTATTAAGTTTTCGTTGTATATGTCGCGTGTAAAGTTTATAAATAAGTAGAACTTAAGACATTTTCAAGTAATGGAATTAACTTCACCATTCCGAAACGAACTCTACTTTTATTGTATTCGATGAATACAAAAGTTAATGAAAATTTGTATTTAATGATTTTCTAGTGACAATTTTTTATCTACTTTTTATAAAATTTTATAGCTCCTTCAGCTCAGATCTGTCTTTAAATTGAATTCGTGTCTTCCAAATTGTTATTTTTTTGTTTTATTTCCATACTTCCATGTAGAAATTTGAATTAGAAGTCACAATAGGTATTTAAGTACTAGTCAAATGTATAGACAGACAGTATGATCATTGTTATAATTTTATTCTCACGTATATAAAAGAATTGATTATATGGAATTTAGTATTAATTAAGTAGGTGTGTATTTAGTAATTTTGGTGATAAAAGTAAATTTCGTGATAATGATGAATTGTTTCGGATTGTGTAATTATATTTATGAGTATGAACAATGTTCATAGTTGAGTAGGTACACCTGTTAAAGTTAGCTGGTGATCTGTCAAGTTACGAAGTTACGAACTGTTAGGTTGAAAAATAAATCTAAAATATGAACTAAGTTTTTATTTTAATGGATAGCACCTTACACAATAAAAAAACTAAAGCGTAAACTAACCTCAGGTAGGTTTGACTTACCTACCTGCTTAAAACTAATTACTAATTATCTTTATGTTCATACTTACTATATACTTGGAAGTCGGTTAACAAAATTAGGACTCGCAGGCCACATTCTTGCATTGGAGCTAATTATAAAAATCTATACAACCAACCCATGTTCACTGTACTTAGGTCTGAACCTCCTCCCCCTATAAAACTTGTTTTATTTTGCCATTATTTCGAAACTTGGCCGGCGGATTGGTGATTGCATTATAGGTGTTAGATAATACACCAAAGTATGCTGCTGCTCCTTCGGGTAAGATCCCTTAGTCGTCTTTATGACCACCGCGGGCTGATATTTAGGAGACGATTCATTAATTGCGTCCGAATAAATACTAAGTAGGTAATTAATACTAATTAATAATGGAGGATACCTATCATGAATACAAAATGACCTTGCTGCACCTTCTAAGCAACCCCCTTGTTGCCTGTGGTCCAATCTTGTTACAGTTACCGCTCGCAATCTCATTTTCATAATTCCTCAAAACGAATTTAAATGAGTTCTTTATCGTGTTCAACAACATAATGCCCATTTTGTGAAAGATGAGGGTTGAAATAAAGGATTTACTTGTCAAATAAATGATTACGCGCGGACACGAAATGGGACAGAAGTAATATTTGTTTGTTTGTTCATAGCATTTGGTTTTTCAATTAAATCTTTGTGACGATGTTGAACTGCTGTTTACGGTTGACGGATTGTTTTTTTTTTAATTATTACACTTAGTATTTAGAATCCTGAACACTACTCTACGAATTCCAGGCACTAGGACTACTATTAGGCACTACTAAGAGTCTAGTGTTTATTTGTATTTATTCACAACAAAATCAATAATATGTGTACATTTAGACATAGCTATGCTAATTCGCTGGCAACCTTTGTTGAAAGTTTACATACATTTGACTGCAACAATCCAGTAATAAGTAATAAAGCAGTACAGGACAATTACGTTATATTATACCTAACACACTATCTTAACCCCGTATATACTATTATAATCCATGGGGACAACATAGGCTTACACTAGGTGTTTGAAGCCAGGGGCCCACATAAGCTATTTATTATCTCAGTAAAAGCCGCGGGCTTTTGTGTTGATCCATGCCAAATTTCACAAAGATCCGTTCGCTGTTTAGTCGTGAAAGGAAACAATCTAACATAAACTCTACAAGGGTTCAGTTCGCCTATATGCATAATTTTTCTGAATTATTTTTTAATATATGTGTTTGTGTATGATATGTGTGTACAATAAAGAAAGAAAGAAACATATTTCAACAAACACAGTTAAATTCGTTATTTATTTTTATTTCTGGATAGAAAATGCAGCTAAAATCGCGGCAGAAACGATTATGCGGGTTCATGATAAAATAAGATGGAAAAATTAATGAGACGACACCAATCTGTTGATGAACATAGAAACACAAAATGAAACGGCTTTTAACATGTTTAACAAAAATGTATTAGTAGGTAGAATATAATACTAACAAGCCCAGTCACCGATCATACCCAGCCAGCCTTGAAACTTAAAAACAAATAAAAGTTTTTGTTTTATGGCTGCCTCTGACAACAAAGATGTTTTCATAACTCAAGAGCATCCAGTTACATCTTATTATAACTTTTATACTGAGACACACTGAACGCAAATTGTTTACGTTATTTTATTTTATCCTTATGATTTTGCCTTCGTGCCTTCGCGTGGTACCTACCCGAATGAAAAGAAGCTTGTGTTGCTCCTAATAGCATACACTAATAACCATGTCAAATTTAAATAAAATCCGTTCAGCCGTTTAAAAGTGAAAATTTAACAAGCGGGACATAGCGCACATTATCAAAGATTGCCCATTTACAAGATAACACGGTAGACCAGGGACGCTACCGCCGATCTCCATCGGCTTAAAATTAGCTTCATGAGAACTAGAAACGATTTTTACCGTCAAATGTACTGAACGGATAGGTTTCATAACATGTGTACACTTTTGAGATGGGAAACGCCATTTTGGATATGACACATACCCGGTAGTAAAAATCGTTTTTAGTTCTCATGAAGCTAATTTTAAGCCAATGGAGATCGGCTTCGCCGTCGGCGGTAGCGTCCCAGCAGAGTTGTTAGCGCTTGAAAATTACACGATCCAATGGATTCAGCATTGTAAATAGGCACCTACATTGCGAACGATTGTGCTACAAACGCCATACGAATAAATAAATGTAACAAGCAAACAGTTTCTATTGAATTTGTGATAAGACATATTTTTAAATAAGCCTCATCTTTGCCCAGGCAAGCCTGGATCTACCTCCAAAGATGAGGCCTACGATAGAAAGAGCATTTTCAGGCACTTCCACCTCCCGCGAATCGATAAATCATTTGGCGCCAAACTTCAGCAGGAGGTCGCCAGGCGAACGGACTCCTACCGGTCCTACCACCAATGTGTAATGGGTGAGGTAAGGATGTGGATAGATGGATGGATCATACTTTACTTCGTATGTATACGAAGTAGGTACTTACGATTTCATGGTAGAACTGAGGTCGGATCTTGATGTTAGCGTGGACGGTGTAAAACCTATAACATATTTTTCTTATTTAGATTGAATTGGATTTAGATGGATTTGATAAAGATATAAAGCTACTATTTATTCGGGTTACCCGTTCAGTGTTCTGTACTTGGTTAATAAGCGGGTGAAGCCGCGAGAAGAAGAAGCGAGAAGAAGAATAAACTCCATCGTACCTTTGTATGCCGCCATAGCAGCACATCTAAATTGCTGAATTCCGGCATTTCAGATTTCAGTTCCTCAGACTGTTGAGGAAGTGCGCTTCAACCTTCGGCCTTATAATAGGTACTTGAAGCCAAGTGAGATGAAGGTGCCCGTCACCGTTATACAATAAAATTATATTAAAACTGAGAAGTGACCAGTATAGCGATAACGGAATGTTCTATTGGTTAATAAAAAAGAAAGTTTTTTTATGGGAAGGTAAAAAGCGCGGGGAAGCGCTTGGCTTTCATCTCATCTGGTTACAAGTTAAGATAAGGCAAAAGGTGGAGGCGCACTTCACCCGAAATCCTCAACAAACTGAGGAACTGGCTTATCTTACATCTAAATGATGTGCTACACAATAATTTTAGAATTGTTATTATGGCGACAGAATTAGGCATGATGGTGGTGGTAGCTAGTCAGGCAGACTTAAACTACCAACCAAACCAAGCACAATATTGTACCCCCCCTGGGGATCGAACCCAGGGCCTCTGGATCTGAAATCGTTGGGTTGAACCACTAACCAACAAAGGCGAACTCTGCGGTTACCCTTTCTACATAGGTCGTATAGTTTGTTGGATTCAGTGACAATTGCATATTGTGCTGAGAAGAGCGCCGCGTTGGAGCCGCCCTGACCCAAATACAAGCTCTACCATAATAGTTATTAGTTATTCTTCCGGATACGCATCATTATTAGTGATCCGTACCCTCTAAACGGAACCCTATTCTAAGTATATAGATCCGTAAGAGCACAGAATACTCGTTTTCCGTTACTAGTTATAGTACTGTGGCCTGTGGGGGGAACCGTATTTTCGGTTTTTCCGTGAGTATCTCAGTTACCTACGTATTTTGAACAGAAAGTTGTTTTGAACACTTGTATGATAATCAGTATGTGAAGTTGTTGTTCAAAGTTGTGACGAGCACTCATAGAAATTGTTTTTAAAAATCATCAATCATCGAGTAACGACGATTAATGCGACAAAATGGATGTTTTATCTTTCGAACATAATCGATTCAAGATTGTAAAACGTAATTAAAAATAAAACGACCAGTGTGGGCAAACACACCGAGGGTTTCCGACACACATCTAAAGGCAAAGTCACGATTCCTGTTTCCTGTTAAAGTGGAAACAGAGATACTAACGGTTCATGAGATACGGACGAACAGACGGACAGATAGCGAATCTTAATAATACGGTCCCCTACAAAGACCTGCACAGAATACATAGGTACATACTAGGTACCTTAAAGGTACCTTTAATTTTAATACAGTTTTTTTTTAGTCTTAACTAAAACCTAAACGAAATCACTATTAGGAATAACAGAAATAACAAGTCTAGATTTAAAGCATTTTAAGCTTCAATGAAGTGACGAGAATATATAAATAATGTAGGTATATAAAACTAGGGATTACCGTACGACTCATAGTCACTTTTGTCCGAAAATCACTTTCCCACACAGACATCGCATAATCATCACTTGCCATAATGCTACATTCTAATAAATCTAGAGTATTAGAATGTATTATAATAAACATTATGATACTCTTTTTCCCGAATGAACTTCGAATTTCAATATTACTTAACTCATATATCCTATTAATGATAAAACACAATAAGTTTTGGGAGGAGCAGGCTCGTGAAACAAAGCGTAGCAAAGGGTGGCGAGCGAAGCGAGCCGCTGACCTCCGTAGCGAATAAATAACAAAACCGATACGGCCAACCCCGACTCTACCTGGTATTGTGCGTGACATTGAGGTGTGTATGTAAAAAAGGCGGAGCCAGAAGCTCGCAAAGGAGGTCCTGAGAGGAGCGAGCCCGCGATACCTAGCGAAGGGGGGAGGAGGCGAGCGAAGCGAGCTGCTGACCTCTTGAACATAGTGAAGGTTGAGTGGGTGAAGTTATTCTCAGGGGCGACGAGCGAGTTTTCTGGCGGGAGCTCGTCCCAGAAAACATGCTTTCATGCATGGTGCTTGGATGCTGCTTTGCACTAAGTGTATTTTAGAATAAATTATAGGTAAAGTGGATAAAGTGTTTATTTCTTTTATGCCTTTTGAATATTCGGGATTATGTTTATGATTATGACAAAACACATTCGGAATTTTGATTATTATATAATTTGCAAAATGTACAAGTTATGTTAGGTTAAATGATAATCTTCAACTCCGGTTTTGGAATTTTGATTATTATGGCAAAGGTTGTTATGGATTGCTAAATTCGGATTATCAATTTTATGAGAGATAAGAGGGAACCATAAAGCTATTCATCAACAAACATTAAAAATAATTTGTAGGTACTTTCAATTAAACTAACTATGTACAAAGGAAGTAGTCGGATTATAATTGTAATTATAAGATAGAAAAATTATATTTAAACAGGTGCCAATGGCTATTACTGTATTACTTGATTATAAAAAAACAAATCTAACAAATAAAAATATTATAGATAATATATATCAAGGATCCAGGTATCAAATCCAACTCGTACTTGACCGTTGTTATCAGATAACTTTATTGTGTTTTCCTTCAACGATGTTATGTAGCGTTGCTGTTTATTGTTAGTAACAAAAATATCAAGCGAACAAAACACATAAAGATTCGAAGTTATAACGTATGACAAAGGTAAAAGCTACATAAAATAATTAGAAAATTCCTCGATTATCTTCTTATCTTAACTCCTTCTTATTAGTTTAATTACTTAGTGCCTCGCAAGTACATAATATCTTTGGACCTTGGTATGAAATAAATATTTTGTCCCACCACCAACCAAACGATATAGTGTCTGGCCCGGTAGATTTGGCCCGGTACCGGGGAGGATTGGAAAATTCCACCATTGGTTAGTCCACCGGGGATGATGACACTGAATTCAGTGTCATCATCCCCGGTGGAATAAGTAACAAAACTATAATACATATTCAGAGTCATATTGCGTGACATTGAGTAATTTACTACAAGAAAATGCTATAACTTCTGAAAGCTACTAGCATAGAAAAATAGACCTACGTTTAAAGGTCATGAAATGCTATCTAGGTATTCATTATGCTCCATTTAATAAATGAAAAGCCTTATTGACAATTTTATCAAACCCAGGTGGTTAGTCCACCTTCAATGAATAATGAAGACTACCGGGGAGGATGACACGAATTTAGTGTCGACGTCCTCGGTTAACTAACCACCGGGGACGTTGACACAAATTTTCCCTTCCTCCCCGGTACCGGGCCAAGTCCACCCGACCAGATGTCACTATATTAACCAAACCAAGCACAATATTGTGCCCGTTGGAGATCAAATCCGGGACCCCCGGATTTGATATCGGTAGGCAAAGCACTACCACAGAGGCGGTAAAAATTTAGATAATCACGCCCTGACTGTATAATGGTGAAACAAAATTCCAAACCAGGTGTTTCAAGGTCAAACATAGCTCGTCTCTTCACAATACATAGCTTTCCAAAGCAAGAAGAGCATTAGTGCACGAATACCGGGATTCAAACCCACGAACTCAGGTCACAAGGTGGAACTCGTACAGTTTTGCCAACACAGCTCAAATATTATTGATACTCCAATAACTCAACTATCTAAGTACCTATCTGAAACAAAATAAAAGTCTTTAACAGAATATAAAAGAAAACTTTCAGAACAAAGCAATGACCCACACCAACTTTATCTTCATACTGTCAAACAAACTAAAAGTATACTTAATTATCTTAAAAAAGCAGCGTTTTAGTTCTTTTTCTATTCAATATCTTAATATACCTAAGTTGGTTTCGATTGTAAAGCAGTGTTGGTAATGGGGATAAGTTACTCTATTCATTTAAAGCAGAGTTACCTATCTGTATCCAATTTCTCACTAAATTACTCCCATAGGAATTTCTTAATTCCCTTTTTTAATGCAGCCCATACACCACAAAAAGAAGCTGAAAATGTATGCAACCGATAAAATTATCCATCGGCAATGCTATTCAAGCTTTATAAAGTATAAAAGGTTCCAAACAAGAAAAAGTAAAAAAAGTCAATCAATCAGTGTTAGAGCTCGCTAAGTGCTGAACATCCAAAAATATCCATCAGTTCAAACGCGTATATGTGGGTCAATTAGTCAGCTCAGCATTCAAGGAATTTCAACGAAAACGAGAGTTGAAGTTACGTTTTTAACATTATGATAGAGACCTATTACAATCAGTCACACATTTAAATTCCGAAGCAGAAATAATAATTAATACACAGACATTAATTTTACACAGCGCCACCTAGACCCAAACTAAGCAAAGCTTGTATATGCAATCTAGATTACGGATAAAATACGTATATAAGTTTATATACTTACTTTATATAAGTATGATATCTATTTTGTACACGATTAACACCGTCTCATTTTTTCATGGACAATTTTATGAAACATATAGCCAGCAACTCTCTCAATTAACGAGCTGATCCAAGAAATACCTCTCCATGATTGTACTGGTGCGAAAACAAACGAGGGCAACAAGTCCTTTCTTTACCAGAACGAATGATATAACGAGAGATAAATCAATGTGCTTAGCACAACGAAGCATTTATAAGGTACGGGTAACTCGAGGTAAGGAGTAAAATAAAAAAAACACAACCTTTTGAACCCCTTGAGTGTTTTAAACAGAAAAGCTAAAATAGACAAAGTACATAGCTTCATCCATAATAGCAATAGCAATTTGTCGTATAAATTACAGATCAGTTATCTCGGCTGCGACAGGCGATGTAATCTGCCACCATTATGTCTCTAATCGGTTTACTTTGCTGGTTCTATCCGCTTGCTAAACATCTCTATCAAGTATCTAAAATAAACATTGCGGGGCGGAGCGTAAAGCTTGTTAAGTATTCTAGAATAATTATAATTTAGCGCTAGTCAAGATACATTCATCTACTATTTTTATCTTTAGTTGACACCTACGTCAAATTAACATTAGGAGATGAAGATTTAACCGCCTCTGTGGTCTAGTGGTTCAACCCACTGATTTCCGATACAGAGGTCCCGGGCTCGATCCCCAGGGGGAGTACAATATATTGTGCTTGGTTTGGTTGGTGGTAGGACTTTGTTGAAGTCCGCCAGGCTAGCTACCACCATCTTACCTAATTCTGTTGTCATAATAACAATTCTAAAATTGTTTCGTAAATTTGTGTTCCGGCATTCAGAGGTAAGATAGCCAGTTCCTCAGTTTGTTGAGGATTACGGGTGAAGTGCGCCTCCACCTTCGGCCTTATCTTAAATTGTAACCAAGTGAGATGAAGGCCAAGCGCTTAACCACCTTACAAAAAAAAGCGTAGGTAAGTTTATAGCTTGAATTTATGATTGGCTTGAAGGTCTCAACCACGTTTGATAAAGGGTTATAATAAAACTCGAAAATCTGCAGAATAATAGACAAACGATAATAGACATGTGACCAAAAGACTGGCTCTTATTTAAGTCAGTGAATTAGCATAGCTATTCAGCATGGCAATGCTGAATTAGCATAGCTATTCAGCATGGCAATGCAGCCAGAGTCTTGGGCATGCTTCCGTCTGGTACTGGTCTGGAACAGTTGAGTTCCCTATATGCCGTTTGTAACGGTCCTTAGACAGAGCCTCCTCCAAAGCTGGAGGGTATTGCCATAATCACCACGCTTCGCAGGCGGATAGCAGTAAGGGTGTAAAATCTACAACCGCAGCTTTTTTCTGTGTATTATTTAAACAGAAGATAACACACAGAAGGAAGCTACTGCCCTTTTTTTGTTACTACTGAGCCTTCTTTAGGACACTCTAACCTAACGAAAGTCTGGAGGTGCCTCTGACAACCCCCTATCATCATAAAATCCACGCTCTGAGTAGTGATCAGAGGTGTATCCTCGAAAGTGAAAATGTCGTGAGTAAATTTGTTTGTCTAACCTAAACACATAAATATTAATTGAACATCATGAATCTGGAACCCATCAATATTTTCCAGATAATTAAAATAAATTGCCTTAAAACCCGGCAGATAATTATCCATATTAAATAAAATCCAAAAGCTTCAGTATACGGGACACACGATCAGCCTATTTTTTCCAATTAATTGTAGGAAATTCAATCAAGACCTACTAATTAAATTAATCAAGAAGACGGCCGGTAGCCCACTCATTATTGAAACCCGCTTGATATTCAATACTGTTCGATTACAAGCTAAATATTTGGTCAAATATACCAACTAAGTATATTTTACGTGGCGGCGGCGGTATAATTCTCATAACCCGTATGGACTCAAAGGTCGTAAAGCTTTTGCTGATAATGGCCACAAATAAATGTGAAAAGGAATACACGATAACCAAATCGATAGCACTGTAGCTATCTAGTTTTTTCTTTATACTCTCTTATCTACTTTTCGTGAATTGAAAAAAGGTTGTGTACACAGCTTATTGCCGCAGCACCTTTTTTTATTGTATGACGGGCATGTGCTTGGGCTTCATCTCACCTGATTTTCAAGTTATGATAAGGCCGAAGGTGGATGGATGTTGTTATGGCGACATATTTAGGTAAGATAGTGTTAGCTAGCCAGGCAGATTTAAAAGTAAAGACTTTTATTGGCCTTCTGTGTTATATTATTGTGTCTATCTATTATTAATATAACTAAATAAATAAATAAATAAATAAATAAATAAATAAATAAATAAATAAATAAATAAATAAATAAATAATAAATAAATAAATAAATAAATAAATAAATAAATAAATAAATAAATAAATAAATAAATAAATAAATAAATAAATAAATAAATAAATAAATAAATAAATAAATAAATAAATAAATAAATAAATAAATAAATAAATAAATAAATAAATAAATAAATAAATAAATAAATAAATAGATAAATGAATAAATAAATAAATAAATAAATAAATAGATAAATAAATAGATAAATGAATAAATAAATAAATATGATACTCTCGTGGGGATCGAATCCGGGACCTCTGGACCCACCGGTCACCTGCGAACCACTACACCACAGAGGCGGTTATGAGCCTAACCGTTATTGTACCGGCGATTTACATCTCATTTAGTTATATGGGAATATAAAAATATTTATTACGCACAAACCCTCATATTGTATCATTTACCAACATTGACCAACAAGAGCTGTGTAACCTAGTGGGTATGGGCCTGCCATTCGATCCGGAGGTTGTGGGTTCAAATCCAATGGTGCACCAATGGACTTTTCGGTTTACCTTCGGTTTCGGTTTTTCGGAAGTTTATTTAAGCACATGCTCTGACGGTAAATGTCACATAGAGAGGAAACCGGCATGTCCCTAAGACCAAAAGTCCGAATGGCATATGTCACTGGCTATGGTATTCCGCGACGATTGGCTTGCAACCGGTCACGTATTGAATACTACCAACTTGTTAACCGTGGGCATGTGCCGAACGTAAGTATGGACGTGCCTCTGACGACACCTCAGTACCTATATGATCTTCATAAGTTCCACGCTCTGAGTGATTTAGTGATCAGAGGTAAATCGTCGAAGGGGAAAAAGTTATGAGTCTACTATATTATTTTATTACATTGGTAAAAGCCTCCAATGCACACGCTTTGTTATTATAGTCTTATATTTAGAGAGAATTGAACGATTTGTATAGAATTGAGATATAGAAGTCTTATATAATACCCTAATTTAACATAACAGGGTCCATAACTATATAGATACGGTTGGCTGTTTGCCCACATATACCCCACACTAGTGAGCCACAGATTGTACCTTATACAAATAAAGGTACTTATACCTTACTAATAATAAATAGCCTAGCTACCGACTTATTTTATTTTTGACAGAGTTCCGGCATTTAGTAGAAAAATGATCCCCAATCTTTAAATCTTCATTCACCTGGCGAGGTTATGTACGTCGTGTTTTTCTTTTTATATATTTTATAGGTTTATGTTTGATTTGATTGCAATTTCAAATCTGATGGTTAGCGATTATGCAGTCAACGGTGGAGCACGCTTGCCTAGAAGTAAATAAATGATAAATTAATAAATAAATATTACAGGTAATTAATTTCACACAGCGCCATCTAGCCCCAAACTAAGCATAGCTTATGGGAACTAAATTACGGATAGAATACTTTTTTTTTTTTATAAATACATACTTATCATATAATACAACACCCGAACAGAACAAACATCTATACACAAATGTTTGTCCTGGGTGAGAATCGAACCCACACCTACAGCACAGAAGGCAGAGTTACTGAGCTATTAGGCTTTTTAAGAAACCTATTCACTGGTTTCAGAGACTCCCAGGTTGTCATTACTGGGTTACAGGCTCCGGCACGAATGAGAAAGAGATAACGTTTATTGTTTAAAAAAAGCCTTATTACACTTAATAGGTAGGTAATTTATTAAAAGCACTTAAGAATATTTAAGATAAATGCTTCTTAACTATGTTGAAGACTTGTAGTGTTGAGAGGTCGAGGCTCGTAACATTATTTAGTGCACAAATAAGGTAGATGGAACTTTGACACCTAAGTAACTATGTGAATCACTTGTATTTCAGGAGACAAACTCTTGTACTGATTGGAAGTGACGTTATCATAACGAGATTTTGTCAGTAACTTAGGTATATACTCGGTTTGCTGAATATTTGTATGACATGATGATGAATTTTACATTCATATTCATTCGTAAGCAAATGCAGTAGCATTGACATTAATTTTTACGAGTCGCCGTCCCACCGTCATTGAATTAAGTCAATGGCATGCCTATTCAGAGTTGCATTCATTAGAATCAAAATGGAATTGCTTAGCTAACCCGCGGCAACGTTGCTTTTGAAAAAACGATTACGCATTCCTATTCCTTTACAAAAAGGGTAGGTAGGTATTTTTAGGTTCATAAAAAAATCGAATTCTAGGTCGTCAGGGTTGGTTTGGGCCGTAAGCACCAGTAGTTGATACTAATAAAAAAATAAAATCTCTTCAAAAGTCCATTAATGTCCACTGCCGTCAAAGCTGTAGGATTTTGCCATATTTACCACGCTTGGCATTCATCGCAGTTTAGGTGTAGATAATACACAGAATGAAGCTGCAGCCCTTCGTCTGATGAGATCCCTTAGTCGGCTTTTACGACATCCATGGACTGAGATGGAGGGGTCGGTTCTGAAGCCGCGACCGTTATGACATAAATTTAATTTTAACATATTAGATTATGAATACATAAATAAATGTAGATCAAACTAACTTATTGCAAGGGAATCGGGAGAATCAGGGTTTCCTTTGGACCGTTACAAACGGTTTATTGGTAATTCAACTGATCCTGCCCAGCACTAGTCACAGAATCCCGAGATTACGTTTTTTAAGCAAACAATGCTGAAACTCTATTAAAATAACCAGTGGAGGTATTCCACTTACCTTTATGTAACCAATATTTGAACCACAATTCGATGCATCACCTCACATATTAGGTATAGTATTCCACTTGCAAAGAGTATCCACTTGCGTCACCTATCGAGATATTTGAACTTCAACTTCAACTTCTTTTATTGGCGTGAAACCGTTTTATAAAACGAATCAAAACGACCAAGGTGACAGCTGAAAGAAGCATATTCCCAATCCAACCCAGCATTCTCCTGAACCGCAAAATTCAAGACAAAACGAAACCCTCAGCCCTCGACAGATTCATTATTTCATTGTCTCTTGAGATTGAAACGAGATGAATTTTAGCAAAATGGTATTGTCAAAGTGGCTGTTATTGGAAATTCGGGAAGTTTGGGTTGACTCTTAACGTCGATAAAAGCTCAGCGGTCATGCTTTAATCGAGCTTGTTTCTTACGAAACCGCTAGACATCAATTACACAATAACACAACTGATTACACTCATTATTCCATTGTGTTTCGAAAAAAAATTGCATGCCGAGCAAACTTGTACTAAGTGAGTACGTGGATAGGCCCTCAATCGAAATAGCAACCTTAGCACATCATATAACCTTGCAAGAGAAAATCCTTTGCGCTAACTCACTTTAAACTTGAGTGGAATAGCTTTTTTGTTTTCAACCAATTTAAAATTTTCAAGATTGCGCTTCAGTTTGTGCTTTGTAGCAGAATGAATGTCTCTATTGAAGGGAAACTTGTTATTTTTTTAACGAACATTTGATTATTATTGTAAGCTTTATACTCAGTGTATAATTCTATTTTTGCCGCCAATTCACATTACGGTCAAAACCCGAAAAAAAGATATAGTCCGTCCTCGGATGAGTACCTAGTATAGCTATATACCTACTATCAGCTTGGTATATAAATATTTTACACTAATGTATACAATGAGATTATGCTTGCCGCCTTTGTGGTGTAGCGGTTCGCCCACCCGTGTCAGATCCAGAGGTCCCGGGTTCGATCCCCCAGGGAGTACAAAATTATGGATGGTTTGTTGAGGATTCTGGGTGAAGTGCGCTACCTACGGCCTTTTCATAACTTGAAACCAGGAGAGATAAAGGCCAAGCGCATCTGCGTCGTACAAAAAAAAAAAAGAGAAAATAATTTTACTATTGACATTATTTGTTGTAGGCACATACAAAATTTATGATTATCAACAGTAAAATGGGCACTGTTATAGTCAACAGTAAAATGGGGTAGATTTTTTTTGCTATACCTAGTACCTACTCAAACCTCAGTTGGTGTCATGGTGAATAAACATCTGAATCCTCCATATTTCCTAACGTTTTCCGGGTAAAGTGGAGGTTCGGGTAGCTGCCATGTCCCTTTTAAATGTATCACCCTATAAGAACTTGCACAAACGGTATACATCATGTCATACCAACGTTTCAGACTAACCGTATAATCCATCAATTGTCACTTCTACGTTAACTTACCTTTAGCACCCTTCAAATCAAACCGCTGAAAACAAAAAAACCCAACTTTAAACATTATTAATCATCACGAGGCTGGATACCTTGAGAGCAGAATCTGACTCAACGCTAAATGTAACATATTAACATTATTATAACACTTGGGATATACTTGTATATATGTAGTTCAAAGATCAGCTTACCCCTAGCTTATAAGCGCCAGTCTTTGTGAGTCGAAACTTTAATTTTGTGTAAAGACACCGTTAAACCCTCAAGCTGGATTAAATGAATTACTAATAATGTTTACAAACTCGCCTACACATTAATCAGAACAACGTTTTGGTAATGTACAGCAATTTAAAATGAAAATGGGCCGTTATCGTAACAAGCCCGTACTGATCGTGAGATTAATAAATGAACTAAGTAGGTACTTTAATCGTATATTTGACATAATAAATAATTTTACAAAAGTATTTTTATGAACGACCTCTTGGTATATATTTTTTTTTATTTAAGCATATTTTATAATTAATATATTATATTATACTCTTTATCATGTGTGTGTGGCATATGTATACTATGCGTGAAGGTCGCGGCTTAAGAATTGATCCCTGTAACTCAGCCCATGGATGTCGTAAAAGCCGTCTAAGGATCTCGTCAAAAGAAGGGCAGCAGCTTACTTCTGTGTATTGTTTACTCCTTAACTGAGATCACCCATCTACTTGCCAAGCATTGTGATGATAGCAAAATCCTCCAGCACCTCTTTATCATCATATCCCGCGAATAAGTCCACTGCTGGACATGAGCCGTAATAGGCCCCTTCTACTTCTTGTTCTGCTTCTGCAACAGCCTAAATAGATAATATATAATCACTCAGATCTTGCAAGGGTGGGAGGGTTTTACCATAATCACCACGCTAAACACGGGGAATGGTGATCGCAGTAAATGTTTCAGATGGCTAGGAGGGGCAGGATTGGCTCATTAATCTTTGCCGGGCGGCTGTGGACTTATTAGGGATCCGTTTCCAAACAGAACCAAGTCGGAACAGCGTAAAATGCAAAAAAACACGGCTTTTAATGGGGTTTGAGCTCGCAATGCGAATCCAACTCGTACTTGACCGGTTTATTTTTATCATTAACGAAAATGTCTGTGAAATACGTAAAATAATTTCAATTGAATGGTGACAGAATTGGCTGTAATCTTTTCCACACTTTCCATTCTCTCTGGTAATGAGAAATAAATCCAATTACCCGTAAAAGACGACAGAGGTGTTGTCTTTTCGTAAATCTTGTCGAGCCTTTCCATTAGTTCAAGCTTTTAAAATCACTTGAAATCTTTCAGTTGAATTTGCAAACTTTCGATCTGTCTTCGCGTACTAAGTAAATTAAAAAGTTTGGCGCGGTAGTCTAAAATCTTTAAAATATGACCATCAAAGTCGATGCACTTAGTTTGGAGATGGCAAAAAGACACATTGAACTGCTGTGAACGCTTGAGGGAGTGGCTTTCAAAGCTCTCTGGCCTTGGCTGGTGCGATGGGTACGAACTTTCAACTTACAAACTTTTAAAGCAAGATCACTCCAAAAGTCAGGTCTTCCGTTTGTGGTTTGTATTCCGTGCACTAGCACCTTTCCTTTTAGAAAGAGAAATGTGTGGTTGCCCCAGTTTTATGCCAACTAAAAAGAGTAATGAAGAACTTCTAATACTTTTAAGAGGTAGTAGAGCTCCTTGTGAATGGGCTCGTCTGAGGAAGTACTACCATACCATGCCTATTTCAGCCGCCAAGCAGTATTGCTGTGTTCCGGTTTGAAGGGTATGGTTGCCGGTGAATTTACGCGCACGCGAGGCAATTAAGTAAGTAACATTATTGATTACCACCAAAAACAAAACTGATAAGTAACTACTTACTAAGTTTATACGGCCTTATAGCTGAATCTCTTCCAGGAAACCGTAACGAGGCTTAGTGGATGGGACCTACGCAGTAAGGCTTTGTTATAAGCAAGAGATGCACACATGTGGGCTTGTACCGTATTAAAAAAAAACTGTCGCTAGAGAGGTTACAGGGAAAGCACCTGTCTAGCGTATATTTATTATTTTTGGTTGGTGGTAGGACTTTATTTAAGTCCGCCTGGCTAGCTACCACCATCTTACTTAACTCTGTCGCCATAATAACAATTATATAATTGTTGTGTTCCGGCATTTAGAGGTAAGATAGGAATAGATAGTTTGCGGCCAAGTGCTTACCCGTCGTAGAATAATATATATATATATATATATATATATATATATATATATATATATATAATACGGTGGCTCGGGTCTATCTCCTAGTAATATACCCCGGAACTACAATGGTCTATAACGGAATCGTTGACCCATAGTCATCGGTTTCGGCTGAATCTCAAATCAATGTCACTGGTGGTAGAGCTTGTAACATTCTACCTGGCTCTGACCACCTTCCTGCCGAAGACCGGTGTCAAGCACCGAGCGGGCACAAAGCTACCTAGATACCTACATATATTCATGATTTCATAGTCTTTTTTTTTTGGAGCCTAAGGCTTACAATTCAAGTGAGTTTTGTGTTACTCACTAGTCTGGAACACCATTAGCAAAGTTCAGGGTTCAGGTGCAGTTCGGGGTCACGCAGCGAATCAGATGTTCGGGCGGAATCCATTACCCGTGCTATGATGTTGGAAACATCTGTTACTGGACGTGAGAGCCTACCTACCTGTATTCAGTTGGATAATACAAGTTCAATAGACTAGTCAGTAAGCTGTAGATTAGTATAACGAGACCTGTTATCGGGTTTCTATTAGTAGAACATCTTTCAGATTATATTGTTTTTTTTGTATGGTTAAAAAGTCTTTCCTACCTGACTATTCATATGATATTCGGGACCGTTTCCCGTGTAAGAATTAAAAACAAGCCACAAGCTCAGTTGGCAGTAGCTCTGCCTTCTGCGCTGTGGGTTGTGGGTTCGATTCCCACCCAGGACAAACATTTGAGTGATGAATAAATAATATTTTTATTCTGTGTTTGGGCAGTATTGTATGATAAGTATGACTTAACAAAAAAAAGTATTATAACGAGTTGAAATTTGAGTTGAACTTAGTGGGATAGGCGTGATATCCGTAATCTAGTTCCCATATTACACATAATACAAGCTTTGCTTATTTTGGAACTAGATGATGCTGTGTGAAATTAATGTTCTGTAATATTTTATCATATATATTTCATTAACATTATCATCATGACTCAACTACTAACCTTGTTACTTTTTAATAATTTAATAGTAAAAACAATGACACTCAGGCAGCGGCTGATATAAAATATAGAGGTATTAAAAGAGCAACGAAATTAATAAAAAAGGAAAGGATTCGTATGATGGAACAAGTTTTTCACAAGCTGCCTAAAATATTTGTCCGAAAGGTGGATCTTTACAGACGTGATGCCACCAGCATAGGATCATTCAGCCTTAACTGCAGCTTTGCGTAAACACGGTGTTGGTAATACATGGCGTATCCTATATCATCTCACATATCACATATTAGTGTCCAAAAGAACAAGGATGACTGGAATTCAGCCACAGCCCCGTAATAAATGTGTCGTCCAGTCTCGAAATGGTCATAGGTTGACGAGCACGGTTGCGGATCGGGAAATTATAACTCGCAACTCGATCGAAAATTTGGATGTAGCCTGCTGAGCGGAATAATTATTGGAAGACCCTATACGCTATGCTACATTACAGTATAAATATGGGTGTACAAGTATACTTGTACATCTATACTGATCTTACATCTATAGATGTAAGTGGATTCCCAAGGCCAAGACTTCGTTATGTTAATTTCTGTTCCCTACATGCATCGATATTTCCACTGTGAGGGTAATACCTTTGTAGTAGCAACGAATGCACGATGCTTCTCCATCGGGATCTATCCTGAGCGATTAGAATGGTTTCGGTCACGCTAGATTCCAAGGGTTGCAAGGTGGGCTTCCACATTCGGCCAATCACGTGAGATGAAGGCAAAGCAACTCCCCGTCGTACAATAAAAAAAAACTGAGTTTTGACACGACCACACCTACGCGAGAGAGATGTTTACCGGTATTCATCATAGGCCTTCCTATTACTATCATATTTCATGCTCCTAAATCTTCTAGTGATACAATTTAATTCAACAGGCCTCCCAGCTCAGTTGAGAGTAGCTCTGCCTTCTGCGCTGTAGGTTGTGGGTTCGATTCCCACCCAGGACAACCTTGCTTAGTTTGGGCCTAGGTGACGCTAAGTGAAATTGATGCCTTGTAGTATTTATTATTTATTTCAATTAATATACTGTAATATATGCCTAATACTCCACGAGTACAACCTAGATATAAAATTCATTATTCAGCTTAAGCTCGTAGGTAGGTACGTATATACCAGTGTAGAACAGCGCATTAAACATTCACCAACACAAACCCTTTCTGTTCATGTAATCCCAGTCCTAGGGAAGACAGACAATAAAATATGTTCCTGTATACAAAATATATTTCTACGCTGAGCAGTTTATCCATAGAAGGATGCTTTCCCTGCTAAAAATGCACTACACTACATTGTTGGGACGTGTCTCTGACTACCCACTAGTGGGTGAATCATCAAAGAGAAAATCTCGTGGGTCTGTTTATTTTTATGTTTCTAGACGAGTTGTAAATAAGATTATATCGGTAAATAACCTGCTCATTATTTATTCTTACTATGTATTGGTGAGAATAAATATTGCAAGCTTAATTTATAAACTAACAATTTGTATGGTGTTTCAACAATTTCAGAAACATATACCTACCTCATACATTTATTTACTCATAATCATCATCATCTTACCATCTTCCTGCCCTTTAATAGGACCTACAATATTATTTATAAAACAAAAAAAAAATCTTCAAAAAATATTACTTATTCTTTAAAACTAATGTAAATATTTCAACGGCAGGAAAGGGCAACAAAAATTACTAAAAAAATTCGTCAAATCGTGACAAAATATGATTTGACATTTGTGATTTGATACTGAAATCTTCTGATCTCACTACAAAAAACGGATTCGAATTAAATTAATTGGTAATTTTTAGGGACAAGGTGAAATAAATGAACGTGAAATGGCGCGAAAACGAAATAGCTTTCAGATATGTCAAAGTGGTTTTACGAATTTGAATCATTTATTTATATTAATATTATTATTTAAAGCAGATTTAAAAGCGGCTGTTCTTGAACAAGAGCTTAATTGAACTATTTATTTTTAATCGTGCTCGTAGCTCCTAACTCACTTTTCGATAACGCTCACGGTTCCAAGCTTCGCCTGAGTAACCCTGAAAAAAAACAACAAAACTGCAGACCCTTTAAGCTTAATCTGCGCTCAGAGCAGTTTAAGTTTTTGTTTTTTCTATACGGAGGAGCTTTCTGCAAAAGAAAAATCCTTTTTTTACGGTCTAATTACGACCACTGCATAATTTCTGGTCTGCATAAAGCAAACGAAATCCACCTCTATTTGTTCGTTTGCCTAGATTGGTAATGTTTCAGATAATTGTATAGTGTACTTAATATGTTTTCAGTGATTCGTCAAATAGGTACTAACCTACGCAATGTCTTGTACCTATCACAAGATTATCAGCTACTGGTTGTATTGCACCTTTAAGTAGGTCCTACTCCTCGCATCGGAATACTCATATCTGAGGGTCGTGACCTCCACATAGGATCTTTTCCTATAAGCTAGTATTTGGCTTCTTATGCAGAGCATCGTAGAGGGAAAGTATAGTGCGGATGAGATCGCACCAACGCATCGGGATAAGGCCTCGTGATCTTTTCGTTTCCACCTTGCCAGTAGTACCTTTCTGTGAAACAAACTCGAGTCAAAACGCCATCGTGCTCTGATTATGTAGAACTTATTCCAGAAATCCCCTGCGATGATCCCCTGTCAAGTGGATTGTAGGCACTACGCATACCTAATAAGCTGTATATTGTCAAAAACACAGTTACAGACCTCTCCCCGCATAGACGATTCCATACCTAAGTCACAGAATAACTAATAGTAGGTACTACCATGGACGAAATATACTAGTACATTTTGTCTGCTAGTATATTTTGTACTACGTACCGAAGTTTAAGACTAAGACACTAAATATAATTTTTAATGCCTAACTTTGTTTTAGTTAATCATGTACCTATACCAAATGTTGTTTCTGTTCTTTGCTCCCCTTACTTACTGAATGTCCCTACTTATTCCTGTAAGTACGATAATAGCATTTAATTTATTGTCTTGCTAATCAATATACTAATCATAAAAAATCCAATAGTATTAGATTGATAACTCTTATAAAAAATTTTAGATACCTAATAAACAATAACAAATAAATATTTCAGGACATTGATTTGTCACAGCGACATCTAGTTCTTACTATTTATATAATTATGTGTATCGTCTGTTGAGAAATGTACATAATTATAACACTAGAATGGATGGGCGCTGAACTAACGAGGAATTATGCAGCGAGAGCTCTCCACAGGCTCATTAAAACGAGGGGTGGCGTCACTGGGACTGTGCTATATACAGCTTAAATATCTGGTACAAAAAGATAGCTTTAGTTTTTTTCTAAGCACGGTTGGGTCATATTGAGACTTTTGTAAATAATGGCAACAGACGATCAGAAAGACGTCGACGAAAGATGGTCGTTGAATAAGGGTTTTATACTAGACGACACGGCATGGCTCGGCGATGCATGACGTTTCTTTTAACGTAAAGTAAAAGTAAGTAAGTACCACTTTTAGCATTCACCTCTGATCTTTTTTTCCACGTTTTGTACAAAAACTCAGGATAAACCTAGGAAAAGTCTCTTGCATATCAGTCTCGTGGAAAACTGCAAACAGCAATTACGTGAAGTAGCGTTAGGGCGTTGGTGTATGTTTCTTTACTACATGCATTATCGTTTAGACCATTTTTATTTGATATGCCTCTGTTCCAAAATTTTATATTGTATTTGATATTTGAGCAACAATGCGTTATAAAGGACCTTAGCGAAAAGTGATAAGTCAGTTACAAGATGGCAATTCAGTCTCAATCTCAGCTCAAACACATACCTACAATTTTTTTTTTGCTACTATTGGGAAGCGCTTGGGCTTAGAATAGAAAATAATCTTATGACATTTTTAGGTAAGATGGCCACCAACCAAATCGAGCACAAATTTGTACCTACCCCTTGCTGATCGAGCCCGGGACCTCTAGCATAAGATACCGGTGGGCGATTCATTAGACCACACAGGTTAGAATAATATATACTAATAGGAGTTCGCCACGAACGGAGATCTCGTGATGGTCTTAGGTAGATAACCACGGAATTCTTTCTCAAAAAAAACCTAATTAACAAACCTTACTTACCATAAGCACTCTTTTTCTCCATCTTTCTTTATTCCCCTGAGTGTTCGAGGCTCTCTTTTGTTTGTAACTCTCATTACCTATATGCTTAGCCGTACGTCATAGTGGGTGGGCTTAATACAGTAAGTGAATAAGTCACCCCTTATTAACATGAAAATGTTGATTTCTTTTTGAAAGTTCTCTCAAAGCCGTTGCCTTAGCAATCGTGGTTAAACAATATGTGTTAACAAAACTTTAACTGTGAGCACATGCGTGGTGATTATGGCCAAACCTTGCAGTTGGATGAAGTTCTTTCCACATTGTGGTGGTCAATAAAGTGCTATTTATATGGGATATGCGCAGTCATACATCTCTTGCATGACATCCGAAAATAAACTCTTGGTTGTTATTGACATCCATGGTTTGGCAACCCTATTGAGTGAATAACAAAATATATACAGAACAGTTTAAATGAGATCCCGAATACCTCTCATCTTGCGTGTTGCAGGTATTCGGGATCTGATGATAAACTTTTGCCCTTTTATCCTAAAAACAACCCCTAATAAGGGGTGAATAAACCTAATTAACTAAAAACATAATTTCATATAATATTTCACGTTTTCATACATTTCATCAAGACTTCCAACTTATTTACACCTTTTTGCAACCCTTAAATAAAGGGTTGGTTTCAACAAATTAAATTAAAAGTTAATTGTGAAGACAACCCTCTCTAACAGTATGTCCTACAAGACATATTAAGCGTTTTACCCTTGGAACGCACCCCTTAGTTACAAAAACCACCCCTATCATAAAGTAAAACATTTTTTTTAATATGCAGCAGATACCCTTTCAAATGACACCCCACAAGCCATAATTCTTCTTCTCACACTTAACACCCCCATTTCTCAAAAACTACCCTAGTGTCATAAAAATCCTTACACCGATTAATGAGTATTAGCATATCCTCTGCATGTTCAAAAATTTGAATTGATCGCATCAAAGATTCAAAAGATATGGGCAAAAATTTAATGACTTTTCACAAAAATATCTCAAAAACTACCTCACTTATCAAAAACTACCCGCGACAATCAATTTCTATTTATGATATCTCTTTCCATTTTCAATTTCAGCAAAATCGGATAAACCGTTCGACAGTTATGCCGTCACAAACATTGCCATATACATACATACATACAGTGCCAGATTTCCTAACATAAATCTCGTTCGCTTCGCTCACTCGATCAATAAATACCTTAGAGGAATTTGAAGTATCTAATATATATATATACATAGCTATTCAGCGAGGCAATGCAGCTAGTGTCTTGGGCACCCTTTTGTCTGTTCTGGTCTGGGACTGTTGAGTTACCTATAGGCCGTTTGTAACGGTCCTTAGCTAATCCGACTGCTTCCGTTGTATTTAGTACTAATAGTTGGTTTTATTGTACTTACATAATTATTTCTAATTACATATTTAAAAAAGTATTTAGGTATTCTATCCGTAATCTAGTTCCCGCATAGCTATTGTGTAGAGGTATGCTGATTTTGGGGCTAGGTGGCGCTGCGTGCAATTAATGTCGCATTTTTCAACTGATTTTGATGAAAGTTGACACACATGTTCCTTGATTTATATTTTTTTTTAATCGATCGCGAGTTTTGATTGGGGCTAAACTGGGGAAGTTTGCTGTAGCGTTATTTATCAACAGATTTCAATTAAATTTGAGAGACATACTAAGGTTTTAATTCTACACAAGTTGTTGAGAAAATAAAACCTAAAGGGGAAGTGGAGGGGGAAAAGGGGGAGAAGTTTTCTGTAGGATTTCATTTTTTTATTTTTTCCGGAAAATCTATATCTACGTTTACTAATCAGACTACGCAGTCCCTTCCGACACAAAGTTTAATCACCTCAGACCAAGGGAAAGCGAGATAATCGCTAAAACTTATACCCATATTTGACTCAAAAGCCTACGTAGGTAAGCCTATGCTAGGTATATTATTTTTCTTATTAAATTGTGTTCAACAAAGAATTATATATTAATTTATTAGTCCTCTCCACCTTTGCGAGACGAACTCGTGGACATCTTTTTTGACCTCCTGGGACCAGGGAACACGAGTAATCACTATATCTTATTTTCACTTACCTCTTTTGCTCAAAAGTCTAAAAGGAAAAGTGAAAGAGGAAAGCATCGGTTATTGCATGGTTCATGGACTCGCGAGGTCTACTGTTCTTATTTTTACACGACTAAACAGGTGACCATAATACAATTTGGCACCACGAGCGAAGCCGGAGGTAAAAGCTAGTCCATAATGCCAGATTTGCTTATCTATGCGGGGTACTTTTCCGAGAGTTACTCTATCTCCTTAAATGGAATCTCGTCTCAACTGACCCGTGAAATCTCACTAAAATCTATCAACCAGGAGAATTATGAAGCTGCATATGAGGGATAGTGAGGCGAAATCAATAGATGAGCAGATTATGATAATGTATGCAAGGCAGCGAGGCTTCGCGATCACATTTTCTTTTCCCCGCTCGCGCTTCGTAACTTTTAATACAGTCAACTTTGTGCGATAACCGCCGGTATTTCATTCCTTTTTTTTATTAAAATCAAATATTGAAACGATAAATTGACTGAGAAATCGAACTCATTTTATATTTTACGGGATTTCCATGAAAGTTAACGTTAACGTCATCGATAGATAACGCCACAACATTCCATCTCGTATCGCTAATACGGGACATTTGATTTTACACAGCGCCATCTAGCCCCAAACTAAACATAGCTTGTAATATAGGAAAGTAGATTACGGAAAAAATAGGTATCTACCTACCTATCTATTTAAACTATTTCAGTAAATACATACATGACACAATATAACACCCAAACACAGAACAAACATCTATAGGTACTTATTCATCACACAAATTTTTGTTCCGGATGGGAATCGAACCCACTGCTACAGAGCTAAAGGCAGAGCTACTACCAAGTGAGTTGTGAGGCCTTCTCCCAACAGTCTTCCTTACTAACAAATATATTTTGAAAAAACGAGGTAAGTATGCTATACTAACTTCTGGTAGTGGGTACCTCGTTGTATAACCAACTTCCAAAAAAATGTTGTCAATTTGGGTTTTAACTTTATGGGTTTCGTATGAACAAAATTCGTAATTCGTACCTACGTATACAAGATACGAACCCAATATGTAGGTAGATATGTTCACCACATTTTGCAGCCTCGAGTGTTGGTTTAAACCTCTGTTTGTCGGCTAACAACCCTTAGAAGGTCGTGAATCAATATTTGGCCGTCCTCTAAGCCTAAGTCCTTTCGCAAAGTTTCAATGGCCCTGACCAGTAAGTAAATTGTAATATTTAAAACGGCCTTTTTAGTATCCCACAGCAGCTAACTGGCTTATGCACCTTATCTACTGCATACTATCCTAACCGTGAAAGAACGAAACCAAAACATCCATTCAATTAACAAGCCTCATAGCTCAGTTGGTAGTAACTCTGCCTTCTGCGCTGTAGGCTGTGGGTTCGATTCCCACCCAGAGCAAACATTTGTGTGATGAATATAGATGTTTGTTCTGTGTTTGGGTGTTGTATCATATAGTACGTATGTATTAACAAAAAGTATTTAAGTATTCTATCCGTAATCTAGTTCCCATATTACAAGCTATGCTTAGTTTGGGGCTAAATGGCGCTGTGTAAAATTAATGTCCTGTCCTGTAATATATTAATCATGCATGACCACTTGAACACATCAACAGCCCATTTATGTCCACAGCTGGGCAGAGCCTCTTCCAAAGCTGGAAGGTTTTGCCATAATCACCACGCTTGGCAGACGGATTGATAATCGCAGTAAAGGTGTAGATACTCGTAATACACAGAAGGAAGCTGCTGCCCTATTTCTATGGAGATCCCTTATCCGGCTGTTACGACATCCATGGGCTGAGTTGGAGGGGTCGATTTTAAGCCGCAACCTCCACAGCAAACAATATGCAGAATGACTATAACTAACGTAGAAAGTTTAAGCTCAGTAGAATGGGGAGAAGTAGAAATCCTCAACGGACTTGGGAGCTGACTACTTTACTGACTTTTACGTCTGATATCGATCCACTAGACCGGATGCTCAAACTCAGACTCAGAGGCGGTTAATCTTTAGGTCTGAGTGCAACGCCTGCAATGAGGGGTCATGTCCAGCCTGACAAGTGCCCAGGATTCAATTCTGGTCAGTTCAACTGTAATCTACCGTAACCTGAAAATCGCGTATGGTCCTATAAATAAGGTATAAAAAAACAGAACACTTTGTAATATTGGCAAATCGGATTAAAAGAGCAAGAACCGCCTCTGTGGTCTAGTGGTTCAACCCACCGATTACAGATCCAGAGGTCCTGGGTTCAATCCCCAGGGGAGTAGTTACAATATTGTGCTTGGTTTGATTGGTGGGAGGGCTTTGTTTAAGTCTGCCTGGCTAGCTACCAATAATAACCAACCTAAAAAGTTGTGTTCCGACATTCAGAGGTAAGATAGCCAGTTCCTCAGTTTGTTGAGGATTCCGGGTGAAGTGCGCCTCCACCTTATCTTAACTTGTTACCAGGTGAGATGAAGGCCAAGCGCTTCCCCGTCTTGCAATAAAATAAAATAAAAGTAACATTGTAAGCCTCTAAATAACAGGATAATGTAGCTGTAATAACTAGTAGGTAACTACCTACCTAATTGCTAAGTAGGTATTTCATGAAATCAAATGAAAATACGTCATTGTAATATCATAAAATAACATTTGGATGGAGAAGATTTTATGTCAAAAGAGGAGGTTGGTGTAAGTATATAAAATTATATCTCAACCAAAATATGAAATCATCGTTAATACAGAGAATCGAACCCAGGACCTCCAATTCGAAGCCTGCTACAAAATCACGGACGGAGGTGTTGAAGAAAGAAAATAGTTCGCGAATTAATTTTTCGAATTTATTTCAATAGCGACCCCTTTTGAAACGTCCAGGAACTGCATAGAACTAAAGCTATGGAGTCAACTTTAATTCCTTTCCACCTCACAGAGCCACCCAGCCAGCTGATGAGCTAGTACTTTATTTTG
The DNA here is from genome assembly GCA_951394065.1 of Venusia cambrica. Classification (NCBI taxonomy): domain Eukaryota; kingdom Metazoa; phylum Arthropoda; class Insecta; order Lepidoptera; family Geometridae; genus Venusia; species Venusia cambrica. The sequence goes on along the minus strand of OX596043.1, from coordinate 8,368,563 downwards.
TTAATAGATGGCGCTAAATCTACACACTGACAGGCAGTAGGTACGTCTAGATATCAACCTGTTGGTAGGCATTTAATGTAGGTAATTAGATTACGCAACATCGCATTTAGGTAATTGTATATTTTTTTTGAGATATGTTTTTTTTGGGGTTGTATTAGTCGCCAGCATGTGTTTCTGCTAGCCGGCTATTTGAATACATACCTATAGCAGGAACGTAAGTAATCTCGTTGATGGTCAATACTATATCCTCTCACCAGTGGCTCCTCGCAGCTGTCAGGACGCAGCGGCCACACCCTGGAAACCACGCCAGCTCGTGGGCTAAACCTGGTAGCGGGAGATCTGGGCGCTTCAAAATTTGTTCTAGCGATCAGTGCTTCAGGACTAGGAACCAAGTCTGTACGGTTGCTCCGTTCTAGTGTTTGTTGCTTTGGTGGCAACGCAGACCATTTTCGGTGGCAAAGCAACTAGGCAATAGTTCAAGGCCTGAGAAGGTACACGAGTAATTTATCGCTATCAGACTCCGAGACTATTAATTTGATATATGGCGTTGGACAGAGATAGTGGGTTTCAGGTTTGATGCTCGCTAGGCTTTGCCTAATGTCTACACATGGCAGAGGGAGAGTGGTTGCTCTAACACTGTTCTGGTGTACAATTGTGGCTCCGCAGCACCCTCTGTGACGAAGCAGCTCAACTTAGAGAAGCACTTTTTCCCCCGTTTAGCCGGGGAGGGGACTAGATAAGTTGTCCCACTATATGCTTAGGTAGGCACTCATAAACATATTGGGTCGTAGAATGTGCGTACGTAAAACTGATCTTATGTCGTAGCTCGTGAGCTTGACTTCTGCGAAAGTCACTTGCCCGTTAGAGCGAGAACTCGAAGAGTATGGTGGTGGCTGCACGTTTTACTGCAAAAAGTACTATCAATAGAGCCTAGAAGATCTGACGTTGAGTCTGTGACATGTGACATCAAAAAGTGTGCAGCCGAATTGAGATAAATAACACGTGAGACAAACAAACTGGTAGCTTAATAATGCACAATATTATTTAAAAAATCAGAAACGATGCCATAAAAGCTAACATTATGTATTGTATGATAAGTATATATTTAAAATATATATTAAGTATATAAGTATAACCCAGTAAATTTATTTCTTTCTGGGATATTTTAGTTTTCAAGACCGGATAAACCGGTCAAGGGCCAGTCAGACACACGCACCGAGGGTTCCGACGTGTTCGTTATGTCGTACACATAATCGAATTCACGTTCGTTGTTATGATAAATAAATTCTGCGATAATAGAGCATAATAGTGCAAAAATAAAATAAATAGGGCCTCATTGGTTTAGAACCAGAAGAAATAATGACCATTCTTAGTGTGTACCCCAGCATAACCATCAAGCTAGCGTATACATGAACGTACTCGAAAACGACCCCCATTGACAGCAAAGATTGACGGTTTCTTGCAATCAGTTCTGGAGTCTGCGGGTCTGAGTCACCCTTGGCCGTTTTTAGTATAGAGGTACCTATACCTATGTAATTGTTATCACATCAGGGTAAGTGAGCACTTAACTGTAAAATACTTTCACAAATAAGTAAATAGATATTTCAGTCATGCTCTTTGTAGATAGATATTACTGCTTTTACGCGAGGAATATTAATTTTTTACTTTGTATATATTATTATTTTTATTCCCAAGTATTTCCACGCTTGGAACGCTTCTCGTGGGAGATAGACCAATGACTGAATGAATGTATTATGTTCTTAACCACTTTCACATGGTACACACAGACACATGATATGACCCTATGCTGGATCGCAGTAACTGCGCCGTATTCTTCTATCCAATGCAACTATTGTAATGGATAGAAGAATACAGTGCAGTTTACCTGTTGCAACTTGTTGGCCAAAAAGTGTGCATGCCTGTATTGTTAAAAAAAAGAAAATAGGTACCTACCTATCTATGCTATGTACTCGTATGTAATAATAATGAACAGACAATAATAAACAAACAAAAAGGCAAAATTAAACTATAGGTATATTTACAAGGAACGCAGTCGGGCTACCGAAAGACCGTAACAAACGATCTACAGTTAGGTAGGTACCTAATTCTACTGATCTAGAACAGAACAGACTGAAGTGTGTTTAAGACATGAAGAAAAAATCAAGTTTTATTATACTTTATGCTATCCTCTACGCAACCTATTATTTGTAGCCGTAAACTGGATTTGACGAAGGGACCGAAAACAAGACAGCCGATAAAAAAATAAGCAGTAATTTGCCATATTTTTTGTGAAAATTTTGTTCAATTTTTTTTTATTACTTACCTATATTATTTTTAACAAACATAAACAGAATAAACAGTTTTGGTAAACAGAATCTTTTGAATAGGTTGTGGAATATATTCTATTCTAGGCAAGCATACATAACCTACTATTGGTAGGTAATGTAGACGTACGCTTGCCTGTTTACACAAACAGGTCACAGATCTTCTCTTACCTTCAAGTAAAGTTATGAGGTCAAAAACGCTTGACCACTGATACTGCATGTAATCAATTAGGTAGGAAATGAGTTCCTACCTTACCTACTTACTTAACATAACAACATTCTTATATCCTACAAATAAAAAATACAATGAAATTCATAAACAAAAAGAATATCCAATTACAGAAATTAATTAACAGTAGCAGAGCAACTTGCTAAAATGCTAAGTATAGGTTCACAATTTTGGCTTTTGTTTGTTGAGGCTCAAGGACATTTTGACAGTTGACAACATTAAAATTCAGACAGATTAAAATTAACCCAATTTGAGCAGTCTGAATCTGAATATTGCAGAACAATAAAAAAAAAACAGTAGGTCTGGAAAACCGTTATTAGGTAGGTAGGTAACTAAACAATAACTTTCAAAATCCCTATATTTTTTTTAAAGAATCAATACTTTGAATAAGATCTTTAATTGTAAGTAGCTCAGGTACCTACCTACTTTGAGGCCCATGTCTGGGACGCACAGGTACCTATCAAGGTTCATCATCATCATAGCAGTCCGTAACCGTCCACTGATAGACATGAGCCTCCTCCAAGACTAGAGGGATTTGCCATAATCACCACCTGCCAAGCAGGCGGACTGGTGATCGCAGTATTGGTGTTTATGAACTCGGGTAAAATAAAAAAAGGCATCAAGGTTACTTCTGAAACCTTACATAATAACTGTCTTAATCTCGATGTTATACTCGTAGGTAATATTGAATCTATCGCACTAAGAGCGAGAGCAACATATCAGAAGTAAATTAAATACCTAGATAATATTCTGTGGCTGGCTTACTTCGCATCGTCGTCAGGCTGTCGCTGGCATGATGTCATTCGGGCACGCACACATTGACAATTTCACCGCACACATCGTTCACCGTTCCATGTTGTAACTCGCTCCTGCTCGCTCGCTCGTGTTGAATCACCCACCCCGCGCGCGCCGGTCATTCTTCAACATTCGTTTGCCGTTTCATGCAATCCAGTACCTACACAGTGACTTCACGGTGAACCCGTGCCAGTTTAATTTATTTTAGTTGTAGACAAACTTAGTTATATCAACCATTATGGCTAATAACCGTGCTGCTAAGTCTGGATTTGCCGCTGAAGCGCAGAGAAAGGTTAGTCAACTCAGCATCCAATCACCTTTACTTATAGTCAAGTTAAATACCTAATAAAGTTGGTGGGTCCTTCCTTCACACATAGGTAGGTGCATGCTTACATGCATGGTATGCATACCTAAGTACACCAACCAAACCTATTTAGTCTGAGCTGAGCTGAGATTAATCACGGAATACATAGTATTTACCTGACTTAAATACCTATATGGTCTGTTCGCTTACTAAAAACCTAAACTGTAGACTATTGATTCGGATGCTGTGGTCCAGAATTGTGTTAGGAGGCTAAGGCCGTGACCTAGGTTTGAACTCGGCACAACCACCGCCGCCGTCACCACCCCGCCAGATTTGCAAAGATGAGAATAGGATTTGTTACGGAGTAACTTTTGGGATGGAGCAATGCAATATGCACGTTGTCAATCTACTACGGTCAACATATTAGTCGTTGACCGTATTTGTGTAAGTAACAATTAAAAGTTCACCAGGTGAGTGTGTGTGTGTCTAATATACAAAGTTAAAACGGCCCAAAACAGGTTTAAATCGAGTGCCGAATCTAAGACCACAGATTAAGTAAGCCGAAACACCGCGTCTGGCATAGAATAAGCAGACAGTATTGAAATAACCTAAAGAACCGTTTGTGTCTGATATAAGCATGTAAATTATACCATGAAACCATCACGCACCCTGGACCAATAAGTTAATAAAAAGGTAAGGTACCTACCCACCTACTATATAACAACGCGTGACGATGACAATGATACTGATGAGTGAAGAGTTAACTTAAAAAATTGGGTAGTAGACAAACAGCTTTAGCTTTATGTATCATACATTTTAATTCGTTTTCTTTCGTTGGCAAATCTTAATTTCGTATTATTTTAAGAAAGTCTCTAAAATTTCAACCTAAGCCCCAATATAATTTCCTCCCATGCAAGCTTCCTTGCTGGAAGTGGGTCAAGGAGAATCAGTTAATCGAGCTTTTACAACCGGTTCCTTCATTCTGTCATTTTACTGTTCGAATCAGTAAAAAATAAAGAAGAACCTAAATGCATGTCATCGTCTTTACGAGAGCACTGTAAACAAGCTCATTTTCCGTGGATTCGTAAACGGTTCAATTAACATTGCTCATCATCAGCGATATCAAGTAGGTCGGTATCAATGTAGGTCATCCATGGTCAGCATAGCCGTTAATAAATTAAAGTTGTCATTGATATTTTTTCACAATTGATGAATAATGTCCATTCGCGGTAAAGATTGATCCTTCCTAAGTAGCGATGACCCACTTTAAGGAATATTGAATAATAACATCAAATTTCGTTGGAATTTAGAGTTTTGTTATTTAGGGCAAGTCCATGTAAATATTACATTACTGTGCTGTGATAGTATAAAAATTAGTCACGTTTTGAAACTACAGATGTTCAATCAGCTTAAAATATTTCATTTTATACTAATATCAGGCAGTGACTCACATATAAGGCTCGGTTCTGTTACAACACCAGACCTCGCCTTATTTGGTATGGCCTTTACGCTTTACGCAGGATTGTATAGGTGCCTATATGGCTTAAGTATACAAGCCACTTTCAAAACTCAGACACACCACATGTTCAAAGATTGACCGGAGAATAAATTTCTCTTTACCGTTCCTTGTTAGCTGTAAATGTGATTCCTGCAAAAGTGCAGTTGAATTAAAATTTAATTTGAACAGGATAACAAACTTGAAGCCTACAACGTGACTTTTATATGAGTAAGACGTATGCTCAGGTAGGTACTTTGCTCATTAGATTAAGTGTGTAGCATTTTCTAACATTTGATGTTTAAAATTGAACATTTTCAAAATTTTCATGTTGTCACAATTTGTACTAGTTTCCTGTTTGATCAGAAGTACGATGGAAAATATATTGTAATAGAACAATATTATAATATTTGAAAGCAACAATATATTGGATTTGGAGTCTTCACTTACTAGTTTAACTTTGACAGTAAAATGAAGTCTCAACATTGTACCAAATTTTAAAACCACACATTACGCATTCGTGACATATATATCGCATATAATTAGATAGATAAACTCTTTATTGTGCCTCACACCACACTGCGGTGTGAGTCGGAATCGCAAGTAGCTAAAATTCCAAAGAACGAAGTGTTCTCTTGAGCACTTGGTCTTAAATTTAAAACGTTCTTTGCGATACGGTGGAAAGGAAAAACAGTGAAAATAATATTAAATAAGTAAAGGGATAGGATATGAGTATTTCTTCGAAAACGTATACAGAGCGACTTGAGCGTACGAAATTAGGAGACGTGGTCATATTTACGCAAGCCGTCTAGAAGCCGAAAGCAGATAATGTTGTAGACGCTCAAGTTTGTTGAGTTGGGCTTCAGAAATGTAAAGGTAGCTTACGGTGTCCGCGTAATCTAAAATAGAAGCAATAGTGCTTGTGCAAGATTAACTTTGGTAGCCGTTGGCAAAAAAATGGGCCCAAGAGCCGAATCCTCGTTAGTTCCAAAAGACGCAAACATTATGCGGCTGATTTTCTGGATACAGGGATTCCTAGAACTCGCAATTAGGTAACATATATATAGAAAAACCCAATTATAAATAATACTCTGCATACTATCTACTCAATAAACTACCTAAAATTAATTTTGTAAGCATTCCATACTAATAGTACCATGTTATTTGAGTACATGCTAAAAGCTAAGTGATCGACCGCGGGAATTCTGAATTGGCTAGTCTCATTTAATATATATCATACCTACCAAGTAGAATGGAATAGAATAGAGTTTATTTGCAACAACAATCAATGATAGTACAAAATTGTTGCAATAAAAAAAAAGTAAGATAAGTAAATGTCGCTGCAAAAAGGCAAAACTCCTTAATAAAGGCATAAAGTAGGTTGGATAAAGACAACTTGCGCTGAAGTACCAACAGTCGTCTTGCAAGCTTGAACAGGTAAAAATCATCCACAATTTCAAGATGCAGAGTTGACCTCGTTCTGACCCCACCATCTGATTCCTTACCCGTCTTTGTGTAGAGACAGCTCGTTTTATATACTTTACCTTAGCTGGAGCTTTTATTATTCTTCTTAGAACACGTTGTATTATTATGTTATACTTACCAAGTTTTTTAGTGAATTCAAGGATGGTGCATTTGATTTAAATTTGTTTATTTGCACAGTCATTAGGGGTTTGTAGTTATCATTGTAGGTAGTTACATTATGACTTGTGAGTGATACATACCTGACGTAACCCCCTTAGCCACCGGGCGATGCCTCAATAAATATTATGTTGTCATTGAATCATACTTATTTATGGTTTCAAGCGTTTTTTGTCGCTGACCTGTGAATGGCAATTGAATAGATGCGCTAAAATTAAAGGTGTGTCACTGAATGTTTGAATTGAAAAAGTAATAATATTCTAAGTATTAAAAAAGTATTAATATTATATAATAATATAAGTATTAATATTGTTTAATATTTTCAGCTTCACAGCGACGTTAAGTTAAATCTGATAAGTAATGTTTAGGTAAACGTTTTGCCGCTTTTTGTTAGTAATTAACTCTCTTTATCGGTAGGTATATATACGTACAACCTATCATTGCAAGGTCACAACACAACACAATTAGTGCCTTACATACCTATTTACTTTATATAATTACTTACATTATATATTTAATTTACATAATGACCTGATTTAGATAGTGCAGATGATAATAGTAATAATCTGTAGAAATAGGAGCATAGAAAATATATAATCACCAGTAACATTAACCAATATTACTTAAATTTAATAGAAGAAAACACTTCCTTTGTTTAGGTACCTACTAAGCAAATAGGTACCTACCTAAGCACATAGAAGAATACCAATTATCTGTTCGTGGGCACACATTTGTTATCAGCACGACCCATCCACAAACTAATTGAAATTCTCAGACTGTAGGTATGTTTATTCAGTAGTTTAATCAATGCATATGCTGTGGCTAGTCTCCAGTTCCTTGGATGAAAATCCAAACCATGCCTGGTAAAAATCTACTGTTTATAAAGCTAGCCATAGATGTAGGCAAGCCATTTATAGTAAGGGACGTTTAACTTGAGATAACGAGTACCAAAATTTCGATCTAAGTGAAAATCATTTCAAACATATTTACAATGACCGAGACTGTGATACGTATTAGCAAATTCTGAGTCACGCACGTTTGAATCCTTTTGTAATGACGTCAGCTCAGCTCATATGAATTGGTGGTCTTGTATAAGCACAATCTAATGATTTCCTTATAAAATTCTATTGAATTCGAATCAGCTATTGAAAAACATAATATTATTCACTCGTATGGGACGTATGGGATGGTTCGATTTGTATTCGATATTCAGTACCTACATAGGTACCTACTTACGTCATTATAGCTACATATAGACTAACTTCGATAGACGACCCATCGGCATGGTTAGGTTAGATTAAGTAGATCTTATCTGTAGTATTTTTTTGCCGATACAAATCCGTTTGATTTCTATCCGGTTCAAGCAATGCAATGCGCAATGCCTAGCTTATTCAAACTTTTAACTGTTTTATCGGTAGATAAGGTATTAGGTACACATTACCCGGAAAAATAGTAAATTCGAGTATTTAGTAATATAAATTTGGAATTTACTATTTTTCCGAGTTGATATTTCAGGTTGACTAACGACAAACGCATAGGTTTTAACCGCCTCTGTGGTCTAGTGGTTCAACCCACCGATTTCAGATCCAGAGGTCCCGGGCTCGATCCCCATGGGAAGTACAATGTATTGTGCTTGGTTTGGTTGGTGGTAGGATTTAGTTTAAGTCCGCCTGGCTAGCTACCACCATCTTACCTAATTCTGTCGCCATAATAACAATTCAAAAAAAAATGTTGTGTTCCGGCATTTAGAGGTAAGATAGCCAGTTCCTCAGTTTGTTGAGGATTCCGGGTGAAGTACGGCTCCACCTTTGCTTCCAAGCGCTTCCCCTTCGTACAATAAAATAAAAAGTTATATTACTTTTTGAAAACTGTCAAATGTTGTTACAGGTACTTACCTAAACCTATCTAAAGTGCGTTCCCCTCTGTCATGGTTGATTCACCTTCTGCTTTACTTTAGGTCTGTCCTCTTCAAGGTAGGAATGCTATGTCTGGTCTACCCGATGAATATTTAACATTAGTATGTAAGTAGAACAAGTATCAGGGGCTTCAACAGCACGTGGTGATGGTGACAGGTGAAAATGACCCAATGTCCTAGCTACAATATAGTCACAGGACGGAACCATCTATTGATTATCGTCTGGTAGACGTACGTGACTGGAGTAACATTGCACCCAGTACTGCCTTCTTCGATGTTTTCGTATAATTACGACCGTTATGAATCTAGGTACATCGGAAAGTTAGTGCATTGTCTATCAACAGTCTTAATTGTTCAGTATTATGTGAATGTATAATAAAATGTTATACCTACCTAAATAAATAAGAATTTGGATAGTTCAGTAAAGTAGGTAGTATTATCTTAGTTAGAATTTATAAATAAAGACGTTTTTGTAACAGTAGTCAACGAAGCACTTATTCGTTATCAGCTGACAACCTTCAGCTTTCAATGGTTGTCAATAAAACCAAGCTATAATAGAAATAACGATATAGTATAGGCACATACCTGTCCGTTTATAGAATCATCAATTTATTTAATAAAAAAAACTATTTCAGATCAACAGCAAATACAGCGAAGATTTGGCGCAAGAGTGCTTGGAATGGATTCGCGTCATTACCGGTGAGCCAGAGAACTTGTCAGGAGATATGGACAACTTTTTCGAGGTCTTGAAAGATGGCGTCTTGCTATGCAAGTAAGTATCAAAACCAACATCGCTGCATTTGTTCACTATCAGGATTCAGGATGCTCATAGCTTGTGCTGATGGTGTAGGTATAATATTAACACCACCGGCACAAAATAAAGTTTTAAGTAGGTTCATTTACTACACACTACACTTCAACATAATTATTACTAGTTGTATCATTATGTATGTATGTTCACAGACTTGTAAACGAGATTCAGCCCAATACTGTGAAGAAAGTGAACACATCCAAAATGGCATTCAAATGCATGGAAAACATCAACGCATTCCTTGAAGGAGCCAAGAATTTGGGCGTGCCTGCACAAGAGACCTTCCAGACTGTGGATCTGTGGGAGCGACAGAACCTCAATTCAGTAGTAATCTGCCTTCAGTCCCTGGGCAGAAAGGTTAGCGTTGTCCAATAACGTTTAGCTTACCTAAGTACTGTCTTATCATCCATCAATGATGGAAAAAAAATAGTCTGTTATAAGTAAAGATATATACATATGTACCTACAAGTGTAGAAGAGCTCCTTGTGAAAGGGATCGTTCGGGGAAGTATGACCACCATACCTATTTCAGCTGTTCCAGCTAGAAGGATATGGTTGCCAGTTAAATTACAGTCACGTGGCTTATAACACCTTTATGCCACAAGTTGACGGGCGCAATGCAGTGCCGCGAAGGTTATTTTCTTTGTGGATGTGACCTACGTAGTAAGGCATTGCTAGGTTAGAGATGCACTTAATATCAGGTGTGCTTACTTGTTCCATTTCCAAAATGTTTTTTTTTTTATAAATTGTTTGATTAGGTGCTTATAGTTTATAGGTGCTATCGTTACCTACCTTCATTAATAAACTGGAATATATCGAAATACTCCGGTGAATTATTGACATTCACTTTAATTTTAAAAGAAGGTCAATTATTAAAGACAATGCAATTCAGGGACCTAAAAAAAATTTTTTTTTCAGGCTGGAAGCCACGGAAAACCTTCAATTGGGCCAAAAGAGTCCGAGAAGAATGTAAGGAACTTCTCAGAAGAGCAGATGCGAGCTGGACAGGGAGTAATCTCACTCCAATACGGATCAAACAAGGGCGCTACTCAAAGTGGCATTAACTTTGGCAATACGAGGCACATGTAAAACATGAACATTCCGAGTCAATTATGGGATGGTTGATTTTTTGATACCCATATTTCAAAATGTTATAATACCAATATCAAAGCAAATTGGGTACCTGTGTTATATTGCCATTACACAAAGCTGAACATAAATGTTATCTGTGCTAATATAATATGTATCAACCAGTCAAGCATCCCAAGTACTAGCTAGGTATATTGTACAAGTGTACCTACCTAGCTTATACGAGTACTTAAAAAACATTTTACTTTTAAAGACATCGTAGTACCGTAGGTACCTACCTACTTTTTAAGAAAATGGACCACTTGTAAAATCTCATATATATGATTTTTAAAGATCTGAAAAATAATAACCGTAACATTCCAAAGTCGGTATTAATCTATTTAGAGATTATATTTCGTATAATTGTTGTAATACCTGCGGCAACTCACTGTTTGCACAGGAAATGCACCTATGTGGTAGATAAGGAAATAGACATGGGTTTCATTATTTCTTCCCGGAATCCATAAAGTACTTAATGTAAGAAAGTTTAGTAATTTAACACTACTGCCACATTTCATGTGCCAACTATTTTGACTTCCATAGGTCAACAAATTATCGTTATTGCAAGGACATTTTTTCTAGTATTTTGACATTCGTAATGCTATACTTGTATCTATTCTGAACTTTGTGCCTTATTTGTAAACTTTTCAGGCGTAGGTAAATATTATTTTAACCGACCAAATTTTAAGGGTTCATCTTTGTATTTTATTTAAATTCTAATTAATGACAAACCATTCCATAACATAAGTATTTATTTGTATACACTCTGTGATTAAAGATTTTCAATTATAATTATTTACGTTACCTTCTCAAAGCATTTTCTTCCCATTCAAATAATGTTTAATAACGTGTCATTATTTTACCTCTTTTATATACGTTGGTATTGGTAAGTTTCATAAAATTATGTTTTGTGGAAGTACGTAGAATTAAATATTGAATAAGGAAAACACGTTTATATTTTACTACTTCTAAACTTTTTCCTACTTTTATAACCATTATGCGGAATCGAACCAGACTTCTTCTTCTACTTGACCTTCACCATTTCCACAGAAGAAGAAATTCAAGAGCAAATAATGAATGGAGTTGGGGTAGCCTTTGCTCAGCAGTAGCACAGATAACAAAATACTAACGTAAGTATTAATTTTAATAAAGAGGTTTTATGGTAATAAAAAGACAGCAGCACTACTTCCATATAAAAAGTTGTTGCACTGTCTCTTACCTTCTGTGTGAAGCCAACTTAGGGCTGGATACTAGACTATTATTATTAAAAATAACTGCAGACTGCAGAAATAGTCGGATAGTGCCTGGTAAGGTCCGCCTGGCAAGTCATCTAATGCCTGCTTCCTGCTGAAGTCCGGCACTACATGATTTGTCGTATTCAGTCGGTGCACGGGAGTGTAGTCATTCAGTCGTTCTGTCTATGGCCTAGACCCAGACAAGCCTAGAGTTCTAGAGCTAATTAACCCATCATAAAAAAAAGAAACTAACGTAGCATCGTAGTGTACGGCATTTAAAAAGTACGATAGCCAGTTCCTCAGTTCGTAGAGGATACCGGGTGAAGTGCGCCGTAGTACTTATAATAACTTGAAACCAGGTGAGATGAAGTTCATACATAAAAAAACCATTTTCCAATAAGCCTGGTTGTACTTAAACCAGTAATTACAATAATTTGTAATTACTGTTGCCAGTGTCACTTACCATTCTTTCATGACATTTGTATCCTCATCGATCCTTATCCACTTAATTTACTAAATTATAATGATTAATCCATTATACCCTCGTCTTTCACAGTAAAGTATTCCCTAGGAGGGTTGATGTCAGGCAGGCGGTCTTGAAGAAGAATATTGTGCTAACTCCACATAGTGTGGAATATGGGAAAGGAAGATGACGATGATAACTACACAGGAAAAAACAGCAATTAACTTATATAGATACCCACCTCCGTAAATTGGCAAAATATTTTTATTTGATGATAACTAGTTTTCGGAAAAAAATTCGCTACAAAAATAGTGGCCGAAAACTGAATTAGGTAGGTACACTATAGCGGTAAGTAAGTACGCGTTCGTACATTTGAACTAATATTATTTAACTATATCAGCACAAATCAGGATGCGACTTCGACTACGACGAAACGCTGCGACCTACCTAGGAACTGTGGGTGTTCATAGTAGGTATCTAAGTAGCTATTCTGTGCAGCTCAATATTGATCAGACCGTCGTCCGTCTGTGATTTCATTGCATTACGGATTATAGATACATGAGTGCATTGCAAACGTTCGGGGCTTTCGTTCCCGTCATCCTATGTGGGATACCCAAATTAATTTTTAGTGTGTCGTTTGTCGTATCTAGGGGTGATAAAAAATAGGAACCTAGGTGGGTAACATACCCAGAAAATATCAACTCTCCTCTAGTTTGGGCTTTATGTTGCGTAGTATCTAGTGGTATGTCCAACTAGGTAGGTACCTACCTATATATTTACCGTAGCGGCCGCGTCTTCAGGAGGATTGATCCATCCAACAAAGGTAGCCCGCGGATGTCGTAAAAATAGATTAGGTGGGTATTTTTTTCATTGATGGTGGGCCGGTCCTACATGCACTTTCCTGATGCGCGCTATCGAATCGAGGGCACCACCATAGATAATTGTTCATTCGTTATTTAAATAGTCTTTTTTTGAAAAAAATGGAACCGACTTCACCACTAAATACTTAAAAATAATTCTAAGGGTAAGTTCATATAATTTGAAGTTGACTACGTAGTAGTCCCTATTACGTATCATCATTTAGTGCTATCAACAACACGCCTGCCAAGAATGGTGATAGTGACAAAACCCTGATAATTATTATGATGTTACTGGAAGGTAAGCAGTTCAGTAGGTTTACTCTAGTGACCGCAAAAACCTCAGGAAAGCAAAATACGCAATTTCGTTTACTTCGATGACGTACTTTTTCCAGTTAAATAACTGGAAAAAGTATACATATGATATTAAAATCAAACTACTGCACCGATTTTGATGAAATTTCTATGGGACTACCTCGAAAGTGTGGCCTACCAAACGTAACAAGAATTATCGTAACAAATCTATTGCGAATTGACGGAGAAATTAAGTAACAAACAATAAAAAAAAACATACAGCCGAATTGAGAACCTCCTCCTTTTTTTGAAGTCGGTTAAAAACTAGCTGACCCCGCGCATAACACTTTTTTTATCGTACGACGATAAAGCGCTATGGTTTCAAGTTATGGGTGTATGCGCACTTCGCCTGGAATTTCAATAGTCTGAGGAGATGGCTATCCTACCTACTTACTTAGGCACCTATAAACGCCGGAACACAATAATTTTAATTTGTTAATATGGCGGAATTGTTGTCATGACAGACTAATCGTAATAAATAGATAAGATGGCGGTAGCTAGCCACGCGGACCCAAACCAGGTTAATAAGTTCATCGCGATCATTTCAGCTCGTGTAAGCCCATTGTAGACCTCATTATTAAACCTCAAGGTCTAAGGCTGACCCTACGTAGGTACACTACCTATAATTACCTACCTATATAAAAACCAGGCCACGCTAGTGATAATGAGCTGCCTCTATAACCGTCAAATCCACGTGACCCGCAGTCACAACACAACACAGCCCTAGCCCTAGGGAGTATGTAGTGCTTGATTTGGTTGGTGGTAGAAATTTGTATCCGTCTGGCTAGCTACCACCATCTGACCTAAGTCTGTCGCCATAACAACAATTCCAAATTGTTATGTTCCGGCTCCGGCATCTAGAGGTAAGGTCAGTTCCCCAAACAGTTAAAGATTCCGGGTGAAATGCGCATCCACCATAACTTGAAACCAGGTGAGATGAAAATAGACCCGAAGAAACATCGTTGCAACAGAAAAACTACACCATCTACCTATCAACATCTAAGAAGTGAAAAAGAATATTCATTATGTTTTCTATCTCATAACTATAGGGATTCTAATAGCAGTATTAGGTAGAAACCTAATACTACTTAGCAAGTTTTTTTTTGTTCACCATTTTAACATAAGAAATTTAGCCGATTTTTATTAGAATCCATTGGGATTCTAATAAAAATCGGCTAAATTTCTAACTCAATAGTTATGAGATAATATGAGAAAACATAATTAATATTCTTTTTCGCGCAGCGCATGCCACCTTCACCTTGAAGCATATTCATCATCATGATTGGTATTCAACACCTCTACCGCTTCTAGGAAGTGCGGGCAAGAAACGACTCTTTCCAGTCGTCTATTTCTAGCGTCAACTTCAGCAGTAACGACTGCTGAGTCATTTGGTTTGACAAGGTTTGTTGTGAGCCTTTCAGCGGCATACAATGGATTACAGTTGGGTTTTAACTGCCGGTATCTTCTTAGCTTGCGGTATGCGTGTCAATCTAATGTTAGTGGTTAGTAAGTTAGAGGGTAATTACAATTTTGCTTTTACCATAAAGGGTACAATACAATTAAACAGTGCAATCATCATATACAATTAACAGTACCTTGATACTTTGTTTTTTTTTTTTTTGGACTCAATTCCTGACATTGACAGTTAGTGGTCTCTTTTAACAGTGACTGACATGACAACTGGCAGGCTTGACTGACAGTGACATAATCAAATCAATACAGATGGTATCTATCTGTCTGTTTTTCATATTCAATTCGACCAAGTTCATCGCTTGGTTTATGATTTTACACACATGTTTTTCAATGAAAATATCGAATTTTCCTAGTTACTGTTTTTCATCATGCGTTGTTGAAAGAAGGTTCTGCTATAGTAATGAATTATTTACTGATTATAAGAAAAGAAGATGATACAATCACATCCCAAATACGACCGTTATCCAACTGCGTATTTTATTAGCATTTTTGATGATTTTTCCGTAGTATAATGTCTCAATCGCTTGACGTATTATCAAATGGATGGGCAATCGACACAGCAGCTCCCGTTGACCTCAAGAAGCCGGCAGATAGCGACGTAAGTGGCCCCCTGTGGAGTTGTTTGTCGATGATAATGCGCACTCTATGTTGACCTTAACGTGACATGTTATAAGTGTGACTTGTTATTCCTGCTTTATCGCCGTCTCCTGCAACTCAGGGTGAAGCGGCGTCATATTAGCTTACATAGGTTTTCACCCACCAGGAGATGTAAGCTAATATTTCACCGGCACAATCTATTAGCCGCTTGGCTTCATCAATCATTGTTCAAAAACCTTTTAAGATTCACTTGCATTATACCTTCTTACGACAATGTTGCAGACTGGCACTATGAAAACCTGATTATCTATGTGCTTAGTTCTAAAAATATATTTAGAAATAAGAGCCATAAATAATACAATATGTAGGTAGTTGGTAAGAGGTAAGTGGAGTAGGTAATAAATAATATGTAGGTAGGTAAGTACCTATAAAAATATCTACTTGTGATGTATAAAATTTAACACCCTAAATAGGTACAAAACAACCATCTATATTTTATCAATCAAATCTTTGTCGCCATCCAGAAATCAAAACCACTACCTGCAGCACAGATAGTAGAACTACATACTGGGCTGTGAGGTCAGCTTAATAAAACTAAAGAGAGATAAAGATATCACAATTGTCTTCTGTGCTGTCTGATGTCTACACCATACCCATAATTACTAGGTACCTAGCTAGATTTCACTGTATTTTACCAAATTGGCAAGTTTTGATTTTGCTAAAACTGTTTATAAGTTACTTTATTTACCTGAAACTAGATGCCAATCTCGATATAAATAACAAATCATTATATTTATTCAATAAAAAGTACAATTAGACTAACTATGTACAAAGGAATCAGTCAGATTACCTAAGGACCGTTACAAACGGCCTATAGGTAACTCAACTGTTCCAGACCAGTACCAGACGGAAGCGTGCCCAAGACACTGGCTGCATTGCCACGCTGAATAGCTATGCTAATTTGCTGGCCTAAATAAGAGCCAGCCCTTGGGTCACGTGTCGCCTCAATCAAAAGCCCCGCAATATTTTTGAAAACCCGGAGGGCGCCGGCTCCCCACGGACCCAAGGTCTCCACCCCAAAAGGCTCAAATAGGTAAGCTCTGTCGAGACCACTATATTTGCGGCTTTTGTGATCCTCGGCCGAATCAGCCGCCGCACCAGCCCTAATTGATGTCCCAGGCAGATGAGATGGCGCTAGGGTGTCGACGCAGGTAGCGTCCCACACCAAAGGCCTACCCATTTCCCAAGGGATAACAAATAAACAAATAACAAATAAAACAGGACCCAGCGACTTGATAGCCACTAGATTATAGAACTAGATTTTTTGTTGTAAGAACACTTCAATATATTATAATTAATTTATCTGATCATGCTCTTGTCCCATGCCCTATACAATGATTTTTCTGAACCCGCCACTGATAAGTTTCAAATGGGTTAATTAACAGAGATCACATTACTTATCTCCAAATTATTATCTATTTTAACACTAATAATATTAAAATTTTGGCAAGGATGATACTGGTCTTCCAAAAAAAAATCAACACTTACCTTCCTTACATTTACATAGGTAAGTAGGTACATGTAATATACCTACACTAGTAAAACTGCCTATTTTCAAGAGAATATCTTACCTTCATTTACATAGGTAATGTACCTATGTTAACGTATTTTATACCTATACCATAATGTCTAGGTATATAATATACCTACACTAGTAAAACTTACCATTTCAAGATAAAAAAAGAAAATTTTACAGAGAAATATGCCATAATCACCATGAGTGACTGGCGGATTGGTGATCAGAGTAATAAAGGTGTATAACAATACACAGATAGAAGCTACTGTGGTGAGATCCCTTAGTTGATTCTTACAACATTATGTTGGAGTGTTCAATTCTAAAGCCACGACCACCACTGCACAAAGTACATACATTAAAACGTTATTTCCAGTGCTTTGATGTATACCTTCAGATACCTACATGCCTTAATGTTTTGCAATTATAATTCCAGGAGGTGTTACAATCACTGATTACAGAAATTTAATAACAAAGTTGTTTTTTTCATTATTTCTGACACACCCACAAAGCTTAAATTAATCACTTAGAAATCTCTTCCTATAAAGATATGCCTTGTTTTTATGTTAGGGCTTGCGTTTTATATCTAGTGTTTTCTTTGATTGTAAATACTTATCTTAAAGAGTCAAGCGTATCAAGACAACAAGGTTATAATTATTATTTTACCCTTTGCTAAAGCATAAAGCAATCTTGTAAATACCAAATAGGTATAGGAATAATATATATACTTTCTCGAAATACGCGGCCACAGGGATGTGCTGTGGCAATATGTGGAAACAAGTTCTAAAAGCCTGGGGCTGCTAAACCCCCTCAGCAACTTCATATTACGTCATCACACTATCAATGTGGTGGGGTATTGTTTTAAACACTACTAGGAGAACTGCCAGCCTTTTTCACCTCGGTCATCTTGAACTACACCTCTGTGTGTTATTGAGGCGGATGCGATTCTACTTAACTGGTTACCTACTAAACAGTATTTTTATCTATATAAATATCAAGTTTTCCACGTGAGCCAGCCCCGTAGCAACCCTAGCTAATCACACTTTACCCCCTGTAGGCACGGATACCGTATCATTTGACCTCTCACCCCAACCCCACTACCGTCCGTCTGTCTGCGATAACTACACATATAAATTACCTTTTATCTACGTTGCGCGGCAGTACGCATTCTCTTGGCTACCAGTGCACCCGTATACCTACGTTACCTACCAACCAAGCTATTGTACAGCTGTCTATTTTCAATTCATATTCAACGTTCCTGATGGCTAAATTCGCGAATAGTGACTTCCTTTCTCCCTGTTAGTTCCGTTGTGTTGTGCAAAGACTTGAATCGTCTGTGTCTACATTCGGTACCATCGTCTCTACCATTCGTAGATCTGGCAACAGCATACATGTGTACGAGCAAAGTGCTGCAGAAAATGACCATTTGCCTAATGTACCGCGTAAACCCTATTTACTACTCGGACTATTCGGATACGATCTCGACTTGTATCTAAAGCTACTGCAATCGAAATTCTCTATCTGCGTTTGGCTTTACCATTTCGAATACTACAAGTTTGGAGTGTACCCTAAAGATATTACCTGACTGCTGTAAGAAGAATATATTGGGAGTTTCAATATGGATATTATCGCCAATGTAAGTAGAGCCTTATCAGTCGACAGTCACACAGTACTCAAGTGGTGAGAGGGTCAAAGTGTATCTGCTGTGATTACGAGCTTGAGACGACGTTACCTAGTTCGAATCTGCTTGTCCGAAATTGGTTAAAATCCGCACAAATACTGCAAATAGGTTTATTTATTTTTGTTTTGA
This sequence comes from Venusia cambrica, assembly GCA_951394065.1. Lineage (NCBI taxonomy): Eukaryota > Metazoa > Arthropoda > Insecta > Lepidoptera > Geometridae > Venusia > Venusia cambrica. Next base: position 8,349,560 of record OX596043.1, on the reverse strand, counting down.
ATTTGTTACCATGTGTTATATGAATTCACTTAGTTTTGTTATATTTTCCAGTACCATCCGGTGTTGAAGGCGTTCCTGGCAGGCTCATTCTCCGGGACCTTCAGCACGATCTTGTTCCAGCCCCTCGACCTTGTGAAGACCCGTCTCCAGAACCCGGGCCAACATGTTGTTGCGGCGACACTCAAGTAAGTTTTTAAATAATAGTAGCATAACCCAAACTCTGTCTGGTTGTTAGATAATTTTGCCACCCGTTCAAATCACGAGCTCGCGACCAGGATAACAACTAACAAGACTTCGGGTTTACCTCATCCAGTATCCTTATCCATATTTTGGAAATAAGCGTCCTATTTGTCTTCGCGTCATCATCTTAGCCAAAGAAAGCGCGTTTTTCCATTCTTATGTAATTTTCCTGCAACAGTTCGAAAATCGTCTGCATATCTTTCTGTTCTTTGTGACTTGACGGCGTCTGAAAGTGTATAACGAAACTACAAACAAGAAAAATACCATGTGATTTAATCTTTTTATCTGCCTGGCCATAAGATAAAGCGTACCTATACCTACTTCGCTAATTGATTTACTTAATCATCATATATGTCACGTTACTAGCTTTACCTCCATAATCCTAGATAACGATCGTGCTATCATTGTTTTTGACATTTTAAATTCAATTTGTTACAGTTCGTTGACTTCTTTTAGAAGGCTGACCAAAGTCCTCGGGGAAGTTTTTATCGTTTATAATGTGACCGATAGAAACCAGCGGCCCCTACAAAATTATCTAATGACGAAATATACCTAAATATACCTACCTTACATGAATGTTGCTTGGCTCTTTCACCCCGAATCGCACAATAATATAAGTATCGAAGCTGTACCGCCAGTCAGTCAGCATGGGGGGCATGCAATGCATAGGTAATATACCCCAATGCGGGTATCAGTGTAGAATTTTCCTGCAGAAATAGGGATACTCGTTACATTCTCAAAGATTTACCTCTGATAACTCACACGGAGCGTAGTCCTTTTTGAGCATCACTACTATTTCCTACTACTATACTACCAACCTACTACTACCTATTTTGAATTGGAATTGGCTATAATTGTTTCTTAATTAGAATTAGCTATGAACTATTAGGTATACCTTTCCCTTTGTTGCATAATAAATTTGTGCCTTTTCGCCTTTATTAAATATTTGTCTGTATTCCAGCAGCCGAATCCAACCCGGCATGATCACGATATTCACGAGCATCGTGCGTCAGGAGCAGATCGTGGGCTTGTGGCGCGGTATGGTACCTTCCGTCGCTAGATGTGTGCCAGGTAAAAACATACAAACATTTATTCATTTATATTTTAAAACACGGGTTTATCTCATACGATTATGTTGATATAGGCACCAACGGTTTCGATTCAAATTCAAATTCAAATTCAAATTTCTTTATTTGTATAAGGTCTCATGATTAAAATAAAAACAATCAACCATTTACAATACGTCTCTTAAAAAACTAAGTCATGGGGAGAAGTCATGGATACAATAATAATATATATGTAGATTTGAAGAGGAGCAATTAAAATCATGTCCATGGGTGTTTATCGTTTAGATAAGACGATGTATTATAATAAGCCTTACCACACAATTTATGTTTTATAATGTTTTTGAATTTATTAATTGACATGTCACGTATATCTTTGGGAAGCTTATTATAATAGAGCACACATGTGCTACAGAACGACCTGCTTATTTTCCGGAGCCTACTACTGGGCACAGTTAGATCATCTTTATTTCTTAAGTTATATTTATGAATATCGCTGTTTTTACGAAAATTTTCAGGATTTTTATGAACATAAAGCAGATTTTCGTATATATACTGTGAATAGACCGTTAGTATATTTATCTCTTTAAATTTCTCTTTAAGTGATTCCCTGGGACCCATTTTGTAGATAGCCCGAACAGCTCTCTTTTGCAATATGAAGATGGTATCAATATCGGCAGCACACCCCCACAGAAGGATGCCATACGACATGACACTATGGAAGTAGCTGAAATAGACTAGGCGAGCAGTCTCAATGTCCGTGTATTCGCGAATCTTCTTAACGGCGTAAGCTGCAGAGCTAAGTCTGTTGGACAATGCTCCCACATGAGGGCCCCATTGAAGCTTAGCGTCTAGAGTTATACCCAGAAAGACAGCCTTATTGACCAATTCAATTTCTTCATTATTAATTTTTACAATAGTTTTAACCTGTTTTACATTTGGAAGTGTAAACCGAATTAATTTGGTTTTGGATGCATTAAGTAATAAATTGTTTGTGTTAAACCAATAAATTATTCTGGATAGAGCATTGTTCACATTGTCAACATTAAACCGCTGCCTTTCGACCTTAAACACCAAAGAAGTATCATCTGCGAACAATACTATTCCATGGTTATCCCTCACGAGATAAGGTAAGTCATTAATATATATTAGGAATAGAAAAGGTCCCAATATAGATCCTTGAGGCACCCCCATTGTTATAGGAGATCCAGGGGATCGCTTTCCATTAACATCGACACTCTGGACCCTACCCCCCAGGTAAGAAGAGATAAGATCCAGGGCGCTGTTCCGTATACCGTAGTGATGTAGTTTCATGATCAATGTATCATGTTGTACGCAATCAAATGCCTTGGACAAGTCACAAAATATACCATACGCATCATGTGACTTCTCCCAAGCATCAAATATGTTTTGAATTAATGCTATGCCCGCATCTGTGGTCGAGCGCCCTCTTCTAAAACCGAACTGTTTGTTATGCAAGATATTATTTTCATGAAAATGTTTAAGAAGTTGATTTAGGATAAGTTTTTCAAAAATTTTACTTAACGTAGGTAGTACTGAAATCGGTCTAAAATTTGAGGGGTCTGAGGTACTACCCGATTTAAATAGTGGAATTACTTTACTTAATTTCATTAGATCAGGAAACACACCGCAATCTATGCATCTGTTAAAAATAATTACAAGTTTAGGTGCAATAAGTTCTATCAATGATTTAACAATCGGAATGGAAATACCCCATAGGTCTTTAGTTTTCTTAATATTTATTTGCTTAAGCACTATAATAATATCATGATTTTTAACATACTGGAATTGAAATTCATTGTTACATTTTGGTACATTTGTTTTTAACAAGAATTCTGCGATTGGGGTAGAAGAGCTCAAAGGTTCCGTCAAAGTAATAGCAACATTGGTAAAAAACTTCTCGAAATCATTTGCGACATCTTGATCATTATTCGTTATTTTTCCATTAACACTCAATTTAAACTCTGTATTTTTAGCTGCGACTCTCCCTGTTTCAGCGTTGATCACGTCCCAAGTAGCTTTGATTTTATTAGTACTATTTTTTATTTTGGACTTAATTGAGAGAGATTTTGCCAGTATACATACCCTTTTAAAAATCTTTGAATAGTTTTTAACGTAAACCTTAAACTCCTCCGATGTATTAACCTGTCTTTCTGCGTATAACTCGTATAGTTTTTGTCTACTTCGGTGAATACCAACCGTTGCCCAGTCACTGAACTCACATTTGTCGGAGACTAATCTAGATCGGGACGTGAAAATTGATTGAAATTGACCATTTAGGATCGAAAAAAAGTCATTGTATAATATATTTGGATCCATATCACAAGGAAGAAATGGTAAAAAGTTAGCCAAATTCAATTTAAGTTTTTCTAGACGAGTAGAAGTTACCGGTACATACGTTATTTTCCTTTTAGTTATCGGTTTTTTGACAATGGCAAATTTTATCAACTGACCACAGTGGTCAGATTCTAATTTCTTAGATTTTTGTTATTTTTGTTAATCGGGGATATATTAGCAGATACATAAATATTATCAATACATGTTGCAGTAGTATCAGTGGTTCTAGTAGGCTCCAGAAACAAGTTTGATAAATTATGTGACCTAAACAAGTTCAGAAGTTGAGTTGATAAAGGATATACCTTAAGTAAATTTACATTAAAATCGCCGCATATAATCAGTTGTTTTTTTGATTTACCCAATTTAGTTAACACTTCATCCAATATTTCAATAAATTTTTCAAAATTCTTATCAACAGGTGGTCTATACACAGATACAATCAATAATTGCTCCAATTCTACACAAGATATTTCCGTTACACATTCCACAGACATAGATACAACATCTTTTCTTTCTTTGTACTTTAATTGTTTGTTCAATAATATAAGAGACCCACCCCTAATCTTATGTACTCTGCAGAACGCACTGCCAACCTGGTGGTTGCTGAAATTGAACATGAGCTGGTGAGCCCGAAGATGATGTTCGGTTAAGCACACAATGTCACTATGTTCCATGTTCATGTACAATTCCAAGGCCAGCATTTTGCCCTCTGTCAAAGTACAAATATTTTGATGCACCAGATTAATGTTTTTTACATATTTTTTATTAACTTTATTTATGTTAGGGCACCTATTCAAGTAACCATTATTGTTTGATTCGTTAGATAAGGTTATTAACAATTGACTAATATTTTTTCTATCTGACCAAGGAGTTTCACTTGGTAAAGTACTAGAGGATAACTCTGATGTCTTGGATTTATTTTGAATCTGCAATGAATTTAACTTAATGCAAGAGCATGACTCTTTTGTCTGAGTATTTAATTTAAATTAATCGGATATAAGCATCTACCCGCAGTCTGATTACAGATTATGTCAAACGACTGCTCAAATAAAGCAGTTTGAGTAGCCAAGGTATTGGCTGTAATTTTAAAAAAATAAAATAGCGAGGATGCTATCTGTCTTTTAATATAATCTGAAAGTTTGTGCTTTCCCTTTGTCAAATAATATTTTTTACTAATAATGGGGTTAGTGTCTATGACATTGATCTTATTATTATAGCATGATATTGTGTTCAGTGTCAGATTTATATTATATCTAAGTATATTTTCTGCGGCTGGCAGGTTTTTGCAGTATGGTAGTGTAAACATAACAATATTATTTACATTTAGAGAACACAAGGTATCACAATATCTCATTATGTCCAGTTTGTTTACACTTCCCCTATTTCCAATAAAAATAATTAGATTGTCAGTTTTTTCAAATTTATAAACACTTATCCTTTTCATAATTTGAAAATAGGATGCAGAAGGCATGCAATAATTTATAAAGGACTGTCCCTTTGAGCAATGTTTTAATTTTGAACCCATACCTATTCCAATTTCATCGCTAAACATTATTGTTTGATTTTCATAATTTTCATGTATCTGAGAAATAATGTTGGGGGTGGTACATAGATGCTGTGAGTCTCTGCGCAGCTGTTCACTCAAAGTGGGTGTATTCGATGGCTCTGGCTGGCTGAAGTGATCACATTCATAACTTTCTTTATTTGATAATGAGTCAAAACGGTCTGCATAGTTAGAAGTTGAATTTATAAGTTTATCCATTGCCATTGAATATTCCTTGATAATAAGTTGAGATTTATCATACATGGTTGTTACTGATTCAAGTGAGTCATGTAATTGTTTGAGCCTAATTTGAAATTTCAGAGTGTCGGCTAAATGTTGCTTTTGATAGTTTTCTAGCTTTTGGGTGCATAGATGTAATTTATCTAATAATTCCACCCTATTTTTACATAACTTAATATTTCTACTAAATTTTTTATGGTTTTTAATCAAATTTTGATTTTTTTTAATAAGTTTATTAATTTTTAAGTATTTCCTTAGCTTTTTACTGCTGCAATGAACCATACGCACGTTGGCTGACACTATATTATGATGTTGAGGTGTGTCTTTGGTGAGATCTATAATGTCTGAGTCATTTGGTCCTGTAACCAACTGCGGAGTTCTCCCTATGAGCTCGTCGAACAAAAATTGGTTTTGTTGATCAGTGAATTTCTGTGAGGTTGCTTCGAGATGGGAGATATGTCGACGGGCTTCCTGGAGCTCCTGGTCCAGGTCGGTTATACGCTTTAACATCCGCTCATACTCTGCACTACACATGTCAAACCTTTCTAACAAAGATTGGAGGTTGTTCCGCTCAATAGTGACTTCATGTAACTGTGTGCTAAGGACTGATAATTCGTTTTTCAGCTTCCCGTTTTGTCCTATTATGGAGATAAGTTCTCTTTCATTATCATCACGTTCATTGTTTAATTGGACAACTTGTTCCTTAGTGGTCTTTAATTCCTGCAAAGTTACTTGAAGGCGGGCCACTTCTTGGCGAGCGAGACCTGCCCTAGTTAAGATTTTGGGGTACATTTTCGAAAATATTATGGTCACTTTTGTTGACAAAATTAATCTGTTGACATCTTCAAAAAAAAAAGTGCAACGAGTAGGTACCTATTCTCAACGTTGTTCAAACCCAGGTGTCTTGCTCAGATGATGCGCAAGTCTTCACAAGTCTCGGTCTCGGAAGAATAAATGTATTTTTCTTCCGAGAAATGTAGTTGCAGGTAGATTTTGTTCTCCCTGTTGAAGACAAAGTTTTATCCAAAACTTTCAATTCAAATGAATTATTTCACTTCACTTGGTTAACAAATGGTTGTAATTTATTGAATTTGCCGTTTTACAGTCCAAGTTTTACAATTTAGAGGCACTGGTTGTGTAAAATACTGTTCAAGCTTCACTTTATTTCGTCAAAGTTTTGTATTGTCTGTAGGTATTGTCACTTGGTTTTTTGATTTTACAGCGATTTTTGCCCATTTATTCGTGGAGATAACACTGTCCTTTGTGCTTTACTGATTTTCGGTTTGATTTATCTAAGTTTTAAACTCTGATTATCTATAATATTAATTTTAAACTTAATTTTAGTACGGAGCTATTAGTCACTAGACGCCGGTCGCGCCCTCTACTCTTCTCTTATTCAACAGGTGAATCATCATCAGGGTGAGTGTGACTCTCCGGGTAGGACCGCGACCGCGACGCAGCCCTATCGTTTGGTTTCGCGTCTCACGCTGATTTATTAAATTGTATGAAATGTTTCAGCTATTGACTTGTGTAAGCAAGGTAAAGGAAAGCTTGCTGAAATCTTTATTTTTTTATACCACTAAGGTGGCAATCAGGCATACAGCCCACCTGATGGAAAACGTCCTATACGTTTACGTATATATCATAACACCAGAAGCATTACTCGCGCATTGCCGACCCTTTAAACATTTCAAAACGCCCTATACGAAAGAACCCACACTGCAGCTAGAAGGAAAAACCTCAGCAGAAAGATCATTCCACAATTTAATAGTTCGCGGGAGGAAGGTCGGCATTGTGTTCTAAGTGTGAAGTATGTTATTTAAAGCATTGGGATCGTAAAACAGCCGAAATATAGACGCTTGCCAGCTGATTCCAAGTTACTAAAACTTGAAACCAGTTTCAAGTTCGCGTTATATCGAGAGATGGACTTTTGGCTGTCTAGATTAGAACCATAATAAAGCAACCGGCATAGCGTTTTCTGTTCTGTTTCTATCACTACCTTCCATGGAGGTTTTAAGGAGAAAAAGGCAATTTTAATCTTGGAGGCGGCTAGTTTGGCTTTGATGTGTAGTGTTTAATTCAAGAACAAATTCACAAGTGTACATGTGAACAAAATTCTTCAACAAACGCCTCGAAAAGTGAAGGACAACCTGTGTAGAGGGTTACACTTCGGTTCGCAGGGTTCTTGTTTTTGATTGCTACTATGTATTATATTAGCCGATCCATTTTCTCGATACAATAAAGATTTTATCACTATTGTAAGGTACAAGTCTCAATGATGCTATGTTTTATTTCTCCAGGTGTTGGCCTGTACTTCTCATCGCTACACTGGCTGAAGGCAAAGATGGGCAAGTCCAAAGGCGACCTCGGGCCCATGGAGGCCGTGACTTTAGGCATCGTGGCGAGGTCTATGAGCGGCGTCGCTCTCATACCTATCACCGTGATAAAGACACGGTATGTATTAGTTATCAACCTATTTGCTAGAAAATAAAGCTTAGTTTTTTGTGTTACTGTAAAAGGAAAAACCTATTATGACCATCTTGACTTTGTCGTATTGTATACCATTATGACCATCTTGACGGTATAGGTTTATAGGTGTAGGTGCGGTGCCACACCAATAGTAAGTGTTATTTCTCGTGGTATTCCCATTTTTCGAGTTAGAATTATTTCATCATGCTCAGCCTGCACAGCCTAGTTTTTTTTTTAATATACTTACCTACAACAAAGTTGGCTAAGAAGCAAACGGCTACCGTAGTAGCCTATGGATGCTTGTAACACAAAAGCCATCAGCCGCGCGTTGCCCTTAAGAAAATGTAAAACACCTAATTTGATAGACCCCAAGTTTAACCATTTTAAAGGCTAAAGTAATGGTATGCATTTTAATGTAGGCATTAGCAGGTAGACTTTCCACATGTTGAGCGTTCCCGGGAGAAAGTTAGTCTCGAACCTCAGTGTGCGAGACTGTGCCTAAATGATTGGTCAAAACGTGTGTACACCTAACTTTGTTGTGGGTTTCCCCGCGAAATTTTTATTGAGGTCTATCAACATTTATATATTTAAATGTAACAGGATATTAATTGAGCATAGCGCCATCTAGCCCCAAACTAAGCATAGCTTGTAATATGGAAGCTAGATTACGGATAGAATACTTTGAAACCACTAATTTCGGATCTAATGGCGATCGGATCTAATAATTACTTAATAATCAATTTATTATTACCAATAACAACATATTTAAGCAATATGATAGGGATAAGATATTATATCGACCTTTGGAAAAATGAAATAGTTTGAACCTGAAGTTTAGACTAGGTACGATTATTATTTCCTGAATAGTTTATGTCGATTTACTAAGAAGTTATTATCACGGGCTTGTAACTAAGCCCGCTTCCTGATTTGAACCCGCGACCTATTATTCTCCACAGTGTAGATTTGTTTTGATCCAAGTCAATAACCCTTAGTTACTAACTCCACACTTGATAAGCGGTAACAAAATTATATTTATTATCAAACGCAATGATACACGTTCTACAATATTTATAGGTAGGTATACATATAATGTAGAGCCTTATGTTTGTGGTAGTTAAAAGAAACGGTAAAGCCACCGGTATTTTATTCTAATGTAAGAAGAAACTTGCTATTGCCTAGTTTTAATTTCATCTTGCGGCGCTTTTTATTTTGACACGTGACCCATGGGCTATTATTTAGGCCAGCGAATTAGCGTAGCTATTCAGCGTGGCAATGCAGACAGTGCCTTAGGCTCGCTTACTGGTCTGCAATCGTACCGTAACAAACGGTCTATAGGGGTAACCCGATTGCTTCCCTTGTACCTAATTTAATGGTTCATATTGTTTATATAAATAAAAATACCTATTTCATCAGTATGATGAAATTAGGCATTATTATTGATCGTTTATACATATAATTGTGATCATGATAATAACGCCTCGCATAGGACGTCACATCGGAAGATATTTATCAGTTGTTTTCGCTAAGTATTTGCGTACGTTGTACTCATTGTTTTCAGTTGAAAAGGTTCGTATAAACTCATGCGTGTGCACATGAAAAATTGTCTCAATAAGTCAAAGGCAAAATAGTTTACTTGCATACATACTATAATTGTTTTCAACACTCACCCTCCAACTCGAATTCCATTTATTCAGAAAGATTTGTTTGTTTTTTAAAATTTTAGGTCCACTTTGTTGTATCGTGTTATTGTTTTATTTCTTGTACGATTTGTTGCGCACCCAAATAAATAAACTTCGCAGGTACCTATTGTCTGTTATGTTAATGTGAGTTGAACGCAATACCGTAACCTCGGTAATTCAGGTTAGGAAAATGTGCTCCATTAATATTCATAAGTGTCGTTAATTATGACGGCGCGAAACCCTTAGATAGATATAAAGAAATATAAAAAAAAAATACAATTTGGATTTTGCTCAATTTTATCATTACGTGGTATTTATAGACATAGTTTAGTTCCCCTTAGTTTGGGCTAGATGGCGCTGAATGGGTAAGCTCTTGACGAGGTTCTGGGCAAAGTTGAGGTCTACCATGAAGGTTTGAAGGCTTTTCCAGAAGCTGCTATTTAAGGCACTGGTACTCCTGCGCACCGAGAGAAACCAAGCAAACTACTTGGCGGCGGAATTTGGCAGGATCTTTACTGGTCCTACCCTACCAGTAAAGATCCTGGTCATTCAGCCATAACGGTTGATGTAAAGGACTGCGATTTCGTTGCTCGGAAGACCCATCTTTTGTACACGCTACCTATTAATCATATTAAATAACAAGCCTCACAGCTCAGTTGGTAGTAGTCTGCCTTTGTGCTGTAGGTTGTGGGTTCGATTACCACCCAGGACATTTTGATGAATATATTGATGTTTGTTCTGTGTTTGGGTGTTGTTTTGTATAATAGGTATTTACAAAAAATGAATTTTGGTATTATATCCGTAATCAAGTTCCCATCTATATAGCTTAGTTTGGGACTAGATGTCGCTGTGTAAAATTAATGTCCTGTCCTGTAATGTAAATGTCGTTATTTACAGATACGAATCCGGAGTATACAAATACACCAGTATAAGCAGCGCGTTTAAGGCTATCTACAAGGCGGAGGGTATTCGCGGTCTGTCTTGCGGTCTGGGGCCAACTTTGGCGAGGGACGCGCCATTTTCCGGACTGTATTTGATGTTCTACACGCAAGCCAAGCAAAACGTGCCTAAAGGTGAGACTTAACATTATGACTTTTTTTATTTATTTTATTTGTACGACGGGTAAGCACTTGGCTTCCATCAATAAGACCGAAGATGGAGGCGCACTTCACCCGGAATCCTCAACAAACTGAGGAACTGGCTATCTTACCTCTGAATGCCGGAACACAACAATTTTAGAATTGTTATTATGGCGACAGAATTAGGTAAGATGGTGGTAGCTAGCTAGGCGGACTAAATAAAGTCCAGCACAATATATTGTACTCCCCATGGGGATCGAACCCGGGACCTCTGGATCTTAAATCAGTGGGTTGTACCTTAGCTCTGAGCTGTTTAAAAAAAAAAACTCAAAACGCTAGAGAACCATTTCGGATTTGCGGTGCTCCTGTGATCTAAAATCCTATGGCATTCACGTGAGTTCCATTTTCGGCCACTACTCTACACCACTACATCTGACACTGTTTTCCACACAAACTTGCACCATATTGATTGCAATATTTACGGTTATTGGAACCTCAAAGTTTAGTAATGATGAAAACGGATATTATTCGCGCATACCTTTGATGATCCCGACAGTTTCTGTGACCGTACATCGCAGTGCGAGGATAGAGAGGATACAGTGAGTGTTTTTCGCTGCAATGTGAACGCTGACGTATCTGTTTCGAGAGAATAAGTGAGGGTAGTTGTAAAAAAATCGTTTCAAAAAGACGATAATTGCAGCGAGTTTCTCAGTCTACCCGTGTTCACGGTCGTTGTAACATAGACCCGAGAAATAATACATTATTACTATGCTCGCGATTATTTCTCAAAGTTTGTGTGGAAAGCAGTATCGAACCCAAAGAGTGTTCGGAGGTGTTTGTATCTCGCGGTTTCGCCCGCGAGGCTAGCAGCTAGCGGTACAATCGTGGACCGTGGTGTTTATATAAAGGTCCCTCCTCAGAATGGGTTCAGTCGAGTGCCGCCTGCAGCGCGGTGCACTTCTCGTGCGGCGTGGCGGCGGGCGTGGCGGCCTCGCTCGCGACCAACCCCGCGGACGTACTCAAGACCAAAATGCAACTCTATCCTGACAAGTTCCCCAACGCGTTCAGCGCCGCCGTTTACGTGAATCAGGTAAAATTGTTATTTAGCTCTTGACTGGAGATGTTTTTTACTTTTATTATGATGCTTGATCTGATACGCAGTTGATTTTGATTCATCACCAGGATTTGCTAGAGTTGTGTTATCACGCTTACCAGACTCTTACCCAGCAAGTCATTGTTATGAACTCGGGATGATGCTGTTGTTGCTTCTCATCTGTTGTTATCACTTACTCGCCTTTGACGAAAACTTTTTCCGCGCGTACCTAACCCTGAGGAACAACCTTATAAGGCAATTCGGTGATTATTAAAGTATTATAAGACTGTACAAATTCAAAACAAACTGGGAACGTTCTCTCAGAGATATCTGCCTGGTAATTCATTCAATATTGATTCAACTCTATACATAAGAAATAATAATAAGTATTTATTTATCTCCTCTTACACCTATTTTTACAGGATTATCCTAATACAATAGAGTAGACTCAATTAAATCGCACACTGAAATAATAATAATACTATCATGTCAAAGACATAAGTGCAGTACAGTACAGTAGTAAATGCCATGGCTGTCGCGGCTTAAGAATCTAACCCTCCAACTCAGCCCATGGATGTTGTAAAAGCTCTAGTAAGTAAGTGGACACTAATGGGCTGTTAGTAGTACAAAAAGTAACAGACTCACGGCTTTACCCTTTGAAGATTAACCTCTGATCACTACTTAGAGCGTGGATTAGGAGAAGTTGGCATAAGTCAAAGACGAAGTCAAAATGCTTTTATTTAATTAAGATTTTTAAGGATCATTTTGATTCAAACCAGCATTTGGAGTGCTGATTATCTTCGGATCGACTTATTCGTGCGAGCATGCGTTCTCTTGCATAAATACAATTAAAAGGAAAGTAAGAAGCCAAATAACAAATTAAAATGTCGAGTCGTGTTTGAAACAACAAGTTATGAGCCAAAATTACCTAAACTTTTTAAAACCATGAAAAGCCATCGCTGCTATTGAATTTGTTTGCTCAATTGTTTTTTGCAAGTAAATGTTATTTTTTTTTAATTTATTACTTAAATAATAAGCAATTTTCTAATAATACCATATATATATTATCTAATATGTTGAACAAAAAAAACACTACTTATTTATATTTGAATAACTAGATTCGTTGCTCTATCATAAACCTTTATTTATGCAAGTAATATTTACTATCGGCAAGAAAAAAAATTGTGGCTCTTTGAAATCCTTGTAATTTTGTGAATTGTAATATTTGACTCTTCCGACAAAAAAGGTTGCCGACCCCTGGTCTAAGAGGTTGTATCCACCGAAAGAATGTAGGTTACTTTTTATCTGGGTACCTACCGAGCGAAGCCGCGGGCAAAAGCAAATACTAGACATTTTTAATGGATACTTAATTAACTTCCTTATCCATATTATATCGTGAATGTATAGATAGGATCATAGGTTACGCACGCCACCAGCCCATGATGCCCCCTCTAGGCGTCTATCTATCGCACAACCTAAGGTCAAATCTCAGTGGTGGTCAACATAATGATAGTACCTAATTATAAAATAATGGTACATTAATACCAAATAATACTCAAAAGATAAGATATCTACGTGTCACCAGGAAGATTAGGCTAACCTATCCGGCACCTTTAGATATTCACGCGTGATAGTATTCATAATTTACTATGGACTATATAGACAATAAATAATTGTTTATTATATGTAATAGGGTACAATCAAATACAACTATCGTACTTCCCTCTCATAATTATGTTGATAATGTAATTGCCGTTATAGGTTTGAATGAAGAGAAAGGCATCTGGTTTTCCAAAATAAATAAATATTTTCTATTTGTTTTGAAGGAATGGGACCCCTCCAACTTAGCCCGTGAATGTATTGAAAGGAGAATCCTCTCGAGTGCAATAGAACCCTCAACTCAAGTGTCTGTGTCCACTGTCATAAAATGATAGAAGAGATTTAATAGGCACCTTCTTGGTAGGCTCGCTCCTTAGACCTCATCCATGCCTGTGCACGTATGAGGATGTTTCGAAGTCAAGAGCTGCACATACTGCACTGCACTGCACAACATCCAAAAAATCACTGCGATCTTCTACCCTAGCCAAGCGTGAAGAATATGCCACAACCAAAAAAATATTATAACCTTTCGCCTAATTGTTTCAGACTTATGGCGTAAAAGGCTACTTCAAGGGCGCGGTGCCGAGAATGCTGAGACGAACGCTCATGGCGGCCATGGCTTGGACCGTCTTCGAAGAGATTACCAGAAACATTGGCTTGAAGTGATCAACTGATCCCATCAAATACGTGGATTGTTGTAAGGACCCTGTACAGATTCGCACAAAAGTATACTTTATTCTTGAGAAGAATTGTCTTGAGTCAAAACACGATTATGAAAATTGAATGCTACAATAGAAATCCTTTAATTTGTGAACCAAAGGATTTTTATGAAAAGAGGTAGCTAGCTCAAACAATGCGAGAGCTTGTATAAAGAGAGTGACAATTTGAGGTTGTAATGCATGTTAAACAGCAAAGATTTTTGCGGTGTAACGAATGTCCCATACAGGTCAATATAAAGATGTTTAAAGTAAAATAGACAGATTCACTCCTGATTTCCAGGCAGAGCACTTAAAATTTTATCTGTATATTTTAATATTGAAATTTGTTTATCAACTCTTGGAAAGTGTCGAAAGGCAAGGGTCTTTGCTGAATATACATAGTGATCAGGATTAAATATTTGTATTTACCCGGTTTAGTTAATTTACTAAACCGATTACTACATTTTTAATTTACTAGCAGATTATGTCTAGCTTAGGACATTGAGCTGCGTGTTAAAACTGAATCTGAATATTTGCATAGATGGCAATCACACTCGAATTATAGAATATATTGGAATAGTGTTACCATATACCAAAAAAATGCAAAATTTTAACGCATATTTCACGTTATTTTTATAAAATGTAAGGTTAGTTTTATGGTAAGTTGTTCCTTGATTTCGAATAATTGGTAGAACCTATCTATTCATGTTTTTTTTATAGTTCCCATATCAAAATCATGTAATCTATTGATCGTATATGTACTGTAAGTTCTAAGCCAGTAGATTGTGATAGACGTTACTATGTAATGTAATTACCATTTGATGTTTATTTCATTTAGTTATTGTTATTAGTTGTTGTAATTTGCACTATCCTGTATAATTTCAATGTGCCTTGTGATTATAGAAAATAAACTTATATTGCATATAAATAGTATTTTTGAGATAAATCACCCTTATATCCTAATAGTTACACTTATGGCAAGCAGCATGGACACGAGATCTTGGTCCCATAAGTTTTAGAAAAACAGAATGAAGAGCAAGTACGCACTAAAAATGCTAGTTTATACACACTGGAAACTGTAGCTGTATCATAGCTGTTGTTTTTTTTACGAATTTAAATCAATAAATAAGTAATATTAATCGAGTGAGCGAAGCGAACAAAATCTCCTAGTTAAGAAATCCGTCACTGTATTTACATATATGTATGTATGTAGCAATGTTTGTGACGGCATAACTCTCGAACGCGTTATCCGATTTTAATGAAATTGGATAACGTGAACAGATATTGCACCTTCTTGGTTCCAACGGAAGATCAGCGTTGTGTTGCATTTTATGTAACACAACAACTTGCCGAGTTGGACGCCAGTTTGACACTTGACAGTAGGTAGTTTTTTTTTTTTGTAATATGTTTGTTGTGTGTGAGTTTGTATTGTATTTTTATGTTTTTTTTCCTATTGTTTGTGTTTTCTCACATACCTGTTGTATATTTACTTTTTTATTATTATTTATTATGTCCTGCCTACTTGTGTATCAAATAAATGATTTTTCTTTCTTTCAAATTGACTGCCGCGGTGGATTTATGATAACTGGGGTGGAAAAAAATACATTACATTGCTCATCGAATGGTTGATCCGATCGATTTGTTTTTTTTAATTTGCAGAAACATTAAAGATCTATGTTTTGTGTTGTGTCATTTGAAAGTGTATCGAGTAACGACTGCACACATCGAAAAGTTTTTTAAAACTTTTTGCAAAGCACACAAGGACTACTACATAATGGATAGTTTTGTTAATATTGAGAAATCACCATTTAGCTATCAGCTTGTATAGCAACATCGGGTCACGCGTTCTTATCGTTGTAGTAGGCACTTTTAATTAAATTATTCTTTACATACTATTTGAATCTACGAACAGAGATTTGTAGCGCTTTGAGAATAGTTACTAGGGCGTGCATATATTCAAATATTCGATTTTAGTTAGGTTTTTTTGACTTACAAACTTGTACCTACCTAAAAGGAAAGTATAACAGAGATACCTATTAGATAATTGGAAAGTAAATAAAAGGGACGGAATGTGAACATTATTCTTCGTTGGCCATCCTCGTTGCTACCGCCCCGCCCTGTGAGACAACTACCGTTAAGCATGTAAGGTGGGTAAAATTTAATAGCGCGACTGTAGCGGTGTTGTACATAGCTAGCGCCATCTACCATCTTAGTAGACAAAACAAAATAGACCGCACAATTGCCCGAGTTAGGTGGTCGTGATTCGTTGTATTAGACGAGGTATCTGTTCGTTAGTATTCTGTGCCAAAACAATTTCATCTCACTAGCAACACCTGGACATTCTCTTGTCTTCCTATGAAATTGCAAGGGATAAATGTAACACCCAAAACAGGGAGTGTTTTGGGGGTCGCTCACTAAGCCTTATAAAATGCAAGGAACAAATTATCTATGTTGGTACTAAAGAAAAAATAAATACGGGACATTTAGTTCATTAACAGCGCCTATATGGGTATAAGATAGCAGATAGTAGTAAAGATATGATTAATATTTATATGATTGACAAGCAGCATGAAGATAGCAGTGATCATTATGAGTTATATTCGTTCAGCATGCTTGTAGTAGGTACATTGTTTTTGAAAAGGTTTGAGCTGAATGTATTAAACAAATTTGCGAAACCATACGAAATAAAAATATTACATCATTATGTAAACAAATAGGTATATTCACATATTTACAATTGTTCTATCACATTTTATATGAATTCAATACCTTCGTACTTTACATTTTCTATAGGAGTGTCTTTTAGCAAAACTTTGCCGTCCATAGTAAATGCAGTGATGTATGTGGAAGTTTTTCCTTCATATTCCGTAGTTTTTAAAGCTACTATAGCTTCGTCGTTCGTTCCCGGGATGAATTTGAACGAGGAGAAGCCTAGCTTTGGATCCTTTTTGGTTATCTGCAAAGAAGAAAAGGAATAAAATAAGAGTGGCCATAACTTAAGGGATATGCAATCTTGATATGTCTTTGTAATTATGTATGTGTGTAAACAATAAAAGCATTGATTTATTATCATTACATTAATTGATGGCTGATTATTTTTTAGAGGTTTATTCCCATCGCCCTGTAAGAGTTTCTTAAATTCCTTCCGCCTTCTCTTCATGTTGGCAGGAGTAATGGCTCTGGTATATTACTACTCAGGTACTAGAAGCTAATTATTTACTCTTTATTCTAAGCCGCCTATGTGGTCTAGTGGTTTGCCCATCGGTATCAGATCAATATTGCGCTTGCTTTGGTTGGTGGTAGGACTTAGTTTAAGTCAGCCTGGCTAGCTATCACCACCTAAGTCTGTCGCCATGATAACAATTCTAAATTGTTGTGTTCGGGCATTTAGAGGTAAGATAGCCAGTTCCTCTGTCTGTTGAGGATTCCACTTGTCCTTCCATCGGCCTTATCATAACTTGTTGCAATCAGTTGAGATGAAGGCCAAGTTCTTCTCTATTGTACAACAAAAATAAAAAACCATGTAGTATATTATATCGGATCGGAAACCGTATGTCGTTCTACCGATAATTATTCAGGTTAACTAAATAAAATGAAGTACCTACACAAAAATTGGACATTAAATTCATGTTATCAACGAGACACACACCAAACTGATAACCTATGCACAGATACCTACTTCTAGACTTGCCGAGCGATTCGTTCGATGTCGGCGAGGTCATGCATAAAATGTTTCAGGCTTAAAATTCAGACTACATATAACAAGCCTCACAGCTCCGTTAGTAGGAGCTCGCCTTTTTGCTGTAGGTTGCGTGTTCGATGTTTGTTTACCCAGAACAAACATTTGTTGATGTATACAGATGTTTGTGTTGTGTTTGAGCGTTGTACTGTGTAATAAGTATGTAACAAAATACATTGCATTAGTATTCTAGCAGTAATCTAGTTCCCATATTACAAGCTTTGCTCTGTGTATGAACAATGCCCCTTCCCCTTAACGACTACAAAGCAATCTAAAGCTGCTTCCGTCCATAGACTTGAGTGTTCTCACACTTCGTTTGACGTTCGATTGTGGTTGCTATCCAAACCTTTGCAAGCCAGTGGTCACTGGTTCTGTGAGCTATGTGGTCACTCACTACACTATTAATTACGTTCAAACCTTTATCACACATTAAACATAGGTGCGTTTAAAGTGAGTGGGATTAATGATATAGATTATTTGATGATAAATTACATTTTAAAAACGAAATATAGGTAATCATATATTTTGGTTTTTTTTCTTATCAGAGGATATATTATATCACTGATATAATGATATAAATATATAATGATATAGCAGACCAGTATGGTGATAGTGAATAATTTCATTGGAATACTATGACTTTATAAAGTTGGGTTGTAATTGTAATTGGCAAGCGGAATATAGGCACTGGAATTTATAAAAATACATGATTGTTACTAACCTCAAAACTTCGAACATCTTTAAAATCCTCATCTGCTGTAATCATATAATTGCAACCCATAACTTCATCTTTGGTTTCATTGTATGGTTCATAGCTACATCTCCTAGGAAGGAAATGCCACCGTTGCTTGGCTTGAGACCACACTCCGGATTCATGGATCATGTATCCGGGCCATTCAATGCCTATTGTGCCACGGACTGCCTTGTACTGGTTTGTCCAGCTTAGGTGCTGTACCTGAAAATAACAAACAGGGTTCTTTAGGACCTAATAATATTACTAATACAAAATTTATTTCCCTGGATCATTGTTACTCTTTCATATCAAAACTTCTGAATTTATTGTGCTGAAAATTTTCAGACTTTGTTCTAGACCGGGATTATAATCAAAACTTCTATTTATCTGGGCAGGTAGGACATGGATGAAACTGTGAGCATATGCTTAGTCGATTTTAAATTGAATGGCATATCAGTCTAGTGTGTAATATCTGGCGAGAGCTCCCTTACACACCATTTACTTTTATGAATCAAAGTAATTATCATCAACCAATAGGACACCCAATAAATTATCATCTTGCTCTAATCCTGTTCTAGACACAAATAATCCATACCAATATTATAAAACATGTTTCTTTTTGTTACTTTTGTAGCATTTTGTTTATTTGTTACCTTTTCACAACTAAATGGCTTAACAGATCTCAATGAAATTGGCAAAGAAATATATTGTTTTAGAAAATAACTTTAAACAACTTTTTATCTAGTTTTTATCCACAGACAATCACTCTTTTCATACACATTTGATATTAAGGTACATATAAAGATTACCTCTCCTTGTTTGTTCACAGCTTTCACCCACATGGGGTCGTAGCTCTGAAAGGTCCCACTGCTGGTGGTCCACTCTTTGCCCATTGACCCGATGTATAAGATCTCTTCTTTAACAGTGGCCCATTCCGATTTGAAGCCTTTCTCTACATGACCATTACCGTCTGGTACTATGACCCAGGGAATTACTTTGTTGTTCAGTATTTCAAATACCTGTTAATAAAGATAATTTATTTTGTTAATAACAAAAATATTAAAATCAGAATAACATTCTCTGAGGCTTTTAAATAAGTGTAAATACTTCACAGAGGAAAACAGTGGCAAACATACTAGGTATCTACCCAAACTGGGATGAACCTGCTGTATACCACAGATATCAGAAAACGAACATAGAGTTATGTTAATAATTAAGTTTTTTTGTAAATGTTGGCCCCTAATATATTAATGTTATCTTGCAAATGAGGTTCCTACTGTACATTTGTTGTTATACAATCTTTTTTAGAGCATCTAAAGTTCCATAAAGTTAAGGCACAAAAATGGTTTCCTTAAGGTGGGCAAAAGTAGGTATTAATAATTTAAAATACATAGTAGACACGACAATAGTAGCCATAAAATGATACAAAAATAATGTTTTATGACATCTTCATTGATGTACTTATTACATGCATACCAAACTGCCATGCCAACAAATAGTAACCAGAGCTCACAACAGCGGCATTTTTATTTTTTTTAATTATACGACGGGGAAGCGCTTGGCTTTCATCTCACCTGGGAACAAGTTAAGATAAGGCCGAAGGAGGAGGCGCACTACACCCGGAATCCTCAACAAACTGAGGAACTGGCTATCTTACCTCTGAATGCCGGAACGCAAATTTACGAGACAATTTTAGAATTGTTATTATGGCAACAGAATTAGGTAAGATGGTGGTAGCTATCCAGGCGGACTTCAACAAAGTCCTACCACCAACCAAACCAAGCACAATAATATATTGTACTCCCCATGGGGATCGAACCCAGGACCTCTGGATCTGAAATCGGTGGGTTGAACCACTAGACCACAGAGATGGTTAAAATACATTAATTAATAAATTAAGGCATAATTGGTGTGAGCCAACCTGATACAGCTTGTTCAGTAGATTTACCTTCTCTGAACCCAAGCTGTAAGTTAAAGGGGTATTGTTTACATAATTGTGATGAGCTAGGAGACCTCTGCTTGGTTAACTGGTGGAAGTATCATAATTTATTATTTACTACAACTAAATTAATTATTATACATTTCAGAATTTGCTTTTGAAAATTTTTAACCGTTCCCCAAATGGTATCAAAAATACCCTTTCTAAGCCTCTGCTGTTTGTCTTTCTATTGGCAGGCTGTATCTCATGAACCATATTAGGTAGAAAGCTGGAAACCATTAGTGTGTGCCAGCTATTGCCGCTATAACAACACATAATCCAAATAAAATTAAAGGCAAGATTAGGAACAAGATTATCCACCTTGAAATATGGCTTGTAATTGTAGATCTTAGTGTGCCTGCACTTTAACATAATCTTGAAAAATTAAACATCTTTAGTTATCTAGCTAGCAGCTGCTGTATAAACAGTTGTTAGTTGTCTAATATAATATGCATATGTCATCAGTGAAATGACATGATATATGACAAAGGGCTATGGCAATAAAATAATAAGCTAAAAATGCAAATGCTCACCATTCCAGACCTGTCATCAAAAGTAAGCAGTCTTCCATCATATACCACTAACTCAGAAAGCTCCATGCCTCTCCCCTTGTGAGAGTAAGTTGATGACAAAACAACAGCTGGTCCAGAATCCCAAGCCACTGTAGCATACTGCTTGTTTGTATTCAAGCTTAAATATCCTCTTTTCAAGTAGCTAATATATGTGTATGCATTATCACTTTTTGAATTTGTATCCAAATCTGATATAACACCTATCCTGTACTTAATAAGATCACCAGACACAATTGGTTCTGTCAATGGATATGTGTAATTGTATGGCCTTCGCCAGCCTGTCCATCTGTGAGCATGCTCTTCGTTACTCGTCCACCAGTTATAGTAGAACAATAGCAGCAAAAAACCACCTATAAGTATCACAAGATACACAAAATGAGGCTGTATTCTCACTGCATTTCCCACTCTGTAAGTTGCTGGAGTCCGAAGCGCTTTGCGCCAATCTCGTAGGGTTCCCTTCATGCTTGTATCGTCCAATTGTTCGTACATATTAAATACACGGCTTTTTCATTCTTTATATGGCTGGATTTTGACTAGCGATTAGATAAATGGTTAAAATACTAACATTTAAGTTCACTCTGTGAATACCACTCTTTGGTTATAAACTGCAGGCTTTGTTTTACTACTGTAGAAACTGTCTTTTGTAGTAGGTGATATGGCGGTCCGATTGTAACTATTTTCACATTTTCACTCAACATTGATTGTGTGATGTGTGTCTGAAAACTTACAGACTTACTGTATAGTTATAGTATACAGTAGGTATAGCTACATATGTGTCTGTCTAGTCTAGTCTACCTCTTTGCTAGATAGACATTATTACCTATATACATTTACATTAAACCCAGACATGATCATGAACCGAGTTAAATCAGAGAGATAAGTTGTGTGATTCTCTATAGTGATTGATAGTGAGTGATTTGATTCTATACTCTGTCTTAGAAATAAGTACCTACTAGTATACTACCTACCCACCAAAGAAAATACAATTCTATGAAAGGGTACGAGGATACAGAACTCAATAGTAAAAAAAAGTGTAACCAACGTCAAATCTGAGCATAACATGTTTATCCAGCTTGACATTTGTTGACGATGTCAAGTTGACAATTGATGGTGGAAGTTACATAAGCTATACCAAGTTATATGAATTTAATAGGGACGTGTGACGTTTGACCCACAATCAATAAAATCTATCTTTATCGACTTAACAAAAGTAGGAGTGAATAATACTATTATTGAGCGGTAGTTATATAATGAACAAAATCTTGCGCCATTTGTTTTGTTTTAGCCTAAAACTTTTTATCAAAGATATTTTTTACTCAGAATACGTGGTGCATGCTTTTCAAGTTCAATGCATAATATTATAAACATAAATAGCACTTAACAAACATTTAATTTCCAAAATCATCTGTAGTCAATGTTTGTTGCGTATCACAATATTCAAAATTTTTTTTTTTTTGTACGACGGGGAAGCGCTTGGCCTTCATCTCACCTGGTAACAAGTTAAGATAAGGCCGAAGGTGGAGGCGCACTTCACCCGGAATCCTCAACAAACTGAGGAACTGGCTATCTTACCTCTGAATGCCGGAACACAACAATTTTAGAATTGTTATTATGGCGACAGAATTAGGTAAGATGGTGGTAGCTAGCCAGGCGGACTTCAACAAAGTCCTACCACCAACCAAACCAAGCACAATATATTGTACTCCCCATGGGGATCGAACCCGGGACCTCTGGATCTGAAATCGGTGGGTTGAACCACTAGACCACAGAGGCGGTTTATGCAAATGATACAAACTATCTTTTGAATCATAAAATTGTAGGTCCAATATCTCCATTGTGAATAAATCAACAATGCCCGGATGTAAGTGGGAGAACTGACAACCAATAAACGACTTTATGACAGAACTAAGAACCACGAGGAAGTGATCGTGAGATTACAATATCCGTCCTTAAAGTTCTGCCTAGCTCCAAGCATTGATTATTTTGTTCTAGCTAGAGATAGGCAACCCCTACTACCACGTGTATGACGATTTTTTTTTTTTATTATAAATTTTACGGCCTGGATGTAAGTCCTTTTGACCATTATTAAAACAAATATTTTTTAGAAATTAGCACAACTAAAACATTAAAGTACACAACTTTTTCCCTTCGTAGCATTACCTTTGATCACTTCTCCGAGCGTGGATCTTATGAGAATCCCCTAGGGCCTAAGGGAAGGGTATAACACGAATGCCGGGGAATACGAATTTTATTAAATCAGAATGAGACGAACGAATTGCGTTTGCTGCCTTTTCATACATCACGCCGCGCCGGGCTACGACCATAAATTCTATACTCTTTGGATGCCAACGGAGGGAGACAGGCGCGCGCCGCGTTCAAGGGGTATCGGCACATTTGCGCAAATGAACATTTGCGCGAAAAACACTTGCACGAAGGACACTCGATTTAATTAAAATAGGATAACCCATTCGAGAGTTATACTGTCACAAACGTACATAGGCACTTACATGCCTACTACAGAGCTGGATTTCCCATCTTATAGGACGCTTCGCTCGCTAGATCTGTAAATGTGTTCACACCAAATGAAGTCGACCCCAGAACATTGCTAGCAGTCATTGGACCTACATTAAGTAAGTACTACCAGCTAGACATTCCGATTGAACCTTTCTCACTCAAATAGATGTACCTGGAAAAAACGCCGTTTGGATTACAAAAAGGCTCCAGGATGCGACTTGATCAAAAAGGGTTATCTGTCTACACTGTTTAGTGACCGAGTATATACTCAGAATCCAAAACTTACCCCCGCTGTGTTAAAAATCGCAGATAATAATTGATGCACAAAAAGGAACTATTACAAAAATATTATGTACCTTTATGCTATCCGGGTCCAACGAAATATTATAGAACGCTCTATGAAGTTCTACGAAGAAATATATTTATTGATATGGAGATGGAAGAGCGAGGGTTGGGGGAAGGAAACATTGATTGGAAGAAAGTAAGAAAGCTCACCTGTACAATGATGAATTTCGCATCTCATTACAACCTTTATTTTCAGAGATACCTATTGGGAATTTCATTCGTAGTAGAAAAGTAAGCGTGCGTCAAAGACACAACGTATAAACGTATAAACTGTGGGAAAGGTCATATGGATCGTATCCTGCCTAGCCCTACAAACACCCACGCGTTGATTCTATCAGTGATGGACGGAAGGCGGAAATAAATAAAAATAACATTTCACATTGTCCTCATGTATTGCTCAGAATACACTTACACAGTATTCTTATATGTAACACATGGATGCAATAGGATTCTTAAGTAAAAGCTATATACATAATCAAGCTTACAAGAACTTCACCATGTGAGGGATTACAAAAGACTCAACTCGACAAAACACAATGAGTAACCTCAGAGTATCAATACTTACATGAAATGTCACAATGAAGTTGTCAGTCATCATGCAAATATTGTATGGATTATATTCTCGGTAACTCGGTATACCGACCGATTAATTTAACATAAACTACGCAGCAACGTAGTTTATGTTAAAATAATCAACCACAGAACAACCCTATGACAAAATATATATATATATATAGCAACTACCATACGCTTTACCTTGCTTTTGTTGATGGCTAGTCCCAAAGTTGCACTTTTAGTCTCCTCGTTTAATTGTACGCCAGGATGCATAAATTATATGCTACGTGTAGGGTACACCTACGTACATTTTTCCTCAACGGTACTCTTAAAGTGACGTTACATCCCTGTTCAATAATTATAATTAGTCAAATCATTTCACGACAAATTTATGTAAGACAATATTCTGTTACACAAATTATTTAAATGGCAAGAAGCAAATAAGGCACCATGTTGATTGATAAATTACTGATAGGATAAAATACTGTGATACAACATGTTAGCACATGTGACAAAACACGATCGTGGCAAAACGCGATTTGGGAAAACGGCCCACCGATGCGTTTGAGGCACAAATTTAACCAGCGCCGCAACTTGAGAGAAACAGCGGAATAAAACAATAGCGACCTATAGTGAGATGAGAAGGTAGAACCCAAAAAATATAAACGTAGGTTACGTAACCTACGAAAATAATATTATCAAGTCACACAACATTTTATTTAGTTGGTAATTGGTATGATCGTTTTCGCCACGCATTTATCTCTCCGATCACAAATCTACATTTGTGATGAGTAACTGTAAGATAGTCATAACGTATTAATTTTGGACGTGTATAATTCATTTCTAATGACGCTCATGTTCGCACTCGCATATTATAATTATTTGCTATTTATTTTTTTAAGTAGGCAAAAGCTATTATTATGTTTTGCAAAACGCTATGAGAGTAAAATTACTTTTAAGTGAATATAATTAGTTACTCACGATTAGCACATTAAATAAGTGGGTACCTATGTAGGCAGGCACTTTTGCTACCACTTTTGCTATACAACAGGTACCTACAACTTCCTGTTCACCAATTAGTAGGCACTTAGGTAAGTAGTACAAACCTCATCATGATGTATCTATAGGTAAGTATCTACTTACCCCATAGACTTTTATTACTAACATCTGCTAGTAATAAAAGACTATGAGGTAGATGAGGTATGAGGCAGATATGCTTTAGATGGTGTCTTTTTTACGAGTTTGGTTTCCTTTATGGCGTGGAAGAGTTCATGAATGTTCTTTGACCTAGGGCCATCTACAAATCTGAGGTTTAACCCAAAAAATCTGTGATAGTGCGTAGTGGGTATATACGGCCTTATCATAAATCTGAAACTAGGTGAGCTGAAGGCCTAGCTTCGTCCTCGTCTTATTATAAAAAAAAGCTTGTATTTTATTTATTCCATCATTATCATCATATCAGCCAATACACGTCAACTGCTAATAAGGCTCGAATTCGTTACGTACTTAGTTTGATACCTGGTATTACACACTGAATAAAGACTTTCGTTTTGTTGGTCTGTGTTATCTTTGACGAGAAGATATTGCCAAGCTTCTCGATCATTTACCATCCATGTTTTTTTTTATTACGACTGGGAGGTGCGGCGTCATCTCACCTGATTTACAAGTTATCATAAGGAACGTCGAAGGTGATATCATTAATAATTAAATAATGAGCCATAAATTATTCTTGCTCCCATAAATAATGATATAAAGATAAATAGAACATTACTTATAGCAAAGAGCATCGGCGAATTTAATGCTATGAATCATCTTTGTTAGTACTCGTACCTACATAAAATGACAAAAAATGACATATTATATACAGATTTAAACCAAATGATTGGTTTTAACTAGTAGGTACGTAAGTAGGTACATTGCAGTTCTGTAAATTAATGCACTTGCTACTTATACTTTTTTCACAATATTTTGTATGGAATTGACCTAGTAATACTGAAATGTGTAGTGTACTGTAGGTACAAAATACTTGCCACAAGGGTAAGATAAAGGCAAAGCGCTTTCCCCTTTTCGATAAAAAAATAATCCCGGAGTTACCTGAGTAAAATCACTAGGTAACACTGTTTGAAACGATAGTTTTATAATTCTGTTTCTTACATGATACAGATATTACCTTCCTTATTAATACTAAGAGCCCACTTACCGTATATAAAGTCTATTAAAATTATAATGTATCGAGAATCTCATGAGAAATGTTGATAACTTGCGTAATATTAACGACTCGTTGAAATAAAACCATCAAGTGTAAAGCTTTCTATGGACAATTAGTTTGGTAATGATAACACCTGCAATGGATGTTTCGTGACTCGATTGAAACGAACTAAGTAAATGGAGATTGTGTTTGTCGAAGTTGATGTTAAATCTACAAACAGTCCAACTACGAACATAAATAACGAGAGGGCGCCTGCGTCTTCGTCACATTACAAAAGTGAGTCATATGTTATCTGACTGCCTGAGATGGAGGGTTTTTTCTATCCGTATGTTTTTTTTATTGTACGCCGGGGATGTGCTTGGCCTTCATCTCACCTGATTTTTCAAGTTATAATAAGGCCGAATAATAGCTATTCAGCTATGCAGCCAGTGTCTTGGGCACGCTTCCATCTGGTACTGGTCTGGAACAGTTGAGTTACCTATAGGCCGTTTGTAACGGTCCTTAGGTAATCTGACTGATTCCTTTGTACATAGTTAGTTTAATTGTACTTTTTATTGAATAAAAATGTTTATTACATAAGGCCGAAGGTGGAAGCGCACTTAACACGGAATCCTCAATAAACTGAGGAACTGGCTATCTTACCTCTAAAAGCCGGCACGGATTGGGGAACTTAGCCTCAATCTTAGCAAAGCTTGTAATATAGGAACTAGATTCGGAGAATATTATTTACTTAATTTTTTTAATGTCAAAAACATTGGTAGGTAGGTACTTAATATGTAATAGTCAAACGCAGAAAAAACATCTACATTTATCATATAAATGTTGGGAATCAAACCCATAGTCTACAGTGCAGAAGGCACAGATACAATGATCTGAGCTGTGAGGCGATATTTTCATGGTTACTCGTAATAACAATACACTTGCATACAATGCCTACTCAGATACAGTCTAGTTCATAACAATCTAATCGATCTATCTGCTAAGTAACTCAGCGAAAACGAACATTTCTATCGAATTTCACGCGAAGAAATCTTGTTGAAGAAAAACTTGTACATGCACTAATTACAACTTCATGATCACTATCTTTGCATACGAACTTTGATAGCATCTACTGAATAAATCGCAGAAGCGAGTAACATTGTATCAACCTCTTCCAAGGCTTCGTAAAGGAGACTATCATAGAGCCATCCGTCGTGGTCTTCCAAATAGCATCTTTGAGAATAGGTAGGTGTTATTATGTTATTTTAAGATTGTTATATCAAAATGTAATATTTGGGTTGGATACATAAAAGTAAATCTTGCCATTCAACGCGCGAATGCAGCCTGTAGGTACATTTTGGCTTCTTACAGCAAGAACAATTTTTTGATTCAGTTTTACAGTTTTTTTTCATACTTGATGTTTAACTTTAAACAAACAAATATTATAGTACTCATTAAATCCGTACCGAAAGCATCAATAAAATATCATCAACGAGCAGATAAAACATCAATGAGCTTTACATTTTATAAGTTCATCTGACTTCCCAAACGGAAGCATGCCTTCAATATTTTTTTTCGTCTATTAGCATTTAATAGAATAATTAGCATTAGTGCAGTGCAAGTTTAAAAAATCCTGTTGCATTTTTGTTAATGTGTAAAAAAACTTAATAAAAACAATAACAACAGACGAGGACATCGTCGGGAGGTTATATTTGTGTCTTATATAGGTAGGTGAAATTGGTGCTGCGGAGATATCGACACCTCCAAAAACGCCCATGAGTGTCGTAAAAACCGACTAGGGGATTTCACCAGAAGAAGCAGCTTACTTCTGTGTATTAGCTAACGCTTGTACTGCAATCACCACTACGCCTGCCAAGCGCGGTGATTATGGCAAAACAATCTCATTTTGGAGGAGGCTCAGTCCAGTAAAGTGTTGAAATAAGAATCAACAGATTTTTCAGTACGCCGCTATCCTCATTTTCATTACCGTAACGTACGTATGGATCATAAATTTCTATACAAAAGACTTAAACGCGCTGCTTGCATACTCGACCTAGTAAAGATGTAATTTTGTTTAGAACAAGAATTTGTTGCTTAGGTATATAATTGAAATGCAGGAGCTCAGGTCTGTGCTCACAGAGTATGAAATTCGACAATAGCCTTTTTGTTAGCAGATGTAAAAAATCCTGAGCATTGCTTTAGATCAGACATAAGTTGTGCTGGTTGGAACTTCCATATTTGCTCAATTAATCTGAAATCGCCGATATACCGTATACGGAACAAGTTAGCATTTAGCCCTTGCTAAAAACCAAGGATTACTACGTAGGCTATAAACACGCGGCCCTGATTTGCCTGTCATTTTGAGGCAAATTGTTAACTCGAAACTAGAAACTTGCTGGTGAGGTCTTTGATGAATCAAGCGTACCCAAAAGGTATGTATTAGCTCTCTTGAAAGATTAAGATTTTGGCTATAATATAATTTCTAATTTGGTTTATTCTATAGTAGTTCTGGATCTTACTAAGTATATGTGTGTGCAAGAACCGAAAAGTGTCCAACAAAAAAGTCCAACCGTGCAGTGCTGTCAGAATCAGAAGTATTTATTGGGGTAGTATGTTTTGCCATGACCGACTTGCGTTTGAGACAGTAGGTCTACTACGAAAAACGAAACATGACGGATACGTTGACGCATTGCACGTTTTTCCCTACAAAAATGACACAAGGTCTTTCGGATCCAATGAAGTACGATTTTCATAGTACAGGGCCCCAGAAACCAGTAGTAATATCGTTATTCGCTGTAAAGGGGAATGACGGTATACCGTTTAGGCTCTCAATAACGTAACCAAACTACCCGAAAACTACAAGCTATAGCTTTTTAGAAGTCTGTACTTCAGTGTATCCGTGATAAAGGCGCATGCAACTGCGTCGAAAAATGTTAGATCTCTTCCACCATTAAATTGTCGTTGATATTGTTTATAGAATGAAATATGTGTAGTGCACTACATTGTATTATAATGTAGGCAGTCAGTGCACCAGTGACCATGACGACTCTAAACAAAACTATACCTGAGCCAATTTTGTTAATTTTCAAAAATACCGTTATGCTCTTTTGGTTTAAAATAGGTCTCATTTTATTACATTTGCACTGTTAACTTTTAACAAAGAGGCTAGCGAATTAATGAATATAATTATATTTATGTAGATAAAGACCACACAGAGTGTGCGATTAAACTATGCAATTTACAGTAAATTTATTTTGGAATGGTGTGATCACCATAATGTAGGTACCTGTAAACTCTTGAATGTTTGATGAGTTTGCTTGAAACCGTTCTAACCAAATCTACCTACATGTAAATAAATGTCTACTAGTGCGTTGCGCTGAAAATAATTATAATACTTTATTTAAAAACCTTTAACCATCATAAGCATTTGAAGGCTCGCTTCATCATAGACCTCATGCTTGCTTGAACAGGTCTTTAGGTCAAGAGCTGACCCATCGTAAGTAAAAAAATCACAAACCACTACGGCCTTATCACAAAACTTCGCAATACACAGACGCACACAAACGTACTTACACGCGTGCAAACACATATCTGTATTTAATATCATTCTCTCGCAAGCTAAAACCTATAGAATCTATAGGAAATAAAGGAATAAAATATATAAAGGAATATAGCCTGCGTAATATAGATCTATATACGAGTATATCCAATGTACATACAAAAAAACATCTATAATTATACATCTATAGTACAGATGTACTATGATTGTCTCTGTTGGGTGTGACGTTTTCGTTTCATTGAGTTTCAAATCACGAAACGGTGATAAAGCTTCACTTTAAAAAGTCACGGCGCACAGCACAGCACACGCAACGATTGTATGGCACCTCTATAAACAAAAAAGGTAGTTAGAACAGCAAACTACAATTCACGATGGAACTGAACCCACATTTTTACAGGATAATAGGACTTATAGTATAGATCTACAGGAGTCAATATTCGATAGAACAGGCGGACTAAATATGTCACAGACCACAATCGTCTACAGTAATAAGCCTGTTAAAAAAACTGACAGAGAGGTTGCAGAGGTTTTCGTTCATTTTGAGTGATCGACTGTTGACATCCCTCGATCGCCTTTTATGAAGTACGGTGAGTGATATAGGTTACTAGAATTTAATTGCACTTACGTGCTATGACTGACTGGCGGTAGCGGTGCCTGATCACACTTATTTTATGGTTTCACGTTTTTTAGAACTGCGTAATGGCTCTGCTGTAACCATTATTTGTTATTCAATGAATAAGATAACAATAATTCACTTAATTACAGTAATGAGAACTCATTGACCACAGTCAATCAAGCGGGTTACGGAACTATTCACACGCGTCAGTGATGGTACGGCGAATTACTACGGTGTCCGTGGAAAATAATATGTTTCATCTATACTGGTGTAACTAAAATAAGTGAAGTGAAAACCTCTGTTCAAGTTTATTGCGCACAAGGATCTCATTGAAACACCTCTGTAGCCTAGTGGTTCGCCCATCGGTGTGAGATTCAGACGTCCCGACCTTCCCTGGGGTCGCCACAGGGGAGTACAATATCGTGCATGGTTTGGTTGATTGTAGGACTTTGTTTGAGTCCACCTAGCTCGCTGCCACCATCTGATCTAAGTCTATCACTATAACAACAATTCTAAATTTTTGTTCAAAATTTTTGTAAACCGGCATTTAGAGGTAAGATAGCCAGTTCCTCAGACTGGATACCTTCGGCTTTATTATTACTTGAAAGCCTTTATCAACGTACAATACAATGCATTACAACAATATAAACAATAAACGGTACAATAAAACAGGAGGAGTATGATAGAGAATAATTGACAAAATTTTTAAAACCATATTTATAATTTTTAAATCATCTAAGTATATAAAATCGTCGTGTAGCCGAGTGACCAACTGACTACTAGTTTTCAGGGTCCTTGTTTAGTAATGTGGGATGCAATGTAGTTTGACAGGATTTTAAGAAACTTCAAAGGGATGTCGCGAACAAAGTCCTTGGCGTTTCACTAGTTCTCATTGAGTTCATTCACATTCAGTATCAACACCGTAATCACCACTGGATAATATGGAAGCAAATCGTTGCATGTAATTATTGTTCCCAATTACAAAATAAATGGTGTGACTCGCTGAAACACTGATACTGAACTGTGTTGCCACGAAGCCGGCACTGCGCCGTCACGGAGATGTGTGAATAGACATTAACTGTTATGTCAAAATCCGCTATTCTTTGCGGCTTAAGGTGTTTTGTAAGATTGGCTGCGGACACTGTATTTAATGCTTAGTAGAGTCAATACTATACTATAATACCTACTGTTTACTGATTTATAGACAGCAAAGATTTTTTCCCCAAAACCATAATAAATCTATCTAAACAGTGACTGTTGTGGTTTCCGGGACAAATATTATGTCTTTTCGTATATGTTACAAAAACAAGCATTTATGTTTTCGAACCGTAATTTATTTCACATACTATAGCTTAGCATAGTCTAAGCTAAGGCTAGATGGGGCTGTAATATTGAATGTCCAGTATGCCCCGCTTAATGAATAATCAATTATTGTACTTGAATAATTACTTGTAAGATTTTATTGAACACATAGTACAGTAGTTCGTTAAGCTCATTCATTGACTGTATCAAGCCGTGGTGTGTCTAGTGTGTTATTGACTGCAGTAGGACTAGAACTTAAACTTGAACGGGCAATAAGCCTTCCTTAGGACCCGTTGGCAGCTTTTGAGTATGGAACCTAAAAATGGTAGCGTAACCCTCTTGATCTATAAAGTGTCAGAAAACCTTGACCTTTTTACTAAGTTATGAGAGACTAAAGAGGTTAAGAGCTCATCGTATGTAGGTTTATTTAAATTATAATACAGTGATACAGAGAGAAATTTTGCACGATATGAGATCATCGCTCGTAACAGACTTTCTTACGTACCTTTTGTGGTCAAAGTTATACGAGAAAAAGTCTCATTTGCCAGCTGTATATTTCAAGACCACATCATTTGATAGAATGTGCTATTTTCAGAGTAGTATTACCTTGGTATAGAATGCCCTCGATGAAGAACTTTTGCTACATTACTATGGCTTTATTTTTACCTAGGGGAATGCAAAGTAACAGTGTTTTTTTTACAAGCAATATCTTCCTATTTTCCTGTCTTTATCCCATAGGTAATGTTCTCTTTCTCAACACACCCCATTTCAATTAAATTAGAAACAAACATTACTAAGCTTGGATAATATCACATTCCATTAAGCATAAGTTGCATCTTTTGTCAAGTACATACTTCGAGTAGGTACTGAGACATTACTAAAATTTATTCAGTCGTGTGTGATCCTTTGCGAGGCAGTGTGACCACGAGTAAAATATATTCCGAATAGTCACACCAGTATGACTATCTGGTGTGACCACAAGTCCGCAGTCCCCCTCTCATCCGTCAACTCAGCATCCACTCCATTCACATTCATCTTCATTTCACTATCACAATCCAAATTTACCTTCTTCGGTCTACCGAAATGAATTTGGACAATCGCAGGACCATCCTGCGACTAATATTCCTGGTTGCAGACAAAATGCCTGCATTATGTGATGAAAATAGAGGTTTACTTTGTTTTGGTATTATTTTGCACTCTAGTTAGGTAATTACCATAATGAGTAAACCAACCTTCACCTAGTTTTGCTCATTATAGGGCTTGGTGATACTATATTTCATAACAAACGATAGTTAACGCGTAGAGATTTACTATTATTTTGCAATGGTATGGTCAAATATATCTCCTAGAACGCGCATTATTTAGCCATACCCAATTATTTTACATAAACATATGTCTCTTATATTCATTTCATTAAAAGTGTCCTCCATTATCCAGAAAGTTTTTCTGGATAATGGAGGACTCTTTGGGATGTTTTTCAACAATTGTGGCAGAAAGTTTTATTGTACTGGTTTGCGATGTAAAAGTCTGCAAAACAAAATACACACCATTAATTACAATTAAATGACTAGTATACATGACAAAACACTATCAAGCGTCGGACTTGTACGGTGGGAAATAGATTACCTTTCAAAAACTTCCTATAGCTTTAATAGTAATTACAAATAATTCAACGTGAAAATACAAAAACACCTATGTTTATCTCACAAAGAAGTAAGTATGTATTTACTATCGCATTTATAACCACAAAAAAACCATGTAAATAGCTGCGATTTACCAAAGAGATATTTTTTCAGTTTTAGATTAATGTGTGAAGGTAAAAAGGCAATAAAATAGTTATGCGTTGTACACAGTGTATGAGTATTTCTTTCTGTTGCAGTCGCAGCCAGGCACCGCAGAACACCACGCTCATGTGTAATGGCTCTTAAACCTTAAACATCATACTTTGCAAGGTAATGGATAATATCACTAGTTTTTAACTTAAAGTGGTGTGCTTTGAGCAAAGATAAAGAGATGCATTAGTTTTTATTTTTACGCTCTTGTCGCAAGAATTGTAAATTCTTCCCATGGAACCGGCAGGTGGTACAGCAAAAGGGAACACATGCAATTATTTCTACTGATGTTAAAAGGTTTATCTATTTATACAAACTCATATTACTTTACATATTTCTAGCCCTCAGTTTGTTTTGCGTTTGTTATGAGAGCAACTACCCAACTAGCAAAGCAGTAGGTTACAGCAGCCGTTCAGGTGTGAATAAAGACTCCTATATACAACTAGCCGTACAAAGGGCTATATCTCTCGATAAAGCCTACTCTACCGGGCCCATAACATCCCTACTTATTTTAAAGCGCAGTAGTATAATAATACCACTATAGCATTTTATTATGACATCATTGGTTGTATTGATTTTTATATAATGATGTTTTTGACATATGAGAAATTATGAGAATTACTAATAATGATAATGACTACTGATAATGAATTTCAATAATAAATTTTAATATTTTTGATTACATTTTTAGTAATTTAGTTTAATTTCATTTGTAATTATTTCTAATTTTTTGAATTATTAACTACTGTATTATTATATTAGGAGCATTCTGTAATGATAGATGTATTGTTTTTATTTATTTATATAAATAAAATGATCTGTGACTATAGTAACTTATAGGCCCCATGGGATCCATTTAAACTTATTCATAGACACTTTCGCTATTCATAGTTGTCTTCCCAAACTATGCTTACTTTAGGACTAGATGGCGCTGTGTAAAATTACTGTCCTGTAATATTTATTTATTATTTATTAAATCTATAGATATAAAAATATTACTTATAAAAAAAATCAAATATTAATTGTGCGACTCAATTGTGATTCGAAATGAATGTAAGTTATAAAATTAAGCTAGGCACCAAAGTTACCGACACCATTGTATGGGACGTGACCCACGCAACAATGGTTGGTTGAAGTCATGAGTTACACTTAAGCGGGTGTGACGCGTCTTGTAATAGGCTACCCGATAGACGCAAAATATCTCAACAACTAAAAAGTATAGGTCTGACTTGACTACATTTTAATTCTACACCAAAGAAGCGCTTATTTTACAAGATGTAATCTTGCGCAAGAAAAACCTCCGTTGTCGAGTGAGATCGGCTCAGTCACCTAATTTGTACTGAGTTCAGGTGTCCACAGCATATTATCTTAGAATAATATTATTCTATTACATAATAAACAACTTCCTTCCATAAAATAAATTATCCACAAGCGAAGCACAAAAATCCATAAAAGCTATATCCTTTGAGAATGTAAGACCAGAAGGAAGTCTGGATAGACGTGGTACTATAAAGTGATTATCTTTACCCGCGGTCGTTATAAGCTTCTTCCCTGGGGAACTTGAAAATGAAAAATTAAGCTAAGACCTTTCACTTCATCGCTGGATATGAGCTTATCACTTCTGATTTTTTCCATTACGCATAGTTTGTTAATCATCAAAGACCCTACATTATCATTGGTGCGCAATGAGGAATAAAAACTTAACATTTATACCTACTGAATGAAGCGCACCTAATCGGGTGCGCTATGTGGAAGTCCTTTGAAGCACTTCATCTGGGTGCGCTACGAGGAATGCCTTATTAATCGACTTTCAAAAAAAGGAGGATATGAAATCGTCGGATTTTTTTTTATGTATGTTACCTGATTACTCGAAGACGCCTGGACCGATTTAGAAATATATTTTTTTGTTTGAAAGGGTACGGGTTTTTTTTTTAGTTTTTAAACGTAATTATTTCATAATTTGATTCAGTTGGCGGGGCGGGGCTAGCCGGGATGTTCTAGGATATTAAGGATAAATAAGGTATTTAGTTTTCTGTTTTTATTTTTTTAATAGCACTTACATCTTTGTTAATCTTGAATTTGTAGAAGCAAATACATTCGATATCATAGATATCTAACAATCTTATTCATAATAGGGTAATATTAATATCTACTGGAAATATTGATTCTATCCTATACCTCAGCCTAGGAATCTATCGTAGTCAAAAGGTTACCCAACCCAATAATATAATCTTTATAAGAATAATCCTAGGAAGTTGTATCAGTTTAAGTGTCACCCTCTGAATAATAATAATAATAATAAATATTACAGGACATTAATTTTACACAGCGCCATCTAGCCCCAAACTAAGCATAGTCATAATAACAACATAAACATAATCAAGGCACCGATTCATTTCATGAATTTCGTAGCTTTACTGGCTAATCTGTCTAACAAATTCAAACTCTATTCTAGCTGGAAAATATTCCTGGAATATTGGTCATAGACCTTGGTAGTAACTCTGCCTTCTGCGTTGTAGGTTGTGGGTTCGATTTCCACCCAGGACTAACATTTGTGTGACGAATATAGATGTTTGTTCTGTGTTTGGGTGTTGTATTGTATGATAAGTATGTATTACAAAAAAAAAGTATTTAAGTATTATATCCGTAATCTAGTTCCAATGTTATAAGCTATGCTTAGTTTGGGGCTAGATGGCGTTGTGTAAAAAATATTATTATAAATATATTCATTTAGATTATAGGGATAGTTGGTGTGCAATAAAGTACCCAAAATCTTAGCTAATTTTGTAAATTGAAATAGCAGGTATCTATGACTTTCTATCAATATTTGACTCTATTTCATCTCGAGCATATTCATGGAACAAGGAACACACATTGAAATATTACCACCTATATTAAGAATTTATCTATTTATACAAACTAATATAACTTCACATATTTCTGGCCCTCAGTTTGTTTTGCGTTTGTTATGACAGGAACTAGCAAAACAGTAGGTAACAGCAGCCGTTCAGATGTACATGATAGTACATGGGGGTTCTAAAGTGTTATCATGGGGTACTATGGGGCTAAATAGCGAAAGTCAACACCCCGGCATCACGTAAAAGCGCGCGCGAATCACCGCGCACTCCATTCTCCGACCGAGCACTAACGCGCGCGCGCGTTGCACGCCTACACATCCGCAGCCGCGTGCGGGACGAAATTATAGTGTCTAGTGACTACGAAGTGACCATACGATTTTAGCGGGTGTTGTGACGACGATTTATTTTACGGTGAGTTTAGTTTTCGTTTATTCACCATTTTTTTTCATATATACTCTATATTTAATGCATTTTTATTTTATTTATAAAAAAATTGAATACTCAATAATAAATAAATTATATTACACATTTGGACCAGTTTCAGGCGTTTTAAAACATATTAAGATACGGTTTAAGAGTATCAAATTATTAAAATTATACCTATTGTTTTTGCAATTAATGTAAACATGTATTATACTGAATAATAAATTTGTGATGCTAATAAAAACGTTCACGATTAGTTAAAATTTTCATAACTAATGAAAATTTTAACTAATCGTGCCCATACAATTGAATTGTACCGATACCAACCCCTCTGTTCAGTGGATCAGAGTGTAACAATGTAAATATTTAAAGCAGACTGTGTAAGACTATGAGCTCAGTAAACCATTTCAGTTCATAAAAGTCTATCGCTGAGCGTATTAAGCCTCTCCCAAACAACGCGACACAGAGCCATTGTAATAAAATTTTATACCGGGCAACATTAAAAATTTAGAGAAGTTATAAAACTTTGTCTACACTCCATAGAATATATTTATATTATTTGAAGGCACTAGTGCTTCCACACGTTGCACGCTATGCCGAGCCATCTTCACACACCCATAAAATGAAATAATATCTGGGTTTAATATCCGGGTTTCATATCCTGGTTTAATATTCGGGTTTCATATACAGTGGGTACCTATTGCAATTAAGTTAACAATTAACAAACAGCGTGCCTACTTTGTTTCATTGGCTTATTACATCGAGCTATAATCTCTTGTTAGTAATTATTTTAATGCGTACAAAACCATAAAACAAGGCTTACTTTATAAACTGTGTTGCTGTCAGGCTCATTAATGAGGAATTTTATTCCTGTACTTAAATTAACTTTATATTTATTGACACATGGTTCTCACCTGGCTATCAAACATGTCGAAGTTCGGCGCCGATCGGTTCCTTCCGTTTCTTCTGGGAAATTCCCTTAAGAGCAGTGTGCTCCATTTTAGTGATGATTCTTTACTTGATTTTCAAGTGAAAAAAAATAACATTATTTCTTACCTTTAATTTGTTAATAATTTCAAAATTATTTAAAAACAAGATACACCCGAAACTTATTCAGCCTATCTCAAAAATGAACCCGTTTCGTCTGCAAGTTCGCTTGTCTGAAAAGTACCTATCTATGTCGTATGCATCGAAGGAATATTTTAATCTAAATTTATTCCATAGATATTTACAAGTAAAACGTAAATATTCTATGTTTTTTTGATGTTCCAACAAATATTATTACATGTACAACATAGAAACAGATCAAGCATGCAGGCCACCTGATGGTACATGCAGCTCTTGCCTATAACAAAACCTTACTCCTTACCTTGACCTTACCTAGGTCATATTCACAAAGAACTATACTGCACTGCATTGCGCCCATAAACATGAGGCATAAACGTGTTATGCCCGTGCTCCCGTGATATCACCAAGTAATAACCAATAAAGCAATGCTGCTTGGCAGCTGAAATAGCAATGGTGGTAGTACTTCCCCCTGCGAGCCCTTTCACAAGGAACTATACTACTCTCAAAATTACTTACGGACTAGCAGACGTACGGCAGACCAGGACAACCCGTACCTTGTAAACGTCGCATTGTGCCGAACTCATCGTTTCGCCTATACCTCTATCATTAATAATGGTAAAGAACGGAACTCCTTGCTCTCTTCTGTTATTCCACACGGGTACAATCTTAGTCTTACCCCAGATTAATAAGTTCTTTTGGACAAGCTCCATCTTAGGCCACATCTTTACTTGTTTTTCAAGTAAGCTAGTGATCAAACGCTTGGCTATAACCAATAAAAAAAATTGCCGACAGAAGTGATATCTTGAAGTTTGTCGTCTATAGGTAGAGGCATTCTTCGAACGAACCCGTACTCCTTAGAATCGTTAAGGTGACGTGACAATGTGCTTCAAGTCAAATGTGTCAAAATTGGTGTCGATAAGGTTTTTGGTGTCGCGAATTCAATGGTTTCATTCAATGCCCAAAGGACCTTAAGAAGTTTTAACTTTAAAAAAAAATATGGACTGAAAATAATATATTACACTTGACATGACCAACACAAGAATCGTCGCTTAAATACGCGTCTACTCCTCAGCATTTGTATTGTCACCGCGACGGCCTTACCTTTGTGACCTAAACGTGGATGTTGGTAGAATTACGTTATCATAATAATAAGTACGTTACACATCGCTCGGCAGCAAATTATCCTGCGTCTAGTAAGTACCTCTGAAACCCTCGATACTTAAATCCTAGAATCTTTCGCTTGCTCAGGTTTTAATACTAATACTCGCACCAAAAACAAACTTTGTAGCTTCTGCTTAACAAATAACTAAGATCATGAAAGTTCTAGAAGGACAAGACGGAATATCCAAAATTTTGTCAATTATACAGGCAGACAGATATACTAAATCGAAAGATTATTAGCTTACCTATTTGAGCCTTTTGGGTGGAGACCTTGGGTCCGTGGGGAGCCGGTGCCCTCCGGGTTTTCAAAAAACTTGCAGGGCTTTTGATTGAGGCGATACGTGACCCAAGGGCTGGCTCTTATTTAGGCCAGAGAATTAGCTTAGTTATTCAGCGTGGCAATGCAGCCAGTGTCTTAGGCACGCTTCCGTCTGGTACTGGCCTGGAACAGTTGAGTTATAGGCCGTTTGTAACGGTCCTTAGGTAATTTGACTGATTCCTTTGTACATAGTTAGTTTATCGAAAGATTAACTTTGCGGGTTATATGAGAAGTATTCCCATCTTTGACAAGATATCTTGCATTTAACGGTTACCTTGCTTTGGTTATAGTGGTTCGACTAAGTTGCATTTAATGGTTTAACCAAACAACCATATCTCGCATACTTAAATCCCTTAAACATAAAATGCTATCTATATATGAACATTGAGCTCAATTAACAGTCATTGGCGACCAACCTGACAACGTAAAAGCCGTTTCTTTTTCAGTCGATCCAATTAAATTAACCAAATACTTTCTACAATCAGTCTAGCACTAGCACCCACTCCAGGCACTTTCTTTTTTTTAAATCGATTAGCGAAACTGTAACATTCATTATAATCGATTTTCTTACCTAAATATAGGTAATCGATCATTGTCTAGATTAGTTTCAGTCGGGAGTTAAGCTGATATAATGCGATTCAGATTTCATGAAATAACAGTTACAGGATGGTATAAAAGTACTCTGGTTTGCTCTTTTCGGTAAAGTTTGGAGAAGGCATTCTGGACTAAATTACTACTACAAAAAAATAATTATTCAGTACTTAATTAAGTTACAATATTCTGTAAAAATTTAAGTACTAAACTTAAACAAATAAATACATTTACTTGGTACTTTAAAACCACGATGGTTCAACCCTCACCCTCCTATATCCACAATGAGTAAAGATCCCCTCTGTGTGGAAGAGATCGCACACTAGCAATAACAATACTACTATACAATGCCTACTATACAATTACTAGTGGTTCGCCCACCGGTTTCGGATTCAGATCCAGAGGTTCCGGGTTCGATTACCAGGAGAGTACAATATTGTGCTAGGTTTGGTTGGTGGTAGGACTTTGTTAAACTCTACCTGGCTAGCTACCCCCATCTTAGCTTAGTCTGTCGCGATAACAATTCTAAACAGTTGTGTTCCGGCATTGAGAAGTAAGATAGCCAGTATCTCATACTGTTGAGGATTCCGGGTATCGTACTCTTCTACCTTCGGTTTTATCATAATTTGTCTCCAGATGAGATGAAGGCCAAGCGCTTCCCCGTCGTACAATAAAAAATAAAATAGTCGGTCTTGCTACTATTGTATGCATGTAGAAAATAGGGTTTTCAAGGTCATAAACCAATGTTTATTCAGATGTCTTTCGATATGTCGCACGCACTGAATTCCAGTAAATTATTTATTCATAGTACAACCTACAGTTTATGAGGTGAGTTTGGTCACGCCTCGACACCTGGCGTTGTTGAAATTCTACAGACAAACAGCTATGTCTGCACTAGTGTATCTTGCCGCTCACCTACTGAACTTACCATCTAATCTATATTAAGAAACATAACTTAGAATAAACTTAGCTATGTACATTTTCGGGTTCCCAAAATATACAATAAATAAACCAGCCAAGTGTGTGTCAGACGCGTGCCCCAGGGTTCCGTACAACTTATAGGTACTAATTAATATTTTTTTAAAGGTCTAGTGGTCGAGCGTAGCGCTCTCGATAAGAAGGTCCTGGGTTGTTTTTTTTTTTCAATTTCGAATCTGTCTGACTAACGTTTGGTCAGTTTTTAGGATTTATATATATTTGCTTTTACTATAGACTTAAAATATAAACTTTTGTGTTTATTTATTCTTTTAACTATAATTGTTTATCATGAAAATGTTAACCGGCTATCTAATCCGAATCAAAAGATATAGCTCCAGACAGACAGACGGACATACACTCTAGGCTTATTAATATGGTCTAGTCGGCATCCTTTGGGTACGGAAACTTAAAAAATGACAGGGATAAGTGGAGCATTTTCGGACTTAGCAAATAAAAGGCTGCATTTTATTATTCATTTATTGTTGGTTCGTTAGTTTCAAAGTATTCAAATAGAAAGTGTAAAAACTCTAACACATGAACTACAGCACAGTTGTCGGAGTTTTTTGTAAGTTTCATGATATATAAAAACATCATGATAAAATTATGGAAAATTCCCTCTGGTACA
Source organism: Venusia cambrica (assembly GCA_951394065.1). Taxonomy (NCBI): domain Eukaryota; kingdom Metazoa; phylum Arthropoda; class Insecta; order Lepidoptera; family Geometridae; genus Venusia; species Venusia cambrica. Next base: position 8,307,542 of record OX596043.1, on the reverse strand, counting down.
TTTTTGTAACTAAGATTTCTCAACCATTCTGTGCTTTAAATGCTTCATGTGTACAAAAATAACATAATATTAAAACACAAAATAGACAGGGCAAACAAATGCAACCCTAAAATATTTTTCATACAACAAAACATAAGTGAAAAGGACAGCCTGTAAATAAGTAAACAAAACAAGTGCACTTATGTTTCAAGTTTGAAGGAAAAATATGCGATTCCATTTCACATATTTTTCTAAGGCACGGTTCCCAAGTGATTCTTATCGATGTACAAACCAAGATAAAAAAATAACGCTAAGTATGCCGTTTTTCCCAAGAATTTGCATAATTGAGTGCGTATAAAACTGATAGTTGCGTTTTACGAGGCCGGTTAGTAACTGATAGGAGAGATAAACACCGAAACCGAGTCTTATTATCAGTATCTCTTCAAAAGCCCATTAATGTTTTACTATTGGATAGTTCTAAAAATTGCTTTGCTATAATCACCATGCAAGAATGGTAGACACGACAAGCAATTTTTCAGCCATATCAGCCCCTTTTTCACGAAGTGTGAGTGCCGCTACTTGACAATTCAAAATCATACTCTTACTTTCTGTTTACATGTCACAAAGAAAGATGGGTTTATTTTTTATCCTACGGGTTACGCTACTCGAAGAACGTGAAATAGGCCTTCAAAATTCTGAGTAGCATTTGAAAACCGCCATTGCAAGTACTAGGCCAATCTACACATATCGACGCTCGGTGACGGAAATTTAATGAAAGGGCCATAAAATTTCGAATTTCTTTCATATTCACAGATCGTTAACACTTTTTAGTCACATTTTCTATTGTTATTTTCTATGGAGTTAACATAATTAGATTTTTCACAAATCATATATTTATATGTCTATAAAATACGTAAAGTTACCTATATAAATACGTTCTAGTGTTTGTTTATCTATTTAATATTTACTTCGGGTAAATCTATCTCGAATCAAATCATTGGTTTTCTGTTCTATCTGTATATTACATATATATTATATTTATATTGTAAATGAATACTTGTGAATTGACACAAGAAAATATGATGTAACTATGTACCCGCAGATCCCTGGGTATGATAATAAATTACCGACGTAAGTAAATCACAATTAGGAAATGTTGGGAAAGGTGGTACTAATCATGATTAGCGTGAAGAACGTTTCGTTATTCATTCAAATTGTATATATATAAATATGACATTAAATATTTGCTGTATATTAATAGATAAATTCATTTGCAAGTTAGCTTGTTGTTGTTGCTTAGTTTGGGGCTAGATGGCGCTGTGTAAAAATTAATGTCCTGTAATATATACATATAAGTCACATGTTACAGCCTATTAGATTTGATGGTTCATCAAAATATAAGAAATTATTAATCAATTATTGTATATATTTATATAATGGGCGGTCTTATCGCTTAGTATCGATTTCATTCAGACAACCTTTGGATGGAGAGGATTTTATGGCTAAAGAGGTAGTTGGTGTTATTCACGTATTAATAGTGGTGCCAGCTTAATTGATTACATGTAATACATTATGTAAAGCTATGCTACAAATATACACATTACTTACATAATATAAATACCTACAGACTACGAGAGAAGTATTGAAGAAAGGAAAATCTAACGCCTTATTTGCCTTCAAGAGTTCGCCTCATTTAACTATATTATTTCTATATAGCGTGGATATTAACATTTATTTATATACTAGCTTTTGCTCGTGGATTCACTCGCGTTAAGAAGTATTATTATAAATTAAAACCTATACTTAAACCAAACGAAAACAAAACAAATGCCAAATACAAAGCAGAGTCTATAACCAAAACTACTAAACCGAAACAAAACAAATGCAAAATCTCAAAATCCTTTCTCAGGGGATGCCTACGTCATAGTAGCTTTATGCATGCAAAGTCTCAGCCCGATCGGCTTAAAATTGACAAAGTTTCATACAAACTTTCATCCCTTATTTTATCCCCTTGGGGGTAGAATTAATCTAAATCCTTTCTTAGCTGATGCCTACGTCATAACATTTACCTGCATGGCAAATTTCAGCCCGATCCGTCCAGTGGTTTGGGCTGTGCGTTGATAGATCACTATGTCAGTCAGTCAGTCACCTTTGAGTTATACATATTTAGATTACTGTTATATCATATTCATATTTATTTATTTATCATATTTACCAACTGCCGTAGAAGGAAGGTTAATTTTTTGTAAAGGTATAATGATACGGACTCATTGAGAATTTGCAAAATCGAATCTATCTTGATCGAAAATTGGAATATACCAATTACCTTAATATGGAATTCATTATCTCAAGTCCTGTCTCTGAATTGCAGTAGATAAAGATCCCAACATATTATTGGCTGTATGGAGTCTGGGTAATTGAAAGAAAAAAGTACTGGCAATTTCTTACGGTCATCTTATCGTTAACATTCTGTGAGCATTTCAAGATGTCTCGGACATTGCTTTATTTGGAAAGGCAACTTCTATTTTTGAAGCAAAGTGCAGGAATCAAATCTAATAGCTATCTCACTATAAATTTTATCTAACCAACAAAGTTTGCTCGATAATTGATAGGAAATCATAATGGCCTCCAACGAAAAATACTCAGTTGTGTTAAACAATCTTGATTGTTGCAATGTTGAAAAAACATAAAAAAAAACTAGGTACACTTAATGCTAAAAATGTATAGGTAATTAAATTGTTTATAGTTTCTGAAATAAAAAAAAGTATATAATTCATAGCTATTTATACAAATTTAGAATCGGTTCCTTTAGTTACTCACATTGTTGTGCTAAAAGTTTATTTTCCTTCCTATTGTGTTTCGCATAAATTAAAATATCATTCACATGTCAAAATCCATCAAACCGTTCAGGCTGGCTGTGTGCTCATTAAAAAGACACACTTACATACATGTCAAGGTCAGTTAAGTATCGTATTTTTTATTGTTTTGCCCATAAGGATGGTTTCTTTTTAAATTCGAAAGTGTGGATTTACAGAGACATATACCAATTCGCACTTGTATTCGAAAGTTACTATGCAATTTTAGGAATGATTTTGTCTAGATTTGCAATGATTTGCCAAAATTAGTTTTGGAGATCACGCAACCATTATTGTTACGAGTACCTACATCTTCTTTCGCCTTTATTTTGTATGACGTAGAGTTGATTTCTATTGTTTTGAGAGATATTCGTGTGTATGGCTTCCTTTAAGTACCGTGGACACTCTCGCTGAATGAATTATGAGTTTATAATGATGGACATGTGATGTTTTACTCTCGAGTTCCGACCCCATTGACGGCTGACTGAGATTGACTCAATTGTTCGTAAGTGGCTGGTAATTTGTGCGTTTGCACAGCTTTTGTGTGAGCTTTTCTTTAGAAATCATATATTTGGTTGATTCTGTGTTAACAAAAAAGAAAACGAATATTTCTAGAAACTGTGAAATAAAGTTATTCTATTAACTCGAGAAAAAAACATGAAAATCTCGTTATCATGTTAAGTTGATAATCCATTTATTAGGATTAAGCGCCAGTCATTTATAATGTGCACTGCATAAGTTTATGAGCTGTCAGCGTCTGTTCTTTCACCAGCATGACCATAACACCATCTAGATAGATAGATAAACTCTTTATTGTACAGCAAAAACGAAAAATAAAGAAACAAGCATGAAAAACACTTAAACTAGGTACAATGGGCGGCCTTATCGCTAATAGCTATCTCTTCTAGGCAACCTTTGGATGGAAAGGATAGCTAAGAGCAGACAAAGTGGTGTACTAAAGTTCTGAAATAAACATGAATTTGTTTAGGTACTCATTAATAATAACAAAACATAAAATACATTGCAAAATGTCTCATCTTACTAAAAACATAAAATAAAAATAAATGGAAACTAAACAGCAGTAGCGAACGAGACAATTACTAATTGAATAGGTGTCTCCTAGATATCGTATATATATATAGAATCGTCGGCCACATCGTCACTTAACATGGGGTGAGATTGTGGTCAAACGATGGTCTATATAAAAAAGAAAAGGTACATAGGCACTTTATGGGAAGGCTCGATCTCCATCATATTAAGTAGACCTCATCCAAGCCCAAACGAGCCTATTGAAGTCAAGAACTAACCCATCGCAAATAAAATAATTATTTTATATTTATATATTATGATTATTATTTTTTTGTACGACGGGTAAGCACTTGGCCTTCACCTCACCTGGCAACAAGTTGAGATAAGGCCGAAGGTGGAGGCGCACTTAACCCGGAATCCTCAACAAACTGAGGAACTGGCTATCTTACCTCTGAATGCCGGAACACAACAATTTTAGAATTGTTATTATGGCGACAGAATTAGGTAAGATGGTGGTAGCTAGCCAAGCGGTTTAATTTAAATTGAAGAAGATCGTTTTATTTATTGTCAGTGACAAAGTATTTTGTTCATTTTTGTGTGGTTTTCGTCCACGTCCACCTAGTAAATTATATAAAAAAAACATAAAGGCCCTATCTTAACATGGACGCCGTAAGAACTGACTATGAATCACACCAAAAAATTGGCTGTTGCATACATTGTATTAAAACAATTACTAACCCGTTGGTTATGATGGCAAGTTATGTAGCATTAATAAGGCTTGGTAACTATCGCACTTCCATGACCTATGTCCTCTAGTGTTTCCTTTGGGATGCGATGATGATGAAGCTTTTGACCAGACTAGGTAATCCCATTTCCGCATTGAGACCAGTCTTATCATTAACAGTTACGAATCCGGCAGTCACCTCACGTGCCACACCACGGATATTCAAATCTTCAGTTCGCACGCTCTGCTCTGTTTCAGAAACATTAATATTTATAAAGCTTGGCTACTGCAACAGTACATGCGATGCCATATCTAGAAGTGCAACAAAGTCCTTGACATGCGGGGCGCTATCGCGGTAAAAAGATCGAAAGAAAGTTTTTAGAGCTGCATTCTTGTATGGTTCTCACTATGGTATACAGTTCGTGACTGTAAAAGTATCAGTACATTATGTAATGTACAAAATTATATCAAAATATCACTAAGCAGTCCACCCTGAAAGTCCATTTTATCGCTACTTAACCGTGGTACGGTTGTGTAGTCCGGCTAGCCGTTATATATTGGTGATAGAATTTTTGAAATCATACTGGTAGTTTCAGTGATTACTTCTTACATCCAAACTCACAAACTATACCTCTTTATAACATTAATATTATGGTGATTTGAATATAAATACATATAAATGAATTTATAAGGGGAAGTTTGAGAGTCGCGCCAGTTATAGAAACAACGAGCATTGCCAAGTTATCATGATATGGGCGTGCTATGGGCAGGGGGGTGTCTCCAAAGTTTAGGTACGTTTGGCCGGAGCTCCTTCCGGGGAGGATGATGGCGGCAGGATGCCACTCGGCTCTCGTCTCGAGTCACGCATAAACATAATCATTCGTATAAAAGATACTGTTATGTATACGGATGATAAAATAAACAAAAACCAAATTATGAGTAACTACAGTAAAATTTTACAAAATCCGATAGATATTGAAAGGTTATTTATATTGAAACCATCACATAAAAACCTACCTACTCTGTAACTTTATGTAGTACCTAGGTACATAATCAGAAATATATTTAGATACACCTAAGCTGTGCCTTGGGCATACTTCCGTCTGGTACTGGTCTGGTATAGTTGAGTTACCTATAGGCCGTTTGTAACAGTCCTTAGGTAATCCGTCTTTTTCTTTTTCGCCATAATAACAATTGTAAAATTGTTGTGTTCCGGCATTCAGAGGTCAGATAGCCAGTTCCTCAGTTTGTTGAGGATTCCGGTTGAAGTGCGCCTCCACCTTTGGACTTATCTTAACTAGTTACCAGGTGAGATAAAGGCCAAGCGCTTCCCCGTAGTACAATAAAAAAAAAACATATTCACTATAGGATGGCTAAAGGAATGAATAATTGTGTGAAATATTATTATTTAGGTGCCTACCTACTTAGTTAATAGTTTTTTACCTACCTAGTTTCTGATTTATGTTTATTTTCGTATTCCGATCGTTCATAAATAAGATTAGATTGATAATTGAATAGATAAGTACCTACTCATACCTAACACCATTTCATTTACCTCCGTTTCAAACCGCGCGGATCAACTGAACAGGTTATCGACCTGTTCAGTTGATCCTGTTCTGATGAATCTGATCAATCATGTTTGCAGAACTTGAACGGGCTGCCGTACCTAATAGTGGCCCACCCAGTAATACCTAGTTGCCTATGTTTGTAGTTAACTAGCGAACCACCTAAGTATATTTATATCGGCGAGTGGAAACCCTATGCTCTGACCGCGAAACCGGTTACAAGTCAAAATGCCAAATGGAGTATGAACGCTAGCGCCATAAGATAAGATTCAATTTCGCGTGCATGTGGTAAGAGTAGGTACATTTTTATACCTAAACATGACTTTTGTTAGGATCACTCTGATCCTTCTGTACGTAGTCGGTACTATTAGTTATTCTGTGATATGGGGAGGGGTAATAGAATTTGGATAAAACGGTTATGAATATGAGCGTGGAAGCAGAGAAAAGCCGAAGAAAAGATAAATGGATAAACCCACAACCACAGACATGGGTATGAAAGGTGTGGATGCAGAGTTGATGGCTGAGTCGAGTGAGTGCGGAAGAAGAAAAGAGAATATGTTGTGGCGAACCCACCTGTATTGCACATAGTAATCTAGAAAAGTAATAGGGAAGCCAAGGCTTCACAGTTCATGTAAATATTGTTACAATAAATATTTTATTCCCGTCATATTTCATATTCATCCTTCTGGCCGCTATATGAACTTTCCCATATAAAGTTGTCTTTATTTTAAGCAGCGGTAATACGATTTTAATCTTAAAACACACTTTCTCAAATATACGTTTTTTACTAGTTGTAATGTGTGTACGAAATTTTTTATTGAAGTTGGAGTTTTATTGGAGGTTCATTTGCGAAAGGATATCTACCGATTTCCTCTTTCTTGCAAAAAATAAATAAATAATGATCAATATAATGTTCATAACCATTATTTATAGTGCACCAATGTAATGCAAAACATGCAATGAGAACAATAACAATATTGTAACAATGGGCAGTCTATGTGTGTATTGATTATACATACTTACACATGTACAAACTCTCGAATAACTTAACCCTGCTTCTGAGGTAGTCGGGTAAAAACGGACACTACGTTTTTGCGGGTAAGAAGCTATCGATCATAATCTGATCAATTAATATCTCCCTTTCCTATCAAGCGTCAAAAACGTTTCAAGACATGCAAATAACGCGAGCATATTTATTAAATCCATAACGTTATAATAAACATTAATGAAGGCTAATAATTTCCTTGGAGTCGTCGACCAGTGAGGCGCCAACAACCTATTATGTCTGGTTTGTAAGGTCTGTGGCCACCGAGTGCAAAAGAGGCACATTTGATTTTGACACGCTTTTTAGTAGTCTTCAATAAAATACCAAAGGTATACAAGGAACTAGGTACAAATTTATTTAAAGCTAAATTAAAAAAAAACCGAACAAAAAAGTGCTACTATACAATTGATGAATTCTTAAATAATATATTTTAATTTGTTTTGTATAATGATTAATCATTACATATTTAATCCTTACTTGATTATGATAATATTTTAATGGCATTTAAATTAAATTAAAATTGTACCAACTGTGAATGTTTTTTTATGTTATACCGAATCGAAAATGTTTATTATTGAAATCGTGACAATCTCTCAATTTGTTCACCGAAAATATCAGTAAAGCCTGTTGTGACACACTATTAGAACCGACACCATAATATACACATGACTTACCAAATAAATGATCTTTATCTTCAGCGAATGAGAGTAGAAGAGCTTCTTATGGGGCTCGTCTGGGTAAGCGCTCCCACCATCTATTTCTTGCTGTGTTTTGGTCACAACTCTTTCGAGTGAAATTATAGGCGCACGAGACTGTGACAGAGGTATTGCAAAGATAGATAGGGTTCATTGTGTAAACAGCGTTGAATTTAACATCATAGCACAGGCCGCTAGCTTAACATGTCCAATGCCTCTCAATAAACAAGGATGCTACACAATCGTCGCAATGTACGCCACTTAAGCATATATCTAGGAAGATCATGACGATTTTCAGAAAGAAAGCATTTCAATTTGTTTCGCCGCCGGATTTCAATAGAGTTGGTATTGACAGCACAGCGCCAGATCATATTGCACGTGTGGTATTCCTGAAACGTGAACCATTTTTAGACCTATAGTAGTAGACCAATAAGCGTGCCAAGCAAATTCTAATACTTTAAGTATAAATATTTAGTAAGTAAAGACTCTAAAATTCCGAGGTTGAGTTCATCTGAAATACGAATTTTGCGGTAATTTTCACACTCAATCATTAAATTCGTAGACGATCTACTCCGTAGACATTTATTTGTTGCTTTGTAATATCTCAAAAACTACCCTAAAAACAACCTAAAATTGCCAGCTTTAATAAATATCTATACAAGGTACAATGCCGGATTTCACAACGAAACAGTTAAAATATCCATTATACGTGAAGGTACGAGTACTCTACCGCCACATGGCGCATACCCGGTGTATACCCACCCTGATAGCGTATATTAACCATTCATTAAACACTATCTAGCCGGTGTAACTAAGTATTTTTTGCACGCGAATCTCTTTAGTTAGTCTTAGTACCGAATTATATGCCATATTCATTAGCGTGTGTACTTTTACTATTAACTTTATAGTCACATGTTTGCTGAGTGCTCAAGGTCTCGGCAAACATTTTCTCTATTTTTTAGGCCTTATACATGCGACCGTATCGTTAACACATTTTAGTCAGAGAGACGGGTGCAGAAATGTATGTGGAGACTTCGTTATGTGTCTGAAAATCGTGTGCGTTTAGAAACACGTTAAATTAACAGACCCAGCTGGTTGATATTCAATTTATTTGAACTGAGCCAAAAATATTTAATTATTTTATGTCTCAAGGAGATTTTTTTTTACGAGAAAAGTACGAAAAACAAAAATGGATTCTTATACAATATGATGATGATAAATAGATGCTAGACTCTTAGCCTTTTCTAAGCCTGACACTTGGTACCCATAAAACAAATAAAAGTAGAGAGAGCCTCGCACTAAGTGACCACTATAAAATTGTAATGGTACCTGCAATTATTTATCAAATTAAATGAAGACCCCGTTTTACCAACTCCTTTCACTGCTATTGTGCTGTAAATGGACTGAAAGTGATAATAGCTATTTTGGGATATGTCTAATTAAGCAGTAAACGAATTGATTGTAGTATAAAAAAGGTGAGGATCTGTGAATTGTAAGAAATCTATTTATTTGATACTCAGTTGATCAAAGTTAGAATTTGACTGCGTATGTCAAAGCAGCACGGAGCGGGGATACATTTTTTGTCCTCTGTTTTTATCCACCTCTGAGAGAATTTTGTCTCCCGATGGTGGATAAAAACAGAGGACAAACATTTTATCCCCGCCCCGTGCTGAGGGGGCAGATGATTCTAAAGCTTCACCGTTAAGGATAAACATCACGTGGCTACGTTGACGTCACACCTTTATATATTTATCGTTGATATGTAAAGAGTGGTGTTTTTACTAGGCATATGGTCAGGGTCTGGTATCAAAGAACGATATTTTTATATCAATAGAAGAGTTAAAAGCTATATAAAATATGTTTGTAATATATTTTTTTTAATGTACAGCGGGGAAGCCCTCACCTCACCTGATTTTCAAGTTATGATAAGGACGAAGGAGGAATCGCACTTCAACCGGAATTCCGGAACCCCTTCACCTAAACATATTGAAGAACTGCCTAGCGCTAAATGTCGGACTCTGAACACAACAATTTAGAATTTTAGCCATTCGTAGGCGGACTAAATAAAGTATTTTTTTAGTCGTTATTATAACAACAACACAAAATAATTATGTGATCCTGGAGACACGGCTTTTCGAAGTTCCATTTTTATATAATCAAATAAAATATCAATTAAGAAAGAATATGGAACTGAAAGCCACCTGCTGCACTAGCGTTTCCGTTTGCAATCATAGGATGCATAGATCAACTTACTGTCATAAAGTAAACTTAAATTGTTTTTTAAGTAAACTTAAGTAGGTTTTTGTTTATTTTTTTGGTCTTGGCCTTCATTTTAATTGGTTAAGTTCCTCAGACTGTTGAGGATTCCGGGTGAGGTGCGCTTCCTTCGGCTTTATCATAACTTGAAACCAAGCGAGATGATGGCCAAGAGCTTCCTCGTCGTAAAATTGAAAAAGAATAACACAAAAATATTTTATCGAAAAGGCTCGTTTCAATCCCTTGTTAAACTATTTGCTATATAGTTCTTGTATTATACGTGTTAACACTTTGATTTCAAAACCAAATAATGTTATTATCTAGCCGGTGCAACAGCGTCTCAATTCCGTAAACGGGCTTAGATTTTAATTGTCTATTGTATTTTTTTGTAATTATTGTCGCTGGCTCCCAAGGTGTAGGAATCTGAAGTTTGAGCAATTCAATCCTACATAATAGTTATAATTTAGATATAAGGAAATATAAAAATAATAATGCCTAAATAAGGATTGTAAATGATTCCAATTTGCAATAAAGGTCAAAACGATGTTTTTATGTTACCTTATCTTAATGTAGGAATATATTAAGACACGTGCTATTCTCTGATCTTTAATATTTTACTAGGACTTTTTTCCAAGTTTTCAAACGTTATAAACCTGCACCTATTCATTAAATGAATGTTCAATTGTAACTGTTGGCAATTCGGAACGAAATGGTAGTTTTTAATTGACCATAGATTGACTATTTCCGTCCATTCTAGTGTACTAAAACTATTCAATGCATCTGATTATTTTCTACACTCTGTGGTATTACAGTAATTCACGCCAAAGCTTAGAAAATATGTTAAGCACTAGTCTTAATTGCTGTCTGATCTATCTGATCGACAGTTTGTTTTGCATCCCTGACGATGACGATACGTTTTAAGTAGTAAAAAAGTCTTTGTTCATCATATATCACGGAGTTTTCTCAAGGGTTCTCCACATACATATAATATATGTCACACTTACCCTAATGATTATGATGATTATTAATGATTTACCCTGGAAAAACCGAAACATAGTGCCTTCATCAACTATAGTATACGCGAGTAAAACCCGTTCTATGAAATGTATAATATACAAATTTATCATAAAAAATATCACCCAAATTTTAGAATGTGAAAAAGTGGTTATTTGCATAATGTATTGTTCTAAATATCTCATACTACAGAATCCAAAAAATTTGATGTAGGTTTCAATATAAATAAGGTTATAATTAATAAGTACCACGAGAGAAATACATTACAATAATTTACGAGTTATTGGTGCTGGTCTGGTACAGTTGAGTAACCTATAGATTACTTATATTTATATAAATAATTATAAACAAACAGTCTGTTTTTTAAAACTTTCTGAATCAAACCAACAAACTGCCATTTTGTACTGGTGCAAGACATGCTGACCTAATTATCATATAATTTATAACATGGTATAAACTGAAAGCACGTAATTATCTAAGAAAACCCACGATTGGTAATCTTAACCAAATGGCGAAGCGCATTACCATTATGGTTTTAATAACATAATAATAATAAATATTCACATGCCTGCCCAGCATTATGTAAATGTCGTGAAGACGACTCGGACAAAACTTAATGCTATAATAAACCTCCATTATGAGCCGGAAGGGCACAGGGCTCCATACAGTCCAATATTTATGTTTAATCTTTGAATGTGCGGGATTGAGATGGAACAGACATTATTTGTAGTTCTTAGGACAGTTCTACCTACAGCTTTCAGAAGCGCATAAAGATGTTGATGCTGCAAACTCTATTTTTATGTAAGTCATTATAATAAAGCCGTGAAAATCCCGGAAAAATAATATGGTATAATCTCATATCATCCCGTTTTTACCAATGAACTGTTAGTGTTAGGCTGCAATAAAAATATTACTATTTTCAATAATAATTGTAGATCAACCCACCTTAGAGTTGGGGTTCTCGAAAGACTCGTCTCTACATTTGTCAATGTAAGTACCAGTTTGCATTTTGGTCGTATGAGTGGATTTATGCATACTAATACTGTTCAAAAATCTGTTAGTCAAATCAAACTGCCTTGATTACTTCCATAATTGGAGAAAAAACATTTTCACTTTAATTCTTCAGAAAGTGAGTCTCAATTACTAGGTTCATTAAAACAATGACAAATCCGCAACAGTCCAGCCAGCATTCGTTAAAACAACATAATTGACTGTATACAAGGAAGTGCAGATAATTAGTGTCAAAGATAACAAGACTTTCACGTAATTAGACTTGTTTGGTGATGTGAGTTATGAAAATCGGTCGAGCCTTAATTATCAGATTTTATCAGCGATCTTGGGCTGAATGGAACGCCACGGTGTGTGGTTTTCATTAAAAGTTATGGGAATAAGCTCAAAATGAAATACCTTTCTATGGACACGTGACTTGCGTAGGCAATCATTAAAACACTATAATTGCGTTAATTTAAAACATGTTATACCGATATCAGTCTACAGTCGTTAAAAGTGACGCCTCTTGGAAAAAGGTTGTGACATCAAAGAACTTACCTTTGCATTACAACCTCATTAACCGACTTCAAAAAACGGAGGAGGTTCTCAAATCGGTTGTATATTTTTTTTAATACCTCCGAATCAATTAATTTCACATAATTATTACTTAAAAGTCTTGCATCAAAATATACCACAATAGTGAAGCGCAAGATCCACAGAAGAAGAAGTATTACACATTAGCGTACGCTACTTGAGTAAAAGATCACTCAACGTTGTAGGTACAAGGTACCTAGGTAGTAATTAGTTCTTATCGCTAGGGCATGGAACTCCAGAAGACAACTTTTGGATGGATAGGATCACTTTGACGAAGTGAGGCTTGGATTTAGTAAATGACTTGAATAATCAGCGGTGGAATATTGCCAAGTAACAAGTATTATTGTTAGTCGGTTAAATCACATCAATAGCCTCTTAGTACCCAATGCTGTTTTTGCCATAATCCCCACGCTTGGCAGGTAGATTGGTGATCGCAGCAAAGGTGTCGTTAATTCACAGAAGGAAGCTGCTGTCCTTCTTCTGCTGAGATCCCTTAGTCGGTTTTTACTAAATCTATGGCTGAGTTGTAGTGGTCGATTCTTAAGTCGCGACCGCCATGGCATCAATCAGACAGTCGGTTCAATAACAAACAAGACATATATAACTTTAACCACTAAAAAAACCATGAAATCATAATATCAAAAATGCTTTTACGATTTTTTGAAATTGTTAATCAGTTATGTAGTTGGGTGCTGAGCCCCTGTGAAGAATACCCCGTGTGTGTCACGAGGTATTCTTCATTCTTCACATCTTACAGTACACAGCGAGTTAATTAAAAATAAAAATACATATAATTAATTACCAAATAATTGTCTTCTAATGTATCTTTAAATTCTCAAAATATTGATTTATTCTAAAGCAATTAAAAATAATATGCAATATTAAACTAACTACTCGTATGTACAAGGGAAGCAAATTACCTAAAGACCGTTACAAACAAAACAATATCTAATACAATAAAATATCCATAATCTATAGAAATTTATTATATAACCAGATCACCCACATAGCATGTTCCTGAATAAATCCCAATCACCAGTTTCTAATCAAACCTTGTTAGGATTGATCACCCGCAGCTACTGTTTCAATGTAAGTCCCGTCAAGCTAAGATACTGTTGTGTAGTTGTACAGTTGAGAATTAATGGCTTGGAATGGAATGGATGTCCACTAAGAAATAAGTAAAAATAAATTCTGATTTGAGTACGATTTGACCCTTATTCGTTACGACATTTCAAGTTAAGACAATGGTGGGTAATGGTCATAGAGAATAAGGGCTCTGATTGACCGACAGATCATAATCAACACAGCGTCCAAGCTGTTATTGAAATTTTAATACAGGCTTGAAATTGTCAAGGCAGACTTCAGCTAGTTATGTTTTTTTTTTGTCACGACTCACGTTTATTTTATTCCTTTCGAGGATTACTTACCTGTGCGTGGATCGTTTGAGAATGCTCTTGCTAGAAGGCACATGGCCACGGTTTGCAAGCATGCCATACCGGATAGGTTGCACCTCCATCGCTACTAAGCGGAATACCTACCAGTGACACATGTTTTGAAATTTTGGTCCTATGGACATATCGGTTTCCTCACGATGTGACATTCACCCATAGAGGATGTGCATATTACAAATGTGCACATACAATTGTGCATATCCGAAAAGTTCATTGGTGCACGATCGTATTTGAGCTCACAAAAACTCCCGCACAAAAGGCAGGCATATACCGACATAGCCGCACATTCCTTTAGTAATCTTAGTGTGGACTAAGAAATAATTTTGGGAACTATATCTTGTGTGTTGCGGGTTCTTTCAAGTAAAACTAACTATCCAATGACATATAAACTAAGTAGCTTTACGAAGGGAGGCAAGATTGACCCTCTGTCAAGTCTTACTGCCAGCAATCATTAAAGATATTTGATTCGATAAAGAAACGTACCAACTATGTAAACTAATTAGTATGTATCGCCACCAGTTCATTCTTATTAAAGGAATGGCGAGTTTTTGCTCATATTCGTTTAGTTTACAATAACGGTCGCTTCATTGACATTGTCTCAAGTGCCCTCTCGAAGATTTAATTTGATTGTTTATACACACGCAAACAATCGACAAGTGTGTGTGCAGCTCTTCAGAATTCATTGACAGTTAATTCTGTAGTTTTTTGCGAAGATTCAAATACGTTTTTACTGGGTAAAGAAAACAGAATGATAATGGTTTAGTTAAGTTGCTACTCAGACGTTACATTGATTTTGATGACATTGTAAAATTCCATACACAATATAAATCTAGGGAATTAGGAATAAAATAAGTTGTTGATAAAAATAAGTAAAAGAAGTATACGCCGTCTTGGATTTTATTATTGTTCTCACATTTGTAATCAGCGAATTAAGCAAAATATGGCTTTGCGATCAGACGGAACAGACCCAATAAGTTGCTGTTTAAAAAATTGCCTTTGAGTAAATAGAACTAGTAGTCTGTTAATATGTTTTTCTACATGTCTTCTTCTTCTCATGCATCTTGGACCGTAAATATACATTTAATCAATACTAAGGAAGCCCTATGACATTTCTATTACGTCTACAGCTCGTTCATTCATCAGTATCTCAGTTATCAGTATTCATCAGGATCAGTAATCTCACAACAAGGACTAACATTTGTGCGATGAATATAGATGTTTGTTCTGTGTTTGGGTGTTGGGTGCATGCATGTATTTAAAAAAGATAAAGTACATTTACAAAAAGTGTTACAAGTATTTTATCCGTAATCTAGTTCCCATATTACAAGTTTTGCTTAATTTGGGGCTAGATGGCGCTGTGTAACAATGTCCTGGTCTGTCCTGTAATAACCGGGACTATTACATATTTTGGGGAAGTTTAGGTAAACCTGTCACCAAAAATTTCCCAAAATATATATTGTGTAGTCATTGCGAATTTCAAAGGAAAGAGGCAAAGAAAAACTTTGGGACCTTTATAAGAATATTGCACACACGGAAGAGGAAGATTTGGCACGATATATAGAATTAAATATATACTATATCAATATTATGTATTTTAATCATCAATTAATTTAACATATTTGCCATGGCGATTGCGGCTCAAGAATATACCCCACCAACTCTAACCATGGATGTCGTAAAAGCTGACTAAAGGATCTCACCAGAAGAAGTGCAGCAGCTTCCTTCTGTGTATAATCTACGATCTATGATGTGATGTGATGAAATATATATGTACCTAAAAACATAATGTTAATAATAATAATGCAGAGGTTAAAATTAGACCCCAATAAAAAAAAACTTTAGCTTTCTCCACAGAGGAGTTTTTTTTATTGAACGACGGGAAAGCTGTTGGCCTTCATATCACCTGGTTACAAGTTGAGATAATGCCGAAGGTCCTCAACAAACTGAGGAACTGGCTATATTACCTCTAAATGCCGGAACCCAAATTTTTTTTTAAGAATTGTTATTATGGCGACAGAGTTGGGTAAGATGGTGGTAGCTAGACAGGAGGCGGAAATCCTACCACCAACCAGACCAAGTACAATATTGCTGCCCGTGGGATCGAGCCCTGGACCTCTGGATCTGAAATCGGTGGTTTGATCTACTAATCACAGTGGCGGAGTGCAGAAAGAGAGTATTTTATTCTGGTCTAATTCTAACCTCTGCATGATTAATATATATCATTCTGAGATGATGCAGACATGTTCACACAAATCAGCTAGGTACAACATGAAATACATTATTGACTCCTCTACGTCCGGTGTTGGTTCACTGAGCTTATATCAGACTTCTTTGTACCTAAGTGAAACTGCGCGAATACAACTATCTGCTCAATAAGGAAACGAATTACTCATGTAATCATGTGAAATGACCCATCAAGTTTATTTAAACTTTTTCCTGTACGATAATGAATCCGATAGTATCGACTAATTAGATATTTAGAATGGAATGGCGCGAAACACTTACTTACTCACCCTTCTTTAGTAATGTTGCGCAACAACTTTTTACATTAAGAAATGCGTGTTAAGTAATCATTGAAGACGGACCATTTGAATGTTTTACTTTTTAAGTTAGACCCTTCGTGTTAAGCATATGCATGTTTATTTTTTTTAAGTAGTTCAAGTGTTAACCACAAACACATTTGAAGACAAGCGATGAAAGAAATAACATCAGTTAATCGGTTTAATTATAAATGTCGTGATAAATTATATTAGTAAGATCTTAGTGTAGTGTAGGGGTCGTAGAGTGATTATGGAATTTGCCATAATTAGCTAAGCTACCTCTTACTACTACTCTGACTTACTTACTATACCTTAGTAGATACCATTTTACCAAAGTATGTCCCTTTAATAACAATTCTTAGTTGTTGTTAGATAGCCAGTTCCTCAGTCTATTGAAAAACCAGGTGAAATGCGCATCCACAATCAGCCTTAATATCCGCCAAGCGCTTCCCCACCGTACAAAAAAAATAGCGTGGTTTCCTTTATAGATATATTTATAATCGCGACTTTTCTTCCGATTCATGTCGATTTGACGTACCGTCGCGTCTCATATTATGCCGTGCCGAACGCGATGGTATGTCGATAACTATCGACCGATCAATAGGGATGGCACTTTCGATTCAATTCATAGGTGCAAAGCATTATATATGCAATTGCCTACCAAAACACTTATCCATTGGTGCACAAAACTCAAACAAAGGACCAATTCTGTGTATATTATTAAGTACAAATCTACCTTTTTCAAATGGGACATTGGCTTGCGTTTGACCGCTATCTCGCCTGATGTTAAGCAATAATGCAGCTAGCAATAGGGCATGCTTGCCTAAAAGGTACCTTTTCTCTCCTTACTTAAAGACTCCCACGTTGAAGGAAACATAGACTCAGGCAAAGCGTTCCATTTCTTGGCGGTGCGCAATATAAATGATGAAGAAAACATCGAGTTTGGTATTTCCACCATTAACCGGTGGCACATCGCCGAGCGTCTGGTTGTCCGCGAAAATAATGGGATGGTGGAATCAGACTAGCTTTAAGTTTATCAACACAATTAAAACTTTAATATAAAATTATTTATTAGTCTATTTATTCAATAAAAAGTACAATTAAACTAAAACTAACTATTTGTTGAATAAATGTACTATATTAAACTAAATATGTACAGTGATTCCTTATCACTCAGATTACCTAAGGACCGTTACAAACGGCCTATAGGTAATTCAACTGTTCCAGACCAGTACCAGACGGAAGTGTGCCCAAGACACTGGCTGCATTGCCACGCTGAATAGCTATGCTAATTCTCTGGCCTAAATAAGTGCCAGCCAGGCACCGGCTTTAATTGTATTTTTAACATATATATTATTATTATTTGATAAGATAGCACATAATAACATTAACCATTTAAAAAAAATTGCTTTACGTGGTAAGAAAATGTATGAATACCACATTAAAGTATGTGTTACAACTCTTTTATTGTAATGGGAATGCAGCTCCGTACCTAATTATAATTAAGAAAGTATTGCGGTGTCTACATCACAAACTGTTTACATAGTGTGGTGTAAACCCTGCAAGTAGTGATGATTATGTTGCAAAATGTTGACAATAATTTGTAAAAATGCATTTTTAGTACTCATTTTATTTAATTATATCATCAGCATAACAGTGAAAGTCGACTTCTCGAAAGGAATCTCACCGAAAAAAGAGGTAGCAGCTTCCTTCTGTGCCTTATCTACCTTTACTGTGATCACCAATCTGCCTGCCAAGCGTGATGATTATGGGCAATCCATCCGGCTTTAGAGGAGGCTCTGTCCAGCAGTGGACACTTATAGGATATTTATGTGTGGTGTGATATCATCGTCGTCCTGGAATCTCGTGAATAAGTGTTTTCGTCGCAATCTAACATCGAAGTGCGAGGCTACATTGCGTGTGGTTGTTGATAAAACTACCTCAGAATGACGAAAATAGCATTGAGTAGTTTAGTAGTAGACCTCGCGAGCCCTTATAAACATGCAATAACCGATTTTCTCTTTCACTTTTCCTTTCAGACTTTTGAGCAAATAGGGGTATTAGTTTTAGCGATTACTTGCGTTCCCTTGGTCTGAGGAGATCGAATCTGGTCTTGCAAAGGTGAAGAGGACTGTGTAGTCTGATAAGTAACGTAGGTATACATTTTCCGAAAAAAAAAAAAACTTGAAATATTTTTTTTTATTGTACAACGGGGAAGCGCTTGCACTTCATCTCACCTGGTAAGAGGTTGAGATAAGGCCGAAGGTGGAAGCGCACTTCACCCGGAATCCTAAACAAACCGAGAAACTGGCTATTTTACCTCTAAAAACAATTTAAATCCTGCAGCAAACTTGTGTGTCTCCTAAATTCAATTGAAACCCCTTTATAAATAACGCTGCAGCAAACTTCCTCTCTTTTCTCCCCGATTACAAATCACGATCTACTAACCAATTTCAATAAATCAAGGAACATGTTTGCCAATTTTCATCAAAATCCGTTGAAAAACGCGAACTGTAGTCGACAATACAGACAATACGATACCGTCAATACAATACCGACCGACAGACAGCGGACAAAAGCATTTTTGGCCAAATCTCGAAACTGAGACGCTTCGCTCGTTTCGCTCGCTCGGTCAATCGGCAAAGGCCAAGGTCCTACCCGTCGTACAATAAAATTAAAAAAAAAAACTTGTATATACGCACTGCTGGGCATAGGCCTCCTCTATAAGATGTATCTCTTTCCGGTATCAGTTATAAGAAATTAAATTTGAACAGAAATGACTTGAATCAAGCGTCTTTGAAGCTTCTGATAGATGTTATGAATTTTGGAATGGGGCTAAAAGCTCGTGGAAATAAAATGACGATGTATCTCTACTTAATTTCGGGCTAGATTGCACTGTGTGAAAAGTACCATAGTAAAAATATGGGTTACTTGATTGCGTACATTATTTTCTTCGTGAGAAGAACACGCATTTGGTTTTGAAAAAAAAATGCTGAACTCGACAAACGGTTTGCATATATTCACATATTAGAAGTTACTGCATAAGGTCTTTGAAATAAAAAATACTGTACTTGACAAAACGGTTTGCATATATATGCACATGCTATGGTCTACTGTTCCAACCGTCCAGACAGCCCTGTATCCATATTACTCAATATTCACCGGCAGCGACCGTCTTCTGTCCATGGCATTTTGTAGAATGGGACCGCAACTTAGCGCGGGTCAGTTACGATAACAACGGTTGTATCAGTTAGTTCCTAGGCATCAGCTAGGACCTGTTTCAGACAGCTCAGTAAACTAGTTAAATGTTGAAAAAAAGGCAATAAGTACTTGAAACTTCTTTGTTATAAAAACATACGGCCTTTATCAAATCGCTAATATATATATGTATGTATAAAAAAACTGCGTTTGACCTTTCATTTGATACACATTGTAATAATAAAACATATTAGTTTTCTCCATCTTAATTTTTTTATCGCACCCTCCATTATAAAATAGGTACGCCTTTGTTACTACGACAATTTAGACAAACCAATTGACTGCTCACACGTCAAAATACATTGAACCGTTAATGCATGCCAATCAAATAGATATACATACATACTCTAGAAAAACATAACCCTCCTGACGCAGTCGGGTAGAAAACGAAATAATCCAGTAGATGATTTATTTCATCGCATAGACAAAAAGTACTTATTATGTTGTGCTAAGGTATATGCTTCATATTTTCTGGGATAGGGGCAGAAGGAAGACAGCTAAAATTAGCTTATCACAATTTTACTTGAGGATGGTAGTATAAGCTAGTAGGTCAAACCTCAAACATACACAAAATCAAAACCCGGAAACTTCTATACACATTCATGTAAAACTATCAAGTCCGTTCTATCTAATCTAAATCCAATTGACTTGTAGTAGTAAACATACGGTATAAATCCATAGGAAGTTGTTATTTTCATTACGAAAAGCCCTGAGCTACCTTTAGAATTGAAAACGGCAGATAGAGTCATAACTCGGGAGAAATGCTGATTGTTGTTTACAACCACCACAAATACAACAGTCAAAGTCTTGTACATTATTATAATGTTTGCCGAGCCGAGGCCATTTGAGTAGGACTCAATTTCTATGCACTACGCACACACAATTCCTAATATCTATAATCTAGCTTGTTTTTTTAAATATATTGAAGATGGATCAGCTCTTAGCTTTGAGGCTGGACTGGGCAAGAACGAAGTCTACTATGGAGCGAGTCTTTCCAGAATACCTATTAACTCTCTTTTAGAAGGTGTTGTGCGTACGCACCAGAAGAAGAGCAGAAGCTTCCTTCTGAGTTTTATCTACACCTTTACGATCACCAATCCGCATGCCAAGCGTGGTGATTAAGGAAAAAACCTTCCAGTTTTAGAGAAGGATCTGTCCAGCTGTGGCCACTAGTGTGCTGTTGATGATGATGTATAATACGTACGTATACAAATGGAAAAAAGCATGCAGCTGATACGTGCATGCATTTTTGGCAGAGCGCATTTTCAACGATTTTTAATAGCGCTCGGTCATTATCCTTAGAAAATGTGGATGATATTAAGCTGTGTGTCTGAAATTTATATAATGTATCGGTGAGTCGGTGACAATAATATACACTAATATCTGGTTTTGCCATAATTGCCACACTTCAAAGGTGCATTAGTGTAGTCAAGTATTAAATAAGACACTATTGGACTCGAAAGTGACTGACACCATTTTAGGAAATCGTATTAAATATCAAAAATATTGTTATGAACATTTCTTAAAACTATCTCGCGTATGTTTACAGGAGGGTACATGTTATCAAATATAGCTTGTAGGAGATTTGAAACTGTAAGCACTGTTATAGTAGCATTACTGTTCATAGTTCAATATAAAGTGATGCGGTGTGCGCAAAGTGACATGCGTTGGACCCACCACCACAGAATGCCAACGCTAGGTAGCTTCCCATCATCATTACCACCGCTATTGCTATAAAACAATCACATCGGCAAATGGAACACGATCACAATACTTTGCATAGGTTCAGATAAATAGTACTTCCTTCAAAACAAAGCTGTCTATGAGGTACTTGTATACCTACTAATAAGATACCTATCGTGCTCACTGCAAGATTTTGAGATTAATTTGTTTGATTGTTTTGTGATAAAATTTTGTAGCCACAAATAGTGGCTCCAAAAAGCCATGTTATTAAAATTTTTTTGTCGATAAAATAAATAATTGCTACGTGGCTTTGAAGCTGAATATGCAGATGAATTTAGAGATGTCAGCTTTGAATTTGCAAGTAGTGGAGATTTTGAAATGTAATAAAATTGCTTAAAATATGAAACCTACTCGTATCAATACGAAAATTAGAAGAACGTTGGCAGAGGGAGTCTCTATATTGCCGCTTGCGCTTTCGTTTTTAGTATTTTCACTCTCCAGAATACTTTTAGTAGATCAATTCAGAGTCTAATTAAATGCATGAGAGTGGGAATCTGTCATTAATTATACTTCCATCGTAAAGCTTCTCGATAACTGTTGATGATTGAGGAAATGAATTACGTAGAGTTACACTCCAAGTTAATTGTAAGAAAGTTGTATTTTGTTTTAATCGTCATTAGCTTGGGTCTCACCGGACAATCCAACGCGCACCAATCGCGCGCGGCAAGAGCGCGATCCAAAGGCGCGGTTAGCGGTTGGTTTGCTGCTCATATCACGAGAAATCTGATATCTCGTGATAGGCAACAGACCGATTAGAAATACCAAATATATTAGCAAAATAAAGTTTACTGCTGCCACAGCTATTCGAAGCTGCCGCTGTACGTGTGATTCCATCTCCAGCAAGATTTCGACTGAATCACAGATAGCCTATGGATCGGTTGGTGCGGTGTTTAGGATAGCAGTTTCAACAAACTTAGATCGGCCAAGTGATATCCACGCTCCACGCATCATGATTTTGGATCGCGGAGCTCACGAATGCTGAAGCGCGGTGTGGACAAAACAAAGTCTTAGCACAAACTTAACCAAGCACATTATGGTAGGAGGATCTGAGGATCGAACCTGGGACCTCTAGATCTGATATCGGTGGGCAAACCACTAGCACGCAGAGGCGGTTTAAATTACAGGTAGTGAGACAATGAAGAATGTCTCATCATTTCATGGATAGAAAATACTGCATTCCCAAGGAAAAACCGATCTTTCTGAGCACTCGCAAAGGTGATCCTAAGCTGACTGATACGGTGATAAACCTGGTCATAGTAATTGTCTACAAGTACAGCTTCGTAAATCAGCCAGAACTAATCGCCGTTCATGTTTTGAGGCTCGTAGGTTGTGTTTGTCACGTACCATTACCTCGCAAAGGTCGTAAAGGCGCAATGGCTGGTATATATTAGATAGTACTCACATGCTCCTTCTACTTCTTGCTAATGGAATGACACCTGTCATAAATCATATTCTGGACTATAATAACACTATTTTATAATACTTGTAATAATTTGTAACGATCTTTTTGAACTTCGTACTACGGAAAATTTCGTCAGGAAAACTATTCTACAATTTTAATAATACTAAGTAGGTTAAGTAAAATTTTACCCGTAATAGGTACCTAGCTGTTATCATTACCGGCCGTTACTTTGTCCAATCCACCCAAAGGTAGTTTGGAAAAGCGAGATAAAGCCGCTGATCGTTACTTTTTTCAAATTGGAAATGGGTAAGCTTTTGACCTCGACAAGCCTCGAGGTCGTGTATAGGCTTTATGGAACATATGGAGCCTAGGCATTACCTGGGTGCGGATGAGGTCTACACAGGAAACTGCTTGGCACCGGTCTTTGGTAGGAAAGTGGTCGCAAGCCTTTTTTTTATTAGTTACTTTAAAAATCAAATTGTCTATTTGATATCTTATCTAAATAACGGTACAGTACATACAGGCAGGCAAAATATAGACAGACACTGGTTGTTAAATTCCATTCCTAACGAAAATAAAGGAATAGTGGTCTACCTGCATAACAAAACTGAAAGAAAAAAGACTTGAAGAAATCAAAATCACCGCTTTCTATACAATTTATTGTGAATTTTCTAATTGTCCATATGATATAAATAGATAAAAAACAACAGAATTACTTCTGCAGTAATTCGATTTAAAGAATAAACACCTGCCTTGACAGCTCTCGCTTTCAATTCACAATGCTCTTTCCAAATACATCTCCTACTAATTTAGCGGAGCAATCTATTTAGACGAAGATTAATGAATATTTATAATTGCACGGATTTCCTGTAGAAAGAGGCTTTATAAATTCATAATTTAATATTTAAATCGTTACGTAAATAGATCACAATTAACTGATGAATGCACACCAAATAATGCATCCTAGAAATGTTACACTACATTAAGAAAGCGTTCATAATGTTTTTTTTTTTAGTTTGAGCTGTGTAACAGTTTCGGTACCTTTACGAGCCACCGCCATAGGCGTTTGACGACTTTTATATGCAATGCAAGTGTCCGACGGCATAATGTATATGAAGTAAAAAATCATCATATTTTTCGGAAAAACAGGTCATAAGAGTCTGCTATTAGGTAATTTAAGAATACTAGTGCTCATTATAAAAGGGCTCGTCCGGGGAATAACTACCAACATACCAATTTCCGCCAAGCAACATTGCTGGGTTCCGGTTTGATGGGTATGGTTGCCGGTGAAATTACGAGCACGCGAGGTTTAATACATTTAAGTCGTAGGTCATGTTCTTGGATGCAACCTACGCAGTATCGATTTTTTATAGGCAAGAGATGCACATAATATCAGGTGGGCTGCTTGCTTGTTCCGTCTACTAAGGAAGACGAAATTTAAATATATAACAAAGAAGTTTTTTAAAGAAGAAAAGAAGATTTTAAAGAAGGATTTTAAAGGTTGTCTAGTTCAGACCACTTTTATTCTAGACGATGTCTAAGACGCTAGTCACCCTTACCCTTTAGTCACCCTTGGTGCTATTCAACACTGATGGAATCAAGATGATGTTCTACTGAAGGCTTATACCGACGAGCATGTGGTAACGTTATGAGAGTAAATGAGGTAAAATAGGTGTATAATAAGAAAAAAAGTGGTAATTCTATGATTCTGCTTACTTCTCGGGCAAACTGGCGTGAATTAGAGTGAATCCTTAGTAATCATATGCAAAGCATGAAGTTCACTCGGATATTGACTAAGTTAATACCTCATTAAAGTCAAGGTCCTAGATGCAATGGTGCATAGTAGAAGAATGCTAATAAGGCCATGTGGCATGGCGCCATTTCCTTCTAGTCACATCTACATTGCACCTGTCTGAAGAACTGGAAACAAACAGTTCCGCTTGTTTTGTTATCTTGAAACAATTGAAAAAGACCTGAGAAAATACCAAAAATAACAAGTATTTTTGGGTCGCAATCGTAATTCATCAGTGGATATTATGTTGGCTAAAGTAAAAAATATACTATGATTAAAAATAGGTACTTGCAGCTACTAGTACCTCGGACTAGAACTTTTATCCTAGTGCTTTTAACCGCCTCTGTGTTCAAGTGATTTGAACACCGATGTGTTCAAATGTGATCACCGATCCAGAAGTACCGGTTTCGATTCGAAGTACCTATTTTTGAATCTACGATGACGATCCTCTTCGTTTTTTTCTAAAATACCAAGCTTCTCCTGACCAAATCTTCCAGTAATGTTAATAAATAATATAATTAATTCTCATATAATACAGTCGTTAATGGTAGAATGGGTGATGAAATCACTGTTCATCAGTAAGATCGTTGGAATTTGCCCGAGGTGATGGGATGCATTTCTTCAAGAGGCCATACATCAAAGTGTAACGTTACAAATCTCATATAATTTTTCTAAGATTACAGTGCATTTACGCCCTTTTTTCGTAACTAAAAACGTGTTATTGGCTTCGGAAGTGATCGAAGCATTCGATTACCGCCCACAGCTACCGTAAACAATACATCGTAGGAACTGTAAACCAATTAGAATGTCACTTGTCTGAATTATTGCTGTGTTCAATCATAGAAAAGTCACGAACCAATATCAGGCTGGCTTTCCACTGAAGCACAACGATTACTTTTTCGTTTTTATGCAATATGATAACGCATCTAAGCAAGACCAGTACAATCGTTATGCATATTTTTACTAATGGTAATTTTACTCAATGTAGCAAACTAAGCATTGCTTTGTAGTAAGGGAACTTAATCACGGATCACAGAAACTTGTACATGCATACTTATGATATAATATGACACCCCAACACAGATCATGAAGATGAGGATGAAGGTTTATCTGTTTTCCCTGAATATGACGAGAGTAAATAATAAGTGTCTTTTAGACCGGCTTACTACATTGTAAGCCACCTCATCGCTACCCATTAGTCGAGATTGTGATCAGACGTAGGTGTAACTTAATTTCTCTGCGTGGCAACATTATTAGAGGCTAGTAAGTAAGTAGTAAGATCTGTCTAACTTAACTTTTTTTACTTATCTATGTTTATTGCTGCCTAGTCTTTTTATCTATTGTGTTATATTGTATACTGTCCAGTCCAAATTCTTTATGTATCTATACGTGAAAACGTCTAATTGGCATTCTGTGTTATATGATTGTGCCTATATAAATTGCATTTGCATAAATTATTTATTTCAAGGGAAATTTTTAAAAAAGTACATAAATTCAATAATAGAAAAAAACACAACATACAGCATAGATGGAAAACAACAAATCTGAGGCCTGTAGGTATATATGTATATATAGGACAAGATATATCAGCGGATTGTTCACGTCTGGTTTGAATAACATACAAAAAACAAACTTGATTAACAAACAATGTACAATGATATTGCTCGCAATGTTTTTCTAGCTATACTTATAACAGTTTAGTATTAAAAATCCATTGCCAGCACCTTATCTGAATGTTTGGCATGTCTCGCTTTGGTAGGCAGTGGCCTCGAAACTTGCGTTTTTGTCTAATATGTAAAACGGAATGTTATAAAAAAGGAGCTACCGGTTTAATCGGGAATTACTCATTTAGATCGTATCATCTATCACGTAATAATGGCTCGTAATTAAGATTGCTACTGAATTGAAGCTGAATTAATTTATGCGATAAATATCAATTAATTCAGTAAAATAAAACAGAACTAAGCTTGGTATGCTACTTTTTACGGCTAAGCTAAAACCTATAACAAAGCTTGTGAGTTAATATATTCTAAACATATATAATCATTGTATAGCTGACTGACTGCCTGACTGACAACGCAAATTGACTTCTATCCTTGTTTCTGTCACTACCTAGGTTTGCTTGAAGAAAACTCTTATTAGGCTTAAGCTCACCTTTGCCGTACTGTTTAATATGAAGTTAACTTGTATCATTATTTCTATGTGTGTGTGCAATAAAGTATAAAGTCACTCTGGCTTGGACTAGAAGACTCCAAGATTGAATGAAGATATTTTATACATTTTATTTCTATGAATTTCATCATCATCATCAAGTCCACTGCTAGATAGCGCCTTCTCGAAAATTTGAGTGTTTTGCCATAATCACCACGCTTGGCAGGTGGATTGGTGGTAATATTGTTGGATAATACTCACAAGATATGCTGCCCTTCTTCTGATGGGATCCCTTAGTCGGCTTTTACGACATCCGCGGGCTTAGCTGGAGGGGTTGATTATTAAGCCAAGACCGCCACGGAAAAAAAATAATTGTTCATTAGAGTGCTATTGTTAACTGTCTGTTCCTTGTTTCAGATCGCCAGATAACGAGAAAAGGTGAGAAATAGAGTCGTTACGGTAAAATAATTTAACGAGCTCAAGCGGTTGTGGAAATAACTACTGAGACCTTTATTAATGGAAATTGTATCGTCTCAGCTGAGATTACATATCTGTGTTAGCAGGCGCCCCTCTGCCTTAGCCCGCGGATGTCGTAAGAGCTGGCTAAGGATCTCAGTAAGAGAAGGTCTTTATTAGTTTCAGCTTTACTGCGATCGACTAATCTATCCGACGTGTATTGTAAATTTGATATTGAAGCTGAGGTGGGAGAAATTGTAGCCTGCATAAATGTTTTCAAATATCATTTAGTTAGATAATTCTATATTTGAATGGAACCGGCTACAAGAATATTACTTTTTTAGGTTAAGCGTGTTGAATATTATGATAGAAAATAGCTCAATCATGGCAAAATAAATTAACATCTAACATGAATATACCAATCTTTGTTTTGGTGTCTAAAATACGATCATTTCACAAGAAGCACTGAGCAGGTTCTTGTTAAATGAGGTGGGTTAGATCTAACTTTTAGCGGTCAATCCTGGGTAGCTATAGCTACGGCCGAATGATCCCATACCTGGTGGTAGGACCTGTCAAGATCCGCCTGGTATGCAATCACGCAACAGCCAAAGTCCAGCTCTAAGCAGTTCTCAGAGATCTGCAGATCAGAGAGCTTTTAATAATAGCTTCTTGAAAATCTTGCTCCAATGAAGATCGCAGACATGATGGCTCCCAGGTAATGCCCGCAAGCCTTCGGGTCAAAGCTGAACCAATACCAAATAAACATTTTTTTATTGTACTACGGGGAAGTGCTTTGATGGCCTTCAACTTACCTGACTTTTTTCATGTTTTTCATTCACCCGGAATCCTCAACTATCTGAGCAACTGGCTATCTTTACTCTTAGTCCCGGAACACAACCGTTTTAATATTGTTGTTAAAACAACATAATTAGGTAAGACGGTGTTAGCTAGCCAGGCGGACATAAACAAAGTACTACCACAAACCAGAATGTACTGTAAAGTAGCTATCAGCTTCAGCTTAAAGCCTAGCGTGCGCATCACTGGAGTGCCAGCTTTACAGTTACACCCATCTAAAGCGTGTAAACGACTTGTGATTTTGATGAATGACTCGGATAGTTCAGATCGCTTCGAGTCGATCGCGTGAGCTGGCTAATAGTGTTAAAATTGATCACCTAGTTTCTAACAGAGCGTTTTCACATATATACTTTTTCTAGGTGCCTGTAATGGTGTCAGTTTGTACTTTGACTGTAAAAATCTAAGCGATAAATATCCACCTATTCAATTGTCAATTAAATTTATTGGTATTTTTTTTTTATTTTGGTATTTTAACCAGATACAATTCTCAATACCCATACACGAGTCATATAGTCATTATATAGAGTCCATCTTTCTTAAAAAAATAAAAAAGTGATTGTTTGACTTTTTATCTCATATCGTTATATATTTTTACAATGAGGTTTGTTAGCTCTGTTGTTAGAAGCGCTGTCTTCTGCGCCGTAGGTTTGATTCCTACCCAAGACAAACATTAGTGTGTTGAATATTTATATGCTAGTTCTACTGAGCCTTACAATATACCTGTCATGACACTTATCATACAATACATCATACAAATACATTTTTGTTTTGTATTGTATGATAAGTATCTACTTATATAATGTATTAACAAAAAAATATGTAAAAGTACTATCTTCGTTATCTTATTCCTTAGATGACGCGCTGTGTAATTTTCAAATGGTTACATTTGGAGTAAATAATTTTTCGAAGAATCAATATAAAATTATTTTCAAAGGATTTTTCTTGTGTAAATTCATGCACATCCATTTCACTTACTGCGCGGATTTACAAAGCGCTGTCCCTTACGTACGAAGCACGATTGGCCAGTATAAGCGCTTTAATTAGAACGATCAAAAACCACATTTTTGGTAAAACCTCTATTAACCGATTACGTTATAGCAGCCGAGGGAAATCGTTGGATGGAAAAGGCTCAGGCGGTGTACATACCGTAGATTTAGGGAGGGTATATATTTACTAATAGTCGTAAGTGGGTTGAAGTTATGATGAGGAAAAGTAAAAAAGTATGCAGCAACATGCTATTAACGAACCATTACGTACAAACATTATGGTAATAAGTTACACCATCATCAGTCTGTCGCTTCGCGTCTCTTGTTTGCAATCCATCTGTCTGAGATCAGACTAATCATATACATTTTAGATTATTGCGCCACGTTAGGTACGTTTTGTGCCTGTTTATTCAATGAAAACTCTAGAAATGTGCGACAAGCAAGACATTATGGATTTTCCTTACATGTGATTTTTATTTTAATCTTATTTTGCTTTTCAATTGCACATATTTCGTTCTTTGACTTTCTTCTTTATACCATCTTATCGTTATATTCATAATTGAGCTAGCGTTGCTCCATAAAAATACTTAGTCTTTTAACATGAAATGGGTAAGCTCCATGCTTGCACGGATTGCAATTGATTGCAAGGATAAGGTTTATGATGGAGCGAGCTTACCCAGAGTTGGATTTCATTGGCTATGGAATGAATAAGGAACTTTTAATTTCCTTATTTGATACCTTGAAT
The DNA here is from genome assembly GCA_951394065.1 of Venusia cambrica. Lineage (NCBI taxonomy): Eukaryota > Metazoa > Arthropoda > Insecta > Lepidoptera > Geometridae > Venusia > Venusia cambrica. Next base: position 8,277,417 of record OX596043.1, on the reverse strand, counting down.
TTTAAAAATATTGTGGATTTTTGTGACTTGTAGCTAAGAAGTGTAAACATGTAGTGTATACAATGTGGAAAATTTCACATTTTTGAAAGCGGTATGATTTTTTTTGAACCTCCAGCTTTGACTACGACCCACGGGTATGGACCGCCATAACCGTGGTCCACCTTGTTAGTAGATCTGGATGAACCATGATTAAAAATAAAACCCAGTAGTTCACCTTTTTACTAGTTTTCAAAAATGTATTAGTATCCGCACAAACACCGTAAAATATCTCGCGTACCTATTGCTGGGGCACAACCTCAATGAAGAAACAAATACAAGATCAAGACTGATCAATGTGTCTCGTGATTCATAGTTAGGATTAACCTTTTTTGAACAGTAACATAAACAGTTAAAACATTATTAGAATACATTGACCACCGTTGAACCCAGTGTAGGATTTCAATTTGTTAAGCAAATAACAAAGTGCTGTCAAACTACGAATCTAGTTTGATTTAGTGCCAGTTGTTTATCAATATAATGAGACAGGTTATGATTGTAACGGACGTATTTATTGGTTATTATTTATATAATACGTCTCAATAGCTAATGGTATTAAGATGCAGCCACATCTACGTATTTTTATGCGTCGACAATTCAGCGTCAACTTGCCAATGATCAATGTAGATTTGGATGTGGCATGTAAATTCAAATTGTAGGAAAATTTTAATATGAATTGCGATGTAGCGTTCGAATTGTGATTTTCTTTTTTTTATTCAAATCTGGATAGGTAGGCGCGTAAAGATACGCAGATGTGTAAAATTTTCATATGAATTGCAATGCCACGTCCAGTTATGATATTTTAGTGTTATACCATATTTATACTACAGGTATACTAGCGTTAAAATTGTGGAGGCGCACTTCACTCGGAATCCTCAACAGTCTAAGGAACTGGCTATCTTAACCCCTTTTGTATTAGTACCCAAATTGTATGTCCGCCTGGCGAGTTGTCAACATTGTACATAGGGCTTTCGCCATAACAACAGTGCTAAATTGTTGTGTTCCGTCATTTAGAGGTAAGATAGCCAATTCCTTAGTCTGTTAACGATTCCAGGTGAAGTGCGCATCCACCTTCAACTTTATCATAACTACTACAAAAACAAACGTAGTTTGCGCTTATTTAAAATTGTCACGTGCAATTCGAATGGGTAAATACCAGGACAGGGAATCTGTCATTGAATCTGTAGTGCGCTACTTTTTCAAAATAAATAATACAAATGAGTGAAATGTGAAAGATAGTTTTCCCATACAAAAATGACAAAATATCTTTTTTATATTTAGTTTTAATATCTTTAAGATATTTTGTTCAAAATGAAAGTGATAGAAAATGTTCAGAAACTTAGTTGAAAGTTTGCAGCAAGCTAAAAATCCCGTACGTTATCTAATATAATCACAGCTTAATTTTCTCTAATGTGATGCCCGCCGTTCAACCGATTACCTGGAAAAAAAAATAGAACTTCAGATGCTTAGCAAACATTCGCGTTCGTGTAAAGTTTTTATATACGAATATACGTAGCAGGTTGGGTTTGAGTTTTTCTAAGCCAACATATCTTCTCGCACTACAAAATAACTTGTAGCTATATTTGTAAGTGTGAGAGGAAGCATTCTATCTTTCTAGAGTTGTTATATCCTTCTTAGTAAGTGATTTGGATCGATTGCTCACTAACAAGCCGGCTTTTAATAAGGTGTTTAATTTGTAAAAACAAGACTCCGGTAGCGGTTTCTTTAAACCCTATTAGTCTTGCACTTGTAATCTCATTAACAGGGGTTTTTGTCAACCATTACCATGTTTTAATAGTCAGTTAGTTGTGTACTTCATTTGATTTGCAGAGCGTATAGATCTCTATTCGATATATGATCTCGATAGAAATCATTATTATTTTACGGTGGCTCCTTTTTTTAGTACAACGGAAATCGCTTGGCATTCGTCTCATCTGATTTTAAGTTATGATAAGGCCGAAGGTGGAAGCACACTTCACCCGGAATTCTCAACGGTCTGAGGAACTTAAACAGAGTCCTACCATCAACAAAATTGTACTGTATCTGTGTCTAGCACGAACGTCTAGTGATGTCTAGTGAATAGACCATAGAGGCGGGTTTTCATTGATCTTCTGCATTTATCTAGTGGGCGATGGAAAAAAGAGTGGGAAATTGTAAAATATTTTGCTTCTTTCGGGTGTACTTTAAGATATCTCATAGTTGATGGTGTTAATCGAATATTCTTATTTCAAAGACAATATTAATTACAGTTCCAATGTTAATCAAAGATTAGGAAGAGATACAAGATCGATTGATTAGGTATTCAAATGACCTATCGTTCTGTTGTATTTGCCTACGCATCCGTCGCCTCAGGGAAGCTTTTAGAATTATAAAATAAATCTAATCTAGATAGCATTTATCCACTTTCTGCTGTAGGATGCGAAATTAATCAGTTCAGCCCTAGAGCATGGAATAAAGCTGATAATGCATCCTTTTAAACCCGGACATAAGGTTTATTAGTATTTATGGTTGATACAGTTAAACAATTTCATATCTAGAAGTTTATTTTATCAATCAAGAAAAGGAATAGTTTATGAGATTATATTGTTTTAGATTGGACCTCCATTGTCAGTGATGAAATGTAGAAAGTGCTGCCTGTGTCTGATTTACTGGTTTGTTGTATATTTTTTTTGCTATCTGGAACTCGGGCTTTTACCTAGGCAAGGTAGATGTCTACGATAGAACGATGTCTTCTAGAAGTTGCCTGGATAGAATTGTAAGTATTTTTTGCGATATACGACTTGAGAAAGTTTATTGGGACGAAGAATAACCTAACATTCACATAATATCTCACACATGCTGATTAAACAGCGACGTGATTTTTCTTATTCTGAAGCCTTTCGACCGGAGACTAGCTGTCAATTTGATTAGATAATAAACTAGTTACTAGATCATTCGATTTCATTCAGTTAAAGTGATGTGCTATGTGGCATTTAAGCTTGAATGGATTTATGATGAGTACCAGCTAAATGTTTCTATCTGCTTTTCAACAGCCCATTAATTTCCACTGCTACAAGGAGCCTCAGGGACAGCCCACGGATGTCGTAAATGTTGACTAAGGGATCGTATATACCAGAAGAAGGGCAGCAGCTTTTGTGTATTAACAACCCCGTTGCTAGCATTATAAATCCACCGTAGTGATTTTAGATATACCTATAACATTTTGAAGACGCTGTTTCCAACCGTGGACATTCATGAGCTGCTGAAGAATTTAAACTATTGAAATGATCTATGGGTCTTTTTTATTGTACGACGGGGCAGCACTTGGCCTTCATTTCACCTGGTTACAAGTTAAGAAAAGGCCGAAGGTGGAGGCGCTCTTCACCCAGAATCCTCAACAAACTGAGGAACTGGCTATCTTACCTCTAAATGCCGGAACACAACAATTTTACAATTGTTATTATGGCGACAGAATTAGGTAAGATGGTGGTAGCTAGCCCACCTAGTATCAGTAGTCCGATGATTTAGTCCTATGATCGGACTGATGAGACTTTTTAGTGTCATCAGTCCGATGATGCTGATCAATACAGATTATCGGACTACTGAGCCGTTTAGTCCGATATTTACACATTTCGACTTTCCCAAAAAAATAAATACTTTAGCTTCAGTTTATTTTTTCCAACAAAAAAAATGAGAGCTTATAGAAAAAAATATATATATTTTTCTTTTTCCACCAGTCATGTATGTACTTGTGTACAATAACTTTATCGGTTAACTTTTTGAAGAATCTACTTGAGATGTGTAAGACACTCGAGATTTCCAACTTCCTTGCTCTCAAGCCATTTATTTTAATTTTATGTTCTATTTTCAAACTTAGTGATATGACAATGTCATTGAATCTTTCAGTGTGTGTGGACTATTGCTTTTTCAATTGTATTTGAATAATTTCAAAATGACTGATAATTATTTTGAAATATTAAAACGTGGGTGTGGAAGAGTCTTACTGTTTGGCGGATACCAATTCTATAGAAATGCTATTTAAAGATGGTAGTTGTTGGCAAATATAAAAATGTAAATCTTAAATGCAAAGGATGGACCTTATCAGAAGGAAGTAAAATATATATACACTAATATTATAAAAAAAAATGTATTTTTGTGTGTATGTTTCTAATGAATAAACTAAAAAACGACTTCACTATTGGAAAGCTACATTCACCTTGATTAACATAGGCTATATATATTTATGTGTTTAAAAATAAATATCCATCCGTGCGAAGCCGTGACGTGATAAGACGCTAGTAGACGCTGTTATATATTTTGAGATAATGGTGAAATGTTCATTAATTATGTCCTTTATATATTTAAAAATGAAGACCAAATTAAAAAAGTTAGCGGTGAGCACACCTGGAAACTGGATAAAACTCTGAATGAAATTGACATATTACTTGACAAATATGTCGAGAAGGCTGCCCGAGGAACGGAAGCTGCTCCGAGAGTCTATAGAAAATTTTGATTGGCTATTGCAAAATCAGGGTTAGACTTAGCATCATCACAACCTGTCCCTACTTTCGATCAGAAAAAATGACTTTCTATCGAAAAATACGATCGACGGCAAAAGCCAATACTATACGTCCCATTGGTTATGAAGAAGTTGAGGTACCCTCACAATTTAAAGATTTCTTATTGGCTGATTACTACGATGGCACAATAAAATTTTTAGTATTTTTCACAATCACAAATGAAATCCATAAAACGTTTTTTTATGGATGGCACCTTCAAAGCATCTCCTGTACCATTTCCACAACTATACAGCATACACAGAGACTTGGGCAGTGGCAAAGAAAGTACTAATGTAATTCCCTTGACATATATGTTTATGTCATACAAAAGTGTGAAGGCATACACTTTAGCATTACAATTAATAAAATCACAGCTTCCAGAGTGGGAACCATAAGATATTCATGTTGACTATGAGAATTCTGCCACAAAAGCGTTGTTGAAAATATTTAAAAATGTGAATATAAATGGTTATTACTATCATTTCCGAAATGCTTTGGACCGAAAAGCAAAATCAATTGACTTAAAATCGAGAAATTACAGGCGTATCGTTAGTTTGTGTTCTGTTCTGCCATTGCTGCCAATACACGAAATAAACAATGGTTGGCAATATATTATGTCAATCGAAATGCCTTCTCATGATGATAAAATTACAAAATTTAAAATTTATTTGAATGAATGAAGGCGAATTTATCGACAAATGGTGCGTATTTTCGGAACTTCATCGAACGAACAATGTGGTCGAAGCGTGGAATTTTACAATCAATGGTCTAATTAACAAAAATCCTAGTATGTTACAAATTAAAAAAAAATAATAGATGATGACACCCTCCCGATTTTAAAAGCAGAACAGATGAGATTTGGAAAATCAAAAGGAAAAGGAACATGAAAAAGTTAAGTTTATTAAAGAAACTCAGATGCAGTTGACTGGTGTCAACAATTTAAAGGTTATGTCCCAGCGGCAGTCAGACAAACAATTGTTGCATTAATAGATTATTTATTGTGAGTAGAAAATTAAATTCTGAAAAGCCAGAAAGACCTGAATCGTAAATCATAGTGACATAACAATGCTAGAATCTCCTCCTTTGCCATTGAGATAATGTTAGACGGACGTCGATTGTATAAAGTAGCAACATCTGTATTGAAACTAGTAAATTGAACCTTAGGGCTGAAATTTTAGGCTTTGCTACTGATACATTGCTAAAATAAAAAAAAATCTAACATTAGTTTAATTACCTTAATAAATTTTTAACTTAATTTTACCCAATTTTCTATCATCCTGATGATACTCGTAGCATGCAGCATGTTACATAAATTAGGTTAACACTAAAACCATGACAATATGTTCATGACGGACTTGTTATTTTTCTCGTTATGAGACCTACCATGGTAGGTTTTATTGTTATCGAGAGGTAATTACCAACAATCCGAATATGTATAATTTTCCGCTAAGCGGCGATGGAGTTGCAACCTGTCACGTCTGTAACCTCTGTAATTTTGTGTCACCTATATTATTTCGTTCCAATAAAAAAATATTCTGATGGTATTCGAATAACCAAGGTAAATCCTCGAAAGGAATAAACAATCGTGAGTAAATTTACGTTACTATATCTTCTCTAAATAGTATGAAACAAAGTAGCTCTGTCTGTTTTAAGCCACGCAACGGATTTTGAGATGGCTCATGAGAAAGAGCGTTAAACGAGGTAGGTTTGTGTGTATGGTAGTTCCTCAGTTTGTTGAGGATTCCGGGTGAAGTGCGTCTCCACCTTCGGCCTTATCTTAACTTGTTACCAGGTGAGATGAAGGTCAAGCGCTTCCCCGTCGTACAATAAAAAAAAAGTATATAATATTTGTCAATATTTTGTACAAAATTGCAGAATTTTACGGTATTTTTTCAAAAACAGGCTACACTTACAAGGCTTACCACTGACCAAATCTTAAACATCCAAACACTATACTGAAATATTGTAGGTAATTTTAAAATTCTCTCTTTCTAAGCGCACTCATCGCTTTCTTTATAAGTATTAGTTAGTTATTACTAGCGACCCACACTATGAAAAGCCGGGGCGGGTCAATAATAATAAAAAAAAATATTTATTATAAATAGGCTTACATATAATATGGTAATATTCATTTGAGCATAGGTTCTAGTGATTTTATTTGCTTAGATGGCAGGTATGACTTTAAAATAGACATATTTTGTCATCGTTAAAGTATTAACTTTAGCCATCTTTTACGATCGGAGTAGGTAGGTGGTCTTGCATGATGGGAATCATATCTTTACCACAAAATGCAACTTAAAACGATATTTTTATTGTCGGTACTGTAAATTACACACACGCTGCTTGAATGTTCGTAATTTCAGACCTCGAGGGACTGAAATTAAAAATACACTTAAAAATCAACCGTATGAGTATGTATATAATGCTTTAATTCCTTGAGACCGTTGCGCCGTTTGGACAGCCTGTAAGCCTTGCTCATATATCTAGTGATATTTTTTTAACCGACTTCCCAAAAAAGGAGGAGGTTCTTAATTCGTAACCAAATTTTTTTCTATGTAAGTCCACCGATTTCTCTGCGCGTTCTTAACCGATTTGTGTTTTTTTTTATCGATAGACAAGGTCTGAATATGGTCTCATTTTAATTAACCGACTTAAAAAAAGAAGGTTCAAAGTGGTCCCATAGAAAAATCATCACAATCGGTACCTACTTTTTGTGTGGTTTTTATATAAAAAAAAAACTGGATAAAATATGTCATCCAAGTAAACGAAATGGCGTTTTCTGCTTCTCTGTGGTGTTTACGGTCACAAGAGTAGACTTATTGAACTTACCTTCCATCATCATCATCATTATTAGGGTTTTACCATAATCACTACGCTTGGCAGGCGTGTTGGCGCCGAATTGCCAACCCCAACAACATGTTTATTGTATGGCACCGCGTTCAAATTATATGACTATATACCTAATATATATATATATACTATATAAGTACTGAATATATACCCTTAGAGTTATTTTAAAGGTTTTATTGGTGAAGTCGGTTCCATTCTTATTTGAAAAAAGTTTATTTTCAGCTTTTTTCGTTGTAAAACCTACGATACCCTATTTAAGAGTCGCGTGAGGCTGCAATAATACGGGATTAGAGATAAATACAGATAACCTAAACAAATGTCAAAAATCAGTTCCTACTACAGTGCAGTGTAGGGGTGCACTATGTCTACGATATTTCGTTCACTTTATCCTGTTTTCCTGTTTTTTTATTTAAAGGCCAAACTTCTGGACTGATTTTAATAAAAATTCTATGGGATTGGTCCCTCAACTCAACTCAAACGATTTGAAAAAAGTTTTTTTGTGTGAAATGATATGATTTCGGATTGGTCTGGAATCATATCTTTTCAAAAAAATATTTTTATTCAAAAAAAGTTTATTTGCTAAAAACTCGATGAAGATCTTCGGACCAGCGGACTAAACGTCCCCAACGTACAACAGCAAGTTATAGATATCTATCCGTCAATTGATTTCCGATATGCGTGATTAATTTTTAATTTGATTGGATACCTACACATAAATTTAAAATTGATTTTAATTTGGTGGTCGTGGATTCAATTCGGAATGAACACTTTGGTCACAATGACTTTTTGTTGGTAAAATGTGACTAGAACAAGTGATAAAATCATGCTTTAATATAATCTTTTATCACTGAAAGTGATATTTTTTTTATCTGATGTTAAAAATATCACTTTCAGGCATATCAACAAACTCACGATTTCCCCTTCTAGAATTCACCTCTGATCACTATCTACATAGAGCGTGGATGTTATGCAGTTAAGTTACTAGGGGTTATAGGGTAGTTAAAGGCACGTCCAAACTTACATGTCCATAACATGTTCGTCACATGCCCACGGTTTGCAAGTAGCTTTCATCACTTTCATCGGTGAAAAAAGCGGACAACTTGAAGACGCAAAAAATGGATGAAAAAGCTAACTTAATTGTAACGCTTGTCGTCTTGGCGCGCGACACTTTGCACTTTTCATTATTCTGTGGTGATCTGTCTCGTTTTTTAGGGTTGTCCAAACAAAACATGTTCAATTATCATCATCATCCCATTTGTCTTTAACAGCAATGATTTGTTGCACAACCGGTTTAAAGCGGATATGTTGTCGGCTTTTAAATATAATCCGGTAGATTGCGGTGGGCCTAGGTAGATTTTTCTTCGGCATATCATATAATCTAGCATATTTTTATATGTATAGGCAGATATGTATGTGGCTTATAATATTATAATCCGGCAGGTTGCGGTATGCCCAGGCAAATATGTCTGTGGCTACTCATATAATCCGGCACATCCCAATATGACTCCATTTAATAGTTTACTATCTGCCAAAAGATCAAAAAAAGAGAGCATTGCTAATCTGAATTAAGGTATCATTTAGCTGTTCGAGGCAGTAGATATTTATTTATTTTTATAATGTATGAACTGTGTGTAATTACCAAATAGAAATAAAAAGCAATTCTAAGCACGGGTGTCAGTGTAACTCAAGGCGACATGCCACCTAGGATCTTTTAATTACCACCGCGATCTCCAACTCACCTGGCAAGCCGAATCTTGTAAATTATTCGTAATCCGTCCAGAAAATGGCCGTGTTCTCACCTATTGTTTTGCGATTGTCTGAGAGAGTGCTTTAGTGTTTTAGCAGTAAACTAGAAAAATAAAATCCTAAGATTCTTTAAATAAGTAAAAGATGCGTTACGTATACCCTGGACATTTCACACATTCCTTCATTATCATTTAATTGGTACTAGAACATATCCATTTGCCTGCAAAATATCGAAATATCCGTCACATAAATAATTGCCAACCCTATGGATACAATTATGTATTGTTGCTATGGTGTTGTTAGATCTTTTTTCGGAATTTGTCCGATTCACTTTCACTGGCGTGTGTTCGGTAATGCGTTAGCAAATTACATTACACGGTATGTCCGGCTCAATATCGTAATGTTTAAATTACGAAAAAAAAAAACTAATTTTTATTCAACGTGAAGGCGGAACAAGCAAGCAGTCCTGATGCAACCTTGATCTATGATCTACGCGTTCGTTACTGGTGGACAGAACTGCCTCCAGAATTGAAGGGTTTTGCCATGATCGCTTGGTGGAAGGTGGATTGAAGATTGCAGTAAAGGTGTTACACATATTATATTATATAGATATAATATGTTAAAATCTTTTATAGTTGATTATTATGGTTGTATACACCCGTACCTTGTAAATGTTCCATTGTTCCGAACACGAAAACAGACGAAAGCAAGGAATGGAATTCCTTGCTTTCGTCTGTTTTCTGATTTTCCGCACGAATACAATCTTGGAGTCTTCAAGTCCAGAGTAAGTAGGTTCCTTTTAGGCTAGCGTGCTCCATCTTAGGCCACATCATTACTTGTTTTACATGTAAGGTGGTGGTCCAACGCAAAAAAAAAACACAGGAAGTAGGTTGCTGTTTTTTAGGCCACGGTAAATGGTACAGACCACAGAGCACGCCGACTTCTGCTCTCCAAATCTAGTTTCCAAATTGTTTAATCGCACCTGTCAAAATAGGCATAGTATTATACGAAAATTCAAGGTTAGTAACAAAGCCTCAAATGTTTAAGATATTTTGTAGTACTTGTTCGTAGTATACTATACATGTGTGTCATGCTCTATAATTTTTAAATTTTCAATGTAATTGGCGAAAACATAAACATGTTTGCAAACTTTCATTCAAATGTTATAATTATGTGCGAATAATTACTGATGTAAATTATTTACGCCTTGATAAATAAGTAACACACGTCATATTAATGTTATATTTTGTGTTTTGTTTAAATGTAATTCTTTAGAAAAAGTAAAATATATGAATGTAGGTATATAACAATATAATTGGTATTTTATGTCGAACACGAATACAACTCGGACCAGTGTGTGTTACCATTGACTTATGGATCAGAGACGTAGTCGCTGTCTATAGACCTTGAATAAATTCGAATTTGCACAGCGGTATGGAGAAAGATGAGTTTGGAGTTTCACTAAAAGTTAAAATCCGAAATATGGACATCCGTAGAAGCACTAAAGCTACAGACAGATTTTCCAATTAGCAAGCTGAAGTGACGTGGGCCCAGGCAGGACGCATAACTTGCAGAACCGATAATCAGCTCAGCTCATTTCCATACAAATGTTACAGTAAAAATTGTCAGTGCGATAGAATAATGTCAGAATTTATGTTCAAATTTCTTTAAACATAAAACGTAAATAAAACTATCCATAAAATTAAATACTGCCTAGGAAATGGCAAATTACGTATATTGAATAAGTTTAAGCACTTAGAGGCTAATGAATGGAATTACGCTTACGTCTAGGCGGACTGCGATCATAAAGAACATGGGAGAGGGCGCCTGTTTCTACGTCAAACGAAATTGAAGTTCCTGCCTTGACTGTGTATTAGTTCTTATTTCTGCCACGTTTGTCGCGGTCGCGTTGTATTAAAGGCCGGCGATGTCGGTGCTTAGAGTAAGGGAATACTACCTAATGGTACATGCGTTGCCACGTAGTAAGTATAACTAGTTAGTATAACTCAAAACGATTTACGAATAATGGATCGCCCGGAACTGTTTCCGTCGTCTTGTAGGAATTCTCAGAAATACTTTCTTTGTAGTTACAACTTTTTAGTAAATAACAAAGTAAGAAATTCATGAATTTGACAAACTACAACACAGAGCATTTCGCATTACAATGTCACAATCTCAATCACAAGCAGTTTTAAAAATATAAATAGGTACAAATATAACATATTATGTATGTATAAGATCTGCTCTATGCCGAGTCCGTCAAATTGGCCTCAGCTTAATGCACATCCCTTGCAGGACAGCGTTGATTTTCAAGCAGAGCCTTACGAAGCATGACGTCACTATAGGGACAAATACTTATACATAAATAATATACACACAGATAACTTGGCCTTCATCTCACCTTGTTACAAGTTATGATAAGCCAAAGGTGGAAGCGCACTTCATCCAGAATCCTCAACAGCTTGAGGAACTGGCATCTTACCACTAAATGCCAGTTTTTTTTTTGTTGTTATGGTGACAGACTTAGGTATGATGGTAAACAAACTCCTACCACCAGCCAAACTCAGCACAATATTTGTGCTGCCATCATTAGGAGGTGGGTAGGTGCTATGTGTGGGATTATGATATAATGAGCTTAATAATTATATTATAGCAATAATGTCATAAAAGTGGACTAAATAATCTCACTAGAAAAATGTGAGCATTTTATTTCGTGTACCGCGATCAGTCCACCATCCAAGCGTGGTGATTATGACAATGCCCTCCAGTATCTAAGAAGGCTCTGTCTAACATTGTGGAAAAAAAATATAGAAAAATTGTAGTTATCGTTCAGAAATTTAAGTTTGAACAGAAAGCACAACACATAATCGGGCCTTCTTACCAAACTAACTCAGAAACTTTTAAGACTGATGTAACTTTATCTCTTTTATTAACACGGATGAGCCGCCTACAGGACGGTATTAGTTGATACTTAGTTGGAATAAAAGTTAATCCACACCAATTGAATGTCCTCTGTTGAACATGGTCACGCCCAAAACTGTAGAGTTTTGTCATTATTACCACATGACAGGTGGATCGGTCATAGCAGTAAAGGTATTAAATAATACACAGGTAAGACACTGGCTGCTGTCCTTTTTCTAGTTTCCCCATAGTTCGCTTTTACGAAATCCAGATAAATTACACGATTACTTAGATACTGAATAAAATGTGATAAGTACTCCGACAGGCAACAACAACAAAAGCTAAAATAAGACTAAAACAGGTCATCAATCACTGAAGCTAAATAGCATCTGTGTAAGAGGCAACGTAGTGTGTTGATATTAAATAAATCATTTGCATAACGCAATGCGTGCGCGCCACCACGCCACTCACAGCTAACCGAGAATGGCTGAGCAACTACCGGTTATAAGGTCGCCCGTAAACAATGCCATAGTTTTTGTAAAAAAAACTTTCTGTTGTCGAATATAGGGTTACAATATATTTTTTTCAGTCAACGTCATAGTCAAAGTTCTGGACAGCTTTACCTCATTGAGTCTGGACTTGTTCCAGCATGTCCTTACTACATTGTGTATTAACAGCTCTAAACTACTTACTTCAAGACGTACGGGGAATCAAACTAATACATAATATATATAGCAAGTATTTGCAAGGTAACTTCTGGATAAGCTCGCTCCATCGTTGACCCCATCGTCCCAGGTAAGACTCGAGGTCAAATGCTACCCACTTCAAATAAAAATACATTTGCCTCAACTTTAAAGAAAAACTGTTGCTGAACAAATGCGCTTGAGCGTCACTCTTGTATTATTTTTTTCTGGTATTCAGTAGGATTTCCTAAATTAACTGAAATAAACCAGCAGCGCTGTAATTTCCCTGTGCGCAGGCGCCGCGATGACAGGTGTGTAAGCTCACAGATTAATCAACTTGATGACTTTTGTATTACTAAACTAGTTATTAAGTTGTAACTTACTTTAATTCAGTTTAAATTTTATGCTGATGCTCTTTGGTACTGAGATATTATACTGTAGCACATTTATACTACTCACTTTTTATTTGTACGCGGCTTCACTCACGCGGTACCTATCGGAATAAAGTAAAGCCCATATGGCACGTTGGACGATAAAAAATGTATTTGCTTTATGACTAGGACCAAAAAGGCTATTGGACAGCCTGAGCAATCGTCGCGAGGTGGTGAATTTATCGGTTTTGTACTGAATGTACTTTGATGAGTATGCCCAGTGCCGTCTTCCTCCCTTCACCGTTCTTTAATATCAATTTTAGACGCACAGCTTATATATTAGATATTCTATATATTAGAACTAATCGCTTACAAAAATGTTTATCAAATTAAAAAATCTTAAAATCAGCATCCAGCATCTGTATTTCATATGTACTCATTATACAGTCGTCATGTACCTAATATTATTCAACGAGTTCATTAGAACCTTTTGGATAGGTTCGCTCAATTGAAGACCTCGTCTTTGCAAGTAAATATACAAGTTTCGAGGTCAAGTGCTGGTCCATTCTAGAAACAAAAAACATATTACTTGTCTAGAACAATAGCTGTGCAAATTTTTAGCTCAAGCATCTGATTATCAAATACAGCGTATTCAATCCGATTTTACCAGATTAGGTGTGAGTTTAAGCTCCAAGTCACCATTAATCCTAGTGATAAAGTGAGCCGATCGTATCGACTCCAAATTAGGTGCTAGGCAAACTGTCCTGCCCTATCGAGGAGAGTTATGGGCAAATTGCTGCACTAATTCACTCCAATCTTTGATCTACTGGCTACTTTCTTATTTCTTTTTAAGTTTTAGCATAGCGTGTGTATGTTTAATTATGTTGATACAAAAAAACGGGTTGTTACAATAATATGAAAGGTTTTTTCGAATTGTTTTATAGCCAAATAATTCAGGCTTTTCTTTGCGGAGATCCATCACAAAAAAAACATGAAAACAAAATTGTGTTTTTTTTTTAGTAACAAATATGCTAAATTTCTTTGTATACTTACTTTTTTTATATCGTATGACAGTGATCTATCTTATATAATATACAAGATAATTTATATATTAAATCATCGGTAACATCCAGTGTAAGATGAATATCAAATTACATTTTGCCAAGTTTTAGTAAAGCAAGGTAGAAGCCCATTCCACCCGGAACCCTCAACAGACTTTGGAACTGGCTATCTTAACTGACCTCTAACCGCTTGACCACAGAGGCGGTTATTGTCTAATAAGCTTTCGTTTTTTTTATTGTACGACGGGGAAGCACTTGGTTTTAACAGAATGTATCACACATCATGCATAGGTTGTCAATAGTTCGTAAAACATGTAAGAAATAATTAATGGAAAGTTAGCTTGACCCATAAAAGTTCTAAGGTCAAGTGAGACCACAAAATGATAAAAAATCTTACCTGCTTTTACAGCACCAATCAATTGGGCTAATTTTTTATACACTCCGTAATATCAAACGAATTCATTATAAAAAGGCCAAAACATATCACAAATACATTATAATTAGATTTTTTCAATAGGTAAGAGAAATTGTTCGTGTTGTGTGGATTGGACATGGACAATAGCAGTCAATCAGGCAAGATTCTAACTGAATCGTTACGTAGCTAATTGATGGTAGATCTTGACTATTTTAGGGTAGGTTAGTATTGTAGTATACTAAGATGTGGCACGGTATGACGGAAACAAAGTCGCGGGCATTTGTTAGTTTATATTTCTTACAGGCGAAGATCTCTGATAATTTCAAATTGTCTTGCAATAAGAAGTAACATGGCTTGGGAGAATATTCTTATACGAATTAAATTTATTGCTACACAGATGACATTTCATGCTTTTTTGCAAAAAATACGCAACATGGTGCAGTAAGAAATAATGTTGTACCGCTCATCTTAATTTCTATGCCCTCCTATTTAGGTAATATTTAAAATACTTTAAAATAATACTAATATACATTAAATTGTGTGCAGAAATTGAGACTAAGAAATTACTTAGTAGTTGATAAATCTTCAAAAAAACCTTCAAACGAGCGATACGCTTCTTAAACTGTTTGCCAAGGTTTAGTTGTCTTCAAAATAAACGCTTTATAGTCAAACTTACGTCAATCATTGTCCCGCGATACCAGGGCTCTTCTTAGAGCGGGTAGCATTGTGTTTTCACTTCTTAGAAGATACTTTAAACTTTCAACTGTGTAGCAACTGTTAGTATTATGTCGAAATAATAGTGTTTTATCTCAATGAAAAAAAACACAGGGTTCCGCGCAGTAATAAAAAACCCATGTTTTTTTTATATAACTACGGAGAGGTGCTTGACCTTCATCTCACCTGATTTTTCAAGAAGAAGAGCACTTCAACCGAAATCCTCAACCAACTGAGGGACTGGCTATCTTACCTCTAAATGCCGGAACACAACAATTTTTAAGAATTGTTGTTATGGTCACAAACTTGGGTAAGATGGTGGATGGCGGACTTAGAAGTCGCAAAGTCCTACCACCAACCAAACCAAGCACAATATTGTACTCCCCATGGGGATCTAACACCGATGGTCGAACCACTAGACCACGGAGGTGGTTATGTAATCCCATATATATATATATATATTTGTGGTTTTAAAAAAAAAATGTTGGGTAAATATTTCAGTAAATTATTATTTAATGCAATCACCAATCCGCATGCCATGCGTTGTGATTATAGCAAAAACCATCCAGCTTCGGAGGAGGCCCTCTCCAGCAGTGGACACTAAAGGACTGTTGATGTACCACTCAATACTAGATGAGTGGTTCATCAACGACACGACATCGTCACCATTTAAAACATGCACCATAAAAACCTTCGGCGTTTTATACAGGCACATTTTATTCAACCAGGTGTAATGTAAACGTAATTCATCTCAATAAATTCAGTGCAGACTTTACTTACCACATATTCAGTCCAGAAAAGGATACGCGATATTTATTTCGCAGAATAATCTCTGGTGTATTTACATAGAGTTTCCATTCAATTACCATACAAACTGCTGATTATCAAGTTAAGAATAACGAAAGTGACACTTTTTAGTTATGGACCGGGTAGGGGGTCAGAATGTTTAGTAAGATCGCTGTGTGTTATAAAATTTCATAGCTATTGATATATTGATCGATGTAAATGACGCGTTCGTTCTTAACCGTGCAAATATTACTTTATATTATGCATCATTATTATCTTCATGTGCTTATTCCACTGTAAACAGGGCACAATATTATTTTCTCTTCGATTTTATATTGTTAACGTTACAATGGATATCATTATATTTTGCGTTGTAACATCATCATAAACTTTTAAAGAGTAAAAAAATTATGTGCGCCTACAATGCATAGTGCAAGTCGCTGTTGCAAATTGCACTTTTTCTAGCTCTTGCCAGTTTGCTGTGATTGTATCGCTGTCTTGCTCTAACAAGCCGAAATAGTCAAGTGCAAGATCTAGTGAAGTGAAGGCCGCAGTAAGGCCGGTCAATGACCCAGCTATTTATATATTGACTGGCAACTAGCAACTGGTTGTCAGAATCTGGACAGAGTAACTATGTTACAGAGGCAGGGAAGGCGTGCCCGACAATTTACCATGTCTGATAATGATTAAAAGGCTTTTTGTTTTTTTATGTGTCAAGTTTTCAGTTAGCTGACTCCTGGGTTGATAGATTTGATTCGAGGAACGGCTGTAAGTGGAATATCATCGCAATTTCTATCAAGCGTAGCCGGTGCTATGAATTACATTTCAGATTAAGTACAATTTTTTATTAATATAAAAATACAGAATAAATATTGAGTACTTATTATAGCATTTTTCTTACTCACGTATACGATACTTGAGAAGGCACCAACATTGTTTCCGTTCTCTCAAGGACTCACACACGTTTTCTGGGAGAACCGAAATAAAGTGGTCATCAACTATCGTATATTTAAGTAAGACCCGTGTTTTAAAAATGTATGTTGGCACGTTAAAGATTAACTAAACCTGGCGAAAGTACTCAATTTAGAATCATTCATTGAACTAAACGTCCAACTAATTCTAAGCTATGACTGGTAATGAAGTTTTAGTGCGTGCAGCGCACTAAAACTACATTACTCTGTGCAGGTGTATAGGATGACGCAGGGTTTCATATGTCTCGAGCAATTTGTGGTAGGTCCGGCGCCACTGGCTTTTCAGCGAAGAATGCAACAATTGAGGCACAAAAAAGGAATCTGCATGCGTGAAAACGTGCAACACCGTGATTGTAACATTTAGTTGCGCAACAATTGGCGTGTGTTGAGTAGACATACTAAAATTGCAGCTTAGATCAACACTCATCAACATGATGAGTGTTCTTCGACAAATAATTTTGTTTCATTTGGGCTTCAATCGGACAAGCTTAAATTGTAACCGATTGAATCCCAAATGAAACAAAGTTTGGTAATAAGGCTAGCGGATATTTTGTATGATAATAAGCTATGAGAATTCTTTGCGATGGCAGTGTTCCGCTAGTTTGGTATCAACATTTATTTTTTGAAATAATATGATTTATGACATAAATACGCGCTTTTCAGCATTTAATTTTACCCAAGCATGGGAAAGAGGCGTATCGCCAATTAACTTATATCTCTTGAGTAATATCTCTGCCTTTGTAATTACTCTATCATTTAGGGCGTTTTTTAATTAATTTATGATGTTACATTTATAACTTGGCTCTTAATTATCTGATCATAAGTGAAATTGATGGCCCAATGTATTTTATGAAAGGATCGAATTCTGATACATTTTTAATAAATTTATTGTTCAAAATCACACCTACAGTAATTACTGCATACTGATATTTTAAATTGATGCATAAGTACTAAGCCGATGTAATGTTTAACTCATAATGCTATCCAAAGTTAGATCATATTTGAATTGAGAGTTCTAAAATTTAAATTAACTTAGATAAAAATAATAGTAGAATACTTTCGCGATGACACTGCAACATGATGAAACAGAAAACATGTTATTAAAAAAAGTCTAAAATCTCCACATCCTTGAGCAGTAGGAAGGCACCTGAGTTGTTAAATTACTAATTCGCTTCTTCTCTCACTGTTATTTTGTTACTATTATTCCCTTTATGTTCTATAATATTGCTGTAGTTTTTGTTTACTTACTGATATTTATTTTTATTTTTTTATCCACTATTAATCTAAAGTCCGTCAGGAAATCGTACTCGATTCCTGCGATACAGGCTATCAGTGCGGGGATCATTAGAAATGCCCAAAAGCGCAAGCATCCAGCTTAACATCGTTTTTTTCGCAAAGTTCCACCAACCAAATCAAGCACAATATTGTACTCCCCATGGGGATCCAACCCGGGACCTCATAATCTGACACCGGTGGTCGAACCACTAGACCACGGAGGCGGTTATGTAATCCCATATATACACCAGAACTTGTAGAGTAGTCCTTTTGTGGTGTTGTGTGGTTTTAAAAAAAATCGTTGGGTAAATATTGCAGTAATATATTATTTAATTAAATTTATTATTTAACATCGTTTTTTTAAATCCTTTATTATTTCTATAGTTAAGTTGTCTAGTTGGCGCTGTGTCTTATATGTTATTTCGTATTTAGTTAATTTAAATAAGTAGGTAAAATTAAAGTAGGTACCTATGTTTTTGTAAGTTAATTTTGATATTGATATTATTGCATATTGATTGTTAGATGTTTAAGCTGTAATAAAACATTTTTCATTTTTCACTTAATTATTCAAATTACATATTGATTATCCTAAGGGCATTCAAATTATAGATACCTACTCATACTCAAATGTATTACAGAAAGTTCAGAGAGGGTACTTAGCCCACATCTCCTACCAAGTGCAAACTGCCTCATATTCTCATTACCTACACAGCAATGGATTCTTTTTTTGATGTCGGTTCAAATAAAATGAAACAAATTATAATAATAAATAATACTCACAATACATAGCCTAACTGACTACAATGCATTTTTTTTTTATGGATGATAGGCTAATTCTTTACCTCCCTCCAGGCTGTAGTATAGGGCTAAGATGACGTATATTATAGAGAGCGAGCTTTTTAGAATTGTTATTATGGCGTCAGAATTATGTAAGATGGTGGTAGCTAGCCAGGCAGACTTAAACAAAGTCCAACCGAACGGAGCACAATATTGTACTAACCCTGGGGATCGAACCCGGAACCTCTGGATCTGATATCGGTGGGTTGAACCACTAGACCACATAGGCGGATAAGAGCTTTCAGCTTTCCTAGAAAGCACTGGTTCTTCCGACCACCGACGGAACACGGTGAACCGTTTGGCGCCAGACTTCGCTTGGTTGTCGCTAGCCAGATGCTATTATAGGTGTCAACAGTGATTGGATACTTCAGCCGTACCCGGTTACAAAAGTCAGCCGTTCCGTTGCTTGTGCCTTAGAGAACTGTTTCAGTAGAAAATTAGGATAATTATTCCCGTGACGCGTTTTCAATTCAATGGAATCAGTGAGACCGATTTGATGACTCTGTGTTAGTATCAGTATTTCCAATGCAATATGTAATAGGCATACCGAGACCCATTTAAATGAGGAGGGTGTACGTAGGAGAATAATTTGTGTAAACTCCCACGGGATGACATTACGAACTAACCTAGAGGCCTATAAATGATAATTTAATGTAATCTCGCGATCGTCCGATTGAAACAGGCAAACGTTATGATCATCGTCACAATCATAGCAATTTAATAAAATAGTCTCAGCATGAACGATGGATCTTTACGATTTGCAATTTCATGGCACACTTCAGGTAACATTATTATATTTTAGTAGTAAAACGAGAGGGAATTTCCCAAAATCCTTAGTGCACAAGAAGCTGCCTTGCAAATGCCAAATCTCTAGGACCTCGATTCGGTTAGTTCAGTGACACTTAGCTACCCGATTCTTGGGGTAGTTTCGATTTACATCGGGCAACGGGGTAGGCAATCAATTGACAATATGATTTAATTAAATTACTAAATTAACAGTTGCTCAGCTACACTATGAACTTTATTTTAACAAGCCTCATAGTTCAGTTGGTAGTAACTCTGCCTTCTGCGCTGTAGGCTGTGGGTTCGATTCCTACCCAGGACAAACATTTGTGTGATGAATATAGATCTGTTATGTGTTTGGGTGTTGTATCATATAGTAAGTATGTATTAACAAAAAGTATTTAAGTATTTAATCCGTAATCTAGTTCCCATATTATAAGCTATGCTTACTTTGGGGCCGCCTTCTAGCGCTGTGTAAAATTAATGTCCTGTCCTGTAATATTCTGCATTTGAGTTATAGATAACCACTTCGGTTTTTGTTCAATATTATAACATATAATCCAAAAATCCATATCGAAATTGTAAATTCGAAAGTTACTTTGTTAATTGTTAATTTTTAAATTTTAACAAATGAACGGCTGAATGAATTTTAATGAAATTTGGCTCCTCGGAAAGAACATAGAATACATTTATCTTAGAACCCATCACACCGCTGGAAAAAGGTAGTCAGAATTAATATTAATAGAAATTCTGTTCCGCTTCCCTGTTATACAACAAAAAAAACCTATAAATTATTATGAGTATGTACCTTTTTCCTAAACATTGCTATAAACAATGTAAAACTAGAAACATGCTTTCTCCCTTGCCCTATTCCAAAACAAGTGGTCTGAACTCTCGACTATAAATAAAGTTCGCGTGCAGAGAGCCCATGTTAACATCGGAGCAGGAGCATAACAGCTTTGGACAACGAAAGTATACTCAATTTATATGTAAATACGCAATTAGAGGCTCTTTAGCTGGTATTTTGCGTCTCAATCTGCAGCTGGGACCGCTATTCCATCGGATTAGGCTGGCAGAGCAGTAAAAGGCGGCTATGGTAAGTAAAGCTATAGTCTGAATTAGAAAATTCCTCCTTTTTTGAAGTCGGAGTTTAAGTCCTGAAACGCATGCTAAAAATATCACATCTTCCTGCATTTCGGATTTTACAGAATTTTAAACAAACATACAGCCTGATTAATCAGTCCCATGAACCCGTAAGAATTTTCCAAATCCTTATGATTTTTCTTTCAAAGATTTTTAATTTTTTAAAGATTTAGACATAATAAAATATAACTTTTACCACATAAAAAGGAAGCATTGGACGTTAAGGTATATAGTTATATGATGTGAAAATTATCCTAGATTTTAAAACTTAAGTTTTGTGTCTGGTAACGTTGGCAATTCAAAATCTATAACGTAAATATACAATTTGCGAGGGTACATAATAGTCTATTTTTCAAACGGTCTATTCTATCGGTAACTGATCTAGACGAGTACCAGATCGAAGCGTGCCCAACACACTATCTGCATTTATTACAACGCTGTAAAATTTGTTTGCATTTATTCAATAAAAAGTACAATTAAACTAACTATGTACAAAGGAATCAGTCAGATTACCTAAGGACCGTTACAAAGGGCCTATATATAAATATAAACGCTGTAAATGTATGAATAAAACGGAAAACAATTTTCAGGATCTAGCACGTTCGTACCTATTACTAGTAGTTACTTCGTAGCTATTTGACGATACAATGACTGAAGATTTCTAAAAAATAATCTACAGATGGGAGTTTTTAGATCGATAGCGCTGTGTAAAATTAATGTTTTAATAACGGCACAATTTGACGGCTTTTCTGAGTTAAAACTTCACAGCCCTAACGATGTTTGAATCAAAGATATCGGTGTCGTATCGTGCCGGTGTTATTGCGAAAATGTTCACCATTTGCGGTTCATCGGTTATACGGCAAGATAAACAAACAATCCCGGGTTTTATAAGGATGCCTATTCACGGAAGGTATATGAAAATTCCAAATCCAATATCTACTGTTGGCAGTCGCAATTCCAGATGATAATCATAGTGGCTAGTCAACCTTTGGCTGCGTTTAGACAGAAAGCAGAATTTATTTTTCTAAGCCTTCCTTTCAGACCTTTGAGACTTTAAGAGACCTTTGCCCAGTAGTGGGACAACAAAAGTTTGTAAAAGAAGCCTACCTTTCTTTTTATGTGAGAGTAGGTGACTGGAATATCACTGATGATTCAGTTTGACGTTAAATTACTCTATGTAAAGGGTCCTTGATGAATATTACAATAACAAATAATACAGGACATTAATTTCACACAGCGCCATCTAATCCTAACCTAAGCTTGTAATATGGATACTAGATTACGGATATTATACTTGATATTTTTTTTTATAAATAAATACTTATCATAAAGTACAACATCCAAACACAGAACAAACATCAATATTCATCATACAAATGTTTGTCCTGGGTGGGACAAACCCACAGCCTAAAGTGCAGAAAGCAGAGCAGACCAACTGAGCTCTGAGTTTTTTTATAACTGTACTTCTTCTTTTCGTTACTGAGTGTAACTTTATTAGAAAACATTATTTAAAAAAACTGGTATTTATCGACCACGACCGGTGCGACTCCCCGGAATAAATGTAGGTAAAATACGCAATGAATACCGGTTTTCGAATAAAAATAATAAGGGTAACTTCTCGTTAAATTTTCCTTGACTAAGGTTTGACATTATGATGTTTGGTAATCATAAAGTTTAGGAATTAAGACTTTTTTTTAGAAAATATTCAGTTTAATGAATAAGAAAACATTCTTCCGAGTTCTCTTCTCTCTTAAACAGCCCATTAATTTCCACGGCTAGACAGACCCGTATCCAAATATTGGAGGATTTTACTATCATCACCACGCCTTTTATGTGGATTGGTGATAACAGTAAAGGTGTCAAATATACACAGTTGTCACTTACCAACACACTGTTGTCCTGATACTGATGAGACTGCTACTGCGTCCTTTAATCGGCATAAACAACATTCACTGGCTGAGGTCTGAGGTTGATTCTTAAGCTGCGACCCCAACGCTGACTAATTCATCAAGTTTTCTCTACGTGGCGAGCACAATCTGTCTGGCTTTGCTTCTATAAAACAATTGGCAGCCACTTACTTTTTTTTTTTAAAGAGCCTGCATAATGTGCAAGTTCAATCAATTATTTTTTCCATGGCAAAACCATCTGTCTTGGAGTAGGTATTAATAAAAAAATGGGTTTATAAGATCAGATTAGGATTCTGACTTCTGTGTAAAAGCATAGGTTACCCTTCATACCGGTAGCCACTAATGGGTAGGCACCGTAAGATTTATTCGTATCTTATCGAATAGATTGCCGGCTCCAGACTGTATGATTGGTTTCTGCTTCCAGAATTAGGATGCGTTGGTATTACCAAGTAATACGCGAATAACACGAGACGGTTGTATTGGCACAATGGAACTACCGATAGGGCTATTCCACCCATACATTGATAAGCTTCTCTTAAACAAGTATGTTCTCATAAAGTTTGATTACCTACATTATTCCCTTTGCTTCGATTTAAATTATAGATAATCGAAATCTATACAAATTGACAAAATTGAAGTGATTGCATGTGTTTTCAAAATAACAGCTCTTTACTAGATGCATATTAATGTATGTAAATACTTATAATACGTATGGTAAAAAGACAAAAAGCATGTTGAAACGATTGTGATTCGGTTGTCGAAAAATGAAAAAGAAAAAAAACATGTGTATCGGATGAAATAAGAAAGGATTTTGGGAATTTTTCACGGGATGACGTGAGAAAAGTCCCAGGCGTTTACTAGATAACGAATAGTTTTATTTTGTTAAATATGAATGTGAGTATTGTAATAAATAGATGGCCAGTAGAACTTAGTTAGTCTTTAAATATGCCCTAGGCAATCTGGCGTCTTGATGTCTAGAGAAAATCTAGAATACATAGTAATTGATCTGTGAGTTAATTTGAATACATCCTCTGTAGTTGAAAACGTAGACAATTGTAGGTGCATAACGAGACTTTTCTAAAGTACCTATATAATTAACTGACCTCAAAGCTCAGTTGGTAGTAGCTCTGCTTTGGCGCTTTGTGTTTTGTGGGTTCAATTCCCATTCCCAAAAAGTATTTTTGCGATAGATATTCGTGATGTGTTCCGCGTTTGGGGTGGTATTGTATCATAAATATCATTGATTTATGAAAAAATATATTAGTATTCTTTCAGAAATCTAGTTTCTAGATGCTGAAAGAATACTAATATTGCGGCTGCAATGCTTGTGATATACCTCACAAGCATTGCAGCCGGATAGCGTTGTGTTAAGTGACAATAATATTTATTAAAATAAAATATAAGAACGGGGCACAGGGCAGCTTCTTATTATTATTGGAAACTCTTTTCAGGAGGCATACCATAACTTTTTTCAGAACAGCATTTACAGCTATAAAAAAAAATGGTAAGCTGTTTTTGGATGTTAATCGAGATCATTCTAGGACTGAGCCTCTCGAAGAGATGACGAGTGGTACGAGTGCTATAAAAGACCGAAATCGCAATAACTTATTCCGTACATTTTCTCCCGGGCGTAAAACATCAACTAAGAAAAGGTCAATGCCTCCATTTTAAATTAAATTCATAGTCTGCCCCAGTAGTTCGATTAGGCAGTTCGCACGCAAATATCGGAAACAGATCACGCGCTTTGCGAACGGTCAAAGCTAATTGTAACAAGGCTATATCTCGAATGCAACTTTAACGGGTCGGCACCGATTTATTACAAGGCGCAATCACACTTCTATCTTATAAATAGGTTCATAAACTCACCGTGCGTTGATTGACAATCAAAGTACAGCTCAAT